>CM060377.1:179229700-180429700 GCA_030545235.1 Helianthus tuberosus | reverse complement strand
TGGGCTGGTTTCATATCAGTCTAGAATTCAAGAAGAACAACAATAACACTAATGAACCTCTCTCCACGTCTTGCAAACGTGGGGGGACCCCACGACCTGCGTTAGGCTAATCGAAACCCTTGAACCCTTTTACCCGGATGTATCGCTACAGGCCTTGGTCTATTATTTGTTGCATCAACAACAACCATTATACCGGTGAGTTATCATGACTTCTTATTAAACTGTGATAGTATACTCGTCATGTATGAACTGGTAATAATGAGAATGCTAGTATCCTTAATGTTGTGTGTTGAAAAGGCTAAAAGGGCAAAAGATGCTCGTATGCTCAACGACACATGTTCATACCTATTGATGGTCGGGGATTGATAGATCAACAATCGGTGGTTATGGTAATCCAGGTTAAGAATATGTGCCCCCTGGGCCTAATTAGTACTACCCATATTGTCTATTCATGTAGTTTTGTAAACCGTGTCTCATGAACTCACACGCAGTAGGTGGCGTTGTTCTGAATATATGTATCACAAGTAAACATTAGTGGTGAGCGTCGTCATAGACTAAAAAGTTCTTTAGTTTTATGTTATTATAAATAGTGAACGAATGTACTTGACAATCTTATAAATTAATAAAAGTTTGTATATTCTTCTGTTATTAAGTTGTATTGATTGTACATAATCACCTGAGTTTCGAGTGGATGTTACATAAACCACCATAAAGTCCTCATCCTTCAATCCAAAAATGAACCATCTTAAGGACAAGAGCCTTTATAAGGAGGGGAATATTGATACAAGTCACCGACTATGAACCCACGATACGTGCAACAGACCTTGGTTACCCCATGTTCATCATGCAACCTATGTTTATGCTATTGTCTTTCCAATCTTTAGTTTGTCTCATTTAGACAGAACGGTGTGGGGCAACTCTCTCAGCCACCTCAGCTCGGTGGCTCCCTCAACACCATCCATGCTCCGTCAAGATGAGGGCGCTATGGTTGCTCAACCATGTTGATGGCGAGCGTTAAAGGGGGCAAAGGTCACCAACCAATTAGATTTGTTTTTTTTTTTTAATTTCTTTTCTTTTTTATATAGTTGTTGGGGGGTTTTATTCTGCACCGTGAAAGTTAACGATAAAGTCACTCGCCTACATATCGCCTAAGTGTCGCTTACGTGATGTGATAAAACCCCTAGGGGCTTTATCCCACACCACCCAGGTAGTGGACGTTAGTTGATTTTTATTATGATGACGGGGGTAGCCCAAGACCAAATATGAATGATTTAAATACGTAAATGCTCATAAGGAAAAATGGTTCAAAGGTTAAAAACCTGGGAAGACGAGATAAAGTAGCACGGAACAGTAAGTAGTCATGTCTCCTGATTACTTCACCAACTCGCCAGCCGCAAAAGCAATGCAGGTCCACAGAGCACACTCTATTATCCAGGGGTCAAAAGGCTTCAACCCCCGAAAGGGTAATCCCCTCACTGCAAGCAAGGTCACTAGTCAAATGCATCCCTCTTTGGGAGATATCTTCTCCTATATATTTGACACTTCATTTACTGAGTGAAGACATTCCTGGCCAGCCTGATTCCTGAAATCTCTGGTCATTCACTTCGAGTACTTGCTTCATGCGAGTCACTCCCTTTCACATCCAACACACACATTCTATTTGCTCCTTCATCCAAATCTGAATACGATTCAGAAGAGGACCTTTAGCAAATAACAAAAATAAACTAGTGAACCTCCTTCCACGTCTTGCAAACGTGGGGGGACCACACGACCTGCGTTAGGCAAAGTTGAACCCTTCAACCCTTTTGCCTAACCGGCCCAGCTACTATCTTTGGTCTATTATTTGTTGCATCAACAAGTTGGCGCCCACCATGGGGCTACGCCGCTATTTCTTCTCAAAAAAGACCTAGTAGTGTAGCTCTCTTCTTTTGAAACTACCATGTCCGAAAGTGGATCCCCGGGAGAAGTGAATCAGGTCCCAAACACCTCAACCCCGGGTACTAGCCAAGCTCATGTGGCTATACCAACTCCTTTCTCAACTCCGGGGAGCGCTTCTGAGTTTCTCACTTTTAACACGCCAACTCCGTCCAGATCCGGAGTCCCTTCCCCCAATGTTGGCGTCTCGGATACCCCGACGCGTATTGAACTTACCCCCGAGGGGGTTGCCAACAATTTCCTTGAGTTGAGGTCTCTCCTCAACCAATATGTAAATAAGGTAAGGGACAAGGGAGTGAGGATCCGTCTAGACTATGATGAGCCCGAACCAACGTTGTCTCCCGGACCTCCCATCCCACCTTTTACAACTAGGAATGAGGCTGGTCCCAGTAATCCTCCAAACCCTAATCCATATCTGTCTACAATGGCAAATCCTACAACACGTCCTCTCTTTTCATCTCAACCAGCTATAAATGGTGCTCCTCTGGGCCATGAGCTGACCCTAGATCAGGTCCTACAGTCCCCAGTAACAAGCCTTCCAGCTTCTACAACAACCTCGTGGGAACAGGCCCTATCCGTGCTCCCCTTGGAACGAAGTGCTGTTATGAGCACCCCCTTTGGAGTTAGCTGTTCAGGTGCACCCAGAAGCATTCAAAGCTTCAACCCCATGCCCCAGATAATGGCCAGCTTCCCATGGCAGCACTTTATTAATCAAATGCTGGCCACCCAGGGAAACAACAACAATGGCAATAACGTGGGTGCAGGGGTTGAAGAAGATTTGGCCAAACCTTATAAGCCAAGTAACCTCTCATGCTTTTCACAACGAATAGTCGATTATGATTTTCAAACGAAGATCAAGATGCCGTCCCACATCAGAACGTACGATGGGACTGAGGACCCAGAGGACCATCTTCAGATCTTCACTGGTGCAGCAAGGATTGAGAAGTGGTCAAATGCTGAATGTTGTCTAATGTTCATGCAAACTCTTGTCGGATCAGCCAGAATTTGGTTCAATGATTTACCTGCTCGAATCATTCGAAGCTTCGACGACCTCAGCAAGGGTTTTTTTGGCCAACTTCTCCCAACAAAGGCGATATGTCAAAGATGCAACCGTGATCTTTCAGATAAAACAACGTGATGATGAAAGTATTCGTGAGTTTATTGAACAATACAAGAAGGAAGGTCTCACATATGTAGGGGCAGATGAGAAAATGAGGGTAGCCGGTTTCATGAATGCTATCACCTCAAAATATCTCACAAGAGATTTCAACAAATCTCTGCCCAAGACCTTGGAAGAAGCTCTCGAAAGGGCAGAAGCCAACATCCGAGGAGAGGAGGCAGTAGATATTAAAGAGCAAAGAAAAAGAGGGTCTAGTTGGCAGAGCAACAGCCCAGCTAGGAAAAGAGGGAACTTTAACTCCTATGACAGACGTCAAAAAGGTTCAGACCATCGAAGGCCTGAAGGTCAGAACCCTCCAACCAGGGAGAAAGGCATGAGTTTCACACCCCTCACAAAGACTCCTCAAGAAATCCTTGCCACGGAAGAAGTCAAGCAGAACTTTAGGCTGCCAAGACCTCTCCCCAATAGCAGGAAGAATGAAAACTCCACACAATTTTGTGAATTTCATGAAGAAAAGGGACACCATACTAATGACTGCTTCCAACTTAAAAAGAGAATTGAAGAAGCCGTCAAATCCGGGGAACTTGCTCACTTAGTAAAGGGAGTAAGGGACAAAATGGCTGAAGGAAAAGGCAAGGAAGTAAGTATGGTGGATTTCGATGGAAGTGTTCCACACAAAAGACAGCGGTTGGAAGCTTGGGAGCTTCAGTGTGTTTGCTTCCCCCCAACAGAAAGAGACCCTCTTTCAAGCCCTCTTGTGGTAGAAGCCACTGTGGGAACGTTACAAACAGATAAAGCATACATAGACACTGGGGCAGCCACTGAAATCATGTTTGAAAAATTCTTCAACCGTTTGAGCAATGAAGAACGTTCAAGGCTTCAACCCTCTGGGACTTCCATAAAAGGTATTGCCGATATACCCCTCAAGCCTTTAGGGCAACTAACACTTAATGTTCGTTTCAGCGAAGGTCAGAAGGAGAGAATCCAACCACTCACCTTTGTGGTTATCAACATACCTTCAAACTATGATGTGATCATTGGAAGGCCAGGGCAGTGTGCATTCTACATGGCCGTGTCTGTTGGCCATGGCACAGTCAAATTTCCCACCGAGAGGGGGATAGCAACCCTTTAACCCTCTCAAGAGGCCTACCTGGTTGAGGGTGAAAGTCCCAGCAGTGAGGAAGACAAGCAAAGGCTAATCATAAATCCTAAGTACCCTGAGCAGAGAATAAGGGTCAATCCAGGCCTTTCACAAGAAACCCTCTCGTATCTTGAAAAGTTGCTAACACATTACAGTGATGTTTTCGCTTGGTGCCCAGAAGATATGACGGGGATCCCCCGAAACATTGCTGAACATGAGTTAAGAATACCACCGGATGTCAAGCCCGTGGTGCAAAAGAAAAGAAGTTTAGCACCCGAGAGAAGCCTGGCTGCTTGCCAAGAAGTTGAAAAGCTTGTGTCAGCCGGCATTCTCCGAGAAGTCAAGTACCAATCATGGGTTGCAAACCCGGTTATGGTCAAGAAACCAGACAACTCTTGGAGGATGTGCATAGATTTCAAGGATCTTAACAAGGCTTGCCCTAAGGATTGCTATCCACTACCAGAAATTGATCTCAAGGTTGACTCCCTCACCGGTTACCCTTTCAAATGCTTTCTTGATGCTTACAAAGGGTATCATCAAATACTCATGAAAGAAGAAGATGAAGAAAAGACGGCGTTCCACACCAATAAAGGAATCTTTTGTTACCAAAAGATGCCTTTTGGCCTCAAAAACGCTGGAGCAACCTACTAACGTCTAGTGGACAAAGCCTTTGCAAGCCAAATCGGCAAAAACATGGAGGCATATGTCGATGACTTGGTGATCAAAAGCAAGACGGAGTATCAAATGCTCGATGACATTTAGGAAACTTTCAAGAACCTCAGAAAAGTTAACATGAAGCTCAACCCTGAAAAATGTTCATTTGGGTTTGAGGAAGGAAAGTTCTTAGGTCATATTGTTGGGAAACAAAGCATCAAGGCTAACCCAAACAAGGTGAAAGCTGTTCTTGAAACCAAACCATCAAAAACCAAGAAGGAGGTTGAAAGCTTAAACGGGAAGCTTGCAGCCTTGAAGCGTTTCACCTCCAAACCGGCTGAAAGATCTCTGCCCTTCTACAAAACGCTCAAGAATTGCTCTGATAAGAAGAACTTCAAATGGACTGACGAGGCTGAAGAAGCCTTCAACCAGATGAAACAACATCTTGCCTCCTTACCAGACATCGCAGCTCCTGAAACAGGGGAATTAATTTCAGTCTATCTTTCAATCGCTGAAGAGGCCATAAGTGCAGTCCTCACCAACGAACGGGACAAAGCTCAGGTAACCGTTTATTTCTTCAGCAAAACTCTAAAATTGGCTGAAACCAAATATCCTCCTCTTGAAAAACTTGCCCTAGCCCTAGTTCAAACAGCTAGAAGGCTTCGAAGGTATTTTCAAGCACACCCTATACAAGTAGTCACTGACCAACCTATTAAGAGTGTGCTTGAAAAACCAGAAAACTCGGGAAGGTTGGCCAAATGGGCAGTGGAACTAGGCGAACATAACATCACCTACGTCCCACGAAAAGCTATCAAAGCCCAAGTCTTGGCCGATTTCATTGCAGAAGTCCCAAACCAAGTAATCACTGAAATGAACACTGCCACCACTGAATCCTCCAACCCTGAAGCCTGGAAGCTTTTTACCGATGGGGCTTCAAGCGTTGAAGGGTCAGGGGCTGGACTAATTTTGATCAACCCAGAAGGGTTGGAATTCACGTATGCTCTCCGTTTTGATTTTCAGACCACCAACAACGAGCCTGAATACGAGGCACTAATCGATGGCTTAAGGCTGGCTAAAGAAATGAATGTTGAAAAGCTTGAAGTGTTCACAGACTCGTTGCTGGTCTCGAGCCAAGTAAATGATAGCTACATTGCTAAAGAGCCCAACATGAAAAAATACAAAGAAAAATCCAAGGAGCTGATGAGTACCTTCCAAGCATGCAACATCAAACAAATTCCCAGATCTCAAAACAAAAAGGCTGATGCCCTAAGTAAACTTGCATCTCTCACTTTTGCCCACCTTACCAAGAAGGTGCTGGTAGAAGTGTTGAAACCTCCATCAATAGATGAATTGGAAGTTCAAGACGTAGTCACCGAGGAAGATCCAAACTGGATGACTCCCATCAAAAAGTTCCTTAAAAATGGTGAACTACCCAATGATCAAGTAGAAGCTGAAAGGGTTAAAATCAAAGCAAGGCAGTACGTACTACAAGGAGAAACCCTTTACAAAAAAGGTTACCTTGCCCCCTTGCTGAGATGTGTTGGTCCTGAGCAAAGTAAATATTTGATCAAGGAGATTCACGAGGGCATACGCGGAGCTCATTTTGGAACTAGGTCGGTGGTTGCAAAACTCATGAACCTTGGGTATTTCTGGCCCTCAATGCATCGTGATACCACTGAACAATTGAGGAAATGTGATGCTTGCCAGATTCATGCACCGATCCCAAAAAATCCCAAACATGACCTTGTCCCAATAACCTCGGCATGGCCATTCCATAAATGGGGAATGGACATTGTTGGTCCATTCCCCCCAAGCAAATGAGGAGTAAAATTCTTGCTGGTGGCAATAGATTATTTCACCAAGTGGCCCGAGGTTAAACCACTTGCAAAGATCACGGGCAAACAGGTCATCGACTTTGTTTGGGAGAACATTATTTGCCGTTATGGGTAGCCAGGAGTAATTGTCACTGACAATGGAAAGCAATTTGCTGGGAAGCCTTTCAGCGTTTGGTGCAAAGAATACAGAATCAACTCAGTGGCTTACCCGCAATCAAACGGTCAGGTTGAAAGAACGAATCGGAGCATAGTGGAAGGTATCAAGACAAGATTGGGAAGATACGAAAGCAACTGGCTTGAAGAACTGCCTAGTGTTCTATGGGCAATAAGAACAACCGAAAAGACAAGCCATAAGAAAACACCCTATAGCTTGGTATTTGGATCCGAGGCTGTGATCCCCGCTGAGATATGAGTTGTAACCCAACGAATCATCAACATGGATCCCGAAACAAACCAAAAAAGACCATGTTGAATTTACAACTCCTAGAGGAAGCACGAGATCAAGCTGCAATCCAAGAGGCCAAATACAAGCAACAAATGGAAGCCTACTACAACAAGAAAGCTAAGAACGAACGATTCAAGCCAGGGGACCTGGTCCTCAGAAACAATGAAGCTAGCAAAAAAGAAAATCAAGGAAAGCTTGGCCCAAAATGGGAGGGTCCATATACCATCCTCGAAGCACATAAAGGTGGATCCTACAAGCTAGCAGATTCAGAAGGCAAAAGGCTTCCAAGGCATTGGAATGGCAAAACCCTGAAAAGGTTCCATGTTTAGACAGGAAACTTTGGTTTGTATCAAAATGTATTTCGAGAACACCACTATGAATACCTTTTGTAAAAAGCAAGTATTGCTTGAATGAATGAAGTTGTTTTATCAAACTTGTCTTTCTATCCTAAGATCAGGTTGAGAACCTAGCAAAAAACTCCATGGTAAGGGCCATGTAAGGGGATGAGCTCCCAGGCCACATCGCTCAATAGGTTCAAGGGTTGAATGAACCTATATAAGGGGTGAGTTCCTAAATCAATACAACTCCATGAGACTTATTAAGTTAAAGCAAAATTGTCTCATAGACGGGCCTGAACAACCTACACCAAATGTTCCTTAAGCCTTAGAAATATAACCAACAAACAGGCTTATGAAGTCAAATGAAAAACAAAGAAATGATAAAAAGGATAGGTGCTATGTCTTCTTGTTAAAAATACCAAGGCTAAGTGACTGCAGCACTGAACCCTTTAAGGTATAAAAAACATAAAGGCAACACAAACTCGACAAAGACAAAGTTACAAGAAAACAAAAATTATCTAAAGGATGATACAACTTAAACGGAAAATTATAAAAATACAAACCAAATCAGGTCACAAAAGTAAGAAGCCTTCAACGCTTCAAACCACCTACGTGACAGCTCGAAACCTCAAAGGCTTCAACCTACCTACGGATAGCCAAAAAAGCTTGAAGGGTTAAAGCCAACCAAACTGCCTTAACAAAATAGGCACAAGTATAAAAACATAGCACAAAGAAAATAGTTAAACATCATATCATATCATATCAAAGAAAGCCCTGAAAGACTTTCAAGCACAGGTCAGAACAAGTCCTAGTGACTTGTAAGTTTAGATATTGTTCAAACGGCCATACAGGCCTAAAATACAACCAACAGGAACCTTAAGGGTTCCTGAAAACCTAATATTGTTTAAAGGTTACAAACCACAAATTGTTTTAAAAGAGCTAAGAAAGCTACAAATTTCATGCAACAATAGAAGGTTTAGAGGCCCCAGAACTGCTACCTTTAGCCTTCTTAGTCTTCTTACCCTTCTTAGCCTTTGGGCCCTAATCATCAACAGCTGAACCCTCCAAGCTGACGTCCTTTGGAGCATCAGCTTCCTCGGAAAAGGTATCTTCACTATCTCCCGAGTAGGAGCGTTTCCTTGAAAGGGAGCTAAGCATTTCAGCACATACCTTTTCATTCAAACCATCCGGCTTCAGTTCCTGCAAGACGGAGAGAGGCTTACCATAACAAGAAGCAACCTGACTCACATACGGGTATGATAACCTCTCCATTTGCTCAACAGAACTCTTAAAGATATCGGAAGCCTCGGGACGGTACAAGGGAGATTTTTCCAAAGGGTGGCCAGACTCGTGAAGCTTATAACCCGCAATAAGACCTCGGTGTTTTCCCAGATTAAGCAGTTTAGTATAAACATCGCCAAGAGCGGAGTTAAACTCTTTAGAATGAAGCAAATAAGTAACAACCTGGTGAAAACCCTGCTCAATAAGCCACTGATTATCCCAGTGGCCAGGGCAACCAAAGTCTTCAAACCATCTTTCTCCTCATCAAAAGCCTTCTGTTGTACAACCAAGGCCTCTCTATCATATTTCAGCTTCAGACGGTCAGCTTCAAAACTCTTTTTGAGATCACCCATCTCAATCTCGTGCCTCCTTGTTAACTCTTCCACTTTCTTTGTCACGGCCCCCGACCCGGTTTGACCCGTTTCAGGAGCTGCAGGACAGAAATCCCGTGGTATTTTATTAAGTGAGTTTAACAGCGGAAGTTTCTTCAGGATCATTTTAAAAACTGAAATATTTCCCGATTTTATTTCACAATTCGGGATAAAACCCGATAATTTACAATATTGAGATTTCATGAAGAAATCTTTTATTTTACAAAACATGTTTCTTTATTTTATACTGAGCCACTTCCTTAAGCTGATAGTGCTTCACGACACTTTTCCTGGATCACAACAGATCACCTGAAACATGTTTGAAAAAGGTTTTGTCAGCGGGAAATACTGAGTGAATCATTCTATTTACTAAAACGACACATTTGTTATAATTTACAGTATTAAGAGAGATTACAACGTTTCAGATATCAAACCAACTACCCACAGTATTTGTCACTCAACCCATTGGCCCATTTGTCCAATGGTGTCTGTGATTATGGTCATATCACCCCTTGGCTAACTCGTTGTCCAATGGTGAAGATTATCAAGTAATGTATACAAAACCCCACATACTGGTTGTAACTTGGTGATTACATAAACTTAATCACTGTAATTATAACCTTTGAAAATAAACATGATTTTGTAAACAAATTTGATAAAAAGAGAATGACTCACATTGCAGATTTACTTATGAACAGAGCTTAGCCTACTGATTTGCCTTGATAACCTAGTTTAAATAATCAAGCACACAAACTAGGTTAGTAACTTAATACAACATTTACGACAACTCACGAGATTAAAACCTTCACAACGAATGACAAAGTGCGATACTTAAACATCCATCGATTTAACGACGAATGACAAAGCATAAACCCTAATGTGGGCAGCACTTAAACATCCATTGGATAGTTTAATTGATCGGACATTGAATCATAGCAGCGATCGAGTTATTACCCTGATTGCGGCAGCACTTCGTGATCAGTGTGTGTTTTGGACTGTTTTCACTATAACTTCGTGTACGAAATGAATTTAAACGTCAAATCAACGCAGAAGTTCCAGTCCCACAGCCTACTATTTATAGCTAGAAAATCGCCCCCCTCGCGCCACGCGAGGGGTCCTCTTGTTCCTGTCGCGTGGCGCGACAGGTTACTTCTAGGGTAGAGTAGGCTCGTGTCCTTTATAGCTTTGGTGAGTCAGATTTTGACGTAATTCAATTCTTACAGCAAACTGTAAGGATATTACCAATTAGGGTTTACCCCCCCCCCCCCCTGAGTTTTAGGGGCCCTGATCCTAATTCTGATTGTTCTGAAAATGTTAGGGTTTACGCAGAATCACTTGGGTTTCTCAATTAGGGTTTCCTATTGGTTAAATTAAAGTAATAAATAGTACTTTTTGATGAGAGTTGTTACATTCTCCCCACCTTAAGAAAAATCTCGTCCTCGAGATTTACCGGAATAAATGAGGATACTTTCGCTTCATTTCTGATTCCAGCTCCCAAGTGTATTCAGCTCCTCTCTTTGAATCCCATTTGACTTTGACTAAAACTAGTCATTTGTGTTTGAGAAACTTCACTTTTCTGTCTTCTATCTGAAGAGGTTTCTCAACAAATTTTAACTTTTCGTTTACCTCTATATCTCGAAGAGGTACAACCAGTTATTCATCTGATAAGCATTTCTTGAGATTGGATACATGAAATACATCATGTACTCCAGCTAATTCTTCTGGTAGTTGTAAACGATAAGCAACTAGTCCTATACGTTGGATCACTGGAAATGTTCCTACGTACCTTGGACTTAGCTTTCCTTTCTTTCCGAATCTAACTACTCCTTTCCAAGGAGAAACTTTCAATAGTACTCTGTCTCCAACTTGGAATTCTAATGGCTTGCATCTATTGTCTGCATAACTCTTCTGACGATCACGAGCCATCTTCAGTCTTTCCTTGATTTGAGTAATCTTATCAGTCGTCTCTTGTACTATTTCAGGACCTGACAATTGATTTTCTCCTATTTCTGCCCAACAAACTGGAGTTCTGCACTTTCTTCCATACAGTGCTTCAAATGGGGCAGTTTCAATACTTGAATGATAGCTATTGTTATAGGAGAATTCAATTAATGGTAAATGTTCATCCCAGTTTCCACCAAAATCTATTACACATGCTCGGAGCATGTCTTCTAGAGTTTGGATCGTCCTTTCACTTTGTCCGTCTGTTTGTGGATGATAAGCCGTACTCAAATTGAGTCGAGTTCCCATAGCTTCCTGGAAACTTTTCCAAAAATGAGAAGTGAAACGACTATCTCTATCTGATACAATGGAGAGTGGAACTCCATGTAAAGATACGACTTCATCTACATACAATTTTGCCAATCTTTCCATGCTAAAGGTTTCTTTCATTGGTAGAAAGTGAGCTGATTTGGTTAATCGATCCACAATTACCCAAATCACATCATTACCTTTTCTGGTTTTGGGTAACTTAGTAACAAAATCCATTGTTATAAGTTCCCATTTCCATACCGGCATTTCTAATTGTTGTAGTAGACCTGAGGGTTTCTGATGTTCTGCCTTAACTTGTGAACAAGTGAGACATTTAGAAACATATCGTGCTATATCCTTTTTCATTCCTATCCACCAAAAGTTCTTTCTTAAATCTTGGTACATCTTATTGTTTCCTGGGTGCATAGTATACCTAGATTTATGAGCTTCTTCTAGAATCTTAGGTCTTAAATCTCCCTGCTTAGGTACCCAAATTCTACTTTGGTGGAATTTCCAAATTCCATTTGCTCCTTGTTCTAATTCCTTTATTCGTCCTTTCATTCCTTTAGCATCATCCTTGATTGCTGTAGCTTGAACATTCTTCAATTGTTCCATTAAATCTATTTGTAGATTTAATCTGAGAGCACGAACTCGTCATTGTTTCTCATAATACTTACGACTTAAAGCATCTGCAACTACATTTTCTTTTCCTTCGTGATACTGAATATCACAGTCGTAGTCACTTAGGATTTCCATCCATCTCCTTTGCCTCATATTTAACTCTTTTTGCCCAAATATATATCTTAAACTTTTGTGGTCTGTGTAGACAGTAAATTTACTTCCGTAAAGATAATGTCTCCAAATCTTAAGGGCAAAAATTACGGCTCCTAATTCTAAATCATGAGTCGTATAATTTTCTTCGTGCTTTTTCAATTGCCTTGAAGCATATGCAATCACCTTTTTGCGTTGCATAAGCACACATCCATATCCTAGTTTTGAAGCATCACAATATACCTCAAAATCTTCAGTTCCTTCTGGTAAGGCTAAGATTGGTGCATTTGTTAATTTCTGCTTCAATATTCTAAAGGCTTCTTCTTGCTTAGGTCCCCATTCAAACTTAACCGCTTTACAGGTTAGCTTAGTTAATGGAACAGCTATCTTGGAAAAATCCTTAATAAACCGTCTATAGTATCCAGCTAAACCTATAAAACTTCTAATTTCCATTGCTGTTTGTGGAACCTTCCAATTGGTAATTGCCTCTATCTTAGCAGGATCTACGTGAATACCTTCGTGATTCACCATGTGTCCTAAGAATTGCACTTCTTGTAACCAAAATTCACACTTCGAGAATTTGGCATAAAGCTTTTCTTTTCTTAACAAGGTTAAGAGTGCATGAAGGTGCTCACAATGCTCTGTCTGACTTTTGGAATAAATAAGTATATCGTCTATGAAAACAATTACAAATTTATCCAAATATGGTTTACAGATTCTATTCATCATGTCCATGAATGCAGCAGGTGCATTTGTTAACCCAAAGGGCATGACTGTAAACTCATAATGACCATACCTAGTTCTGAAAGCAGTCTTAGGTATGTCCTCTTCTTGTACCTTCAATTGATGATATCCAGAGCGTAGATCTATCTTAGAAAAATATCTAGCCCCCTGAAGTTGATCAAATAGATCATCAATTCTAGGTAATGGGTATCGATTCTTAATTGTAACCTTATTTAATTCTCTATAATCGATACACATTCTCATTGAACCATCTTTTTTCTTTACAAACAACACTGATGAGCTAGGTTGTATGAATCATTTACTTAGTAATTCTTCTAATTGCTTTTTCAGTTCTAACATTTCTGTAGGTGCTAACCGATAAGGTGCCTTGGCTATCGGTGTAGTTCCTGGAATTAGATGAATCCTAAATTCTACTTCCCTATCTGGAGGTAATCCCGGTAAATCTTCTGGGAATATATCTGGATATTCTGAGACTACAGGAATTTCCTTAAGTTCTTTACCCTTAGTACTAATGATTACTGAAATCATATATACTATTCCTTGTTTTCGTTCATAATTAGCAACTTTCATTACTGATATGAACTTCAGGGGCTTACGTGGTTTATCTCCTGTAATCATAATTATTTCCCCAGTAGGTGCCTGAATTCTATAGAATTCTGATCACAAAGGATTCGAGCATGGTTGGCTACTAACCAATCCATTCCTAACACAACATCAAATTCGGCTAATTTCATAGGTAATAGGTTTGCAAAGAATTTATGACCTGAAAGTTCTATATTTTCCTTTTGCAAAACTTTATCTATACTAACAGAACTACCGTCTGCCGTTTCGACTGTAAAAATCTGCCTAAGGTTGGTTAAGGGTAAATTAAGAGCTTGGCAGAATGAAGTATTAATAAAACTTTGGTTTGCACCAGAGTCAAATAATACTTTGGCGTAAATGTTGTGAACTAAGAACGTACCCGCTATCACATCTGGGATAAGTTCTGCTTCTTGAGTAGTTAGCTGAAATGCCCTAGCATTCTTCTTTGTAGCTCCATCTGCTGGTTTAGCTTTGTTGTCTGCTGGTTTGACCAATTTCGGGCAATCTGGCCTGAAATGTCCAGTTTCTCCACAATTGTAACAAATTGTGGATTTCTTCCTACAGTTTTCTTCACGGTGTCCTGCCATTTTGCAAAAGTTGCAAATTATATTACATCTTCCAAAATGTTTCCTTTTGCAATTTCTGCAGAATGGCGGGTTTGAAGTTTGCCCTGTTCCTCTTCTCTTGAAATTGCTATTATTACCCATACGAAATCCCTGGGTAATTTTCTGAGCCAATTCTTTCTTTCTGTCTTCATCTCTTGTGCGTACCAGTTCGTCAGTTAGGGTGTTAGCTAATTCCACAGCATCGTCAATAGTGCGAGGTCTCGCAGCTTTAACAATGTTACGGATTTCACTAATTAGTCCCCAAATATAGCGAGAAATGAGTACCGGTTCTGGCGAAGCCAGTGTTGGTACCACTCTAGAATATTCAAAGAATGTCGAAGTATAACCGCGACAATCTACTCCCATCATACGATGATTTAGGAACTTATTTGTCATCTGTTCCTTTTCATACTCGGGACAAAATTTTCTTTCTACTAAACCCTTAAATTCTTCCCAAGTCATAGCATAAGCTATTATTCTTCCTTTTGATTGTAACACAGTCTTCCACCATTCGAGTGCTCCTTCTTTGAAGAGATTTGATGCGTACATAACCTGATCATCTTTAGCACATTTACTTATTGCAATTACTGCTTCGGTTTTCTCCAACCAGCGCAGTGATGCAGTTGCTCCTTCATTGCCTGCAAATTCAGTGGGTTTACAATCAAGGAATTCTTTGAAAGTGCAACCAGGCGTTGCGGCTTTCATTTTCTTAGGAAATGGAGCTTGATGTGGTTCCTCATTATGATTAACATGATCATTGCCTCCGTTTACACTATTACTGAAGTTATCTTCAGAAATACGTTTACTAGGAACAATTTGTTGCGGTTCAATTGGATTCTTCATAGCAGCAATGAATGCTGGAATAGCATTGGCTATCCCTTGAGCAACAATATTTTCGATATCTTGCCTAGTCATATATTGATCTCCTGGATGTTGCTCAGACTGATTAACCTCATTTACTGGTTCATTACCACTGTTTGCCATCTGATAATTTATATAATTTTTATTAGTATCTGATAAATAATAATTATACATAAAAACAATCAGACAATTTTCTCAATACACGTATAGTCAAAATTATCGATTTATCGATTTCATTTTATATCTTTTATAGTATGCATCACTACACACCAATATTTACAAAGTTTTATTCGTAGTTATTTTACAGACTGATGTCATTGTTACTATTATTATTACACAACCATAATTTCACCATCCTACTATCTCTCGTCACTTGTCGTTTTAAAAACGAAGTTCCCTTTCATCATACTTCCAGGCAATTTGTCCCCCTATTTCCCCGATTATATTCCCTGCATCCATTAACTCTTCGCCAAAATGACGAAGTTCTGCTAAATTCTCGTTACTCATGGGTGGATTTGGTAATGGTTCCGGGTCAATTTGTGGGAAAAATGTATCAGGGTTGTTTAAAAGATTTTGGTATTGCCAATCAGTTGTCCACCATTCATCTAATTCTACTGGTAGTGGTTGAGGTTGGACAATAGGATCTGGAATAGCAGGTTCCAGATTGATTGGAATTGGAGCTTCTAGTGGATAGCTGAAAAGATTTTCTTCAGTAAATATAAGGTTTGGATTAGCTGGTTCAAGGTTTCCATCGGCAGGTCCGATGAGGTCACTCATTACTAGTTTATGATCTAAAACTTCCCAGGGAGTCATTTTCTGTTTCTGCCTAGAACTTTCTCCGACTTCTATTTCTGTTTGCTTAAAACTCTTCTCAGCTTCTATCTCTATTTGATTAATATTTTCCTCAATTTCTACCCCATTTCCTTTGTCTTTTGGTTCTTCAGTTTTGGTAACCTTTCTTGTTGCTGGCTTTTTCCTACGTACACGCCTCCAGCCCACAAATCTGCTTCTTTTCTTGGGTTTAGGTTTTGCCAGTGGTTTGGATTGAAATTCCATGGGTTCTTCTTTATCAGCGAAGTAACCAGTGAATTCCTTGGAAACTTCTATCTTAACGGGATAGAGGTTAAGATTTTCTAAACCTTCAGATATCTCATTCATGCTGTTTAGCATATATGCAAAATACATACCAAATGTTAAAATAACAAAATTTTATAGATAACCCATAAATATTATTGCATACATAAACAACTGACAAGTAAATTATACTATGATTTACTGTAACTTATTTATTTACTAAATAAGGTTTCTGGAAATAAAAGTGCTAAAACTTTTGAGTATTTAGAGATTTGCATTTTCTGCTACTGTGGCTAGCATATAAAGATTTGCCCATTTCTCATCTAATTTGTCCTCCCAATGTGATTTATTGATTAAGTCCTGGGTTTCCTGTTTAACTTTCTTCTCTTGGTTTTTCCTTATTTCCTCCTGACTTTTCCTAATAATCAAACTTCTTTTATTATGAGAAAGTGGTTCCTCGTAATGTGCCTTTCTCACAAATATTCCATCTTCAGGAATTACATAAGGTTTTGTTTGGGATGAACTTCCCTTCTCGTTGGATGACCTATCTAGTTTAAGATAGATATTTGACAGCTTTTGTTTACCCATACTGTAATTAACAAATAATCAGTTAATAAAACACATAATCACATAATTGGCAATCAGTAAAATTAAGTATTTGTAAATACTTAATAGGCTTAGATCAGTGGCTCTGATACCACCTTTTTCTGTCACGGCCCCCGACCCGGTTTGACCCGTTTCAGGAGCCGCGGGACAGAAATCCCGTGGTATTTTATTAAGCGAGTTTAACAGCGGAAGTTTCTTCAGGATCATTTTAAAAACTGAAATATTTCCCGATAATTTACAATATTGAGATTTCATGAAGAAATCTTTTATTTTACAAAACATGTTTCTTTATTTTATACTGAGCCACTTCCTTTAGCTGATAGTGCTTCACGGCACTTTTCCTGGATCACAGCAGATCACCTGAAACATGTTTGAAAAAGGTTTTGTCAGCGGGAAATACTGAGTGAATCATTCTATTTACTAAAATGACACATTTGTTATAATTTACAGTATTAAGAGAGATTACAATGTTTCAGATATCAAACCAACTACCCACAGTATTTGTCACTCAACCCATTGGCCCATTTGTCCAATGGTGTCTGTGATTATGGTCATATCACCCCTTGGCTAACTCGTTGTCCAATGGTGAAGATTATCAAATAATGTATACAAAACCCCACATACTGGCTGTAACTTGGTGATTACATAAACTTAATCACTGTAATTATAACCTTTGAAAATAAACATGATTTTGTAAACAAATTTGATAAAAAGAGAATGACTCACATTGCAGATTTACTTATGAACAGAGCTTAGCCTACTGATTAGCCTTGATAACCTAGTTTAAATAATCAAGCACACAAACTAGGTTAGTAACTTAATACAGCATTTACGACAACTCACGAGATTAAAACCTTCACAACGAATGACAAAGTGCGATACTTAAACATCCATCGATTTAACGACGAATGACAAAGCATAAACCCTAATGTGGGCAGCACTTAAACATCCATTGGATAGTTTAATCGATCGGACATTGAATCATAGCAGCGATCGAGTTATTACCCTGATTGCGGCAGCACTTCGTGATCAGTGTGTGTTTTGGACTGTTTTCACTATAACTTCGTGTACGAAATGAATTTAAACGTCAAATCAACGCAGAAGTTCCAGTCCCACAGCCTACTATTTATAGCTAGAAAATTGCCCCCCTCACGCCACGCGAGGGGTCCTCTTGTTCCTGTCGCGTGGCGCGACAGGTTACTTCTAGGGTAGAGTAGGCTCGTGTCCTTTATAGCTTTGGTGAGTCAGATTTCGACGTAATTCAATTCTTACAGCAAACTGTAAGGATATTACCAATTAGGGTTTACCCCCCCCCCCTGAGTTTTAGGGGCCCTGATCCTAATTCTGATTGTTCTGAAAATTTTAGGGTTTACGCAGAATCACTTGGGTTTCTCAATTAGGATTTCCTATTGGTTAAATTAAAGTAATAAATAGTACTTTTTGATGAGAGTTGTTACATTCTTGGTCCAAGCCAGCTCTTTCTCAGAAAAGCTATTGATTTCCTTTTTCATTGCAGCAATTGAAACTTTCATTTTTTCCTTCTTCTTGGAAGCCTCCTCATATTCCTGCATCCCTTTAGCAAAGCGAGTAACACCTTCGGCCAAAAAGGCAGAAAGGTTGCAGGAACTGAGCATCATCCTAGAAATAAGATGATCAGCATCCATCTCAGATATGGCACTTCGAACACCGGGAGGAGCAAAATGAGCCAAGGCTTCAGCACAAATAGCCGGATCCTTAAAATTATCACCAACCTTAACCCCCCAGTTAGGCACATAAATATCCTGACCCTCTGAACCTTCGAAACTCTCAACGCTTTTGGCTGATGAACCTTGAATAACAGGAGTGGTACCTTTCTTAATCAATTTCTTCTTCTTGCTTGAAACAATTAACTTTTTTTCCTTACCCTTGCCAACATCCATAGTCTGATCCCCTGACGCCTCAATATTATCACTAACATCGATAGGCTCCGAACCAGAAGGCTGATCAACACCTTTCAGATGATGTGGGAACAACGGGTAGAACCTTTGGAAGCAGTAACCTTGGTAAAGCCTTTAACATTCGGAACATTCACGTAACCAGAACCCTCAAACCTGTAATCAGAACCCTTAACAACCGCATTCTCGCTAGGAGTAGCAGCAACATCATCAAAGGCAACGTCAGAGGTATCATCGCTTTTAATAAAATCAAGGGCAGACATAACTGCAACACAAATGTAAAAAGCACATAAGCAAACAAAGAAAAAGGAACAAAAAAGCAAGAAAAGAATAAATGCATACCCTTCCCATCTCTAATAAGCACCGGATCCTGGTTGGCCTTTTCCCACACTTTACTTATACCCAACAACACCAACAAATGCTCAGGGAAGGGACGAAGCCTCGAAGGGCACTCCCTGAGAATTTCTAAAAATCGAGTGTTTATTTCAGAATCAGAAGGCTCCGGTTCGTTCAGAACGGCATCCAGGTGTCTCCAAACAAGTTTGAAAGGAACAATCTCCTCCGACACCCAGAAAAACCTATCTTTCCAGACCCCAAGCGTAGAAACCATGGAAGAAATTAAACAAGTATCAACTTGAGTGGTCTCAAAGGTGAACCAATCACCATTCTTAGCAAGCCGGAAGATGCGACGGAAGGACAACAGAGATGGGTCATACCCGGTGGCCCGGCACAAAATTTCAAAATGTAAAACCCTAGCCATGCCAAGGGGGTGAATCTGACCAAAAGACACTCGGTAATATTCCAAAATATTCAAAACAAAGTTTGGGATCGGGTAACGAAGATTGGAAAACTCAAAATGACGACAATACAAGGCAATCATACCAGAAGGACATTCATTGATAGATTTATCACAAGCCGGTGCAACCGGTTTATACTTCATCCCTATACCCCATTCCATACAAAACAAATCGACTTCCTCTTGGGTCAGTCGAGAAAAAGACTTCGCCATATCCTTACGAGCACCCATGATATGAACAATTAAAAAGAAAGTAAGCAAAACGGAACTGACCTGATTTGAAAAAGGGGATACTTGAGAGAAAAAGGGAGCAAGTAATGTTCTTCAAAATAAAAATGTGAAAATAAATGAGATAAGTGATAATTATCAACAGGCAGAATTAAAAACCGCCGCCTGACAAACTGCTACAGGTCTTGTCAACTGTCTTGTCAAATTCCGAAATTCAAAAACCTCAACCGTTTCAACCTTCCAACCTTCGAACCCTCGAAGCCTTTGGGCAGAAAAATATACGTATAAAAGTCAGAAGTCTTTGAGCTCATTTCCCAAAAACCTCTGACTTGGGGGGCTGATGACGGGGGTAGCCCAAGACCAAATATGAATGATTTAAATACGTAAATGCTCATAAGGCAAAATGGTTCAAAGGTTAAAAACCTGGGAAGACGAGATAAAGTAGCACGGAACAGTAAGTAGTCATGTCTCCTGATTACTTCACCAACTCGCCAGCCGCAAAAGCAATGCAGGTCCACAGAGCACACTCTATTATCCAGGGGTCAAAAGGCTTCAACCCCCGAAAGGGTAAGCCCCTCACTGCAAGCAAGGTCACTAGTCAAATGCATCCCTCTTTGGGAGATATCTTCTCCTATATATTTGACACTTCATTTACTGAGTGAAGACATTCCTGGCCAGCCTGATTCCTGAAATCTCTGGTCATTCACTTCGAGTACTTGCTTCATACGAGTCACTCCCTTTCACATCCAACACACACAATCTATTTGCTCCTTCATCCAAATCTGAATACGATTCAGAAGACGACCTTTAGCAAATATCAAAAATAAACTAGTGAACCTCCTTCCACGTCTTGCAAACGTGGGGGGACCCCACGACCTGCGTTAGGCAAAGTTGAACCCTTCAACCCTTTTGCCTAACCGGCCCAGCTACTATCTTTGGTCTATTATTTGTTGCATCAACATATTATGTCCATGCTCTTCGGTTTCAATGTAAGCCTTTCAAAAGGCTCTTATGTGGTGAGTATGTCACCAAGTGAAAATTAGCAAAAGTCTTGCCCTCTTTTCTTTATAATTTCCGGGAGAATAGCCACCAAGTGAAAATTAGCAAAAGTCTTGCCCTCTTTTCTTTATAATTTCCGGGAGAATAGCCATTTGAAAGAGACTTCGCTTTCTCAAGGCTACGGTCGAACAATCAAGCACATGTACTTTTTTTTTTTATCAAAACTTTGAAGTAACCAAACAAATAACTAAATAGACAAACCATATGCCAATGTTTCCTTTTCTTCTTTTGAACGACATATGCCAAGTTTCTAGAAACGTATCACATCAACAAAGATTCATATTTAAAAACCAGGAACGCCTACTTTTCTCCAATTACAAACGTTTGAAACATTGAAGAGTAAGGCCTAAGGGGGCGGTCAGTGATATAACGAGTGATGCAAACTTCAACGCGTGGAACATCACAAATTCCCAACCCCACCTCTTGTATAACGCGTGATACAATCACGGTTTGATGATTTCGTTATTTTTTCAACGCCGTGGTGGGTTTTATTGTGAGGGTAATTGTTGGTTGGGGGGAAATTGTTGGGTGTGGTGGTGAGTGTTAACCGCCCCCACTAAAAAAGGTTGTGAGTGATGAAAAAATGGTTGCTGACATGGCGGAACATGATTGGATATTGTGAGTGATGAAATTTTATCACTAGTAACCACCCCCTCCCCTAATATGATGTTTGTTTGTCGTTTAAAAATAAATAAAGTAATATTGCTCCTTTTGTTATAAACTAGAATTTTGACCCGTCGTGCGTTATTGTGGCTTTGGAAACATAAAATAACTCGAATTTGTACCATCAAATGTCTGACCGGCTCATTTCCGAGCAAAACTTACGTCAAAACATAAACCAACTGAAAACATACATAAAATAAGCACAAAAACGTATCATATTTCACCTCACTTATTACCGAGAAAAATTTAAGTCAAAACGTAAACCAACTTGGATTTATATTGAAATGTAGTTAAACAAAGTACGTAAAAAAATATTTGTTTTTAAGTTAAAAATGGTATCGCGCCTCGCGGCAGCGTTGAAACGTAAAGTTGTTTGAATTTATACTGGTTAGTGGAAACGTATTATATATGAGAGAAGGTAGACCAACTAAAAACACATATAAAAATAAGCACGGAAACGTATCGTCAAAACATAGACCAACCGAAACCATACATAAAAATAAGCACGAAAACATTTTATATGTGACCCATGTATATAAAAGTAAGCACGTAAAACTCGAGGGGGTAAAAATGACATTTTACTAAATTTATAAAACTAAGGGGTGTAAGTGATAATATGTTAAAAGTTAAGGGTAGAAAAAAGAAAAAAACCAAAAAGAAAAAACATAAAAGAAAAACAGAAAAAAAGGAAAAAACCAAGAAAAAATGTTTGCTAAGTGATATGTGTTTTGTGAATTGTTATTTATATAATTTGTTAAACATACAATTCAATCCTTTGATGGAGCTAATTGCCAAAATCGTTCCTGAGGTTTGAGCACATTTGCCATTTTCGTCCAAAATGACACTTTTGTACCATTTTGCCCCCCACGTTTGTAACTTTTTGCCATTTTCATCCAAACCACTAACTTAGTTTATTTTTCTGTTAAGTTGAATGATATTTGGATGAAACTGGCAAATATAAACCACAGGGACGATTTTGGCAATTTACTCAAACTCTTTTTAATTTCTTTTATTTAAATAATTTTGTCACATATATAATAAAAAAATATATACATGCAATTTGAAATTAATTTCCAATTTCTTTATATAAATCAGTTTTATTAAGAGAAAAATCTGGTATATACTTTTCAATATTTTCGCTCTTAAACTTTTAATAAATATATGCAGTTTGAAATATAAGAAGAAAAATAAATCATACATTTTCTACTAGTTTTTTTTTCGTTCTTATCCGAAGAAAAAGAAATCATACATTTTCAGTTAGTTTTAGTTTTATTTTTATGTAAATGTATTATTTTGCTTGTAACATATTCTATTGCTTTTTTTTATTACCTGAGTTTTATGAAATTTTTTATAAAAGTTATTTGATTTGTTATCCTTAGTGATGATTTCTGAAAGATTTGGGAGTACCATAGCCCAAACTCAAATTACGTAAAGTTGTTCACTTTTTATTCCTTTATAACCTTATTTTATTCAAACAGTTATCAACTTTCAACCTTTATAAAATTTTGTCAAAACCTTTTATAAATATTTAGTTATATACTTATATACGTCTCAATATTTATGTTACAAGCAAAATAATACATTTACATAAAAATAAACTAAAAACTAAAAATAGATAATAACTATAAAAACTAACTGAAAATGTATGATTTCTTTTTCTTCGGATAAGAACTAAAAAACTAATAGAAAATGTATGATTTATTTTTCTTCTTATATTTCAAACTGCATATATTTATTAAAAGTTTAAGAGCGAAGATATTGAAAAGTATATACCAGTTTTTTCTCTTAATAAAAATGATTTATATAAAGAAATTGGAAATTAATTTCTGTATTAATTTATAAAATTTAAAACATCCTTCGCCTTAATACAAAAAAATTAACTTAGTTAGTGGTTGGATGAAAATTTATAAAAAATATGTGACAAAACTATTATTTTTTTTTCATAAAAAAATTGTATGTATATTCTTTTTTATTATATATGTGACAAAATTAATTAAATAAAAGAAACTAAAAATAGTTTGAGTAAATTGCCAAAATCGTCCCTGTGGTTTATATTTGCCAGTTTCATCCAAATATCATTCAACTTAACAGAAAAAATAAACTAAGTTAGTGGTTTGGATGAAAATGGCAAAAAGTTACAAACGGGGAGGGGGGGGGGGGGGGGGGGGGGATGGTACAAAAATGTCATTTTGGACGAAAATGGCAAATGTGCCCATACCTCAGGGGTGATTTTGGCAATTAACTCTCCTTTGATGGTAGCATTATTTTATTTTAAAGATTTTTTTTTGTTTCAAAAACAGCATTTTCTTTTTACGTTTAAACATATTACAATGATACCATCCGATGTAAGGTTTTTTTTTTTATATAATTTTTTATCGATGTAAAACACGTGTCGATATCCTGTTAGTATATTTTTTTTCGGTTGTTATACCGAATACCTCTTCCACACCTAACTAAATCAAAACCCCGTCGCATAGATCAGGTAATATTACTATTAAAATAAAATAAAAAAAGTATTAATGATCAACTTAAAAAAAGGGGCCAAGAAATAATTTATTTAGGAAAATATTAATTAATCAACCGATTAGTTTATATAACTTTAATCTTGAGAAAATAAATCAAATACGTGATATAAGTGCATCAATTTATTAATTATAGTTTTTATCAACTATGTCAATTTTTAATTAGTTTTAATATACTTCTATATTATAAAAAGGGTAAATTACACTTTTTGTCCTTTATGTTTGTACCAGATTGCAACGGATAACATTTAACTTCAAAAATTACAGTCACAATCATTTATTTGCAAAACCCGTTACACTCTACGTTCTTTTGTACTAACCAGGTTAAATTTTCAGTTAAATTTATTCACTTAAGGGTATTTTGGTCAATTCATGTTTTTATTTAGATGTTTAATAAATAATAAAATATATTAAAACAACTAAACCCCCCTCTCTCTCTCTCTCCAACCCCTACCATCTACCCCCAAATCAAAACAAAACAAAATGAAAGCACAAAGATAAACCTGCAAAAATGACAACAAATCCCAAAAACAGGATCATAAACTTCAGGAGAATCACATAAGGAGCATTAGCTAGCCTTTTCTCTTTCTCTTCACCTATGTACCAAATTTCCAAATTAATAATATAACAAAAGAATGTTGTTACATTTTGGACACAGATTCAAGACTAATTTTCTATCTCAACTAACCATTTGGGGACTTGGTGGACAGATTCGAAGGAAGTCGGAGAGACCGACAGACAGGAATCAAGCAGTCGGGTGAGCTAGGGTTTACTTGTTTCAACCGGTTGGATCGACGAAAAGGAGCACTACTGCAGTCAGCCTTAACATATTTCCTCCTCGGTGATTTAACCGCAGTTGTCATCGAGCGCAGGTCGGATATAGTCTTTTGTAAAATCGAGCCTGTGATTTGGATCAAATTCAGTAACATTGAATTAATAGATGAATCGTGTGTGTTAGGGTTTTTGTTTTGGCAGTGGGTGTGGCCGGAGTGGTGGCGGTAGGATGTGGTGTTGGTGGCGGCAGGATAAAGTGGTGGTGACAAGATGTGGTGGTTAGGGTTTTAGGGTTAGGAAATTGAGGAAGATGAAGTGTATATGTATTTTTTTGGTTTTATTTATTAAACATTTAAATAAAAACATAAATTGACCAAAATACCCTTAAGTGAATAAACTTAACTGGAAATTTTAACCTGGTTAGCACTAAAGGACGTAGAGTGTAACGAGTTTTGCAAATAAATGATTGTGACTGTAATTATTGAAGTTAAAGGTTATTCGTTGCAATCCGATACAAACATAAAGGACGAAAAGTGTAATTTACCCTTATAAAAATCGGAAAGCTAGGTGCAAATTTATTACTTAGCCATACTAGCAATCTGCTACATAGGCAATATCATACTTTGCTCAAATAACCGTCACTAGTCCTCCAGTGGTGGTCACGGGTATTTAAGTTCCATCTACGGTGGGCCCAAGTGACTTTTCCTCTCCAAGTCTCAAGTTCGAGTCTAAGTGATAGGAGTTTCTCATTGAAGGGTTTAAATTGGGGATCTATTGTGCGAGAGGGCTCTCTAGCGCAGACCCGATTAAGACAACGTATGCTAGACTCCCGACATTCGCAAATAATTCACACCTTTAAAAAAAATACATTGCGAAGTTATATTCCTAATAGTTAGGCTAAATTGCACTTTTCGTCCTTTATGTTTCAATGTTTCGACAGGCGTTGTCCTTTAACTTTAAAAATTACACTGTATGTCCTTTATGTTTGCAATCATTAACGGGCGGTGTCCTTTCAACTAAACCCAGTTAACTTTTTTATGTTAAAACCCCTTATGTGTAACTTTGTAAAACTCCTTAACAGTAGGGACCATATGTGCAATACCCAAATTCTGTTGGACCGAATTTAAAGAACATCCTTCTTTCCATCTTTCCAATTAAAACACCTCAGGCACCTTCACTGGGACTGTCGCCGGCAATCACCTCTGCCACACCACCACCACAATTGCCAACCATATTCTTTTTTTCTCTTCGAAGCTCTAGATCGAAACCCAAACCACTATCCCTGTCCCATTGTAACACCTCGAAAATTCACGTCCTATAATGTGTTGACACGTGTCATATGTTTAAAACGTGTGAAATAATATTATAGAAGGACTAAAGTTGACAAACATGGAAAGTATGTTAATAAACATATTCTAAATGTCAACAGTGAATAAATATAATGTACATTAACCCTACATGATGTTTATAACATCAAAAGAATAAATCATGGATCATGCGAAGCTAAAAGTGAGAGATTACAAACTACAGGGGCTAAATGTGTCAACATGTTCAAGTTATACCTCTGAGTGACCTTTTGACAAACCCGAAGCTTTGTAACTGTTAATTATGCTCACTAGAATGCACGATATAAATTTCGTAAAGTTTCGTTATCGTATGAGAAAGTTATGATCAAATTCGTGTGCGAAGGGTTAAAGCGTAAACGTTGAAAGTTAGGACTTTTCGGGTAACAATAAAGTTAACCGGGGACTTAACGTAGTGGGTATATGTTTTAAAGCCCTTATAAATCGATTATGAGGGTTCAAGATGCAAGAAACAAGTGCCTAACCAAAGTTTGAAGAGCCAAGGATCAAATCGCAAAAATCAAAAATTTAGATTTGTGCAGACATGGCGTCGCGACACGCGAATCCCGGGGGAGAAACCTTCGCGACACGCGGAGGGCGTCGCGACACGCGAAGCCCATGAGGGAAACCTTCGCGACACGCGGGGGACTGCCCAGTTCCGAATTTCTTGGGTTTTTTGCCTGCTGAGTGCTTTCTGCTCGATTTCATCCGATTTTTCACATAAAGGGCGACCCCTAGACACCCCCTAAGCACTAGGAACATGTGTTGATCAGTTGTGGTGGGTTGTAGACTCATGTGTCAAAGATTTGTGGTGGATTAAACACTATATAAAGGCCATGATATGCACCATTGTTCTTCACACCTTCCTCTTGCAATCTGATCATTTCTGGAGCTCCAAGGCACTCTCAAGTGATCACTAATCAAGCTTAGGACTTTTGTAAGTTTACTAATCCTTCTTTAATAATGTTTAGCTTAGTTATTTAGCTAAAAGTCAAACCATCGTAACTACGGTTTGACTTCGAGATTAATTAATAATGGCTCAGTCAAATCTCGAATTAAAAGTAGTTATAAGTTGGTAATTATGTGGGTAATAAACCCTCAAAAGGGTTCCCCCTGATTCCCACTCTAACTAGGTCTAATGTCGGGTCAAACGTGTATTTAAAAAGTCAACAGAATGTTTAAATTGCAATTTATGCATGATTAGCAATGTAGAACACATATAACCTGTTTGATCATTAATATAACTTGGTAATTAGTGTAAGGACATGTCTAAACATGTTCAACCCGACAATTTACCGTTTAGACCCGGTTCGGAACCGAAAGTCGCATAGTTTGACTTATACTTTGACTTTCAGTTCTGACCCGTTATGGCATGTTTTAGAAATGCCTTAGAGCTTTATTTGGACCAGGTTATATGCTAGTATAACCCTCTGTGATTATACACCTCGGATCATTAGTTATCCAATTAATATGCATGATTCCGTTAATTGTTCATATGTTGACCATTATGCCCTTTTCACCTTAAAACGTGATTTTTGAAAATGTAAAAGAGTAGAAACTTTAATTACTGATATATAAACTTGTATGCAAAATTTGACATCAGTTTGAGGTATAGATTAAGAGTTATGCTCGTTAGCGTAAAATTAAAGCTTTATGTTAATTAAACGGCGTATTTAGCGTATAGCCTACTTAAACATACTTTTTGATACCAAACTTAATACCCACTGATGTAATATATTATTTTAGGATTTTTAAAGATTTTTAATTAATTTTAGGCTGAGCATAACTCATAGTCGTAGGCTTAATCCGGTACTTGTCGGTTTTGCCCTTACGGGCCATAAAATGAGTTTTACATATCTAAACGACTCCAAACCTTTTGCTACTGATCACATATGATAAATAAATTATTTTAAGCATTCTGGAAATATAAAAATATCAGATTTATGTATCAAACCCGGAAATGGCCTCTAATCGCCGTATTAAGCGTTTTTAGCGCATAGTATGTACTAAGAGTATTTTTAAACATACAAGGGTGATACCTACTGATAATTGAGGAAAATTATAATATTTTAATAGTAAGCAAAAGTGGTTAAACTCAGACTTCAGTTTTGAGCTTTACGGCTTATGTGAAATTACCAAAATACCCCTACGGGGCATAGTTTGGTTATAATTGATAAATTTCACATATATACCTTAACCTACTGTTATAACTCATTAATTTGAGTATGTTTGCTGATTACATCAGACCTGTAACTCAGTTAAACACTTAAACTCTTTTATAACCTTGTAAATGACCAAACTACCCCTACAGGGGCATAGTTTGTGTTTAAACTCGTTTCGGGCATAATAAATAATATCTTACTGATGTCACAACATATATGAAGCATATTAACTTAGGAAACCTATAAATAGCTCTCATGAATACTCGTTACGCTTATTACGCGTTCGGTTCGGTTTATGTAACTAGTTTACATAAACTAGCCTAAACGAGTCAAACCTTAACGGTTTTATCTCAAAATCCAGAATGTGTATAATATACCCATATTAAACAAGTCTCTGAACTTGTCGGGTCTAAATTGCATTCTATCCGGTCTTCGCTAAATCGTGCGTACGAACCGTATCTTTGAAACTAGCCGGTCTAAGCTTAAGCTTAATTAAAGACCCGTTAGGATTCTAATAGGTTATTATAAACCTTCGTTCCAGATTAGGAGTACCAGTAAAAGCTACTCGCATTTTGCTTATTGTGAATTATACATTGCTCAGGTAAATACTTTTAACTTATTTTCCCTATACGGGCTTGGGTTACGGTATATAGCATACCGCTTGATCGGGCATCAAATCCTCCACCGTTGAGTGGGTAATTGAATAGTTTGATCGGCTCGTTTAAACAGTCTTGTTACTTAAAGCCTTTGGGGGGTTAATGACCATGTCCCGGATATCCTTGGCATCATTTTACGAAATGGCCACGACTTAAGCGCGGGGTGTAGGCGTACACCCGTCAGTGCACAAAAGAATATTGTGGTGTGTCTATTGATCTTTAACCCGGACTTAATCCGGGCTACTGAACGCACAAGGAACATGTAATTCGTTCACAAGATTATATATTTAATTAATTCTCCCAAGTTAAAATAAAAATGTTTATGCCACGTGCATCCAAACCAATTTTCAATCATTTTCCAAAATGAGTCAGTTGAATGTATTTACCAGTGTAAACTGACGTATTTTCCCAAAAAGATTAAATGCAGGTACTAAGCGTAATTGGCTGGGATTTCTCTTTAGCATCATTAGAAGTCTCGCAAGCTTAAGATGCCTGAAGTCTGTTGAACTATTGTTTCATATTTTATTTCCGATCCATCTGTGGATAAACATCCGAATATTGTGACAATATTAAATTCGGTTGTGTTACATCTTTTAAATTGCTTCCGCTGTGCATATATTATATTGTGTTGTTTGACTATTATTTTGCCAACCACGTCACAATACTCCCCACCAGGCCCACCGGTGACACGTGGAAATCGGGGTGTGACAGGTTGGTATCAGAGCCAACATTGAGTGAATTAAACACTAGCCTTTTGTGTTTAATCTCAATAACACAATTGCACATATCTAAACTTCCGAGTCTAGACAAATAACATAGGACAAATTCTACCTTGTTTGGTTTTTGTTTTGTCCTTTAATTTTTATATGTTGTTATTGCTATCTCATGCTATATTGACAGGATTAACAAAATGCCGCCAAGATTCTTCCGAAGGAGAGGACGAGGAAAGGGGCCAATCACCGCCCCCAATGACAACGAGGCAGGACCCTCGAATGTGCGAGCTCCGTCGACCACAGAAAGTGACGATCCCCGGTAAAACCGGGGGAACCTCTTCAAGCCGGCAAGATGGTCGGTCTCACACAGCTCAACACCTCCTGTCCATAACCCTTACGGGCCACAGCCGGAGTACGAGCCCAACAACCCTCAACCTTCATATATACCATTACAGCGATCCTTATCGCATCATTCGTTTGGTGACCCCACACCCATCTTCCGAGGCCAATTTAACCCGGCCAATTACTTACCAGAACCCGTGGGTTTTAACCCACTGGGGCCAGACGATCACTTCTCCGGTGATAATGCGGATGACATGGACGAGGATACGGACCCCGTCGAACCTGCCAGTGGTACTCCAAACCACCCGATAGAGATCTCTGACGGATCTTCTTTCCATGGATCACCCTATGGTGGTCCAGATAGCTTCCAAGCTATGTTTACCAGGCACGAATGGTATTATACACCTCCTCGCCATTCGTCGCCTCCTAAGCAGCAGCAGCCGCAGCAGCAACAGGATCCCTCTGTGGATTCGAGATTCGTGGCAGTCACGCCACCGCCTCCACCGCCGCCAGTGCAGCCGACACCTCCACAACCGCCGAGGCGGAGGAGAACCGGTTCACACATGTCTTCACGAGCGGGAGACTTTCATTTCAGCTCTCCACGCCAATCAAGATGCAGCCACTACCCGCCACTTCAGGAGGACCCACAAATGGGTGGGCCTTCACAACCAGCTGTACCACAGCCACCGCCGATGGGTTTTGACAACCCAATTCCAGCATACACGGGTTCTATGGCATACAACCCGTTTGAACCACCGACTCACCACAACTATGGTTACGCGGAGGCCGATCCTTACATGGTAGCGGCTAATTATAACGCTCTTCACCCGGAGGGACCATACGGAGCTCCATGGGGAGTAGGTTACCTGACTCAGGGGTACCAGATACCTCCTAGACCTATTATCCGGACGCAATCGCAGCCGCCACGGTTTTCACCCCCAGAAAGGGAGGACATCCTACAAAGGTTGGATGAAGTAGAGCGAGGCTTCCACCGTGACCGTAGGGAGGGACAGAGCTTCTTCCAAGGATTGGCAAGCTTGATCAAAGGGAAGAACAAGAAGGATCGCTGAATCCTTCCAATTGTTGTTGAGCCCCTGCGTGGGTATGCTTGTTTGTTTTGGCCCCTGCGTGGGTCTATCTTTCTGTAAACCCCTTCGAGGGTATTTAATTTGTGTAAGTCCCTGCGTGGACTATTATGTTTTTATTAAGCCCCTGCGTGGGTATGTGTGTTATTAAGCCCCTGCGAGGGTAAGTATTTATTTAAACCCCTGCGTGGGTAAATGTTTGTTTGAAAAGACCCGTTTAGGGCAGCGTGTAATAATTATAAATTAATGGAATGTTTGTTTTATAAATTTCATGTTTGCCATTATGTGCATAAATAAATTAAATATGAAATAGATAAATTAAAATCATTCCTTCTGAAATAATCTGCCTATTTAAAATATTAATTAAGAATCTTAAGTGTGAAACCTAGCCTTCGGGTCAATTATAAGACCGGGCCAAGATGGTAAGACCTGTTTAAAAGATTCAAATCCCTGTTAACATCTGAAAACATGTTAACACTCCTGGCAGATGTGATTCATTTAAAATCACACACGTTATTATTATATAAGAATCTTTTTAAAGATTCCAAACCCAACTATATGATCTCTGAATCATGGGTTAAATCATCAATTAAGATGATCATAATTTGACCATACGTGGGTAATATAGTGCCTACGGGCCCTGCTCATTTCCATATGAGCCAAAAGACAGTGGTGGCTATGACTCCATGTCTGATAAAGGTAATGAACTAGGTTCAAACCTTCATGCTTTGATTCTCTGAAATCATAGCTTAAAAATTTATAAATGTCCTTGTGACTAGGCCTATTGTGCCAGTATACCTTCATGTTTTGATTCTCTGAAATCATAGCTTATAAATTAAATTGTCCATGTGACTAGGCCTTTTGTGCCACAAATAAAATTGTTATTGTTTTATAATTAGGATAAATTATTATAGAAATCCTAAATAAATATGATTAATAAATTAACCAAATATGGTCTCTGTTTACCATGGTTAATGAATTACCCTAAGGGGCAATTCCATAATAAACTCCCAAATAAACTATTGTCCTTGTTTTCTGCAACAGTTCAATTAAATGGCTGACTCAGATGAAATAAATAGCCATCCAGTGGAGAACATTGATAACGCCCGGGTTAATTTAACGGGTGCGGAATTGAAAGCGTTGGTCGACGACGCAGTTACAAAGGCATTGGAAAGGCAGTACGAAGAGTATAGTGGAACTCGTTGTAGGACCCTATCTACGCAGCCTTCAAAGCCACCGTCCAAGAAGGACGACTCGAAGAAAGATGATGACCGACGCTCCTCGAACCACAGTGCTCCATCTCAGCAGGTTATACTAAACCAGGGACCCCGTGACAAGGGTTGCTCTTATAAATATTTCGTTTCCTGCAAACCCCGGGATTTCACTGGGGAGAAAGGAGCCATTGACTGTATGACGTGGCTGGATGAGATGGATACGGTTGTGGATATCAGCGGATGCGCTGAGAGAGATGTGGTCAAGTTTGTGTCGCAGTCCTTTAAGGGTGAAGCTTTAGCATGGTGGAGATCTCTGATTCAAGCCACCGGAAAAATCCCATTGTACAACATGTCGTGGGATCAATTTGTTTCCCTTATCAGGGAAAATTACTGCCCTCAACATGAGGTGGAGAAGATAGAATCTGATTTTCTATCCTTGGTGATGACAAACCTCGACTGTCAAGCTTACCTAACGAGCTTCAACACGATGTCCCGGTTGGTTCCATATCTGGTAACCCCGGAACCAAAAAGAATAGCTCGTTTTATCGGTGGTTTAGCCCCCGAGATCAAAGCAAGCGTGAAAGCTTCTCGGCCAGCTACTTTTAGATCCGTAGCTGACATTTCCTTATCCCTCACTCTGGATGCGGTCAGGCAGAGATCGCTGAGGAATAAGGAGGCTGAGAAGAGAAAACGTGAAGATGATGGTTCACGAAGGTCGAACAAGAAGCACCGTGGGAGCGGTGACAACAAGAAAGGATCTGAGTCGAGGAAAGATGGGCATCAGTCTGGTGAGAAGCCCAAATGCAAAATTTGCAAGAAGCAACACTTTGGAAAGTGCAGACTTGAGTCGAACTCACAGACTCAGTCAAAAACCTATGCATGCGGAATATGCAAGTCCACGGATCATAAAACCTTGGATTGCAAGAAATTGAAAGACGCAACGTGCTACCGTTGCAATGAAAAGGGGCACATTAAGACCAACTGCCCTAAGTACAACAAGAAGCCTGAAGAGGCCAAGAAGACCAATGCGAGAGTCTTCAGAATGGACGCGAAAGAGGCTGTGCAAGACGATAATGTCATAACAGGTACTTTCCTTGTAAATGATGTCTTTGCAAGAGTACTTTTTGATTCAGGCGCAGATAAGTCTTTCGTAGATAACAAGTTTTGTAAATTGTTGAATTTACCTGTCAAAACCTTAAAAGTAAAATATGAGGTAGAGTTAGCAGATGGTACCATAGAAACCGTCTCGACTGTGTTAGATGGATGTGTTATATCCATTAAGAACCATTCTTTTCCTCTGTCTCTACTTCCCTTTAAGTTGGCCGGTTTTGACATAGTTCTGGGTATGGACTGGTTATCTCATAACCAGGCCCAAATTGTCTGTAACAAGAAACAAGTGGTAATAAAGACTCCGTCTGGCGAATCACTTACCATTCGGGGAGATACCCAGTATGGGCTGCCTGGGTAAGTGACTATGCTCAAGGCTTCAAAATGCTTAAAGAAGGGTTGTGTCATCTACATGGCACAAGTGATTATTGATGAGCCTAAACCAAAGATAGAAGACATCCCTGTCATCTCTGAATTCCCAGAACTTTTTCCGGAAGAACTACCTGGTTTGCCACCAGATAGGCAAGTGGAATTCAGGATTGATATCATCCCCGGAGCAGCACCAGTTGCTAGAGCACCTTATAGGTTGGCGCCCACAGAGATGAAAGAATTGAAGGCACAGCTAGATGAATTACTAGCCAAGGGTTTCATTAAACCTAGCTCGTCTCCTTGGGGAGCGCCAGTCCTATTTGTCAAGAAGAAGGATGCATCGATGCGACTGTGCATCGACTATCGTGAGCTTAATAAGGTCACGATAAAGAATAGATATCCTTTGCCCAGAATCGACGATTTGTTCGATCAGTTACAAGGGGCCAGTTATTTCTCGAAGATTGATTAGAGGCCAGGCTACCATCAACTGAAGGTTAGAGATGAAGACGTGCATAAAACTGCATTTATGACTCGTTATGGTCATTACGAGTTCCTAGTGATGCCTTTTGGGCTCACTAATGCACCGGCCGCGTTCATGGATCTCATGAATCGCGTTTGCAAGCCGTACTTAGATAAATTTGTCATCGTTTTCATCGACGACATCCTTATTTACTCAAAGAATCAAGCTGACCATGAGAAACACCTTAGATGTATTCTCAAACTCCTGCATCACGAGAAACTCTACGCCAAATTTTCCAAGTGCGAGTTTTGGCTTCGAGAAGTCCAATTCCTTGGACACGTGGTCAGTGAGCGTGGTATCCAGGTGGATCCCGCAAAGGTTGAAGCAGTTATGAACTGGCAAGAACCAAAGACGCCTACAGAGATTCGTAGCTTCCTGGGATTGGCAGGATATTACAGGCGTTTCATTGAAAATTTTTCAAGGATTGCTGCACCCCTAACTTCCCTGACTAAGAAGAAAGTAAAGTTCGTTTGGGGACCTAAACAGCAAGAATCCTTTGATATGCTTAAACAGAAGTTGAGCAATGCTCATGTATTGACGTTACCTGATGGAATTGAAGAATTCGTAGTTTACTGCGATGCATCTCACACTGGCATGGGGTGTGTGCTTATGCAGAAAGGCAAAGTTATTGCCTATGCATCACGACAGTTAAAGGTGCATGAAAAGAATTACACCACTCACGACTTGGAGTTGGGTGTCGTTGAATTCGCACTAAAACTGTGGAGGCATTATCTTTATGGAATCAAGTGTGTGATCTATTCTGATCACAAGAGCCTCCAGCATCTGTTTAATCAGAAGGAATTGAACATGAGGCAACGCCGTTGGATGGAAACTTTAAATGATTATGATTGTGAAATAAGATACCATCCCGGCAAGGCGAATGTAGTCGCCGATGCCTTGAGTCGAAAGGAGAGGGTGAAACCCATCCGAATCAATGCCAAGCGCATGGAGATAAAGAACAATTTGATTGAAAGGTTGTTAGCTGCACAGAAGGAAGCTGTGTTGGAAGCTAACTATCCAAATGAAAAGTTAGGAGTAACTGAGGAGCAGTTAACTCTTAGCAAGGACGGAATTCTACGATTGAATGGACGAATATGGGTTCCAATTTATGGAGGACTTCGAGATGTCATCCTCCAGGAAGCCCATAGTTCCAAATACTCCGTTCATCCTGGAGCTGATAAGATGTACCAGTATCTAAAGGCAAATTATTGGTGGATAGGCTTGAAAAAGTCTGTAGCTGCCTATGTAGCTAAGTGCTTGACTTGTGCGCAAGTCAAAGCAGAACATCAAAAGCCGTCAGGCTTGCTACAACAGCCTGAACTTCCTACGTGGAAGTGGGAAATGGTAACCATGGATTTTATCACCAAGTTACCCAAGACAAGGAAAGGAAATGATACAATATGGGTTATAGTTGATAGACTGACTAAGTCAGCACATTTCTTACCCATCAAGGAGACTTATAGCTCCGACATGTTAGCCCAGTTATACGTTGATAAGATTGTAGCCTTACATGGCATACCTGTGTCTATTATCTCTGACAGAGATACTAGATACACGTCACATTTTTGGAAGAGTTTCCAACAATTTTGGGCACCCGTTTGAATTTCAGTACGGCTTACCACCCTCAGACTGACGGACAGAGAGAGCGTACCATTCAAACGTTGGAAGACATGCTACGTGCATGTTGGATTGACTTGGGTGGTAGTTGGGATAAGCATCTACCCTTAGTCGAATTCTCCTACAATAATAGCTACCATACCAGCATTAAGGCTGCGCCTTTTGAGGCATTATACGGTAGAAAGTGTAGATCGCCTATTTGTTGGGCAGAAGTTGGAGATGTCCAATTATCAGGACCAGAGATAGTCTTTGAAACGACGGACAAGATTGTCCAGATTCGTGACCGTCTCAAAGCTGCCCGAGATAGGCAGAAGAGCTACGCTGATCCAAAGTGTAAAGCTTTCAACTTTGAAGTAGGTGATAAAGTCCTACTTAAAGTGTCACCCTGGAAGGGAGTGATGCGGTTTGGTAAGAAAGGCAAGCTAAGCCCGAGATACATAGGACCTTTCGAGGTTATCGAACGTGTCGGGTCAGTAGCCTATAAGTTAAACTTACCTGAAGAGCTCAGTGGAATTCACAATGTGTTCCACATCTGCAATCTGAAGAAGTGTTTCGCTGATGAATCACTGGTTATACCGCATACAGATGTGCATATAGATGAGAGCTTAAAATTTGTGGAAAAAGCTTTGTCGATTGAAGATCGACAGGTAAAGAAGCTTCGAATGAAGCATGTACCTATTGTAAAGGTCAAATGGGATGCCCGTAGAGGTCCCGAATACACGTGGGAGTTTGAATCCACGATGAAAGAAAAGTACCCTTATTTATTTCAGTAAATCTCGGGTCGAGATTTATTTTAAGGGGGTGAGGATGTAACACCTCGAAAATTCACGTCCTATAATATGTTGACACGTGTCATATGTTTAAAACGTGTGAAATAATATTATAGAAGGACTAAAGTTGACAAACATGGAAAGTATGTGAATAACCGTATTCTAAATGTCAACAGTGAATAAATATAATGTACATTAACCCTACATGATGTTTATAACATCAAACGAATAAATCATGGATCATGCGAAGCTAAAAGTGAGAGATTACAAACTACAGGGGCTAAATGTGTCAACATGTTCAAGTTATACCTCTGAGTGACCTTTTGACAAACCCAAAGCTTTGTAACTGTTAATTATGCTCACTAGAATGCACGATATAAATTTCGTAAAGTTTCGTTATCGTATGAGAAAGTTATGATCAAATTCGTGTGCGAAGGGTTAAAGCGTAAACGTTGAAAGTTAGGACTTTTCGGGTAACAATAAAGTTAACCGGGGACTTAACGTAGTGGGTATATGTTTTAAAGCCCTTATAAATCGATTATGAGGGTTCAAGATGCAAGAAACAAGTGCCTAACCAAAGTTTGAAGAGCCAAGGATCAAATCGCAAAAATCAAAAATTTAGATTTGTGCAGACATGGCGTCGCGACACGCGAATCCCGGGGGAGAAACCTTCGCGACACGCGGAGGGCGTCGCGACACGCGAAGCCCATGAGGGAAACCTTCGCGACACGCGGGGGACTGCCCAGTTCCGAATTTCTTGGGTTTTTGCCTGCTGAGTGCTTTCTGCTCGATTTCATCCGATTTTTCACATAAAGGGCGACCCCTAGACACCCCCTAAGCACTAGGAACATGTGTTGATCAGTTGTGGTGGGTTGTAGACTCATGTGTCAAAGATTTGTGGTGGATTAAACACTATATAAAGGCCATGATATGCACCATTGTTCTTCACACCTTCCTCTTGCAATCTGATCATTTCTGGAGCTCCAAGGCACTCTCAAGTGATCACTAATCAAGCTTAGGACTTTTGTAAGTTTACTAATCCTTCTTTAATAATGTTTAGCTTAGTTATTTAGCTAAAAGTCAAACCATCGTAACTACGGTTTGACTTCGAGATTAATTAATAATGGCTCAGTCAAATCTCGAATTAAAAGTAGTTATAAGTTGGTAATTATGTGGGTAATAAACCCTCAAAAGGGTTCCCCCTGATTCCCACTCTAACTAGGTCTAATGTCGGGTCAAACGTGTATTTAAAAAGTCAACAGAATGTTTAAATTGCAATTTATGCATGATTAGCAATGTAGAACACATATAACCTGTTTGATCATTAATATAACTTGGTAATTAGTGTAAGGACATGTCTAAACATGTTCAACCCGACAATTTACCGTTTAGACCCGGTTCGGAACCGAAAGTCGCATAGTTTGACTTATACTTTGACTTTCAGTTCTGACCCGTTATGGCATGTTTTAGAAATGCCTTAGAGCTTTATTTGGACCAGGTTACATGCTAGTATAACCCTCTGTGATTATACACCTCGGATCATTAGTTATCCAATTAATATGCATGATTCCGTTAATTGCTCATATGTTGACCATTATGCCCTTTTCACCTTAAAATGTGATTTTTGAAAATGTAAAAGAGTAGAAACTTTAATTACTGATATATAAACTTGTATGCAAAATTTGACATCAGTTTGAGGTATAGATTAAGAGTTATGCTCGTTAGCGTAAAATTAAAGCTTTATGTTAATTAAACGGCGTATTTAGCGTATAGCCTACTTAAACATACTTTTTGATACCAAACTTAATACCCACTGATGTAATATATTATTTTGGGATTTTTAAAGATTTTTAATTAATTTTAGGCTGAGCATAACTCATAGTCGTAGGCTTAATCCGGTACTTGTCGGTTTTGCCCTTACGGGCCATAAAATGAGTTTTACATATCTAAACGACTCCAAACCTTTTGCTACTGATCACATATGATAAATAAATCATTTTAATCCTTCTGGAAATATAAAAATATCAGATTTATGTATCAAACCCGGAAATGGCCTCTAATCGCCGTATTAAGCGTTTTTAGCGCATAGTATGTACTAAGAGTATTTTTAAACATACAAGGGTGATACCTACTGATAATTGAGGAAAATTATAATATTTTAACAGTAAGCAAAAGTGGTTAAACTCAGACTTCAGTTTTGAGCTTTTCGGCTTATGTGAAATTACCAAAATACCCATACGGGGCATAGTTTGGTTATAATTGATAAATTTCACATATATACCTTAACCTACTGTTATAACTCATTAATTTGAGTATGTTTGCTGATTACATCAGACCTGTAACTCAGTTAAACACTTAAACTCTTTTATAACCTTGTAAATGACCAAACTACCCCTACGGGGCATAGTTTGTGTTTAAACTATTTTCGGGCATAATAAATAATATCTTACCGATATCACAACATATATGAAGCATATTAACTTAGGAAACCTGTAAATAGCTCTCATGAATACTCGTTACGCTTATTACGCGTTCGGTTCGGTTTATGTAACTAGTTTACATAAACTAGCCTAAATGAGTCAAACCTTAACGGTTTTATCTCAAAATCCAGAATGTGTATAATATACCCATATTAAACAAGTCTCTGAACTTGTCGGGTCTAAATCGCATTCTATCCAGTCTTCGCTAAATCGTGCGTACGAACCGTATCTTTGAAACTAGCCGGTCTAAGCTTAAGCTTAATTAAAGACCCGTTAGGATTCTAATAGGTTATTATAAACCTTCGTTCCAGATTAGGAGTACCAGTAAAAGCTACTCGCATTTTGCTTATTGTGAATTATACATTGCTCAGGTAAATACTTTTAACTTATTTTCCCTATACGGGCTTGGGTTACGGTATATAGCATACCGCTTGATCGGGCATCAAATCCTCCACCGTTGAGTGGGTAATTGAATAGTTTGATCGGCTCGTTTAAACAGTCTTGTTACTTAAAGCCTTTGGGGGGTTAATGACCATGTCCCGGATATCCTTGGCATCATTTTACGAAATGGCCACAACTTAAGCGCGGGGTGTAGGCGTACACCCGTCAGTGCACAAAAGAATATTGTGGTGTGTCTATTGATCTTTAACCCGGACTTGATCCGGGCTACTGAACGCACAAGGAACATGTAATTCGTTCACAAGATTATATATTTAAATAATTCTCCCAAGTTAAAATAAAAATGTTTATGCCACGTGCATCCAAACCAATTTTCAATCATTTTCCAAAATGAGTCAGCTGAATGTATTTACCAGTGTAAACTGACGTATTTTCCCAAAAAGATTAAATGCAGGTACTAAGCGTAATTGGCTGGGATTTCTCTTTAGCATCATTAGAAGTCTCGCAAGCTTAAGATGCCTGAAGTCTGTTGAACTATTGTTTCATATTTTATTTCCGATCCATCTGTGGATAAACATCCGAATATTGTGACAATATTAAATTCGGTTGTATTACATCTTTTAAATTGTTTCCGCTGTGCATATATTATATTGTGTTGTTTGACTATTATGTTGCCAACCACGTCACGATACTCCCCACCGGGCCCACCGGTGACACGTGGAAATCGGGGTGTGACACCCATTCACCTTTGTTACAATCATAAACCCTATAATAGCCCTTAAATTCATTTCACAAATTCGTGTTATGTGATCACTTGTAACAAACAAAATCATGGGGCTTTTATTCATCATGTCAAGCCGAGTGGACTGATGGTAAAATACCTCGAAAAGCTTATGTCAGTGGCTTTGGACGGTACTACTAACGACGACTGGGCGGTGGGTTTGAACTAATCGGTCAGCGTCAAGGCAGAGAGAGAGAGGGAGTGGAGAAGGAGAATGACGGCAGCGCCACCGTTGTCTGCGGTGGCGGCGGCGACGACCAACGGAGAGCGGCACCCCCTCATCCCCATTTCATCCCAATTTCACAAATCACCACTTATTGCTCTCAAATCCCAATAAGTTTTACCCCCAATTTCACCCCAAATTAAACATTTTTTACGTTGAATTGTTCAATTGGGTCGTGTATGGTGTGTTAGATTGTAGGTTTCAGTCGATTTGTTCATAAATTTGTTCCAATTTATAGACCCACTGTTTGTTTTACGTGTTTGTGTGTGTGTTACAGAGAGAAACAGGGGTCTTTCGAAGTTAATTTGTTCCACTTAATTCTTCACTTTTCTAACAAATTGCTGAAGTTTTTCGGTAATAATTTGATCATCGATGAGTTTTTATTAATTCGATTAGAATTTTTCAGTTAATTATCGAAGATTTTTATAACTTTTTTGTGAGTTTTGCAGGTGTGGGGGTTGCAGGGTATAAAACATAATTTGGGTATTGCACATATGGTCCCTGCTGTTAAGGAGCTTTACAAAGTTACACATGAGGGGTTCTAACATAAAAAAATTAACTGGGTTTAGCTGAAAGGACACCGCCCGTTAATGATTGCAAACATAAAGGACATACAGTGTAATTTTTAAAGTTAAAGGACAGTGCTTGTCGAAACATTAAAACATAAAGGACGAAAAGTGCAATTTAGCCTAATAGTTATATTCATACCTTAATAAGCTACACTACGCTCAGGGGCGGATCTTAGTGGAGCAGTGGCAGGGCCACGACCCTGGCAAGTTTTTCGGCCGTAGTGCTAATTTTTCGCATTTCGATCGAAATTTTGTATATGTACTATGTTCGGCCCTGGCAAGTTTTTCGGTCGTAGTGCTAATTTTAGTGCCCGTGTCTTTCGGCCCTGGCAGGTTCAACGGGCAAGATCCGCCACTGACTACGCTTATGTCAAGCTCACACCTTGCAAAGTAATATTCATAAAAGTTAGAACCATATTAGAAAACATGGCCATAGATTAAGTTGCTTTAGACATGGAGTCTAAAACAAAGGAAAATCAGTAAAAAAAACCATTGAAAAAGGTAGTTTTCGAAAAAGAAAAGAAATCCATCCAAAAGATACAATGAGACGTGATCAAAAAGTTGAGTCACTTTCCACGTAGTAAATGTGATTCATATGCGAAAAACTTTTGAAATATTATCTATAACTTAAAAAGAAAGGTCGTGGGGTTTCGCCACCAACAAACTAACACCCTCAAGTTTGACACTTGACATAAAAAGTCCCTTTCAAAAAGACAAAATAGCTAATAAACTTTAGAACTTCACAAAACAATCCTTGAACTTTTGAAATTGATATTTTTACCCCTTGAGTTCTAACCTTTTAAATTTACCCATGTATTTTCATTCTTTAGCTTAAAAAAAAAACTATTTTCGGAAGTAATTATTTTTATGTACGTGTCGGTGTAAATTCACAATGCATGCTTATTTTTATGTACATTTTCAGATGGTATGCGTCTTGAAGTTTAAATGTATGTGTCGGTATATATTTATGTTTAATCGATAAAAATTCATGTGTCATAGTTTTTTTTCGAAAAGAGTCTGGTCAAATATAATATGTTTTCATACTATTTTTGCATACGTTTTGGGTAGTCTATGTTTTGACGTAAACAATGTTCAGAAACGAGTCGCGTCAAATATAATACGTTTTCCTTCAACGATATAAATTCAATTTGTACGTTTTGACGTCGTTAAGTCTTGATGCAAAGATAAGGGTGGTGTAGTAGTTAGGTGAAACGCTCACTAAACAAACCAACTCGGGTTTGATTCTGTTTCTTTTGTAACAACAATGCTTTAGATCGAATCGGCTGAAACACACGTTTTCATATGGTTAACGCTTCACATAACGTGCCTCCAAGGCACTAACTTTAAACAATTAAGGCGTCACCGCCGCAACGCGCGGTCCATGACAACAATCCAGTATAAAACTAAATATTAATAAAAATAAAAATAAAAAAATAAAAGCATTTTGCACCATACAACAATGGAATATGTTTTTGCATTAAACTTAAAATTACTAAAACTTATTTTATTAATATTTAAAAACTTAAATATATTAGAACATAGTTTTAAATAAAAAAAATTGAGAGTTATTTAATCTCAAATTTTGAAAAATATTTAGGAACATAATGTTTGAAAATTATTTACGAAGTTAAAGTTATCAAGTACTTGATGGAGATGAAGGGGCTGTTTGGTAGCCTTTGAATGGTCATTAAGAGGCTACCTCTTAATGGAACCATTAAGAATTTTACTAATGAGAATGTAGAAGAATGTAACATGTGATGATTTACCATTCAGAGGTTACCTCTTAACCATTCAGACTTGAGGCTACCTCTTATTCATTCAGAGGTTTTAAACCATTAAGAGGTAGCATCTGAATGGACATTAAGAGGCTACCAAACAGCCCCAAAAACTCCAAATTTTTTCACGCGTTAGTCAACAATAGAAAAACGGTTAACACGATCCACGGTCTCAACATTAACGGAGAGTGGTGTATGAAGCCTTCTATCATAAAAAACAAGTTCTCTCATTTCTTCGTGACAGGTTTAAAGAAGCTAATTCCAACAGGCCTGAGGTCTTTTTCAACAGCATTATGAAGATCTCGGAAGTGGACGACAACTTGTTGATAGAAGCCTTTTCGGATCAAGAAATTAAGGATGCCGTTTTTTATTGTGGGGATGACAAGTCCCCGGGCCCGGACGGGATGAACTTCAAATTTATTAAACACTTATGGGAGCTTTTTAAAAATGACTTTGGAAGAATTTTCGTTTGGTTTCATGAGTTCGGAAGTATAAACTTAGGCAGTGGGGCCTCTTTTATTGCTGTAATGACCATAAATTTAAAATCATTATTCTAGAAATAAAAGAATAATAATAATTTATAATAAACTAAAACATTTATCTTATGATCCATCCTTCTGTGTATCAACCAAAACTATTATTATTATTTATAAATTATCCAATAGGAAACCCTAATTAAGACACCCAAATAATTCTGTACAAACCCTAGAATTTTCAGAATTTTCAGAATCAGGATCAGGGCCCCTAAAACTCAGGGGGGGTATTTTCTAGTTACGATTATCCACAAAATAAGCTGTCAAATTCGAATTTATCCATTTTATTGACTCAGCAGGCCTAGTCCCAAACGTGGCAAACCTATAGTGCTTAGGTGTTCCTTACGCACCGTAAGGAAATTAGTGTTACGGTGCGCAAGGGTTGTTACGGACCGTAAGAGATTTGGTGTTACGGTGCGCAAGGGGTGACAAATTTTGGGTATAAATAGAGGGCAGTGGGACTCGATTTCTGGTGTTCATTCGACGAAGAAATTCGTTTCAGGCATCGAGTTATGTTCTGTTTACCACAATTAACACACACGAAACACTAATTAGTATAGCGGGGTGCTGCAGAACAGGGTATTAACTCAATCGCTGATACGATTCAATGTCCGATTGATTGAAATCAATCCAATGGATGTTTAAGTGTTTGCACTTTGTCATTCGTTGTGAATCCGATGGATGTTTAAGTGATTTCACTTTGTCATTAGTTGTGAATCCGATGGATGTTTAAGTATCGCACTTTTGTCATTCGTTGTGAGGATTTTAATCTCGTGAGTTATCGTAAATGCTGTATTAAGTTACTAACCTAGTTTGTGTGCATGTTATTTAAATTAGGTTAAAAGACTAATCAGTAGTCTAAACTCTGCCCGTATAAATCTGAAATATTATCACAAGGTAGCATAACTTTGGAATTATTAAGGTACGGATCCTTACCCTCACTCCTTATTGCTTCATATTCAAATTGTTATAAACCCGTTAAATTCATATATCTTTTAAAACTCCTCACGTCTTTGATTATCGATTCATTTGATAGTCCGTTGGATTCCTATTCTAATCATAAACTTTGGATTTAGCTTTCATGTCATGCGATAGTATTATGTTAATTGTACTCATTATCGCATGTTCCAATATATGTTACGTCTTGTTATGAAAAATATTTTGATAAGTTATGTGAATAAGACCATTTGTACTCTGATACCCTGAGTGTCGCTTCTCGTGGAGTGTCCCACGAGCATGTTGTTGCGGCATCGACATCATGTGCTCCATCCGTGACGGAGAGATCAGTTCACGGCGTCCCTAGGTACAAGTGAGGTACAAAGCTACTAGGAGGCGTATGGATCGATCCTAGGATTTAAGTTAAGGAGGTGGATAGCGGGTATGCCAACTCGCCATCTCGTGTGATAATTATGCAGGAGTAGCTACCTGTGTATTGTCACGTTTTAAGTTTGGCTCATGGGTACATCCGTATGATATGATTATGAAATTACGTTACTTGCATCATATCATTTTAACATAAAGTTTCATCCGAATAACATTTCATATAAAGCATTATTTGTTATTTGAGCCTATTATTCCGTACTGAGCATTTGGCTCATTCTGTAAACTTTTTGTATATACAGGTTCACAGGTTACTTCGGGCGGGGTAAAGAGAGAAGAATAAAGCCTAGGAATAAATCTGAAGATGTTAGTTAATCAAGTCTAATGTCTCCGTTTGTATATTAACCTTAAGTTTAGTTGTCGTGTGGTTGTATCCTTATCAAATAAATAAATGGAATTATGACTTTTGTTTATGATACTACTGTTATTGTGACACGTCAGCCCTTCTGGGTTGGGGTGTTACAATTGCGCTTGTTCATAAGGTTAGCGACCCAGTGGCTCTTAACAAATTCAGACCCATCAATCTTGTGGGAGTCATTAGTAAAGTGCTTTCCAAAGTCTTAGCTAATCGAATGAGGAAGGTCTTGGATGGAATCATTTCGGAAGCCCAATTGACTTTCTTGAAAGGAAGATACATTCTAGATGGGCTGTCAATGAGCTTATCTCTTGGATAAATAAGAGGAAGTCCAAAGCTTTTATTCTTAAAATAGACTTCGAAAAGGCATACGATAATGTGAATTGGAAATTCGTGATTAGCATCCTACACCAAATGGGTTTCCCTAACAAATGGTGTAATTGGATTTTGGGCATTCTTAAGTCGGCTAATTCCTCGGTTTTGGTTAACGGGGCTCCTACTTTCACGTTCAAGTGTGAAAAAGGTATGAGACAATGGGATCTACTCTCTCCTTTCCTCTTTTTGGTGTGGTAATGGAGGCTTTAACTTGTATGATGGATAGGGCTAAGGAAACGGATATTATAAAAGGTATTGTCACCCCTAATAACGGGCCGACCATTATTCACCTATTGTATGCGGACGATGCTATCATGGTGGGGGAATGGGCAAAAAGTGAAGTAGTGAACATCGTGAGAATCTTTCGTTGCTTTCATATTTGTTCGGGTCTCAAAATCAATATTGACAAATCAAACTTATATGGTATTGGAGTGGGAATGGCGGAGATAGGGAGTATGGCAAACGAAGTGGGTTGTAAACCGGAATGCCCTCCTTTCAAGTACCTTGGCCTCAAAGTTGGAGCCAATATGAATCGGATCTATAACTGGCAACCGGTGATTGATACTTTTAGGGCTCGACTAGCCAATTAGAAGTCTCACCTTTTATCTATAGGGGGTAGAGTGGTCCTCATCAAGTCGGTTTTGGAAAATCTCCCGACTTGCTACTTTTCGCTCTACAAAGCTCCAAAGAAAGTCATAGCCGATTTGGAATCGATGATCAAGAAGTTCCTATGGGGTGGAACATCGGAGGAAAGGAAAATGCATTGGGTCGCTTAGGATAGAGTTGCTCGTCACAAGAAAAAAATGGGTTTAGGTTTGAGCAAATTGCAAGAGATTAATACGGCTCTTTTGACAAAGTGGGGATGGCGGTATAAAAAGGAAAACAATAATCTTTGGAAAAGAGTCATTGATGCTTTTCATTCGTCTAGGGTAGGATGGGAATGTATTCCTTTTAAGAAATCTCTCAATGGTGTTTGGAGTAACATCGCTAAAACTTTTATTAACACCAAGGTGGGCGGCCTCCCTTTAAGAAATTATTTAAAAGGTGAAGTGGGTAACGGTGAAGATGTGGCGTTTTGGTTAGACCCGTGGATAATTAACGAGCCTCTCAAACAAAGATTCCCGGACCTTTTCAGTTTGGAAACGGATAAAAAATGTAAAGTTGCGGACAAAATCAGGAGACAAGGAGACGAGCAGATCGTTAATTGGAGCTGGAAATCGGCTTTATCCACTGCGGAGCTACTGTCCAGCCTCGGCCAGGTGAGTTCGCTGGTTCTTGGGGTTCAGTTATCGACTGCTAGGGACCGGTGGTTGTGGCTTGCGGATCCAGACGGTGCCTTCTCGGTTAAAGCAGTTAAACACTTGCTTTTCTCGGAAGGCATTCAGGATACCGGTTTTATTTTGGAATGGTGTAGATGGATTCCTGCCAAATGCAACATCCATGTGTGGAGAATGGAGATGGACAGAATTCCTACGGCGGAAGCTTTAAAAAAAAGGAATATACAGGTTGAAGATTCTTCGTGCCCGTTTTGCAACTCGAATGAAGAAACGGCTGATCATATTTTCATCGCGTGTCATACCGCCTCGATCGTGTGGAATAATATTAGCTCCTGGTGCAAGATCCCCAACATCTTTGTTTTTTCTACTAAAGATCTTCTCCTAATCCATAAAGATCTTAAAGCTTCCGAAAAAAAGAAAGACGCGGTTCAAGGTATCATCTCGATTGTTTGCTGGAGTTTGTGGCGTGCTAGGAACAACGCCAAATTTTCAAACATTCCAATCAAGATTGAAAGTATTATTAGTGAGGTCAAGGCTTTGTGTTTTCTTTGGTTTGTTAATAGATCTAAATACAAAGAGATAGAATGGGGGGATTGGTGCTCCTTTGTAAATACCTAGATATGTAAGTTAGTTCGTTTTTGTGTCGGCCCGGCTTAGGTCGGCGGTTTCGTTAATGAAGTTTACTTAAAAAAAGCCTTAAATTTAAATCAATAAATTCCCATTTTGGGTAAAAAAAATCAAGTCAATTCTACAATTTCTTTTGTCAGCACTCAGCAGGGATATTTTTGTAATTTTCCTGTTTCTCCATTAACAAGTCAAATGGTATGGAGCTCAGACCCTACCAGTTCGTTCTCTATCAAACAGGTTAGGTTGGATATCGAGTTGGCGTCTTTCGGCTTAGATAATAATGCGTTAGTTTTCGGCTGGAACTCTTGGGCCACTCCGAAAGCTAACTATCTCCTTTGGAGAATTCTGATTCGTAAAATTGCTTCTAAATCTGCTTTGATTCGAAGGGGAGTGCCGGTGGGTGATAGTCTTTGTTCTCGGTGCGGTATGTATGTTGAAGACGAGGACCACATATTCATGAATTGCTTGTGGGAAAGTAGCATTTGGTGGAACATCCTGGTGTGGATGCGTATTAGTTTCCCGACTGAAGTCTCAAACACTAATGATCTCATTTCCTTCCTTCATAATCGGCCAGGAAGTAGGATTTGGAAACGCATTGTGCTTACTGTTGCTTTGGCGACAATTTGGAGAATTTGGCTCGCAAGAAACGAAATGACATTTGAAGGGAAGGTTATTCTGATTTCTAAATCAGTGGAGCTAATTAAAGAAGACGTATTTTTTTGGTTAAATAATCGGTCCAAGCTTAAGGCCATCATCTGGGAGAACTGGAGTTCTTTTGATATTTCCGACTTGTTGTAATGTGATTGTCTGTTTCGGTTTCTTTGTTCCTTTGTAGTTTTTTTTTGTTTTTCTCAGCTTCTTGCTGGCCCTTGATATATATATATATATAAAGAGTTGTTTGCCGTTAAAAAAAAAAACAAGTCAAATGGTATATTCAAATATTTGGATCCCTATTATAACAAGTCAAATGGTATATTCAAATATTTGATCCCTTATTATGCCAGCGAACAAAATCCAAATCAAAGGATGCTTCATGTAAGGTTACATTCATTGTATTGTTGGGATCCGAGCAAGTCTTCATGATCACCAAATAATAAATATAAAGAATTAAAAATGACAATTTCTCATTTTTATTTACTATAACTCAATACTCCACAAATCTGTCATAAGTTGCTTCAATTGCATCTGGGATCTAAAGCGAAGAGAAAATCGGGACACCTGGCAGGGTTGCACCCGCATCGGTGATGAACACATTTCCACTTACGTATGTAGACGAGTCATGAATCAGATACCTGACTAGTCTGGTTGAGGCTGGGTCCGCTGTGCCATATGTTCTTAAAGGAACAGTTTTTCTAGCCACATTGTCGAGCCACTCTTTTTCCATCAAACCTTGGGTTATTTCAGACTTAAACAGCCCCGGATTAATCGAGTTCACCCTGATATTGTAAATACCCAATTCCATAGCCATCACCTATTCAAATCATCAACACGAATCTTTAATATTAAAATAAAATAAATAAAATAATAAAACATAAATGGTGTTTTGGAATCTTGAAGATTACCTTGGTCAATGTATTAACACCTGTCTTTGAAGTAGCATATGCGAGGGCTCCAGGCAGCTGCCCGCGGTCAAGACCCGCTATCGATGAAATATTAACGATCGACCCTCCCTGTTTCGCATCACGCATAAGTACACACATGTATTTCGACACCAACCATGTTCCGGTCAAATTCGTTCTCATGGTACTATCCCATTCTTCTTCATCCAAGTCCAATGGAGTATGCAAATTTCCTGAAACCCAAGCTCATATTTGTTAAATCTATGTACATGATGAGAGAGATGAATACAAAGAGTTCTATTATTTTTTTTGTTAATGAATAAAAATAATTTAATCCTATTAGGACTCATATTCTTACTCATACTTATCCCTAAACAATTAGAAAATAAATAAAACTAATACGTAGGATAATTCAAATAATAATTAAATACACTTAATTACTATTTTACTCGTTTAGTCCTTTTACTTCAGATCTGTTGTAATTTTATCAATATTAAGTAAAAATCAGGTTACCTTTTTTACAACATATTATATATTTGATATAATTGATACTGATGATATTGACATGATGTGTACGTCAATACATGAACTTTTTGTTTATATATAAAAGACTACTGTTATAAAACTATAAATAAGCAACATTTTTGTGCATAGGGTGTTATACCTTTTGCTTTGGTGGTTTTCAAAAAAAATAAATAATATTTTTAACTTTAACCCAAAAGGTTTTTATATTTTGTAATTTTAACCCACGGATTTTTTTTTTCACTATTAACTTAACTTTTCATTATTTTCAATTTGACCTCACAACATTTTTACCTTCAACTTTGGACCCCTATACTATTCATCCTTCACAAATTTTCGTTTTACGTTTCGTTCTAAATTTTGCGAGTTAACACAGCGCAACGTGCGTGTGTGGTTTAACGTTTCTTTGTTTCGTACAAAATTTTGCGAGTTAATACAACGCAACGTGCAAGTGTGGTTTAATGTTTTTACGTTTACTTTTTTCGTTTGATAAGTTTATCGCAACGAGTTGGATCGACTCGGTGTTGGTAGTCGCTAGCGGTGGTGTGGCATTAGTGCTATTTGGCATAGTTTTACGCCCCGCAATGCGGGGAACTTAATTCTAGTTAATATAAAATAGTAACTATAATTTTAATTATTATTTATTATATATTACCTCTAACTCCGGCATTATTAATCAAGGCGTCGATACGCCCAAATGCAGCCCACGCCTTTTTCACCGAGGCTTCAATGATGGGACCCTTGGCACTGACATCAAGTTCTACGGCAACCGCTCGAATATTCTCACCTCGTTGTCCGAGCCGATTGATCTCATCGCATAGGGACACGAGCCGGTCAACTCTGCGAGCCGCCGCAACGATCCTACAACCGGCTTTGGCTAAGTCTAGACAGAAGTTTCGGCCCAGACCGGACGAGGCCCCGGTTACCATGACTATCTTCCCGGTTAGGTCATTCCATGGCTCTAGTTTGGAATTAGATACTGTTTCATTGGCCATGGTTATGGTTTGTTTGAAATTTAGGAAGGTGGGGTGGCGTATTAAGTAGGGCAGTTGGGTTGAGGAGTTTGAATTGAATATTATTTGATAGAAAATAGAAATAGAAAGGAAAAGTTGGTGATGAAACACACGAGGTAGACCAGCAGACCATATATATAGTGTTTAGACCAAACCACTACTAGGTTGTTCAATGTTGAACATTGAAACAGCCTTGAATTTACACGTAACAACCTTGACCTAAAGTTGTGGGAATCAGTTTTAATAAATAAGAAAATACGGAATCTTTAATGTGAATAGGAACACTATAATAAATGCTTACTTGTTTTGTATTTTCCTAGAACGTTCAGATAAGTATCATGGGATACTCTCAATCGAGGAAATGCATCCACTCTTCCATAACAATAAGATCTGGATGCATACTCGAGCCACCAAGCCACCGGTTATGGGGAAAACCAACTCGCTCGAATGCCTGCTGCGGTAAAACCTGGTTCGGCTTGGTTTCGAACTGGCGACCTCCAAAGAGGCCTAGTTCTAAACTTCATTGGCACCACCAGTGTCCTTCAAAGTGATGTTAGTGGGAGTTGAATTTGTGATCTCAAGGAGAAAACTAAGTGACTAACCACTAGACCAACTTGTTAAGACATATTTGTTTTATATTATTTTTGAATGACAAATTTCTTTTATTCCCGTCATTTGTGGGAATTGAATCCAAGACCTCCCCCTCCCGATGTGTTTATAAAGGCTTTGCCTTTGTCAATTGACTACCACCCCATTGGTTATTTAACTACCGGGAACTCGGACGGTATTGATATAGTACCGACAATTGGTTTAAAGTCATGATACGTGCAAAAGAATTTGTTTTACATTGAAAACCATAAAAGTGAATACCGGTACCGATTTAGGTATAGGTTCGATTCGTCACGGTGCCATAATGAATAAAACATATGTACGCCGAGAAAAAATATTAAACATTGTCGCATAGCCATCTTAAAAAAGATAATGAATGCGAGTTATCCGATGAGAATCAAATTAAATAAAAACTAATGAGTTAAAAACGTATATTATTTAAAGCATAATGGGTTAAAACTGGAACATAAAAAAATAATATAGTAACATAAAAAAACTTATGTCACTATTCATTAGGGTTCTAAATTTGTATATTCCGCACGCGATGTGGTGGGAATTTGGTCAGTATCCGTTCGGTTTGTAAGGGTATCATAACAGTACCGACATTCAAAAGTCAACGATATGCACAAATAAATGTATTTTACACTGAAAACCATAAAAACCGAATAATGGTATCGATGTCGATAAAAAAACAGTGAAAACGAATATCGGCATCAATTCCAATAATAGCAAATAGTACCAGTACCGATATTGGTTCATTTCGTCGCTATACTATCTTGAATGAAACTCTTTTTTTTTCAACAAAATTTATACAGAAATTAAAGTCACTAAAAATAAATATTAAACACAGTCGTGTATTCAGTTAAAAAAAGATAAAAAAACACGAGTTATCGAAAGAAAATTTAATTAAATAAAAACTAAATGGGTTAATGATGTATATTATTTAAAGTATAAAAGTTTAAATAAAAAATTAAAAAATATGTGAATATAATAACATGAAAATTTTGTTTACTATAAATGGGAAGTTTAAATTCATATGTACAATAATAATTGTATTTGCATCTTACAGATGCCCCTCTCCTTCATTACGACGTTTCATATCGTGTTCGTACAAATTTCTTCCCCTGATCACGGAGCGTGACAGACTTCTTCCTCCTCCCTCTCTTAGTCTCCATCCATGATTGTTCGCTCTTACAAATGGGAAGTTTAAATTCATATGTACAATAATAATTGTATTTGCATCTTACGGATGCCCCTCTCCTTCATTACGACGTTTCATATCGTGTTCGTACAAATTTCTTCCCCTGATCACGGAGCGTGACAGACTTCTTCCTCCTCCCTCTCTTAGTCTCCATCCATGATAACCTTCTGGGGTAGCCCAGTTGGCCAGCCTCACCCAGACCCTTCTTGAGGTCACCGGTTCGATTCCTGGCAATGCCCTTATGGGGTGTTGGGGCTTTTCACCGTGGGTAATCACCGCCAGGCAGCTATGGGGCTAAGCTAGCTTGCGGAGTTGCAATACTCCGGCGGATGGGAGGTCCGTGCAACCACCCCCCCCCCCCCCCCTAGTCTCCATCCATGAGTGTTCGCTCTTACAAATTATTTCCTCTCTTTCTTCTTTCTCCTCCACATTGACTGCAATGAGTTGTGTCGGTCGAAGATGGCTGAGAACCAAACAGCGCGTTGTGGATGTAACATATATATTTAATTTGTAATTTGGTAAAATAGCAAAAAGTAGATTAAGACAAAAATTACAAGTTTTAATTAATCATTATCAGTAAAAATGAAAGCTCAAAGTTTAGGAATTTCAAAAAAAAAAAAATCTAAAACAATTAAATAAATGATGTGGAGGAGGTAAGGCATGGGTTTGGCTTGTCCACCATTTTTGTGTTAAATATTATGGGTATGCTCAAAATTATAATAAATCTAAAACTTGGAAAGGAAAAAAACATGTGTATGACGGCCAAAGCCCAAAGAAGCAAACGTTTAACACGTATGTCGCTTGTTGCATTGTTTTTTCCCCACATCTACTTCCGGCACTATTCGATAAAACATGTATTTTAATTGAAATTGAAATGAAATTGAAATTTTAATAATCTCACATATTCGTCGTTGGCCGTCAACAGTTTCAACTTCAAAAATAACAACTGCCAGTTCCAACTATTAACATATTGGCCTTCAATGTGCTCTGACTAACAGAACACTAACGCCGTTAGTCACCGGTCGCCAGAAAACTCAATCTTTTTATCCCAAACTTCTTTGTAACCTTATTACGGACCTTTATGAACCCTTTTCTAGTAAAAACCCCAATTATTGAGGTCGCCGAAAAACTTTTTTCAGTCGGAAAACTTCTTTTTGCCCGAATCAACTTTTTGATTGGAAAACTCAACATTTTCGTCCCAAACCTCTTTGCAACCTTAGATCGAACCTTTAGAAACCTTTTTTCTGGCTAAAAACATTTTCCGGCAACTGAAGTGTCACACCCCAACCGATGGCGGAATCATCGGGGCGTGGCACTGAGCGAAACAGATTGTCCAGAAGTTTTCATAACAACTATCATTACCATTCAATTTAAACAATACGTCCCATACCGTATCTCAAATAGTTAAATAATTATTACAGACAAGCATCAAGACAAATATTCTGTTCCGACAACTCAGATTTAAACATAGCTAATTTATTTGTTGGTTTCTAGGACTCCTTCCCTAGCCTCAATTTCATCACCAGCATGCTAAGCACAGAAACAACCTAAGCACCTGTCACATACGTTAAAATAAAGTCAATACATATAATGTAAAGGTGAGCATACAAGTTTGATAATAGCATATAAAGTTCGAATTCGTTTACGCATAACCAGCACGTACACATAGTGAAATGAAGCACGTTAGTTATCGACATAGATCCATCGATACCAATGACTGCGGATTGACTGCCCGAGGCAGTTCGCAATACATGATTACCACCGTAATCCATGCAAGTAAAAGATCCTTAACAACCCCCGTGTGAGCGGGTGCTGAGTCCAAACTATAGTACTATCGTTGCTAAGGCAGGTAGGCAACATTCCATGTGTAAACATAACAAACAAGCATTCATAAGCCACGTATAACATGCATTAGTGGTTTAGCGTTAAAATAGCTTGAGTAGTGTGATAGTTGTAGTTTGAATATTCGTGACGTATGTAACACCCAAAAGTGCTAAGAGCAAAAAGGGTTCGAGTATACTCACAGTGATTATGGATTGAAGGGAGCGCTTTTCAGCGAGTATGATTAGTCTGAATAGATTCGATAACGTAACGATAAGTGGCGCGTAAAACAGTACAAAGTGAGAGCGAGTAGGATAGCTGATCGTGCGGATTAACTATCCGTGCGAGTAAATCATCCGTGCGAGTAACTATCCGTGCGAGTAACAATCCGTGCGGATGGTATTCCGTGCGGGTGGTAATCCATCCGGATTAGTCACTCGTGCGGATTGTTTATCCGTGCGGACAAGTAGTCCGTGCGGACAAGTTATCCGTGCGAATAACTCACTCGTGCGGATAACTTATTCGAGTGGATTGTTTCTTCCTAAGTTAAGGATGTGTTTGTGTATGATGGCTTGTGCTTTGAAGTTTTCGTTGTAGCATTTAGAAAACACCTAAGTATCTTTACCCTTCAAGCCGGTCGCGCGGACAACAATCCGTCCGGATGGTAGTTCGTGTGGACACGTCTCCAAGGCTGAGTCACCTGATGAAATTTGTGGAATCCGTCCGGATGATAATCCGTGCGGACAGTGGTAATCCGTCCGGATAGTTTGTTCGTGCGGACAAGACAATCCGTCCGGATAGTCTGTCCGTGCGGACAACTTGTCCGTGCGGATGCACAATGTTTGAAATTGTTAAGGTCTCAGTATCTCATGATCCGAAGAGTAATCCATTCAGAGGTCGTCCGTCCGGATTGTTCATTCGTCGATACTCAAACCTCGCTTTGAATGTGGGTCCCAAGTGTAGCTCGCCCGGGTGACAACCCGTCCGGATCGTCAGTCCGTGCGGGCAGCTTGTTCGTGCGGACAGCTTGTCCGTGCGGACACCTTACTCGTGCGGACAACTTCCTCGTCCTGGTTGTTCCGTCCGGTTACCCTTGGTCGCCTTTGTCGTCTATCGAGACGTTCCGATTACGTGTCAACCATTTGGGAATCGCACCCTTTCCCGTATGACCAAGCCGGCCAGGAATCACCCTAACTCGGCCTGTCAGCGGTTTAGAACGGTCATCCCGGTCTAACCCGAAATCAGGTGTCTTGCGGGTAGAATCCAGATCTAGGACTAATGGATCACTATCATTAAGTAGGAGGCTAGAACGGATCCGATTCCTACCGTTTTTTAGGGTAAAAAGAAGGAGAAAACTTGTTTATTTCTTTCAACTCTTTTATCCTTTTAGAAAAGTTTAGATTTAGGTGAAATTGTTGTGAAATCTTGTGGAAATCGTTCAGATCCGAGTTATTCTTGGTGGAATGAGGTCACACTTGAAGTTCATGAGAGCTTCATGATGACGTCACCCTAGAATACCTCAAATCTTGATGATTTCATGGTTAAAAGTTGAGATTTGAAAGATGGAAAGGTGTAGATGTGCGTATAGATCAAGAACGTACAAGTTTTAGAGCAATATCTTACCTGGATCGAGAGAAATCGGAGAAAAGGTGAAGAATGCGTGCAGGTCGGACGTCACTTGCCAAAAGTGGAAAGTTTGGAGAGTGACCCGGGTATTTATAGGATGCTAAAAGGGGAAAGGGGTGATCCATGCGGATTGCAGGTCACCCGGATGGGTTATTCGTGTGGACTGGTCATCCGTGCGGACTGGCAACCCGTGCGGATTGGCAATCCGTGCGGATCGGCAATCCGTGCGGATTGGCAATCCGTGCGGATGGACCATCCGTCCGGATGTTGATTGAATGGTGCGTTCGGTGCGATGACGCTTCGGTTTCGATTGCGAGCGATTCGATAGGGTTTCCTAGTCAAATTACTTTCAGTCCCAACTACTTCGTATATAACATGGTTCGACTCGGAATTCGGGTTCGGGTTCGTTTACATTCGAGTTGGACTTCGAGTTCGATTGAGTTCGCTTGATTATCACAACAAAACATAAATAAACATGCACAGGTAACACGTAAGGCACACACACGTATAAACGACAAGTAAAATACATAGCTGGTGTTACGATTTGATGTCGATTCGATTAGTATAGCTTGGTTATTAGTTGATTAACTTTATCGCATTGTTACTTCCTATAGTTCACAGTCATGAGTCGATTGAAATACGGTTAACACGATTCGATTATTGCAATGAACGACACTTACTCCACATAATATAAATAAAATAGAAACATTTCTACGAGTCAAATCGCGCGAAATCGGTCGTTGACTTTGACCTTGACTTTGACTTTCACTTATGAAAACACGGGGTGTTACATGAAGATTAGCGGCGTTAGGGTTCTGTTAGTCAGGGTCCATTGGATACTAATATGTTAATAGTTAGAGTAAAGTCCTATTTGAGTCCCTGTGGTTTGTTCAGTTTAACCATTTGAATCCAAAACCAAACCTGTCTTGATTTGAGTCCCTGTGGTCTAGGGATGAGCATATCGGTATCCGATACCGAACCGATACCGAACCGATACCGCCTAATACCGATCCCGAATTTCACCCAAACTAGGTACCGATACCGATATCGAAACATGTCGGTTAGGTATCGGTACGGTACGGTATCGGTATTATACCGTATTTTGAGGGTCGGTATCGGTATAATACCGATACCGTACCGTATCGATACCGAAAACGCCAAAAAGTGGATACCGATCGGGATCGGGATCAGTATTTGGTGGCATATGCTCATCCCTACTGTGGTCTCTAATTTTAACCATTTGAATTCAAAAACCAAATGTTTCTGATTTGGATGTTGTTTACTTTTGGATTTAAATGGTTAAAATTAGAGACCACAGGGACTAAAATCAAGACAGTTTTGGGTTTTGGATTCAAATGGTTAAACTGCACAAACCACAAGGACTCAAATAAGACTTTACTCTAATAGTTAGGAATGCCAGTGTTTATTTTTGAAGTAAGAACTGTTGGCGGCAAACGATGAATAATTGAAATTATTAAAATCCAATATTACTTTTTAATTTAGCATATATTTCTTACCCGTTTTTTATTTCTATATTTTTTTAGTAACGCATTAACAACTTCGTAATAATTTTGGATTTAATTCACGAAGGGTCAAGATTCTCGTTCGTGATATGTAATAAAGGTTATAACTAAAATGCTTGGTGTAATCCACAAATTTTGGAATTCTTTAAACCGCATGATGAGTTGATGACGGTATGTTCGGATCTGACTTTGGGGCTGTTTGACAACATCTGAACCAATAAGTGCTGAATGAATAAGAGGTCTGAATGGGTAAGAGGCTCTGAACCAGTAAAAGCTGAACCAGTAAAGTGTTGTTTGGTTGCACCTCTGAATAACTGTGTAAAATGACATTTTTACCCCTCTGAACAAAACTAAATACCTACCTGATTAGTTCTAAAACAATACCTAATTCATTATTTCTCATAAGCAAATACACATAAATCATCAACAACAACAATAAACCAATTCAAACTCAAGGCACATCAAATTAGCATCAATTCACTATAAATCAAATCACAACTATTCACCTAAACACCATTTCACTGGTAAACAAAAAATAAGAAGAGGCATGTATGTGATGTGTTTATTTACTCAACCCAAAGAAAATCCCATAACAAACAAATCACCAAAAAAGTTGTTATTAAATTCAGGCACCCAAAGAAAATCCCACCGATCAACAATCAATTCGTTGACAGATCTGCATATTTTTTTTATCCCTTCACACCTTATCTTGTTTCTCCGATTCTGTAAGATCACAATCTCACAATCAATGGCAGAAAAGCTACTGATGATTCATCGTTCAACCTTCTTATTACCGCCGGAAACAACCGCCACCGTCACCGGAACTCTTCCGACGACACATGCACTCATTATTCTCAATCAACGTCTTCCAAAGTTTTCACCGTTACTCTGGGAACACGGTGAGTCTAAACTCGTTCATGTGTATTGTGTTTTCATACGATGTTAATCGTGTGTGTACTGATGGTGGAGCTAATCGGCGATGTGGAGGAGCAGTGGAGGGGAGGAGGAGCTGTGGAGGAGATGGGAGGAAGGGGCATGTATGTCAAGTGTTTCATTCAGCGACTTTTCAAATTTGAACCATTCAGATCTGAATGGAACCATTAAGAGGTAAGAATTTTGTGAACCAAACAACCCAGCCTCTGACCGATTCAGAGGTAAGCTCTGAATGGATCCATTCAGATGTAAACAAACAACCCCTTAATGTTTAGCTTTCGACCCGACTACAATTTGATCTATTGGATCCAACCCAAATATCCCTCAATACTTTCGTTTGAAAAGTGATAGTTTCTCCAAGTCTTCAATCCTCAACCTTCAAGACGGATCTTCACTTTAATTTTAAGGGTCTGTTTGGTTTGGTATGAGGTACTAGAATGAATGAGAGAATATTAACAAAGTAATGGAATGGACGGAGGTCGGTCTTCACTTTAACTTTAAGGGTCTGTTTGGTATGAGGTACTAGAATGAATGCGAGAATGAAATGAAATGAATAAAGTAATGAAAGGGACAACGAAATGATGATGAAATAAACTACTGTATTTTACGATTTGATGATGAAATACACTAGTGCATTTTACGATTTGATTATGAAATCCTAGCCATACACGTGTGTAAATCAATAGGCATGATTTGTTCACTCAGTTTGCAATTACACTAGTGTTCACTCTAGAACTCCACCCTATATATATATATATGGGACCGCTAAAATGAGAACCGCCTCGAGTTGTAAGAACCGTGAGAACTACACCGTACGGGGCGAGGTGAACCAATTTTTTTTTCATAAACATAGTTGCGTGTATTATAAACACATTTGTAAAAAAAAAAATTCAAAAAAAAAATGTCGTGTGTGTAGTTTTGAGCACCACAAGTTTGTGTTTACGGGTACCGTAAATCTAACCGGAAAATTTACGGTACCCGTAAACACAAACTTGTGGTGCTCAAAACTACACACACGACATTTTTTTTAAAAATTTTTTTACAAATGTGTTTATAATACACGCATCTACGTTTGTGAAAAAAATTTGGTCCACCTCTCCCCGGATCAAAAAGTTCTCACGGTTCTTACAACTCGAGGTGGTTCTTATTTTAGCGCAATTCTATATATATATATATATATATATATATATATAGTGGAGGGTTCAAATGAGAAGAATTTTTTTGTAAGAAGAAAAAAGAAGAAGTATCAACCAATAAGAATGCTTCATTTTACTTCATTTAATATTTGCATTTAATTTTAATATAAGAGTATATTGGTAAACTTACATAAATCATTAATTTGTATTTTTCTTCTTTAATGACTAACTAAATTAAATTTCTAACTCCTTTTCAAAATATATACTTTTTCCAAATTTAAAAAAAGAAAAATTACAAGTTTTGTCCTTTATCTATATACCACTTTTCAGGCGGTGTCCTTTTTAACGAATGTTGACAGGCGGTGTCCTTTACTAGGTATTTTGTTGCAAGTTTAGTCCTTTTGTAACACCCTAGTTATTTTATATGTAAATACCAACAATTAGATGTGTGGATAAGACTACACATGCTATAAAAATACGGGTTTATTAAAACTTTTACAAATCATAGGTTATTCTACAAAACGTGATCGAATTCGTTGATTAAAATCTACAACGTTGCAATGTGCGGAAGCGTGTATCTTTATCGTGTTCGGTTCTTCGCTGAGCTTGATCGTCTTCCGGCATCACAGAAGGTACCTACATTTCATAAACATGAAATGATTTAGTCATACGGTATTTAAAACGCATCTAAACGAGTCCGGAAAACAAAACTGATCAAAAATACATTTTTGTACAAGGTCCACCGTAAATTACGGTGGACACCGTAATTTACGGTGGTCCTTGTTTTGATTTGTTTCCACCGTAAATCAGGAGTGTTTCACCGTAAGCCATTTCAGGTCTACCGTAAATTACGGTGGCACCGTAATTTACGGTGGCACCTGCATCTCACCTTTCCATCTTGCCGTAATTTGACACGAAATCTTTCGTATCTTTCAAACCGCTTATCCGTTTGATCTACCGTTTCTTCCTACATGTTTGTAATTTGATTCTCCATCATATGGAGTTAAAATCCGACATCCGACTTGATAAAATTCAAGACCTCTAAGTCTTCGGCTTATTACCCTTTATACCAAACTTTGACCCGGTTATGCATTTTATCAAACAAACGTAATTATTTAAATCCTAATATTCCACCGGGTAAATTTTTACCACTAACGGTACTTTACCCATCTTTTAGTATTAACGGGGTTTAATTACCAAACCCGTTTTCGGGGTGTTACAAGTCTACCCCCCTTAAAGAGGTTTCGTCCTCGAAACCTTTTCTTACATAGTTCATTGAGTTTTAAACTCAATGCGTTTGACCTGGGTAATCTCCTAAGCATTATTCATACTTTAACCAATTGTTAGTATTACCAGAAAATTTTTGGTAATATCCTTTTGGTTACAGAACCCCTACGTACCTCATACGACATAATGTAACTTGAAATAACGTAATCTCGTTATTTCCACTAGTTTATTCAACTTAGCGTTATTCATCGCTTTCATATACTATCGAATTCCTTATGAATCCGTTATTTTGACTCGTTTAAAGGCCTTTAGTGAAATCTTTTCACTTTTGGCAGCTATTTCTTTTGTTTTCAAATCTATTGATTCGGTTCAGCTATACCGAATCTACCGCTTACTAGCAAACCAAATTTCTTGATTTGAATTGGTGACTTTAACCGGTCTCATTAACTAGTCTTATTAGTTCAATTATTTTTATCGCTCGCTTGGTTATAATGTGATTTTACTTCACATCACATTTCCTAACCGTGATCGTGTCACATCGCGTTTAGTTTGCATCAACCTTTTTATTTTCGAAAATAACACTTTTCGAATATGTCGTCTTGCGCCTATCCGTGTCAAGACTTGTATTTTTCATGCTTATTATTTACATTACTATCAGAATTTATGTTTGTAAAACGTTATTTCTTACTAAAACCGAAGTTTTAGTTTTAGGGTCTTCTCATTAACTTTTGTTCATTATCCATACCAGGATATTGACAGTCCATAATTTATTCTTTTACAGTCTTAGTCTTATGCGGGGAATCACAACTAGTTTCCCCTTGCTTTACACTATTGACCCGTAGATTCTTTCACTTAGCCCCAAAGGCTATTTCTTTACGTTTTTCACCTTCTTAAGGTGAGATATTAACAACTCGTTTCCCTCTCTTTATGACCCGAGGGTCCTTTTTGGTCCGTAGACCTTAACACTGTGTTTAATCCCGTAGGTTATGATGATCCCGTAGATCATCTTTTATTCTTGTCTATATTCAAATGTATATATACACATATAGCTTCCAGGCATTTCTTATTGTGTTTGGAATCGTTTACTTTCACCCTTGAACTTCAATTGACCTTGACCGTAGTCTCAGGTTTCATTTGTTTACTTCCGGACTAATCCTTCTGACTTTATGACTTCTGACGTTATTTACGCGTCAGTTTGTTCTTATGCTTACTGTTATTTGATTTGCATATATTCCTATTTGGTTATATCCCATTACCGAGCTTATTATTCTCTTGCATTGAACGCTACCTTTATCTGGTTAACGTTCATTAGTGCCATTCGGCGTTATATTGTATTTAACTTGTTTGACTTATTAATGTGAAATCCATCACTTATAATAATCAACTTTATTCTTTATTCAACCCATTCGACTTCGAATAGTTGAACATATTTACTCACAATTTCTATTTACGAGATTTTATAGTCATAACTCGTAATCCAAGTCCTTTGATTTCTCAACCTGTGTTCACGTCTCTTGGTTTCTACGCATGTGTTTAATTCTTACCCATTAACCGGGTGTTTTACCGAGGTCGTTATTATTGCAACCCTCCCGGTATGCATTAAGACCTCACTTCATTTTTATATTCTGAATTTGCCCTTAAGTTTGACGTTTTACAAAAACGACTCGTTAAGGGATATATTTGCATTTTCCGGGTTCGAGTGCAAGTACACTCTCTCCCATTGCTTGTCTGAATCATTTTTCATGTTTGCGTTTTCTGGGTTCGAGTGTAAGCACACTCCCTCCCATTGCTTGTCTAAATCATTTTTACATGCTTGCGTTTTATGGGTTCGAGTGTAAGTACACTCCTTCCCAATACTTGTCTAAATCATTTTTACATGCTTGCGTTTTATGGGTTCGAGTGTAAGTACACTCCTTCCCAATACTTGTCTAAATCATTTTTACATGCTTGCGTTTTATGGGCTCGAGTGTAAGTACACTCCTTCCCAATACTTGTCTAAATCATTTTTACATGCTTCTTTGTCCCTTCGCTCGGGCTCATTATCCTGATGTAATACGCTTCAGTCACTCGGTTGTGCGTTTACATTATTATCAAACATTTTGCTTATCTGATTCATTTGGGTACTTTTTAATTAGTCCCATTTACTCCGCCCTTACTACATCGGATGTAAATGTGTCCGCTATAAGAAACTCATGGTATCATATGTCACTACTTACTTGGCCAGAGTAAGCGATTAACACATGACACGCATGACCTTTTTATAGTTTTCACATCACGCCCTATGTAAGTAACACCTCTATTTGTTTCTCTTGGAAACAATATCCCGAATACTTTCTCTATTCGGATTTTTTTCCAAGTTTTTAATCTACATATGCAACTTTCAATTTCTACTTATTTGTTGCATATTACTATTTGTGCAATTATTTAAAATGTGCACCTGGTAATGTTTGCCCCAACGGGCGTTCCTTGCCATTAACCTTGTTCGCGGTCGTTACGCGATTTAGTCCTCGGTGAGCATGCTCCTCTCGTCATGCTTCGGACCGTTCCATCATCATATCCACAATTCGTTTGACTCTCGTCGTCTTCAAACGCGAGTGTCCTTCAAATAAAACATTCACAAAGTTAGTAACGTCAACTTCAATAATCGCCCGTATTATAATACAAAGCTTTTTCTACTATATGCGTCAACGCGCGTATTTTTGTCAACTATACCAATCATTTTAATTGGGGTAACGTGTATCACACGATAGCCCTATGTGTTGTTTACAACACTTTAGTATGCTAAACTATTAACATACTTGTACTTACCGGATTTGCGATCAAGCTTCGAACCGAACACTATTATTTTTTTTTTTTTGTCAAGAGCATAAGGTTTAAGTCCAAGCATGGTTCCTCCCCACCATACTCGAATCTCTTAAACCAAGGCTCTGATACCAACTTGTAACACCCTAGTTATTTTATATGTAAATACCAACAATTAGATGTGTGGATAAGACTACACATGCTATAAAAATACGGGTTTATTAAAACTTTTACAAATCATAGGTTATTCTACAAAACGTGATCGAATTCGTTGATTAAAATCTACAACGTTGCAATGTGCGGAAGCGTGTATCTTTATCGTGTTCGGTTCTTCGCTGAGCTTGATCGTCTTCCGGCATCACAGAAGGTACCTACATTTCATAAACATGAAATGATTTAGTCATACGGTATTTAAAACGCATCTAAACGAGTCCGGAAAACAAAACTGATCAAAAATACATTTTTGTACAAGGTCCACCGTAAATTACGGTGGACACCGTAATTTACGGTGGTCCTTGTTTTGATTTGTTTCCACCGTAAATCAGGAGTGTTTCACCGTAAGCCATTTCAGGTCTACCGTAAATTACGGTGGCACCGTAATTTACGGTGGCACCTGCATCTCACCTTTCCATCTTGCCGTAATTTGACACGAAATCTTTCGTATCTTTCAAACCGCTTATCCGTTTGATCTACCGTTTCTTCCTACATGTTTGTAATTTGATTCTCCATCATATGGAGTTAAAATCCGACATCCGACTTGATAAAATTCAAGACCTCTAAGTCTTCGGCTTATTACCCTTTATACCAAACTTTGACCCGGTTATGCATTTTATCAAACAAACGTATTTATTTGATTCCTATATTTCATACACTTCATCAAATAATTATGATATACCATATTAGGTTCTAATCATAGGTTTATTACACAAGTTAAACCCGTTTTCACTAGTATGCTTATTTTGACCCGTTAAGGATATTTTAAGCACTTTTAAGCTCAATTTCGCTTTCATTCTAAACTAGCGTTGTAACCTATATCTCTTATCTAGTACTCTTCCATCACAACCTCAATGTGTGTTGGATTTAAAGTAGATATCTATGTGTTTCGAATTTATACTTCTTGAACTATCATTTTACGGCAAAGACTCATACGGAGTCTTTTGGCCCAAGAATTACATCTTTCACTACCCGTACTCGTTCTAAACTTTTGTTTAATCATAAGACTCCTTTCCAAACAACCTCTAAGAGTTATTTGTTCAATTCAGCCTACAAGGGCGTTTTGGTCGATTTTGGTCCTTCTTTTACAATGAAGGGCTATCACCAATTATTCGACCAAATTAGCACTTTTACATACATCATAAATAAGCGTACCTGGCTCGGATCAACAAATAGACCCGATTTTAATACCTTGCTTATATTCGCTAATTAAGAACGATGCGAATATCCATTGGACATCTATTCCTGTAAGCATATGACTCGACAAAAGAATCATTAGTCTATATAGTCAAAAGGTGTTATCTACACCTTTTGACCCGTTTGGCCAAAATGACCATTAAAACTTTGCGAAATGATATTTATTATCATTTCCTCTACATGACTCTTCCCGTTTAACACCGTACGGAAATTTTAAATATAAACCATGTATTTCTTTCGACATAATATGACCAATTTATCGATTTACTTCTTTTTAACCATTATTATGGTTTCTATCATCTTTGATTTTCTTGTTCCGTTCGACTACACGACGGAACATCATATTACAATTGTTTAGATATCTCATTCATAATTTATATGATAAGAAAACATTCCACAATTTAAGACTAGTGTAAGCTATACTTACCTTGCATCCGAATTACGCTTTTCCCTTCATACTTGCTTCGTTTGACCCGCTTCCTTTCCAAGCCTCCACCTAGCTTGTCAAGCGTCAAACTATCATCATAATTCGTAAGACGGTTATATTAGTCATCATTAATTATGACTATTCCACCTTACATATTTTCTATCACAATTACCATTCGATCTTATTAATGGTCGGTTTGACTATTTAAAAGTCAAATCACCAATTAACACATATGATTGCACTATCAAGTTCACAAGACTCAAATAGGCATATTATCAATACTTAGTTCTCATTTAGGCATTTTAACAAACACCTAATGTGCATGATTTTACATATTTACTAACTAGTTCATAACTAGTTATTTTTACCAAGATTAACATCAAAATTCACCACTATCACTTATGATCAAATACTCAAACTTGCAAATTGTTTAAGTATTTCCCGATTACTAACATGCATGATGATCCTAATCACAATCATATCATCAAATTCATCATAAGATTAAAACCCACTTAACCTAGTGTGGTAAATCATTCAATCCATAGTATGTTATGTATGATTTTCACTTAGGGTTTTGTTCCTAAGCAAATATACATCACTAATCTAGCCATAGCTTCTCTAATCCATGCCTAATTCACGATTAGGATGATTATCCAATTTTTACAACTTCAAGATTGTTAGAAATTCGACATACCTTACGATCCCCTTGACTTGGTGACCGTTTCTATGTGTTCAAATCCGAATTTGACCCTTGTTTGATCCTTCAATTTGAAGAATTTGTTGAGTTTAGGGTTAGCTCCCATGAAGCTTGTCTCCTGTTCTTTCTCACGCACACACACACACACACACACTCTAGTGTGTGTGTTTGTGTTTTATTTTAAGTTTATAAGTGTTATTTCAAGTTACCCGGTTTTGGTCCCTCTTGTTTGGTTAGTTATTAATTAGGTCACAACCTAATTATTTTCAACAATACTCTCACTTATTAACTAGGTTTAATATTTCTAGTTAACTTAGCGGGTTCGGGAATATTTATGACTAAGTTTATTTTAGGTCCCGTTAGCTCGAGCCTTTTATCCATTTTATTTCCTTAAAGCTTTTATTCACTTTTATTTATTATTAGGATTAATTATTTAAATCCTAATATTCCACCGGGTAAATTTTTACCACTAACGGTACTTTACCCATCTTTTAGTATTAACGGGGTTTAATTACCAAACCCGTTTTCGGGGTGTTACACCTTTACACCCAACCCAGTTAAAAAACTATATTAATTGTTGACATGCGGTGTCCTTTACTAGGTATTTTGTTGCAAGTTTAGTCCTTTACCTAGGTATTTTGTTGCAAGTTTAGTCCTTTACACCCAATAATTAACAGAGTTTTTTAACTGGGTTGGGTGTAAAGGACTAAACTTGCAACAAAATACCTAGTAAAGGACACCGCTTGTCAACATTCGTTAAAAAGGACGCCGCCTGAAAAGTGGTATAAAGATAAAGGACAAAACTTGTAATTTTTCCTTAAAAAAAAACTTAATTTAAAGTGTAGAATAAATTAGTAGTTGTGTAGGATAAATTACGAGTTTTGTAGGATATATTTCGAGGTGTGTAGGATAAATTTCGACTGTGTATGATAAAATTCTATAATGTGTAGGATATGTATGTTGGAAAATTTTGATATGTATAGGTTTTGTAGATTATATGTAGGATAATTAATGATTAGTTGACTAATTAATTAAAGAGAGAAAAATTAATGATATAAGTTATAAATGAAATACTATTTTACTAATATGCCATTTCTTCTTTTTCTTCTTACATTAAATTTCTTCTCAAATGAAACTTCCCATATATATATATATATATATATAGGGAAATGATGTATAGAAAACCACTTTTAGCTAGAAAACCCAGGAAACTCTAAGCTCCCGACATTTTTTTTTTGAAAAAAATAACATATGTAATATACACGTTTTTAAGACTTTTGGGCCAAAAAAAACAAAAAAAGCGCCTAAGGGGTTTTTAAAAAAAAAAAAACAAATTTCAGCATTTTTTGTGTAACACGTGTTACATTGCAAAGTTGCTGAAATTTGTTTATTTTTTTTTTTAAAAAACCTTCAGCGCTTTTATGATTTTTTTGGCCCAAATGTCTTAAAAACATGTATATTACATGTGTTATTTTTTTCAAAAAAAAAAATGTCGGGAGCTTAGAGTTTCCCGGGTTTTCTCAATAAAAGTGGTTTTCTCCATATACTTACACTATATATATATATATATACACACACGTTAATAACATGTTGTATGTATATAATATAATAATTACAATAAAATATATAATGTTAATAATTCAACGTAACAAGAAATATATATGATTATAAATTAAGATATATGCTTATGTTGGTTTACGTAAACAATGAAGATGTAGATAATATATTCTAAAAGGGTAATGATAAGGTTTACGTAAACAATGAAGATGTATGAGTTTTTTCTCGAAAGAGTGTTATGGGTAAAAGTATTTACCTGGTGTTGCTTCAAAAATATTTATTAAAATAGTGTTTTTGAAAAACTTGTTTTTCTTACTCCTAATCTTATTGGATAAACTATATTTTGATAGAATAAAACTTCTTTAATATTTTAAAAAGCAGGCTTTCTTTTTTTATTAATTCAACCCATATTTTTAACATTTCTTTTATTCTTTTACTAAATAAACGTAATTATTATTATTATTTATCTTGTTGGTCTCAGGAACTGGGGCGGACATAAGGGTGGCCCAAGGTGGGCGGGCGCACCCCCGGGAAAAAAGAATTTTAGTGCTAAGTTCCGTCAAAAATCCAGTCCGCACCCCTTGGAATTTTCCGTTCGCACCCCTTATGTAAAAAGTGTTATCAATTTATATTTTAAATTTTTTTAGTAAACTCTTATTTTTTTTAAATACTACCTAAATTATATAACTTTTAATACCTAAATAACTAAATAACTAAACCCAAATACCCAATACCTTTAACTAGCCCACTACTAAGTCTTAGCCAAATAAACAAACCCAACAAATCAACAATATTTCAAACTAAAATAAAATAAACAAGCCCAAAACCCTTACATATTCTCTCCGCTCTCTGTATCGTCCTTGCACGCACGCCAGCAATCAGAACATCAGTGACAACAGTGAACAATCAGCAGCCGCATACCACCTTAATCAGCCAGCCACCATACCATCGCCGATCGAACACGGGTAAGTTTCTTTGTTATTTTTGATGATTTTTTGTTGATTTTTTTGATGATTTTTTGGTTGATTTTTGGTGGGACGGAACCGGTAGCCCACTAGAAGTGATTTTTTGATGACATGAGACATGTGCTTCGTTTTGATGATTTTGTTAGTGATGATATATATATTTTTTTTTGTGGTAGGTTATATACTTGTATTTTGTTAGTGATAATATTTTTCCTTTTTTTTATAGCCGCATACACCACAACGATCAGACTTGGTAATGTAAAAATACCCCTTAACTCCGTTTCCGTAGTGTAAAAATACCCCTTAACTCCGTTTTCGTAGTGTAAAAATACCCCGCAATTTCGTCTCCGTTATACAAAGGATACCCCTGGTCTAAAAAATAAAAAATTGAAATACCCCTAAATTTTTGGGCTAGTTCCGTCGCTGTGTTATATAGAGAAATAGTTGCTTAAGAAAGTAGGTTTAGATGATGTTTTGGATAGATTTCAAAAAATGAAAACCCGTAATGCGACGTTTTAATTATGTTTGTAACAAGGTTTGACATGTTTTGATGATTATATAAATTTAGTTTGATGTTCTTTTGTTTTAGAGTTAATTACATAGTTAGTCCATGTGGTTTGCACAAAGTAACATACTTAGGTACTAATAGTTAAAAATAACATTCTAGGGTATTAACTTTTCATTTTGTAACGTTTGGGGGTATTAAGCTTATTTGTAGGCTTAAAATCACATTCTGTTAGTACCTAAGTATGTTATTTTATGCAAACCACAGGGACTACCTATGTTATTACCTTAGAAGTTAATACCTCCAAACGTTACAAAATGAAAAGTTAATACACTAGAAAGTGATTTTAAACTGTTAGTACCTAAATATGTTATTTTGTGCAAACCACAGGGACTAACTATGTAATTAACTCTTTGTTTTACAACCCGACCTGACTCAAACCGACCCGATACGAACCGATGTTTTTACTTATAGACCTTGGGGCATAAAATTTTTAAAAATGTTCCACACCCCCTTGGAAAAATTCCTGGGTCCGCCACTGCTCAGGAACACAATGTTTGCTACGTTATTAAGAAAATGAGATGTGTAAAAAATAAGAAATAATGCATACAAACACTACATCAAAATGCGAAACCCACATTATTGGTATATAATATGTAAAAGATAATAAATATATTCATATAAAACTATCTTTAAGAGAATGACATCCCATTTTTTTATATCACTTGCAATTTTTTATGCTTTGATAAATTCACTGTGTATATAACTTATATTATTTCAATTTTTCACAACTTTTTTATATACATATAAGCATTACTTTCTTATGTTTCTTATTCGCTTTCTAAATTTATTTGATTTGTTTTTTCAAATCTGTATTAACATGGGTTGATCGAATAGAAATTATAAATAAATATAATCATCACATTTTGAATTCAATGGATTGAGAAAATAATAATTTATCAATAGCAAGAACAGTTTTGCCACATCATTAGATATGGAAAAACTATTTTTAATATTTTACTTTTTATTAAATAAACATATATTTCTAATATTCTATTTTATCTTTAATGAATAACATATGTTAGAAGTTTGGTTTAAAAAAAACATCTGATCGAAACAACTGTTTGCCACACCATTAGGATTAATAAGATATTAAAAATAGTTTTAATAATTTCACTTTATATATAATCTCAGTTAGGATTAGATTAAGTTCAAAACCTTTTATTTCATCAAAAACATAGTGTATCCAATAAGATTAGGAATGAGAAAAACAAGATTTTTTTTTTTTTTTTCAAAAACACCATTTTAGTAAATATTTTTGGAGCAACACCATTTTGATAAATCAGGGCCGGCTCAATTATTTTGGAGGCCCAAAGCAATACAAAAATTCGAGGCCCTTTTTGTTTTTATTTTCTTTTTTTATTCGAACTTTCGGTTTTTATTTGACATCGAAATTACTAAGAATCTATACTATATAATAAAAGAAACTAATTTTGGGACACGTGTCACTCATTGAAGGCGTCTACATTTTAATTTCCTGCATTTTCATACTTATCTTATATCAATTAATTAAATAATAAATAATCAATTAATATTAAATCTTATCTTACTTTGAATGTCGGATAGAACCATTCTATTTAATCTAATAATATATTATCTTCAAATTTAAATTATAAATTAAATATTTTTTAAATAATAGCACAAAACAATAATCTTAAACTTAAAAAACAATAATACGCTCATATAAAAAATTTAAAGTACAAACAAAATATACAAAATAACTTATTAGACATTAGATCAAACTTTAAAAAACACTAATTAGGAAGAGAAACTTATAATATAATTATGTTTTATATTTTCCAAATTGGGGTTCTAATCAATTTGAATTAAACTTAACCAAGTTTATGACTTGATTTGAATTAAACCGAACCAAAATTATGCTTTTTTAAACGAATCCAATAGCATATTATTTACTATACAAAATTCATTTATTTAACCCGTGTAATACATGGTGTTTTTAAAGATATAACTTTTTTTTATTATTTAGTATATATTCGCCCCGCTTGCGGTATGCGCATATAATGTATATATGTGTGGACGATCGGAGGGCAAAAGTGAAATTGCACTAATTTTAACATTATTTTACTAAGTTCGTAAAAATAACGTTATAAGCGGAGGACGGTTAATCATGCATCATCATCATGTGGTGGCGTTGATAGTAGAAAGACAAAAAGGACCATGCACTAATCGGTCTTTGTCCCGATTGTTGAGTGTTATGTGCCTTATATCCAAGGCTTGATGCAAAACTACTATCGAGCCGGGACTCTCACTGAAAGCAGCCTCTCTATTCCTACGGGGTAGAGGTAAGGCTGTCTACATCTTACCATCCTCAAACCCTACCTTAGCTTTGCTATTGGTGGGATTTACTGAGTATGATGATGATGATAATGATTTAGTATATATAATTGGATTTATTGAACCTGTATAATACACGGGGTTTATAAAGATATAACTTTTTTTATCATTTAGTTTATAAAATTACATTTATCCAACCCGTGTAATATACAGGTTACAAAATTACATTTATTTAACACGTGTAATACACAGTGTTTTTAAAAATATAACTTTTTTTATTATGTAGTATATATAATTAGATTTATTCAACCCGTACAATACACGGGTTTTTATTATTTGGTATATAAAATTACATTTATTCAGTACAATACATGGGGTTCTTAGAGATATAATTTTTTATTATTTAATATATAAAATTACATTTGTTCAACCCGTGTAATAAATGAGATTTTTAAAGAATAATTGTTTTAATTTAGTATATAAAATTACATTTATTCAACCCGTGTAATACACGGGGTTCTAACCTAGTAAACTTATATATGAATCATATATAATATCTAGTGAATTTATAAGCTTAGAGGTATTTAGAGACTTTTAATTTGTTTTATTAAAATTTATTATCCTAAGTATGTTTTAAGTTACGAGGATTATAAATTCAACCGATTGTACATAAACATTCTTTAATACTTTTAATTTACATTTTAATATTTGTAAAAATAATACACTAGCTAAATATACAAGGATTTGTTAGTGAAACTAAATAGATGACAAAATGAAAGAATTGATGACAAAAAAAAAAAAATGAATGCTTCTTAGTTACAGACTTCAGTGGTGGGATTTGAACAAAAAATTTAGAGAAAACGGTTTTTTAGAAAATTAAGGCCGACTTAAACGCTAATGAAAATATAGAGATAATGGTTTTTAAGAAGTTAGGACGGACTTAAACACCAAAGAGTAATGACTAAGAATTTAAAAAAATATGGAAGAAAGTTTTGGCTGTTGGGATTCGAACCCAAGCCTAAGTGGGAAAAGCAAACAATTTAACCACTAGACTAGAATTATGTTATCTTCTTCATTGATCAAAGTAATTATAATATACACATTTAACCTATATATATTTTTGTTAAATGACGCCCTATAAAATTTGAGGCCTCAAAATTTTGGTGGACTAAAGCAATAGCTTTATTTGAATTGGGCTTAAGCCGGCTCTTTGATAAATACTTTTTCCTATAACACTTTTTTAGAGACAAAAAACTCAGAGATGTATATAATATAATCTAAGAGCATTCTCATCCAACCCACCAAAATCTGTGTGGGGGTTTTTAAAATATAAAAAGTATAAAAAGTGGTTGTGAGTGGAGGAGAGAGAAAATGTTACTGTTTATCTGTATATTTGGGGGGACACTGTTCACCCCCTATACTTTTTTAATATATATTGAAAGTGGTTGTGAGTAGAGGGGAGAGAAAATGTAATGATAAAGGTAAAAAAATATTATTTAATTGAAAAGAAGAGATAAAAAGTATTTATTTTTAGTGAAAATATATTGATATAGGAGTTATTTTTTAGTGGAATGTATGTATAATTTTAGGGGGTTGGATGAGAATGCTCTAAAAGGGGAATGATAAAGAGTATCTATAACTATATATCTTTTCCTATGGAAACTTGTCAGATTGTTAAAAGTCCTACAAGCTTTTCTTGCCATGTTTTGTAGGTAGCGTGTGTCATAACCGAAATGTTAACCGAAACCGAACCGAAAATCGACAAAACCAAACCAAAATTAACCGAAAGTCGGTTAACGGATAATTTTTTACCATTGGTTAACCGAAAATTAACTGAACTGAACCGAACCGAATCATTTATTTTTTACATACTTCTAGCATTTATACCTCTATTTCATCTATTTCATGTTTTATACTTTCATTTCATGTAATAATACCTCTATTTTATTTATTTATGTTTTCATTTCATTTATTTATACATTCATTTCATTTATTTATGCCTCCATTTTAGGTATTTAAACATCTATTCGTGCATTTATACCTCCATTTCATTTATTTATACATCCATTTCATATATTTATACATCTATTTCATGTATTTATACCTCCATTTTTCTAAGCAAAAAATTTAGCCCTTGTTTGAATTGGTTATTAACCGAAAATTAATCGAACCGAACCGAAAACCGACAAATTAACCGGATTAACCGAACCGATTAACCGATGACTTCGGTTACGGTTACGGATAATGCTAATAACCGAACTGAACCGTGCACAACCCTAGGTAAAGATTTAAATAAGTAGTTTTAAAATAGAAAGAAGTTGGAAGAGTATCAAACAAAATTCAATTCAACTCATTTAATGGTACTGAAATGGTCTCGTTAAACTCTACGATTTTAGATTTTAGGTTTTTCCTTTTAAATATTTTGCTTGTAGATTTTACAATTTTTGTTTAGAACATTATATATTTTTATTTGGCATTATGTCTTTTTTCTATTTGTGTCATTATGTAATTTTTGCGATTCATAAGACCATGCGTAGTCGTTGGGGTGAATAATGCCCCACCCTAGGGCGTTTTGCGCCACGTGGCATCCTTGTCAGCAAAGGGGCATTATTGTCGTAGCCCCCGACCCCTACCCCGGGAACGGAAGCCGCGAATCAGCAGCTGGTATCGGTGTTTGTTAATTTGGCAGTGAAATTACAACATCAGGATCGTGGTTATTAAATAATTTTCAAACTTTCAAAACACCAAACTTTTATAATAAATAAATTGGATAAAACCCATGTTTCATTCACAATACATTTATAGGGATAAACCTTAATTATTGAAAACATAATCTCCTTTTATTTAGGTAACTTTTATAGCCACTTCTTTAAGCCTTCAGTGCTCCATAGCTGGCTTCTTATAGCTTCACATTAAGTTACCTGAAACACGTTTTATAAAGATTTTATCAGCAAGAAATACTAGCTAGTGCATCCCAGTTTAATCAAGACAAGCTTTTATAACTTTACAGTATTGAGAACGATTACAATGTTTATATCTACAATATACTCATTCAGTATTTGTCATGTTGGCAGTTCCATGACCGTGGTCATATTACTATTGGCTAACTCGTTGTCCAATAGTAACGCTTTACTAGTAGCGTATACAAAACCCCACATACTGGCAGCAATTGTAGAATACAAAGACTCAATCACTATAAGTATAACTGAAAATATTTGAGGTTTTGGTAAAACAGTCTGGAAGAAAAATAGAATGACTCACTTTGTAGACTTAGGTAATTCTATAGCTTCCTGTTACTTTTCCTGATTATTTTCTATTAAAAACAGACAATGCACACATGTTAGTAAGATAACCCAAATCACATTAGCCATACATCATGAGACAGAACCCCAACGAACTGAGTTAGGCAGAGCCTTGACATGCATTACGGGGCCCTAGATCAATCGGGTAGGGTAACCAATTAGTGATCGGGGGTTAAAATAGTTACAACGAGGCAAAGCTTCGTGTTTTTAGGGGTATAATACCGAGCTATTATACTTGCACTATAGGGACAGAGAGAAAGAAGAAATGAACGAGTTGTGGCTGAGGGTAAAAGCCTCAATTTATAGGCTGATCCCGAGTTCGCTTGCGCTCTGCGACCCACTGGTCTCTCTCTTTCGCGGCCCGCGAGAGACCCTAGCTAGGGTTTAGACTTGGTAGCTCAAGACGTAGGTTTGATAGGAGATGGGACACGTGTCAAAATTATGTGTCTGGCAAGTAATGGATCTCGCGCCCCGCGAGGCATATGGCCAAGCTGGTCATGGCCCGCGAGCGAGTTAAAATGTTTATTTTATTTGATTTTTGTAAAAACTAAGGTTATACGGGTCTAGTTACGTGTATACGGGTATATTTAGGGCGTTTTATGAGGGTTGTTATAATTGTGAAGAAATGGGCGTAGTGGTATAATGCCCCACCCTTGGGCGTTGTCCGCCACGTGTCACTTCCACACTTTCCTATTTATTTTTATTTTTAAAACAAATCATATTCTATTGATTAAATAAAAATTACATAAATAATAAAACACAATTACATTTTTTTTTATAATTTGCATAAAAAATATTTGTAGTAATAATTTGCAATGGACGACGAGGAAGTGGGGGAATCCATTTTTTATAAAATGGGTGAAGGTTGTATAAAATTTTGGTTGTGGTTTGTATAAAATGGATGAGAAATGAGAGTTTTTTGGTTGTGAATTGTGATTTGTAAAAAATGGATGAGGTATGAGAGTATTTATATAAAAAAAGGTTGAATAAAAAAATTAATTAAAGCAACTAGCCGTTTATGACTGTTGCATAGTTCTGATTGGTCAAGATTTGCCCCATTTGGCGTGGAATATTGGACGCCCCAACAATTTTTTTACAAAAAAAAAACGCCCAAGGGGCTCGTTGTTCGGCGTGCTTGGGGGCGTGTTTGTCGGAAAAAAAAACGCCCAAAGGGCACCTTTTTTTTCTTCGATATTTTGTTATATTTCTCGACATTGTGTTTTATTTTGCAATCCATTTTGATATATTTTACAATCTATTGTGTTTTTGTATAATTTTTAGATTATATAGTATGAGCTCACCAACATTTAGCTGACGTCATTTGTTAGTATACTTATTATAGGTAATCCTTGAGGAACACCATAGGAACAACCTGGTGATAGTGGAGCCAAGACCAAGGAGTTCTTAGTATGTATAATATTGTAATTAGTAATATAATGTGACATGATGTTATAAGTTTCAATGATAGTACTGTTTTGTTTTCGCTGTAAGTTGTACCAATTATGCATAAGACTATAAACGAACCGAATGTAGGAAAGAGTTCGTGAATTGTTCGGTGAAAAGTTCGTTTACGTTCGCTCGTTTAATAAAGGAACAAACATGAATAAGAAAACCGGTTTAATTAGTTAAATGAATGAACATGAACAGATCTCTCGTTCGTTCAATTGTGTTCATGAACGTTTGGTAACATGTTTGTGAACGTTAGTTCATTTACATTCGTTTACGTTTATTCATGTTGGTTTGTTTACGTTGTTCCTTAAAGACTTTTGTACTTTTATTTATTTTATGTGTACATTTTATATTCTTTAATTTTTATTTATTTTATTACCATAACAATTAAAATAGGGAACCATACTCCCACTATACTTATGCACAATTACCATTTCCTTTCTCATTATTCATATCGATGAATACCATCGACCCCCATGCCTCAACGAGGGCTTTAAGTTACAGCGCTGCTCCCTACGCCATCCATCTCTAGCCTTCGTCACATTCATTTCCTTAAATGAACGAGCACGAACATAAAAACTCGTTTGGTAAGTGTTCTTGAACCATTCGTGAACACATTTATTTCATTAACATACGAACACGAACAAGGCCTTATTCGTGTTCGTTTGGTTCGTTTGCAGCCCTAAATTCGTGCATGATCACCCGAGTTACGGTTGAGGTGTTACAAATTTACCTAGTTGAAATGTTACAGACATAACCACATGTGTTTTAGGGTTTCGAAGGATAACAGCAAGCATGAAATCCAACCACATTGACCCAAATATTTGACAAGTTAAAAACACAAGCTTTGACACTGTCAAACTGATTATCTCCTAATTAAAACTCAACAAGTTAATTAAGAAATTTTAGACTTTAGCCCTTTTCAAAACTCAAAGCAATGCATAAAACGTTTACAATCAAAACACTATTACAAATTACACATATGTCTAACTACTCGTAACAATCCGATTGAATCCTAAAACTAACTAAAGAGTAAAGCCTACACACATGGTTGATCAATGTTAGATGAGCCAAGCATAAAAGCATTCACATCCCTCCTATTATCTCCAATCATATAATTTAGCTAGAAATCACTATTTTCTAAAGTTACCTTTCATTTAAAAAATATCATCCCATTCCTCTATCTCTATATTCTATTTTTATTATATCCTTCTCTTCCTTTTTCATTGTTTCTTTTTTTTTTTATATGTGTTGGTATGTTCTATAAATTTTGGGGGTGGAGATAAAAGATAAAGAGTCCCTAGTTGGATGTAATAATGTTTTTATTAAATTAAACTTTTTTTTTTTTGGCCGTTCAAAAAAAAAAAAAAAAAGAATTAACCTAATTTAATTAATAAAAAAAAAAGTCAAAGGGCTGCTCTCGATTTGCGTACCAGCTGCAGGCTGCAGCATGGGCAGCCGCCCCCTTTTGTTCCGTGCGTTAAAACCTGAGTCAACAGAGGCAGCCGCCTCCCAGTTTTTTTAATTTCCCACCTGTTGGGCTGTTGTAACAGGTGATCGGGTGCAGCCCATTTAGAATGTTGTTGAAGTCCAATAACAACCACCTGCTTATGTTACCAACAATTTTTATTTTCACCCTTTATAATACATTCCATCCCCGTACATACACTACATATGATATACGCCTTTAATTATTAGTATATTTACTTTGATACCAATATTCGTTTTTATGGTCTTCGATTGATTTAGAACACGAATTTATATTCAGCTTACATTACTTTATTTTTTAAGTTACACCAGACAACTTTTATATAATGATGCCATTGTTAACAATTTCTTTTATTGTCATTCGAGTTGTTTTCAAAATAATGTATTTCTAGTCGTAACTTATACCAATTTCCGGTACAATGGCCGATACCCACCGAGCAACGTCGTTAGTATCATCGCTGTTATCAAAACTTTCATCGGTATACGTCTTTATTTTTTAATCGATTTAAAACACTTGTGGATATATTTTTTTTTCTTTTTGCATATCACAACTTTATTTTTTGGGTTTTCTCTCTTCGCTTGCCATACCATGTGTCACTGCCACAACGAATTAAACTGATACCGACCGATTTCTCGCTGAACTTGCGAGGAATTCTGCTTGTTACAAATAAACCATCAACAAATTATCCAAAAACTAAATATATAATTAGGTAGATGATCCTGTACATTAATCCAGAAGTGTGAGAAGTGTATTATAACACTATATAACACCATATAGGGGAAGGTTCTTTGCAGAACACTAAATATTGCGAGAACACGCAGAACAAAGTGAATCACTCATTTTTTCAATCCTAAAAACCTAAAAAGTAAATGAAAATGTTATAAATGTAATATTTATTGTTTCTCACACTAGAATTTAAAACAAAATATGAAAAATCTTCAGTTTCTAAATAACCTACACACTTGTAGGTTATGTGTAGGCTAAATTACATACATGTATGTAGACTATCTGTAGGGAAAAATATATGATTTTTTTATGTATATCTAATACACATATAAATGTAAGAAACATAAAATTTAAGAAATATGGACCTTAAATCCCAAAATTTAGTGATTTAGAGTTGTTCTTTTTGTTCTTGCAATAATTAGTGTTCTGTAATGATCCTTATCCACACCATATAAACACTATATAACACTATGTAACACCATATAACACTATATAACAAATATAACACTATATAACAAATATAACACTATATTTTATCTGATAGCATGTCTATGATAGATGTATAGTGTTATATATTGTTATATAGTGTTACATGGTGTTATATGGTGTTACATACTGTTATACGGTGTTATATAGTGTTATATATGGTGTTATAATACACTTCTCACACTTCTGAATTAATGTACACTATCCCTACCCTAATTAATTATATATGAGAAAGTATGTTTTATTTTATAATTGAGGGGTATGTCAGATTAGAATCTAACCCTTTAAAAGCGGAGTTTCTACGTACGATGCACCAGTTTTGTAAAAAAACATACAGTTATAATAATATCTTTAAATATATTATGGTTTTCAGAAATTCAACCTGAATAATTAATATGACAAAAAAAAAAACATATAGTTATAATAATATCTTTAAATATATTATGGCTGCCTTAATAATTAATTTGACAAAATCTCAACTTGAAGAATCAAGCCTAATAATCTAAAGCCAACCTGCTGATACCTTCTCTTTGACACATATCATAATTTACTTTTGTTTTAAAAAAAGAAAAGAAAAAAAAAAAACCTAGTAGAATTCCTAACAAGCAAAATTTCTTAACGCGTTGAAGCGGAATCCGTCACTTTTTATTATCATGTTGTATGTACGGTACCAACACTATGGAAATGTAAAAGTCAAAAAATAAAGTTGTAATATGCTCAAAAGAATATCAACACGTGTTTTACATCGGTCGAAAATCATAAAAACGAATATCATTACAGTTCTGATAGTACTGCTATCGGTTCCGATATTGTTCGGTCAGAATTGACGTGGTTAGGACGATATCCATTTGGTTCGTCACGAGACTGATAGTACCACTACCGAAGTTGTTCAAACGGTATAAGTTCAGTTCATTAAATTAAGAAAAAATCAGTTATATTTAATTATCAAAACTACCCCACGATTTACATCGGTGTAGATTTATAAAAGGAAACTAAATAGTTTTAATTAGGGTCGACCCTGATAATTCAGGTGCCCTGTTCGAGCTCAAAAAGCTTGAAAAAAATGTGCTCTTTAGGCCTTAACGAAATATGTAATGTAAATTATTTTCTTATACAACGATCATTGTAATTCTTTGTTTTATTATAATATTTTTTTATCAAATAGATATTGGGCTAACTAAACTTTATCTTGAATAGTCGAAAACCTGAAATATATGCGAAAACTGTCAGCATAAAAATGTCGGCGAATACATAGGTTTTATTTGCCAAATAAATGGCAAAACATTTGGTATTATAATCTTAATTGTGAAAACTCGTGACAAAATAGGTTTGTATATGGAAATATGATATTTACCAATTCATTTTATGCCTTACATTGAAATCTCGATTAAACCATCATAAAAACTTGTTAATATGTTATTAGGAATCCAATCAAGGATTAATAATAACTGTTTTGAAACAAATCAAAACTTATATAAGTATTATATAAATCAAATCAATGAGTCATGATAATACTTCAGATATCTTTCTAAGAATCTAATATATAAAAGTATGGGAGATTCTACAAAGATTTTGATAATCAAACATTGAAACATTTATACACAAAATCCTAAAGTGATCCAGATAACGCTACAAGAATAATAAAATAAGAACACTTATATATAGGAAGCACCTGCGGCGTATCCACCATGTTCTTATTTTATTACACCCGTTTCGTTATCTAAATCACAACTACCACATAAACACATAATCGTCAACTTGTTCCACGTCGTAAACACGCATTAAAGTACACAATGAATCCAAATAGGGACTCCAATATTAGTACTCTAAACATCCCACATATGTCTAACTATGAAGATAGATAGATACTACAGGGATCGGGTTCTCGTAACATCGTCTAACCTAACACGCATTAAAGTACACAATGAATCCAAACAGGGACTCCAATATCAGTACTCTAAATATCCTACAAGAATCAACCTATGAAGATAGATAGATGCTATAAGGATTTTGGGTTCTGCCACATTGAATCGAAACAATCCTAAATCCTAATGGTGATTCGGGATAACGCCACGAAAGGTAATACAATAAGCACACTTATATATAGGAAGTACCAGCAGCGTATCCACCATGTGCTTATTGTATTATCTAGTTTTGTTATCTAAATCACCAACAAACTACACAAAAAACCAACCATCGAGTTGTAAAGTACTTCTTAAAAAGCTTACTATAAAGATAGGAAGATCTAAGACTGTACTTTAAATATCCTATATGAATCTAGCTATGAAGATAGGTAGATCACTTAAGGATAAAACATTACATTTGCATAATCGGAATAATACACATAAAAGCACTTAGTGAACACACAGATGCCGTACATTTTGAAAACAGATCGATTACACATATGAATCACCCCAAAACATTTGAAAACAGTAAAAGAGGGGACTATGTACTCGCCTGGGGTTGCGTATAGCCCCGGTTCAAAGGGTATAACAAAGCTCAAAAGACCAAGAGTTCAAGTGTTGAAGCGGCTCCTAGGGTAACAGATACTATGTTAGCGAATCGACACCTAAATCAGAATATTGGATAGAATGAGGTCTTGTAAACCAAACGAGCATTGGAACTCATGTGATATGGTTTAACAAAAGCCTACATTCTAAATCGGAACCTATCCTAAGTGGTTACGACCCTTTACGACCCGTTAAGGTAGCTTACGCCACTTTAACGCGTAGTTCGCGCAAAAGCGCGTTCGAGACGCCTAACTAGTCCTATGACAAGTATTATATGCCTTAACATATCTAATTATGTTATATAATCAGTTTAGATGTCAAAACATGTGTACATATGCTTAAAATGAATTTATGCGTAAAAAGGGCATTTTGGTCATTTACCTAAGGCATATAAACTACCTATCATACAACTACTTAAACGAAGTGACCATAAGGTATAACCTCGGAAGGTTATTCCCTATACAACTATGGTCACAAAATATGTTTGGTCGAATCCTACTGATTGACCAAACGGGTCGGGTTCGAAAGTCTAAGCGGTTGTTTAGACCGCTTATCTTACGACCCCATATAAGCACTAATCTAAAAGTGACGAGTTAAACATGTTAAAACATGTTTAACAAAATTTGAAAGCAAGTTTGATATCAAGACAAAGGGTCTTGATACCCAAGAATAGTTTGGTTGCAAAATACGCAAGAATACGCATTTTGACCGAAACTATGACTCGTCACTACGCCTAAATAACGTGGTAATCAGTAGGTATAGTCACAAGAGACTATAACCATCGTGATTACGCTCATGTTACAAAGTTCAAACGAACTTCGTGTTGACCATAGACTGGTCAAAGGAGAAAGTCAAACACTGTTTGACTTTTACGCTTAAAAACGCATAAAAGAACGAAAGAATACTTACAACGGGTCCAAGAAATGGAGGTTTGATCTAATTATTCTAAGGTATGAAGTGTATAACTTCAACTTAGAGAACAAAATCAGATCAAAGGTGAGTTTGCAAATGAAATGGAAGGGGTATATATAGATTTCGGAGAACCGTTAGGATCGTTTCTCGCAAATCGTGCTTTGATCTTGACCTTACAAGTGGGCACATGGTTTTCAAAACCATGGGAATACTTAAAACCATCAAATTCCAGCCCATAGAGTGGAAAACCTTGGGTTAAAACCATCAAAACCTCAAAAATGGACCAAGTTCAATGTATCTGCTAGAAATTTCAAAAATGGTCCATGCACTTGTAAAACTTGATTTTTGGCACTTTTAAGCCCCGTTAACCCCATTTCAAAGCTCTAAAATGAAGTTAAAGTATAGGGAACTTAAAATATGCTCAAAAATATCTCGGATGTCGGTTCGTTTGGTCGTACGGTTGCGTTATTCGGTTAATTACGACGGAAGTCGTAACGAACGCAAAAACGATCCATATTAAGCGACGAATGGAATTTTATCATGCCAATCACTAAAATAAAATATTTTAATGATTACATAAATTTTTGGAAGTCCGGATATATTCAGAACGTAAGATATGCGCGAAAATGCAAACTTATGCACTTTTTGACGCCTTTAGTCCCTATTGATCAAGAAAGTTTATTTTTGCGCACCAAACACCTCAAAGCCTATTTCTAAGCTATGTAAAGGATATTTAGGGCATATTTAACTTATGATCAAGTTCTGGAATGTGCGATACTATGTGAATCAGTAGACTTTCGCAGTTTGACGCAAATAGTCCCTGAGTTTGAATAAACTTGTTTTTGACACACCAAAGCTTTCAAAACTTATTTCTAAGTTATATAAAAGTTATTTAAGGTATGTTAAGCCTATGTCACTGTTCTGGAGTGTTTTTCGCATTAAACTGATTACGTTTACGCATCAGTTCGCGTTTAACTTTCCATAAAGTGATTTAAAGCTTGAAAATGAACTAGAATCAAAATGTGAAATTGTAAAACCAAAATAAATAAATTTTTGAGACCAAAACACATTGTTTATTTGATAAAATATAGTGTCCTACATTGTGTGTGTTTACGGAGCACAAGTGTCACAGTTTTCTTCTAGGGTTTCCTGGTGATTATCAGTATAGATTACACAAATGCACATGTGTTAGTATAATAACCCAATATTTACATTAGTAATACCCTCCCTGAGACGACATTCCAACGACTACGTCAGGTAGAACCACAACAGCCGTTACGGAACCCTGGATCAATCGGGCAGCGTATCTAATACGTAACCGGGGTTATGATACTTACAACGGAGTAAAACTTCGTTATTTAGGGGGTATTATGCCCGGAAATAGCTTATACTATGTGAGAATTCGAGAGAGAAAGAAAGAAATGAGTGAGTTCGACTGAAGGCTGGTGGCCCCTTATATAGGTGACCCTTCGAGTTCCCTCGTGGCCTGCGCAAGCCGAAGGTAAGTCCTTCGCGGCCCGCGACATAGGGTTGTAGGCCCTAGGGTTGCTGATTCGCCAGTTGTAGCCTTGACACAATGCTGACATGTAGCACGCTAGGGTGTCGCCCTGACCTTGGGTTGTCGCTCCCCGCGTAAGAGACCCTAATGGTCTACGTGGCCTGCGAGCGACACATAAAACTTGATTTTATTTTATTTTTAATTATGTAAGGGTGTTTGGGCACGGTGTTCACATACGGGGTATGTTTTAAGACATATTGGGATGTTTTAATATATATTAGGGTATCGAAAAATATTTAGGAGGGTTGTTATATCCTCCCCACCTTGTTTTAGAGCTCATCCTCGAGATCTACTGGAATAGATGCGGGTATTTCCTTTGCATTTCTGATTCAAGCTCCCATGTATACTCTGTTCCTCTTTTGGAATCCCATTTCACTTTGACTAGAACTAATCTCTTGTACTTCAGATTCTTAACCTTTCTGTCTTCAATCTGTAGAGGCTTCTCTACAAATTTAAGTTGTTCATTTACCTCTATGTCCTTAAGAGGTACTACCAGTGATTCATCAGCTAAGCATTTCTTGAGATTAGATACATGAAATACATCATGTATTCCTACCATTTCCTCTGGCAGTTGTAGCTGATAGGCTACAGGTCCTATTCTTCTAATAATCTCAAAAGGTCAACATACCCGGGGCTTAGCTTTCCCCTTTTGATGAATCTTACCACTCCATTCCAAGGAGAGACTTTCAATAACACTTTGTTTCCTACCTGAAATTCCAACGGCTTTCGTCTGTTATCTGCATAGCTCTTTTGTTGATCACGTGCTGCTTTCAGTCGTTCCTTGACTTAAACAATCTTGTCTGTCGTTTCTTGTACTATCTCGGGTCCAGATAATTGCTTTTCTCCAATTTCTGCCCAACAGACTGGGGTTCGGCACTTTCGTCCATAAAGTGCTTTGAATGGTGCAGCATTGATACTTGTGTGATAGCTATTATTGTAAGAAAATTCTATCAATGGTAAGTGATCGTCCCAATTACCTCCGAAATCAATTACACAATCTCTAAGCATATCTTCCATTGTCTGAATTGTCCTTTCACTTTGTCCGTCCGTTTGAGGATGATAAGCGGTGCTTAGATTCAACTTGGTTCCCATTGCTTTTTGGAAGCTTGCCCAAAAATGAGAGGTAAAACGGCTATCTCTATCAGAAACAATTGATAAAGGAATTCCATGTAATGAAACTATTTTATTTACATACAGCTTAGCTAGTTGTTCCATACTGAAAGTCTCCTTCATTGGTAGAAAATGAGCTGACTTAGTTAGCCTATCTACAATCACCCAGATTGTACCATTACCTTTTCTTGTTTTGGGTAATTTGGTAACAAAATCCATTGTTATCAATTCCCATTTCCAAACTGCCATCTCTAATTGCTGCAATAATCCTGAGGGTTTCTGATGCTCAGCTTTGACTTGCGAACATCTTAAACACTTAGAAACATAGGCTGCTATGTCCTTTTTCATTCCTATCCACCAAAAAAACTTTCTTAAATCCTAATACATCTTATCACTTCCAGGGTGCATCGTATACTTAGACTTATGGGCTTCCTCTAATATACGGTGGCGTAGGTTTCCTAATTTAGGTATCCACATTCTTTTCTTATGGAATCTCCAAATTCCATTGGTTCCTTGCTCTAATTCCTTAATCATTCCTTTTAGTTTTTCAGTATCATCCTTGATTACTGATTCTTGTGCTTCTCTAATCTGTTCATTTAAATCTACCTGTAGATTTAATTTAAGAGAACGCACACTTTTTGTCTTTTATACTTTCGACTTAAAGCATCAGCTACTACATTTGCTTTTCCTGCATGATACTGGCTATTACAATCATAATTACTAAGAATTTCCATCCAGCGCCTTTGTCTCATATTCAATTTCTTTTGTTCGAAGACATACCTTAAACTCTTATGATCGGTAAAAATGGTAAACTTACTACCGTAAAGATAATGTCTCCAAATCTTAAGGGCAAAAATTATAGCTCCTAATTCCAAATCATGGGTTGAATAATTCTCTTCATGATTCTTAAGTTGTCTAAATGCATAGGCTATCACCTTTTGACGTTGCATCAATACACATCCATAACCTAACTTAGAAGCGTCACAATAGACTACAAAGTCTTCAGTTCCTTCTGGTAACGCTAATATGGGTGCATGGGTTAGTCTTTGCTTAAGAATTCTAAAGGCTCCCTCTTGTTTTGGTCCCCATTCAAGCTTAACAGATTTACAGGTTAGCTTAGTCAAGGGAATGGCTATTCTAGAAAAATCTTGAATAATTTTTTTATAATAACCGGCCAATCCTAAGAAACTTCTAACCTCGGTTGGTGATTCAGAGGTTTTCCATTTGGTAATCGCCTCGATCTTGGTGGGATCCACATGAATTCCTTCATGATTGACTAAATGTCCAAGAAACTGTACCTGTTCTAACCAAAACTCGCACTTTGAAAACTTTGCATAAAGCTTTTCCTTTCTCAACAAACTTAGAAGTGCGTGGAAATGCTTTGCATGATCTTCCTTACTTTTAGAGTAAATGAGAATATCATCTATAAAGACAATTATGAATTTATCCAAATATGGCTTACATATTCGGTTCATCATGTCCATAAATGCGGCTGGGGCATTGGTTAAACCAAATGGCATGACAGTAAACTCATAATGGCCATACCTTGTTCTGAAAGCGGTCTTATGAATGTCCTCTTCCTGTACCTTTAATTGATGATATCCTTATCGTAAATCAATTTTCGAGAAAAATCGAGCTCCTTGCAATTGATCGAACAGATCATCGATCCTTGGTAATGGATACCGATTCTTAATCGTGACCTTGTTCAATTCACGGTAATCAATGCACATACGCATAGATCCGTCTTTCTTCTTAACGAATAAAATCGGCGCTCCCCATGGCGATGAACTTGGTTGTATAAATCCTTTCTTCAATAATTCGTCTAACTGTTTCTTCAGTTCCTGCATTTATGCGGATGCCAAACAGTAGGGTGCTTTGGCAATAGGTGCTGTTCCTGGTAGCAGATGGATTCTGAATTCAACTTCCCTATCCGACGGTAGTCCTGGCAATTCTTCTGGAAACACATCTGGAAACTGGGATACTACTGGAATATCCTTCAGTTCTTTTCCTTTAGTGTTAGTGATTATAGAAATCAAATACACTAGAGATCCTTTTCTAATATAACTTGTTGTTTTTATCACAGAAATGAATTTTGTGGATCTAGATGGTTTATCTCCTTTAATTGTGATCTTTTCACCCTTTGGTGAATTTACTTGGATTGACTTTTGATCACATAAAATATTGGCTTTATTGGCTATTAACCAATCCATTCCTAATACAATATCAAATCCTACCAGATTCATTGGGTAAAGGTTTTCCATAAACTTTTCATTTAAAATTTCTATTCTTGCTCCCTGCAAGATTTCGGAAATCTTAATGGTTTCTCCATTTGCTGTCTCTACTAGACATTCTTGTGAGAGTTTAGTTAATGGTTGATTGAGAAGTTTGCAAAATGAAGTATTAATAAAACTTTGGTTCGCACCAGAGTCAAATAACACTTTAGCAAAAGCATCATTAACTAAAAACATACCGGCAATCACATCCGGAATCATCTTTGCTTCTTCCGCGGTCAGCACAAATGCTCTAACATTCTTAGTAGTCTTATTGTTCGTGGCTGGAGCTAGTTTCGGACAGTTCGGCTTGATATGACCTTTTTCTCCACAGTTGAAGCACATTCCATTATTAGGTTTCCTCCAGCAGTCTTCTTCGTTGTGTCCTGGTATCTTGTAGTAATTGCAGTAGGTAGAGCATTTTCCTGAATGCTTCTTCTTGCAGGCCTTGCAGTAAGGTGCGAAGGTAGAACCTACATTTCTCCCACGATTGAAATTCCCAGAACGGAATTCATGGGTAAGCCTTTGAGCTAGGTTCCTCCTTTGGTCTTCTTCTCGCGTACGAACTAATTCATCGGTCAAGGTATTTGCTAGTTATACAGCTTCCTCTATGGTTTGGGGTCTAGCTGCCTTGACTACATGCCTAATATCCCCGATTAATACCCAGATGTAACGGGAGATCAATACTAGTTCTGGTGATGCAAGGGTTGGCACTATTCTAGCATATTCAAAGAATGTAGTAGTGTAACCATTACTATCCACTCCAGTCATTCTAAGGTTTAGGAACTTATTTGCTATATGTTCTTTTTCATTGGGATGGTAGAATTTCCTTTCCACCATATTCTTAAATTCCTCCCATTCCATATTGTAAACCCTGTCACTTCCCCTGGACTGGAGGATAGTGTTCCACCATTCTACGGCTGAGTTCTTAAACAGATTGGAAGCAAACATTATCTTATCCTCTTCTGAACATTTACTTATTTTTAAGACAGCCTCAGTCTTTTCTATCCAGCGTAGAGTTGCAATGGGTCCTTCATTGCCCGAGAATTCTATTGGTTTGCAGGACCAGAATTCTTTGTAAGAACAACCATAAGACATGGTTCTTCTTCTTTTGGGAATGGGCACTTGAAGTGCTGGACCATTGTTTACGCTGTGATCTGGTTCAGTTGGTCGTTTACTGCCATTATTACTTTTATTATCAGCTTCCTTAATAGTTTGAATAATAAATGGCATTGCATCTATAATTTCTCGTGCCACTATGTGTTGGATGGAACTATTATCCACTTGGTTTCCATTGTTATTGTTGTTCGGGTTATCATTGTTATTCTGGTTTTCATTGTTCTGGTTTTCCTGATTCACTTTGTTGTCCATCTGAATTTTAAACATTTGCCACTTATTAATATTACAAATAATATTTAATGCAACCAATCACATAACAAACATATTAATCAAAACGTTGAGCATTGCGACTTACTCTTTCTTATATATAGTATGCATCTAATACAAACTGATACTGGATATTAAAATTACAATACTACTATGCGACCATAGCTATCGTCTAGATTTTTTTTCCAAACATACACACATATTATATATATATATATATTACTACCATCACCATCACTGATATGGGTTCGTCCAGAACTCCATATTGCGCTCGTCGTACTTCCAGACGAGTCGCTCTCCGACCTGCCTCATCCTTTCGTTACTTTCTAAAATCTCCTCTTCGAAGGTTCTAAGTTCTTGCACATTTTCGGCACTCATTGGGGGTGCAGGTGCTGGGACTGGGTTTGGGAACTGGGGCATGGGTTCCTGGTACGGGTATGGATTATCTAGAATTTCTCTAATGTATTGATCACTATCATAGAAGGGATCTAGAGGGTCCAAACCTGGGTAGGCTGCTAGATTCGTCATGGGTTCATCTTCTGGTATTGGGTAATGTGGCTGGTAATCCCTATGGTCGTCAAACCACGGGTCATAGTTTGGGTCTAAGGGGTTGGGTGCTGGAATTCTAGGTATCTCTTCTGGGTTGAAATCATGCATTTGAACTTGATTTTCTGGGTTGTTTTCTATTTCCATTGGCTGGGTGGGAAACAAGGGTAATGGTTGAGGTGCTATCAGTTGCTCCAGGTGTCACACCCCGACCGCGTAAAACAACAAATCGCGGCAGAATCGTCGGGGAGTGTTGTAACAGAATCATTGTTTCATAACACATGGAAATTGAAGTTTTGTTTTATTGAATTAAAAGAGGTTACAATGTCTTAAAAACAAAGAAACACAACATAATTAACTAGTCTTGCATCTTTTATTGTCACTAAGGCCCAAGTCCTCCTAAGTGTATCTCGATCAATCCTATGCATCATTTCCTGAAAACACATGTGAAAATAGGTACGTCGGCATAAAAATGCCTGTGAGATACATAGGTTTTATTGATTAAGGATTCATGACTTGTAAATTTAAAGAAAAATGTTTAACAAAAGTTAGTTATGAACCTTGTAAAATGTTTTCTTTTTAATCATACAAAAGTGATAAGAAATCAGATGATATAAAAGAACAATGCATAATGAAATGAATAATCAAGTAAAAATGAGTATGTATAAAATATGTTGTTTGTAAAATAATGTTTCATGAAGATATGATATATGTGTAAAATGTAATATGTCTAACTTGAAATGGTTTAAATAACGCTACGATATGTAATACCATAAAAGCACTTATATATAGGAAGTACCAGCGGCGCATCCACCATGCTTTTATCATATTACACACGCCTCGTTACTTAAATCACTTACCCAAACAAACCACCAAAAATGTCTTGTTTAAACCAATTGTTAAATGTTTATGTGTAAACCATGTCTATTGTCAAATGTAAATCATGTAATGTGTAAACAAATGTCATGCATGGCAAGTAAAAAGTAACTACTTAAACCATATGTAAAAATGCACAAAACAAAGTATTTGAATAAGTCAAAAGTTATGTTTTGTAAAATAAATGCATGCTTTACTGATACAAACATCTATGCGGTACTGTTCTAACGCCTACATTCAAGCCTTGCAACTGTGGCGACAAACCCCTAACGAATTAAAGGTTCATCTAAATTCTGACTATCGAATTCGGTCATTCCTTCCAACCCAAACAAACCTAGGATTTCAGAAATGGGAGTTGTCAATTCCTGTGGTACCACTACCTACTAACGAACGGCATGATCGGTGTTAATGAATGTATAAATGACCCGTTAAACAAATCAAATGTCATACCAAATGTAAGAATGTTTTATGAAAATAATGTACTAAATATGCTAAATGAACATACAAAGTAGAAATGTAAAACAATGTGTCCATATGCTGAGTGAACATATGCAACAAAAATGTAATATATGAAAATCTATGTGCTAGCATGCTAAGAGAACATACATAGCAAAGCATAATGAAATCATGTACTATATGTGTACTAATGAACATAGCAGGAATATGATATGAAAACATGAAAAGCACGAAAGTAACAAGTAGGCACATGTGTTTCACCCCCAAAATGTTTGAAAACAGTAAAAGAGGGGAACTATGTACTCACCTGAGGATGCTTAGAAGTCTTGAATAACAACCAAGCAAAGCTAGAGGGATCACGAAAATCAAACGGCACCTAATATAGGTAACTATGTTAATAAACCGGACCTAAATCGGAAGATTGGATAGAATGAGGTTTCGTAAACCAAATGAGTATAGAAACTCATGTAATATGGTTTAACAAAGCCTACATTCTAAATTGAAACCTATCCTAAGTGCTTATGACCCATTACGACTCGTTAAGATAGCTTACGCTACTTTAACGCGTCGTTCGTGTAAAAGGCGTTCGGAACGCCTAACTAGTCCTATGACAAGTATTATATGCCTTAACATGTCTAATAATGTTACCTAATCAGTTTAGATGTAAAAATTTAGGTTACATATGCTTAAAATGAATTTATACGTAAAAAGGGCATTTTGGTCATTTTCCTAAGGCATATAAATTACCTATCATACAACTAACTAAACGAAGTGACCATAAGGTATAACCTCGGAAGGTTATTCCCTATACAACTATGGTCATAAACATGTTTGGTCGGATCCTAAAGATTGACCAAACGGGTCGAGTTCGAAAGTCAAAGCGGTTGTTTAGACCGCTTATCTTACGACCCTATATAAGCACTAAACTAAAAGTGATGAGTTAAACATGTTTAACGAAGTTAGAAAACAAGTTTGATATCAAAACAAAGGGTTTTGATACCCAAGCATAGTTTCGTTGCAAAATACGCATAAACACGCATTTTGACCGAAACTATGACTCGTCACTATGCCTAATCAATGTGGTAATCAATAGGTATAGTCACAAGGGACTATAACCATCGTGATTACGCTCACGTTGCAAAGTTCAAACGAACTTCGTGTTGACCATTGACTGGTCAAAGCAGAAAGTCAAACATTGTTTGACTTTCGTGCTAAAAACGCATAAACGCACGAAAGAATACTTACGAGAGGTCCAAGCTATGAAGGTTTGATTTAAAAATTCTCAAGTATGAAGTTTTGAATTTCAACTTAGAGAATAATCAGATCAAATGTGAGTTGTAATGAAGTTGGGGTGGGTTTATATAGGATTTCCAAGACCGTTAAGATCGTTCCTCGATAAACGAGCTTAAATCTGGACCGTACATGTAATACCCACTGATTTATAATACCATGGGTGCCCAAAACAAGCCCCTAGTTTGTTAAAAACCATGTGCAAAAGCAAGAAACCCAGCAGCTGATTAAAATCAGCTTTTTTTCTGATCTGGGGAGCTCTTGCGCCCCATGTAGGCAAAGCCTACATCTTACGCGGCCCGCGTCCGTAGGTATGTTCAGCAACAGTTTTCAAAATTGCAACTTTGGTCCCTGCATGTGTTTAAGGCCCCTTTTGACTCGTTTAAGGCCCGTTAAGCCATTTTCAAGGCTATACAATGATTCCTAAACATAGGGAACATAAAACATGCTCAAAAACATCTCGGATGTTGGTTCGTTTGGCCGTACGATTGCGTTGTTCGGTTAATTACGACGAAACACGAACGGACGCGAAAAACGATCCAAATTACGCAACGAATAGAATTTTATCATGCCAATCACTAAAATAAAATATTTTAATGATTATATAAATTTTTGGATGTCCGGATATATTCAGAACGTAAGATATGCGCGAAAATGCAAACTTATGCACTTTTTGACGCTTTTAGTCCCTGTTGATCAAATAAGTTTATTTTTGCGCACCAAACACCTCAAAGCCTATTTCTAAGATATGTAAAGGATATTTAGGGCATGTTTAACTTATGATCATATTCCGGAATGCTCGTTACAGTACAAATCGGCATACTTTCGCAGTTTGTCGAAATTAGTCCCTGTAAGCGAATAAACTTGATTTCGACACACCAAACCCTCCAAAACTTATTTCTAAGTTATGTAAAGGTTATTTAAGGTATGTTAAGCCCATGTCAGTGTTCTAGAGTGTTTTTCGCATTAAACTAATTACGTTTACGCATCAGTTCGCGTATAACTTCCCAGAAAGCGATTTAGAGCTCGAAATCAAACAAGAATTAATATGTGCAAATGATACAAATATTTATACAAATCACAAGTATGAAATACAATATTTCATTGGTTTTGTATTTGTTTGATAGCCGTGGAGGCACAGATGCCACACCAGGTTAGGGTCTGCTGCTGTGGTTGCTAGAATATGGAAGTTTGCTAGACTCCTATTTAACATATCCTGGGCATGAGCATCTGTCTCTCTCTTGGCGGCTGCTAACACACGTTGTTGCTGTAACTTTTTCATCCTCTTCCTACATTCATGCGCTCCCCTACTGAACCATCCTCTCTTTTTAGGAGGGAATGGCTCCTCAGACTGAGCCTTAAACATGAATATCCCTTCTTCATTGTCAGCTGAATACCCTGAGAGGGCAGGCTATGAAGAGGTGCCTTCACTCCTAGGTGAGCTGGACAACTGACGGTAGGCGTCGGAAGGTCCTTGGTCGCTCATACTGTAAATTAACAAATAGTCAAATAACACACAACAATAAAATTCAATTATGCACGTATTTCCGAAGATAATTTCCTAACATTTGAGATAATATCTTGATGTCAGCAGAACACTTCTGTGGCTGAATCAGTGGCTTAGCTCTGATACCACCTTCTGTCATAGCCCCCGTCCCCTAACAACCTGGGAACGGGCGGCCGCGACCAGTTTCGATGGTATCTTGTGTTTATCATTTTGGCAGCGGAAATTTCATCAGGACCGTAGTTAGGAAATATTTTATCAGAGTAAAATACCACACTTTTATAATATTAAATACGTGGGAATAATCCCAAGTTTTAGGTACACACATTTTCATAGGAATAAATCCTATTTTATTTAATAAAACATCTCTATTATTTTAGGTAACTTTATAACCACTTTTCCAAGCCTTCAGTGCTGTCCAGCTGGCTTCTATTTTGGTTTTCACATTTTGTTACCTGAAACGCGTTTAAAGACATTTTTTCAGTGGGAAATACTGGTGAGTGAATCTCAGTTTAATCAAGTTAAGTAAAAACCATTGTACAGTATTGAGGGCAGTTCCGCAATTACATTTGTTTCCATCTACTTAATTACCACCCACGGTACTGTCGACCCGACTTGTGGTCATGTTACTCCTCGCAAGGTAGTAACAAATTTTGTATACAAAACCCCAACATACCAACGATAATTGTAGAATACAAATACTCAATAACTGTTTAATATAATATTAATTAATTAAGGTTTTGTAAAAACAGTTAACAAAAAGGAGATTACTCACATTGTTGTCTTAGGTTTTCTTCTAGGGTTTCCTGGTGATTATCTATAAATTACACAAATGCACACGTGTTAGTATAATAACCCAATATTTACATTGGTAATACCCTCCCTGAGACGACATTCCAACGACTACGTCGGGCAGAACCACGACAGCCGTTACGGAACCCTGGATCAATCGGGCAGCGTATCTAATACGTAACCGGGGTTATGATACTTACAACGGAGCAAAACTTCGTTATTTAGGGGGGGTATTATGCCCGGAAATAGCTTATACTATGTGAGAATTCGAGAGAGAAAGAAAGAAATGAGCGAGTTCGACTGAAGGCTGATGGCCTCCTTATATAGGTGACCCTTTGACTTCCCTCGTGGCCCGCGTAAGACGAAGGTAAGTCCTTCCCGGACCGCGACATAGGGTTGTAGACCCTAGGGTTGCTGATTCACCATTTGTAGCCTTGACACGATGCTGACACGTGGCACGCTAGGGTGTCGCCCTAACCTTGGGCTGTCGCGCCCCGCGTAAGAGACCCTAATGGTACGAATTTTAAAATTAATTGTAGATATTACTCATACATTTTAGTTCTCTATAAAAATAGAGTTGCCCATATTTTAATACCTCCTAACATTAATGTAAAACCAATTACATCATCCAAAAAGAAGTAAGTACAATATAACAATTTTAGAAAGAAAAAAAAAGTAAAAAGCTAGAAAAGAAATCGTTTAAAAACAAAAGATTAACAAACACAGAAAAAAAGACAAAGTAAATATAGAAGAATGGCCCACCCCATTCTTTTGATTTTCATCTTCTCCTACATTTGGTCACCCCACGTGCAACTCGTTATAATTATTTTAAAATAAGGTGTACATAAAAATAAAATGCATTAATCACCTGACATGATTAACACCCTTAATACTCATAACTCATAAGTGATACTAACTTAGTTGTCAGATGGCAATCCAAGGACACAACCTTGAAACCCCGCAGCTTGAACCCCTTCTAACGGGGTTTCTTCGTATTGTAGTTCATCTCAAGTTTGAGAAAGGTAGAACCGTCCACACAACCACATGGCGTGAGCCTGACAAATGGCATACCCAAGATTTATTTCAACGGGCCTGGCTTTTTCGATAGTCGAATGTCGCTTAACTCAACATTCAAATTTTCAGTTCTAGTTGGATTAGTTAACATAACTAATGCTAATTTATCTTTTTAGCTAGTAAAACTGATGAAACAATGGTTAACCGGGTGGGGTTAACTCACTGGTCTCGTCAAGAGGGTTAATCCCTTCTTTCCGAGGATCGTTGGCTGGATCGTCCGGTGGTGGGTTTCCTGCATAAGGAAACAAGCCGTGACTCGTAACAAGGAGGATGTGGTGGGGGGTGCTCCTTGTTACCACTTTCCGGCGTGAGAATCAGTAATTTGCTTGGGAAGCAAAGTGTGATAGTAGTAGTAGTAGTGAGAGAGTTGAGAAGTGATACCTCAAACCTGGTTTGGGATGGGTATTTATAGCCGAGGAGTGAAGGAGGGTAGTTGAGTAGCTAGTCTGACATCGCACAGTCCTTTGAAGGTGTGTCAGACCTATCAGTTATGGTGGTGATGCCACGTCCTGCTGTGGTGTCAGACTGTTGCATACGTGTGGGCTAGTAGGCGACTGTTCTCAGTGCCACTTGCACTGAGTGTCAGACCCACTTGCCTTGTAGGTAGGATGCGGTGTCAGGCCGCATCGCTGTTTGCGTTCACTTATGTTGTTCCCGCGTTCTTTGTTCTATCCAGGATGCATACGGGATGCGGTGTCATGCCGCATCGCCGCTTAGTGACTGTTACTGTTGTCCAGATCCCTTGTCGTGACGAAAATGTTCATAGGATGCGGTGCCAGGCCGCATCGCTATGCGTAACATCTGTTTTCGTACTTAAGGTAAGTCTTCTCATCACTGGACAGATTGGACCGCTGTGTTCGTGCGTGCCCGCACGGACACAGGTAAGTTATTGCTGGTGGGGGTTTTTTATAAGGGTAATGGTCATTCGCGGTCATGCTGACGCGAGATCTGGGACCATACCCCTTCAAGTCCCCCCAGTCTAGTGTTTCTTCCTTATGCAAGTTGCATGTGGGAGGAATACTGGACTATGGTGTCTAGAAGGTAGAATATGGGCCATTCGAATGGCTCCTCCTTGAAATAAATCAAGTTGTTGACCGTTCGGTTGACAGTCCGTTTGGTTGGTAGGCCTTTCGAGTGGATTGTTTCTTCCGTTGAGAAGGATGTCTGGTGAGCAAGTTCCGTCTGATGCGGAATTCTCAGCCAAGGACTTGACTCTTTTTCTACCTTTTCCCGATGTCATCAGCCACCTGTTGGTGTTTCGAACCAACCTTTGAAACGGTGACTGAAGGTGTTAGCAGGGTTCGAACCAACCTTTGAGATCGTGACGGAAGATGTCTGTCTCCGCCACTCTAGTTGTAACCTCTGCGTCAGCTAACGCAAATTTTGTAAGTACTTTGCTCACTGGACATGCAACGATGATCCCTGTTTTGTGGGGCGTTCGTGTTCTCCAGTTTAGCTCTCAAGTAACCGCACGTCCTCTGCGGTTTAGCTCTCAAGTAACCGCACGTCCTTTGCGGTTACCTCGTTGCTGCACCTTGTTGGCCATGTGTGTTTGAGCCACATGGGATAGTTGCGTCATTGTTGACCGTGTTTGGTCGAACAATGTGAATCTGGACTATGGGCAGATAAACATGGTCATAGGCATGGTTGCGCCCACCATTGTTTATTCTATGCGGTCCCTAGGTGGGTAATCAGTCATAAGCAGACTTGTTACCACCGTTCTGGAGCCACTTTCCTTCATGCTTTGGTGGAAAGTAATTTTCCTTTAAGTAGTGTCGCCGGAGGAGATCACCTTAGATGCTTGGGAAGTTGATTGAAACTCTTCCGCATTCGTTATGTAACCACTTTCTTTTATGCTTAGTTGGAAAGTGGTTTTCTTTGAAGTAGGTTTGCTCAACCGTGTGGTGGTTTAGTTGTGGCTCTTCCGTAGCTACCTTTCGCGTAGTTGCGGTTTGTAGCAGCTACCCATGAGTGGTTGCGGTTTGCAGCAAAGAACTCGCTTCTAGAAGTCTTGTAGCCAGGATGTGGCTCTTGAAGGATCAGGAGTCAGGGTTGATGATGTGCGGTTGCCCAGCATACTTGTCCTTTTCCCTAAGGGGAAGCTGATTTCGTCCCCTCTGTGGTTGTGAACCGGAAATGAGGGTTTTGAAGCTTGAAGAAGCTTACCTGGAGTGCGGTTTACCGCATCCTGAGAAGCGGTTTTCGCAGTCCAAAGAACCATGCTGGTTCTGAGTATCTGACACACCTGTGCGGGTTCGTGTGTGTCATCTCTGCATATTCCACGTGTGCTCGTGGGTATGTGCGTTTATTGTTTATACCCCTTTATATAATTTAAAGATATATATTTTTGCCTTTTTTGAGGGGTATGTAAAAAACGACATGCGGTATGGGTTATGGTGCGGTAAACCAGAAAAACCGCATGCCGCTTATGTTTGGATAATGTTGTCGCTTTCTGTTGCATACGTCATGATTGCACGTGTGGGTTGGTGAAATTTGGTAGGATTTCTGTCACGTGCTGATCCGAAAGGATGTTTGCACTGCCTGAGGTCATAAATGCACTGTAGCAAGTAGTGTAAAAGGTCTCTTCTGTCAGGCACGTGGACGGACACGCGCGCGTGGTAACCGTCAGCGGAAACGTCGCTGAACACGTGGCGATACGTAAGTGGGCCTTTTTTAACGTGGTAAGTCGGTTTACTGCATCACATTAATTGCGATGAGTATATAAGGGGAAGCCGTTTGATTTCTCCTCACTTTGTTCAAATTTCAAAAATTTCTCCGGTGAAAAGAGTGTGCTCTCTTTGTCTTCTCCGATCAATCTGTCTGTATTTCCGGCGATTTTCTGAGTTTTTGTGTAACTCAATACTTCTCTTCTTTATATTTCTTGATGGCTGAACCATCCAATCCACACAATGTGGAGGGTGAAAACCCTGGACCTTCTTCTCCGGTGGCTGAGGAAGAAGAAGACGACGGTGGTAGTGCCCCCGGTGGTGGCCTACCACCTTTGAAGTGGTCAAAGGTACTGTTTAACCGACTGATGGTCAGTAAACAAGTGCCTCAGGAGTTTGGGGCTCTTTATCCCCAGGAGGGTGACACCGGTGCTCATGCTCCGGCCGGTTATGTCACTATGTGGGCTGATTCATTCGGTGAAGGTAACCTCCGTTTACCATTAACCGTGTTTGTTGCCGAAGTTTTGGAATTTTACAAACTTCATATCTCCCAGATGAGTCCTTTTGGGATGATTCGTATTAGAAACTTTGAGTACACCTTTCGTGCTCTTGGTTTGCCGATTACCGTTGAGAATTTCCGGCGATTCTACCAGTTAACTGTAAATACTGGGTTTTTTTCTTTTGGCCAACGGTATGGGAGCGTCAAGCTGATGACCCCACCCAAGGGTATCACAACGTGGAAGACGAAGTTCTTCTACGTTAAGGCAGTGGCTGTTGTTGCGAGGATGACCTTCCACAACGTGAACGAGGTGATCCCTGCAGAGGATATTGATCTTCCAGGTCCAGAAACGGTGGAATGGTTTCCAAGGTTAAGGACCATTGAGCATCAGAAGCTGGACAATACGCAGCTGTGGGTGCTGTGGATGATGTTGACCAGGGCTGATAGGCATGCGAGGCCCGTTGTGCGGGAGAAAAGCGGAGGTATGTGTTGTACTCTTTTGCGGTTTCCTTCCTTAACCATTGTTACTTATTTGTAAATGTACTTAGCAGAGGATGCTGAGCTGTGGAAAATATTTGATCCGACCTTCGAAGGCAAGCTTGAGATTGTCAAGACTGCGGAAGGTGCAGGTTTTAACCTGACCATTGTTAGGAACTTCCGCGTTCCTGCTCGCGATGTGTTGAACACACCCCTGCCGCAGGGCGAAGGTATGTTATATAGTCTTCTTACTTCTTTGTAAAGAAGTTCATCTTTCTTATTTGCTTGTTTTGTGATTTACACGCAGGTACTCTTGGGGCCCTGGGTAAATTTAAGCTGAAGGGTGCTCCGAAGAAGCATGCAGAGAAAGCTCCGCGGGGTCGTGGCAAGAGAAAACCCGAGGCTCCTGTTGTTCCGTCTTTGGTGCCGCAGGCGGCAGGTATCCCTCGTTCTCATTTCCGCAGATATACCGATTACGTGGTAGTATCTGACACCCTTGAGGGTTTGGGTGTTCCAGGTGGTGGTGCGGTTACAGGTGGGACCTCTGCGGGTTCCAAGCCTGCTGATGAGAAGAAGAGAAAGGCAGACAAGGCTGTGGATGCCGGTGAGAATAAGAAACCGAAGATACAGACCAGACGCGCGGCTTTTGTGGGACCTAGGAAGCCTGTGGTTATTCCTGGTACGTAATTCATAACTTTTACAAGTATTTTGTCTTTGTACTTGTATTTTAAAGTCTTTTTGCTTTGATTACAGAACCACCGGATGAAGGGTTTTCTGTTTTTGATGCTCCTCATTCTCCTCTGCGTGCCACAGCTGCGGATGCAGGGGTTAATGTAACAACCCTCGATAAAACCAACACTCTCATAATATGTTTGACACCCTATTAAATTATAAAATGTCCCAATATGTTTTATATTATACCCCGTATGTGAAAACCGAGCCCTAATTATGTTATAGTATATAAAATAAAATAAAAAAACTGAATTTTAAGTTGATGCGGGCCGCGTACGAGTTTTGGTTAGTTCATGCGGGCCGCGCGGACTCATAACACGCGATCGCACCAGAGGATGACACGTGTCGTAATCGTGTCGAACCTAGTGATGACCCAGCTAAGCTACTGAGTTGACTAAAGTCAACGCGGGCCGCGTAAGGCTTAGCCTTATCTGACGCGGGCTGCCTGAAAGTCAGATTACACAACTATAAATAGCAGCCTTCGGATTTCACTTTCAATCGTTCATTCCTTTCTTTCTAAACGAATTTCTGAAGTAGTAGAGATTATAGTCGGGTATTATACCCCTAATTAGCGAGGTTCTGCTCCGTTGTAAGTATTATAACCCCGGTTTCATAATAGTTACGCTGCCCGATTGATTTAGGGTTCCGTAACAACTGTCGTGGTTCTGCCCGACGTAGTTGTTGGAATGCCGTCTCGGGGAGGGTATTATTAATATTTTCAAAGGGTTATGATACTAATCAATGTACACTTGTATAAATTATAGATTATATCCAGGAAACCCTCACGCGAAGTCTAAGATAGCAATGTGAGTAATCCTTCTTTTTGTGTAAACCTTTTTGTGAGTTGATCCACTTTTTGTAAACTTTTTGTGAACTGTTTTACAAAACCTTACATATCTTTCCATGCGAATAAACATATTGAGTATTTGTAAGAATACAATTATAGTGGGTATGTTGGGGTTTTGTATACAAAATTTGTTACCACCTGGTCAAGGAGTAACATTTCCACAAGTTGAGTATGACAGTACCACTGATGTTAATTGTGATGTCTTGTAAACAAATATAATTGCGGGATCGCCCTCAATATTGTTCACTGTGACTTTTTATGGAAACTTGATTAAACTGGGATTCACTCACCAGTATTTCTTGCTGATAAAATGTTTTAAACACGTGTTACAGGTAACTTAGTGTGAAGCCAATAAAAGCCAGCTGGACAGCACTGAAGGCTTGGAAAAGTGGCAATAAAGTTACCTAAAATAAAATAGATGTTTTTATTAAATAAAATAGGATTTATTCCTATGAAAAAGTGTGTACTATGAACTTGGGTTTCATCCCATTTGTTTAATATTATAAAATATGGTGGTTTTACTCTGATAAACATTTCCTAACTACGGTCCTGATGTAAATTCCGCTGCAAGACTAAATAAAACTGATACCACCAAAACTCTGAGATCACGTCCGCCCGTTCCTGGGGATCAGGGATCGGGGGTTGTGACAGTTAAAGTGGTGTCTGAACCCTCTGCGCGGGCGGAGGAAACTGGGAAGGGTCCTGCGGCTCAGATCTATGACACGGTGGACTCTGCTGATAATCTGATCTCCCCGCAGGACACTGATGATCTGAGCCTGAAGTTTACTTATACTGAGAGGAAGAAGTCTCCTGCTGGTGAGAAGGTTTCTGGTTCCGCTTCTGGGGGTGCGGGTTTTACAGAGACTCCCATTCAGCCTGAAGAGTCTGAATTGGAGTATTATTACCGCACCTATACTGAAGATTGGGCCATGACTTATCACCGCCCCCCATGGACTGTAATGCAAGGGGATGATATTACTGCTGACCCCTCCGCGTGTAGGGAGATTTTGGGTGGTTTGGGCACCCCTTTTGAAGTCAATCGGGCCCGTTCTCTGCCAAGTGAGGCCCAGATTAATCAACTCTCCTCTATGCTTGTGGGGAGTTCTATAATGACAAATGCCATTATGGAAAATTACAAAGTGCTGGGGCGCAAGGAGGAGGAGAATGCGCGTTTGCGTGCCGAGGCTGATGAGTTGGTGAAGGCTGCACGTGAGGGTGCAGAGCAGCTTGAAAGGGATAGGGCTACCTTTGAAAAGCGTAAGCAGACTGAAGAGTGGGCTGCAACTGCTGAGCTTAAACAGGTTCGTACCCTTGAAAAACTGCTTTCTGATGTGCGCAAGAGTTGGAAAGAAACTCTTTCTAATGAGCGCAAGACGCTATCTGATGAGCGCAAGACTTGGAAAGAATCTTGGGCCAAACAGAATGAAATTCTCTTTCATGTTCGTCAGGAGCTTACCAGTGCCAAGGCAGCGAACGCTGCGTTGGCTAAGGAGAAGGCCGCAGCTGTTGCGGCTGCCCAAGAGGCCAAGGAAGCAGAAGCTCGCCTTGCCAAGGCCCTTGAAGAGGCCAAGGAGGCGGAGGCCCGTGCTACAAGGGCTCTTGAAGGGGAAAATGTTGACCGCACCAACCTATCCAAAACTATCCTGGGCCTCCAGGTATAAGTCTCTTTTGTTTTTGAATTTGTACATGTCTTACAAGTATGTTGATTATATTTGTATACTTGTGTTTTCTTTGTAAAAAGGCTGAAGTGCGAAGCCGGGTGGCCACTATTGAGGAGGTCTCTGCCCGTGCTGCTGACGCTGAGGCGCTGGCAAGAGAGGTTGCAGAGGCTAGAGATGGCCTTGCTTCTTCACTTGATCTGCTCAAGGTCGATCACGAATGGATGCGTATGCACGGTATTGGGCATGTAAGTATCCGTTGCCTTTGTTATCTTTTTTAGATTTGCCTTTTATAACCGTAGTATTCTTGTTTCGCAGATTGTTAGGTCCATCCTTGACACGCCTGAGAATGTGGCAGGTGTTAATGAGATTAGGCGTAGTGCCCGGGATGCTGGTTTTAAAGCTGGCTACAATCGCTGTATTGGTCATATGAATGTTATGGCCTAGGGCAGATATACAGATGAAAGGTCCGGGTTCCACGGTGTGGATACCGAAGCGCTTCTTGCTGCCGCTATTGCGGCGTACAACGACACGTCCATTGCCGCTCTTGAGGATCTTGAGGAATGCCTAGAAGCGGAAGATTATGTAGACCGCTTGCGGGTGTTATACGCTGATGAGGAAGATGAGGAAAAGCCTGTTGAGGGCAAGGATGGTGCGGGTTCCAGCGGTACAAAGAAAGACTAGGCTGGCCTGCGTGCCCTTTTTGTTTCCTCAATGTAAATGTCAAAAAATTTATGTAAATCTTTTGTGCACCGCGTAGGTGTAGGAATTTTTTGAATATAAAGTTTGAACCCTTTCAAGTTATACAAGTGTTTGTACTACTTGAACGTGTGAATTTGTATGAGTTAATGTTATTGTGAATAACACTAAGTCTGTGTTTGCCTTTTGCATATCTAGATGATATGCAAATATGAAAACTGTATTTGCATATCCAGCCGGATAGACAGTGTTGTCATTGCTGATCTATTACAATAATTGCGTGTGGTTACCACTCTGTGTGGGTATCGCGAATGAAGATTTTGTCAATCTATATTTGTGGATACCGCAGAGTGGAACACGCATTTGTAATAGAAGTAAATAAACAATATTGCATTGAATCGTCTATTTATTTATTTGCAAATGGATTGCGGCCCGACCGGTTACATGGTGAATATAAAAAACATGGCTTACATGTAACAGCGGCGAAGCTGTTATGCATTCCATGTGCGTGAGATAGTTTCGCCCTCTAATGTTTGCAGTTTATACGCGCCTTTGCCCATGACCTCTTGGATGAGGTAGGGTCCTTCCCACTTGGGGGCAAGTTTCCCTGGGCGTTCTGCGTTAGATGCTTCATTGTCACGAAGGACGTAGTCTCCTGGGTTGAAGGTACAAATGCGGACGCGTGCATTGTAGTACTTTTCAAGTTTGGTTTTGTACTTGGCCTCGTTGATGGCAGCGTTTTCACGCCTTTCTTCTAGGAGGTCCAAGTCAACCCTGTGTTCCTCATTGTTGTCTATCTTGTTGATAGCCAACATTCTAGGTGAGGGGAGGCCTACTTCCGCGGGGATCACCGCTTCAGTGCCATAGACTAGGCTGAAGGGTGTCTCACCGTTGCTTGTCTTTGGGCTTGTCCTGTGAGCCCATAAGATACTTGGGAGTTCATCAACCCAGCCGCGTCTGGCTGTCCCCAACCGTGCTTTGATGCCTTCGACTAAACTTTTATTGATACTCTCGACTTGGCCATTCCCTTGTGGATGCGTCACTGAGGAGAATATGTGTTCAATGTTTAGTTCCTTTAGCCATTTTTGAAAGTCATCGGCAGCAAAGTTGGTTTCGTTGTCGGTAACGATGCACATTGGTAGACCGAAACGGCAGATGATATGTTCCCAGACGAATTTCCTTGTTATCATAGCGGTGGTTGTGGCGAGCGGTTTTGCCTCTACCCACTTTGTAAAGTAATCGACAGCCACTATGATAAACTTCACTGCACCTGGTGCGTCTGGGAATGGTCCCACCACATCGATTGCCCATTTTTGGAATGGCCATGCAGTGGTGACAGGGATTAGGTTGTTCTTGGGGTGCAAGGTCTTGGGAGCATGCCGCTGACAATTGAAACACTTGCGCAAGACTTTAACCGCATCTAGGTGCATGCCGGGCCAATAGTACCCGGCATTCAAGATTTTGGCCACCACCATGCGTGGGCCTGCGTGTATGCCACATATTCCTTCGTGTATTTCTCTGATAAGGTACGTGGCATCTTGAGGGTCGACGCATCTAAGGAGTGGCCCCGGGTATGATTTACGGTATAAGATACCGTCTCTCATTTGGTAATGACACGCTTTGTATTGCAGCTTGCGTGCCTCTGCCTTGCTTTCGGGAGTAACTCCTGATTGCAAGTATGCAATGATTGGTATCATCCAGGATGTTGTACCGTATTGGATGACATTGACTTGGCGCAGGGGTACTGAGGGATTTTGCAGAATTTCGATGCGTACATCCTTTGCCAGGTGTTGGAAGCTGGTGGATGCAAGTTTTGACAGTGCATCCGCGGGTTTGTTATCACTTCTGTTGATATGGCAGATATTGAAGGAAGTGAACTTTGGTGTTAGTTGCAAGGCTTGTTCGAGGTAGAGGATCATGATATCCCCTTTTGCGGCATAGTCGCCGCGAATCTGCCCTGCAACTAATAGTGAGTCGACGTGTGCTTCCAGATGTTGGACGTCGAGTTTGACTACCAGACGCAGTCCTGCCAGTAGAGCCTCGTACTCTGCCTCATTATTTGTGCTTTTGAAATCGAGGCGGATCGCGTAAGTAAGCTCTTGGCCTTCGGGGCTAACGAGTCGCAAACCCGCACCAGCACCATCCTCATTGGATGCACCATCGGTAAATAGTGCCCATGTTTCTGAGGAGGATGGTGGTGGCGTAGGGTTTTGTTCTTTTTCGCATTCCTGAATGCGATCTGCTGGGACCTCGGCGACGAAATCAGCCAAGACTTGGCCTTTGATTGCGGGACGCGGCTTATAGTTTAGTGAAAGCACGCCCAGCTCGATTGCCCACTTTGCTAACCTCCCAGAGATGTCGGGTTTTGATAGGATCGGACCGATCCTGTAGTTGGTTAACACTGTAATGGTGTGGTTTGCAAAGTAACGTCGTAATCGTCTCGATGCGTGCACTAGTGCCAGTACCAACTTCTCCATGATGGAGTACCTTGTTTCTGGGTCGTTAAGCATTTTGCTGATGTAGTAGATGGGTGTTTGAACTCCTTCCCGCTCCACTATGAGTACCGCGCCTACCGCGCTGTCCGCGGCAGACAAGTACAAGATAAGTGGCTCATCCTTGCGTGGTGCGGTTAAAGTTGGGAGTTGAATCAAACTCTCTTTCATCTCCCGGAAAGCTTTTTCGGCCTCTGCGGTCCATTGGCCTTAGCTGCATGGTTGGCTAAGAACCTATTTAGTACGGCTAGCCTGCTGGCTAGTCGTTGCATTTCTTTCATCGTAGAAGGCAATGGCATGCGTTCGATCACCTGTACTTTTTCCGGGTTAACCTTGAATCCATCTTTGGTTACGATGAATCCAAGGAATTTGCCTTCTTCCATTCCAAACGAGCATTTCCCTGGGTTGAGCTTCATGTTGACGCTTCGCAGAGTTTGGAATGTTCTTTCAATATCGTTGAGCATGGTGTCTTCCTCCATGCTCATGACGACCAGGTCGTTTGTCATGGCCCCCGACCCGGTTTGACCCGTTTCAGGAGCCGCGGAACAGAAATCCCATGGTATTTATTGAATTGAGTTTAACAGCGGAAGTTTATCATCAGGATCTTTTTAAAGCTAAAATTTTCCCGATTATTTTATTTCACATCTCGGGATAAAACCCCGGTAATTTACAATATTATGATTTCACGGAGAAATCTTTATGTTACAAAATATAATTTCTTTATTTTATAATGAGCCACTTTCTTAAGCTTGCAGTGCTCCAGCACTTTTCCTGAATCACAACAGATCACCTGAAACATGTTTGAAAAAGTTTTTGTCAGCGGGAAATACTGAGTGAATCATTCTATTTATTAAAATGACACGTTTGTTATAATTTACAGTATTAAGAGAGATTACAATGTTTCTGATATCAACCAACTACCCACAGTATTTGTCACTCGACCGGATCTGTGACTATGGTCATATCCCCCATTGGCTGCCCCAATGGTGACGATTATAAAGTAATGTATACAAAACCCCACATACTGGCTGTAACTTGGTGATTACATAAACTTAATCACTGTAATTATAACCTTTGAAAATAAACATGATTTTGAAAGTAATTTGATAAAAAGAGAATGACTCACATTGCAGATTTAACACGGATAGAGTCTAGTCTATGGATTAGCCTTGTTAACCTAATTTAAATAACAATGCACACAAAACTGGGTTAGTAATCAATACAGCATTTACGATAACTCACGAGATCAAACCCTCACAACGAATGACAAAGTGCGATACGTAAACATCCATCGAATTAACGACAAATGACAAAGCATAACCCTAACGTGGGCAGCACTTAAACATCCATTGGATATATTGATCGATCGGACAATGAATCGTAATAGCGATCGAATTATTACCCTGTTTTGCAGCAGTACTTCGTGAATCGTGTGTGTTTTGTAGTAAACATCGTCTAACTTTGTGTACGTAAAGAAATTTCTCGTCGAAATATGCAAACAGTTCTAGTCCCAAGCCCCTGTATTTATAGCTTAAATTGACACCTCCCGCGTGTCGCGACAGGGACACCTGCATCTGTTGCGTGTCGCGGGGGAAGCCAAAGTAGGGTAGGCTTGTCACTGGTATAGGCCTGCTGAGTTGATAGTTCGAGAATTTTCAATTTAGACAACGCATTCTAATGATAATCGTGAATTAGGGTTTACCCCCCCCCCCCCCCCTTGATTTTTTAGGGGCCCTGATTCTAATTCCAACTATTCTGAAAATTTTATGGATTATACAGAATCACTTGGGTGTCTCAATTAGGGTTTCATTTTGGATAAACTAAAAATAAATAGGAATTTTGATACGAGTTGTTACATTCTCCCCACCTTAATAAAATCTCGTCCTCGATATTTACTGGAATAATTGAGGATATTTTCGCTTCATTTCTGATTCCAGCTCCCAAGTGTATTCAGCTCCTCTCTTTGAATCCCATTTTACTTTTACTAGCACTAGTCGTTTGTGCTTGAGAAACTTCACTTTTCTGTCTTCTATCTGAATAGGTTTCTCAATAAATTTTAACTTTTCATTTATCTCTATATCTTGGAGAGGTACTACCAGAGATTCGTCTGATAGACATTTCTTGAGATTGGATACATGAAATACATCATGTACTCCAGCTAACTCTTCTGGTAGTTGTAAACGATAAGCAACTGATCCTATACGTTGGATCACCAGAAATGGTCCTACGTATCTGGGACTTAGCTTTCCTTTCTTACCAAATCTAACAACTCCTTTCCAAGGAGAAACTTTCAACAATACTCTGTCTCCAACTTGGAATTCTAATGGCTTGCATCTATTGTCTGCATAACTCTTCTGGCGATCACGAGCCGTTTTCAGCCTTTCCTTGATTTGAGTAATCTTGTCGGTCATCTCTTGCACTATTTCAGGACCTGACAATTGACTTTCTCCTATTTCTGCCCAACAAACTGGAGTTCTGCACTTTCTTCCATACAGTGCCTCGAATGGGGCAGTTTCAATACTTGAATGATAACTATTGTTACAGGAGAATTCAACTAATGGTAAGTGATCATCCCAATTCCCACCAAAATCTGTTACACATGCTCTAAGCATGTCTTCTAGAGTTTGGATCGTCCTTTCACTTTGCCCATCTGTTTGTGGATGATATGCAGTACTTAGGTTGAGTCGAGTTCCCATAGCTTCTTGGAAACTTTTCGAGAAATGAGAAGTGAAACGACTATCTCTATCTGATACAATGGAGAGTGGAACTCCATGTAAAGATACAACTTCATCTATATACAACTTTGCCAATCTTTCCATGCTAAAGGTTTCTTTCATAGGCAGAAAGTTAGCAGATTTGGTTAATCGATCCACAATTACCCAAATCGCATCATTACCTTTTCTGGTTTTGGGTAACTTAGTAACAAAATCCATTGTTATGAGTTCCCATTTCCATACAGGCATTTCTAGTTGTTGTAGTAGACCTGGAGGTTTCTGGTGCTCTGCCTTAACTTGTGAACAAGTAAGACACTTAGAAACATATCTAGCTATATCCTTTTTCATGCCTATCCACCAGAAATTGTTTCTTAAATCTTGGTACATCTTATTATTTCCTGGGTGCATGGTATACTTAGATTTATGAGCTTCCTCTAAGATCTTATTTCTTAATTCTCCCTGTTTAGGTACCCAAATTTTGCTTTTGTGGAATCTCCAAATTCCATCAGCTCCTTGCTCTAATTCTTTTATTCTTCCTTTCATTCCTTCAGCATCTTCCTTGATTGCTGTTTCCTGAACATTCTTTATTTTTTTCCATTAAATCTAATTGTAGATTTAACCTGAGAGCACGAACTCGTCGTTGTTTTTCATGATACTTACGACTTAAGGCATCTGCAACTACATTTGCCTTTCCCTCGTGATACTGAATATCACAATCGTAATCACTTAGGATTTCCATCCATCTTCTTTGTCTCATATTTAACTCTTTTTGCCCAAAAATATATTTTAAACTTTTGTGGTCTGTATAGACAGTAAATTTACTTCCGTAAAGATAATGTCTCCAAATCTTAAGGGCAAAAATTACAGCTCCTAATTCTAATTCATGAGTTGTATAATTTTCTTCGTGCTTTTTCAATTGTCTTGAAGCATACGCAATTACCTTCTTGCGTTGCATAAGCACACATCCTAATCCTAGTTTTGAAGTATCACAATACACTTCAAAATCTTCTGTTCCTTCTGGTAAGGCTAAGATTGGAGCATTGGTTAATTTCTGCTTCAATATTCTAAAGGCTTCTTCTTGTTTAGGTCCCCATTCAAACTTAATGGCTTTACAGGTTAGCTTAGTTAATGGTACAGCTATCTTGGAAAAATCCTTAATAAACCGTCTATAATATCCAGCTAAACCTATAAAACTTCTAATTTCCATTGCAGTTTGCGGAACCTTCCAATTGGTAATTGCCTCTATCTTTGCAGGATCTACATGAATCCCTTCGTGATTCACCATGTGTCCTAAGAATTGTACTTCTTGTAACCAAAATTCACACTTTGAGAATTTGGCGTACAGCTTTTCATTTCTTAACAAAGTTAAGAGCATATGTAAGTGCTGACAATGTTCATCCTGACTTTTTGAATAAATAAGTATATCGTCTATGAAAACAATTACAAATTTATCCAAGTACGGTTTACAGATCCTATTCATCATGTCCATGAATGCTGCAGGTGCATTCGTTAACCCAAAGGGCATGACTGTAAACTCGTAATGACCATACCTAGTTCTGAAAGCAGTTTTAGGTATGTCTTCCTCTTGTACCTTCAATTGATGATATCCGGAGCGTAAATCTATCTTAGAAAAATATCTAGCCCCCTGCAGTTGATCGAATAGATCATCAATCCTAGGTAATGGGTATCGATTCTTAATTGTAACCTTATTTAATTCTCTATAATCGATACACATTCTCATCGAACCATCTTTCTTCTTTACAAACAACACGGGCGCTCCCCAAGGGGATGAGCTAGGTTGTATGAATCCTTTACTTAATAATTCATCTAATTGTGTTTTCAGTTCTAACATTTCGGTAGGAGCTAACCGATAAGGTGCCTTAGCTATCGGTATAGTTCCAGGAATTAGATGAATCCTAAATTCTACTTCCCCGTCAGGTGGTAATCCTGGTAACTCTTCTGGAAATATATCTGGGTATTCTGAGACTACAGAAATCTTCTTAAGTTCTTTATCCTTAGTATTAATGATTACTGAAATCATATATACTATTCCTTGCTTTCGTTCATATCTAGCAACTTTCATTACTGATATGAACTTCATGGGCTTACGTGGTTTATCTCCTGTAATCGTGATTACTTTTCTAGTAGGTGCCTGAATTTCTATTGAATTTTTATCACAAATGATTTGAGCATGGTTGGCTATCAACCAATCCATTCCTAACACAACATCAAATTCAGCTAATTTCATAGGTAACAGATTTGCAGCAAATTTATGACCTGAAAGTTCTATTTCTACTTTTTGCAAAACCTGATCTATTTTAACTGAATTCCCATCTGCGGTTTCGACTGTAAAAAGCTGCCTAATGTTGGTTAAAGGTAACTTAAGAGCTTGATAGAATAAAGTATTTATAAAACTTTGGTTTGCACCAGAGTCAAATAATACTTTTGCGTATACGTTGTGAACTAAGAACGTACCAGCTATCACATCTGGAATGAGTTCTACTTCTTGAGTGGTTAGCTGGAATGCTCTGACATTCTTCTTAGTAGCTCCATCAGTCGCCTTGGTTTTGTTGTCTGCAGGTTTGACCAATTTAGGACATTCTGTTTTAAAATGCCCTGCTTCCCCACAGTTAAAGCAGATTATGGTTTTCTTTCTGCAGTTCTCTTCACGATGTCCTACAGTTTTGCAAAAATTGCAAGTTATATCGCATCTTCCATAATGTTTCTTTTTGCATTTCCTGCAGAATGACGGAGTTGGAGATTGCCCTATTCCTCTTTTCTTGAAGCTGTTATTATTACCCGTACGAAATCCTTGGGTAATTTTCTGAGCCAGTTCCTTCTTCCTGTTTTCATCTTTTGTGCGTACCAATTCATCAGTTAGGGTGTTAGCTAATTCCACTGCATCGTCAATAGTGCGAGGTCTCGCAGCCTTAACAATGTTGCGGATTTCGCTAATTAATCCCCAAATGTAGCGAGAAATGAGTACCGGTTCTGGCGAAGCCAGTGTTGGTACCACCCTAGCATATTCGAAGAATGTCGAAGTATATCCTCGACAGTCCACATTAACCATCCGATGGTTTAGGAACTTATTTGCCATTTGATCTTTTTCATACTCGGGACAAAATTTTCTTTCTACAAGATTCTTAAATTCTTCCCATGTCATGGCATATGCCTCAATCCTTCTTTTAGCTTGTAACACAGTGTTCCACCATTCTAACGCCCCTTCTTTAAAAAGATTGGAAGCATACATAACTTGATCTTCCTCAACACATTTACTTATAGCAATTACTGCCTCAGTTTTCTCTAACCAACGTAATGCTGCAATAGCCCCTTCGTTACCTGCAAACTCAGTTGGTTTACAGGCAAGGAATTCTTTGTAAGTGCAACCAGGTGTTGCAGCTTTCATTTTCTTGAAAATTGGGGATTGCAAATCATTATTGTTATTAACATGATTTCCGCCTCCGTTTATACTGTTACTAAAGGTGTCGCCTTGAGTACGTTTACTAGGAATGATTGATTGAGGTTTAACAGGTTTTTGAACAGCAGCAACAATTGCTGGAATAGCATTGGCTATTCCTTGTGCAACAATATCCTCTATATCTTGTCTATTTAACAATTGTTCTTCCTGAATTGGCTTAGATTGATTTACTTCATTTACTGGTTCATTACCAATATTTGCCATCTGATAATTAATTTATAGATAAATAATTAGTATAAAAGAAATAATCCAATGTCACAATTAATTGCACATAATCACAAAAACGTATATACAAACAAAATTATAAATTTTCTAAAATTCCATTTGTTTTATAGATTATATCATGCCTCTATATACAACCGTTTTTTTTTTCACATACTGATTTTTATTAATATTACTATTACACAACCACAGTCTCACTACCCACTTTTCTTTCGTCACTTGTTTTCCTAAAAACGAAGTTCCCTTTCATCATATTTCCAGGCAATTTGTCCTCCTATCTCTCGGATCCTATTCCCAGCATCCATCAGCTCTTCACCAAAATGGCGAAGTTCAGCCATATTCTCGTTACTCATCGGTGGATTTGGTAGGGGTTCTGGATCAAATTGTGGGAGAAATGAATAAGGACTGTTGATAATGTTTTGGAATTGCCAGTCATTTGTCCACCATTCATCCATTCCTAGAGGTTGGGTATGGATTATTGGTTCTGGGATTGTTGGTTCAAGATTTATAGGAATTTGGGTTTCAATAGGATAAGTAAAAACATTTGTATTGACAGGCTGAATAGTATCACAGCTTGCCAATATAAAATCTATTTCCTCCTGAAATGTCATTTCCTGGTTTCGTTTAGAACTTTTTCCAATTTCCATTTGAGTTTGTCTAGTATCTTTTCCAACCTCCGTTTCTATTTCCTTAGAATATTCCTCAAATTGTATTCCCATTTGCCTAGATTCTTCCCTGACTTCAGTCACCAATTCCTTCTGTTTAGAACTTTCCCTGGTTTCAATTGCTTTTCCTTTTTCTAAGGGATTATTTATTTTAGGAAGTCTCTTAGCTGGCTTTTTCCTACGTAGACGACTCCCCCACACGTATCTCCTTCTTTTCTTTGGTTTTGGCTTTTCCAGAGGTGGAGCGTTGAATTCTATTGGTTGTTCCACATCAGGAAAGTACCCTGTAAATTCTTTAGAAACTTCTATGTTTACGGGGTAAAGGTTGAGATTCTCTAGGGCTCCAGATAACTCATTCATGCTGTTTAAAATAAATTAAAAATTTTATAACAACTTTCAAAATAACCTTCACATATTATTGCATACCTTATTATTACAAAACAACTGAAATTTAAAACATACTTATGTTTTATTGTAAATTTATTTATTTACTGGATGGATTTTCTAGCTTGTAGGTGATATGGTTTGCTAAAACTGAAACAAATTATTTAAAGATCTGCATTTACTGCTACTGTAGCTAACATATAAAGATTTGCCCATTTTTCGTCTAACTTGTCTTCCCAAGGTGATTTACTGATTAATTCCTGGGTTTCTTGTTTAACCTTCTTTTCTCGGAGTTTCTTTATTTTCTCCTGGATTTTCTTAATAATCAGATTTCTTTTACTAGGAAATAATGGTTCCTCATAATGTGCCTTTCACACAAATATTCCTTCTTTAGGAATTACAGACTGATTTGAGGATTTGGTTCGGGATGAACTTCCTTTTTCATTTGATGACCTATCTAATTTAAGATAGATGCTTGAAAGCTTTTGTTTACCCATACTGTAACTAACAAATAGTCAGTTAATAAAACACATAATCACATAATAGTAATCAAGAAAAATTAAGTATTTCTAAATACTTAATTAGCTTAACTCAGTGGCTCTGATACCACCTTTTTCTGTCACGGCCCCCGACCCAGTTTGACCCGTTTCAGGAGCCGCGTAACAGAAATCCCATGGTATTTATTTAATTGAGTTTAACAGTGGAAGTTTATCATCAGGATCTTTATAAAGCTAAAATTTTCCCGATTATTTTATTTCACATCTCGGGATAAAACCCTGGTAATTTACAATATTATGATTTCACGGAGAAATCTTTATGTTACAAAATATAATTTCTTTATTTTATAATGAGCCACTTTCTTAAGCTTGCAGTGCTCCAGCACTTTTCCTGAATCACAATAGATCACCTGAAACATGTTTGAAAAAGGTTTTGTCAGTGGGAAATACTGAGTGAATCATTCTATTTATTAAAATGACACGTTTGTTATAATTTACAGTATTAAGAGAGATTACAATGTTTCTGATATCAACCAACTACCCACAGTATTTGTCACTCGACTGGATCTGTGACTATGGTCATATCCCCCATTGGCTGCCCCAATGGTGACGATTATAAAGTAATGTATACAAAACCCCACATACTGGCTATAACTTGGTGATTACATAAACTTAATCACTGTAATTATAACCTTTGAAAATAAACATGATTTTGAAAGTAATTTGATAAAAAGAGAATGACTCACATTGCAGATTTAACACGGATAGAGTCTAGTCTATGGATTAGCCTTGTTAACCTAATTTAAATAACAATGCACACAAAACTGGGTTAGTAATCAATACAGCATTTACGATAACTCACGAGATCAAACCCTCACAACGAATGACAAAGTGCGATACTTAAACATCCATCGAATTAACGACGAATGACAAAGCATAACCCTAATGTGGGCAGCACTTAAACATCCATTGGATATATTGATCAATCGGACAATGAATCGTAATAGCGATCGAATTATTACCCTGTTTTGCAGCAGTACTTCGTGAATTGTGTGTGTTTTGTAGTAAACAACGTCTAACTTTGTGTACGTAAAGAAGTTTCTCGTCGAAACATGCAAACAGTTCTAGTCCCAAGCCCCTGTATTTATAGCTTAAATTGACACCTCCCGCGTGTCGCGATAGGGACACCTGCATCTGTCGCGGGGGAAGCCAAAGTAGGGTAGGGTAGGCTTGTCACTGGTATAGGCCTGCTGAGTTGATAGTTCGAGAATTTTCAATTTAGACAACGCATTCTAATGATAATCGTGAATTAGGGTTTACCCCCCCCTTGATTTTTTAGGGGCCCTGATTCTAATTCCAACTATTCTGAAAATTTTATGGATTATACAGAATCACTTGGGTGTCTCAATTAGGGTTTCATTTTGGATAAACTAAAAATAAATAGGAATTTTGATACGAGTTGTTACATCGTCCATATAGATTTCGACACTTTTGCTGATTTGACCGCGGAAAGTGTCGTTCATAAATTTTTGATAGGTTGCGCCCGCGTTGCGCAACCCGAACGGCATTTTTGTATAGCAGTAGTTCCCGGTAGGAGTGCGGAATGCCGTTTTATCTTCGTCGTCGATTGCCATCTGTACTTGGTGGTAGCCTTTGTAACAATCGAGGAAGCACTTCCATCGAAATGGTGTGAGGTTATCGACCTTTTCGTCGATCTCCGGAAGTGCGTAACAATCTTTGGGGCAGGCCTTGTTGAGGTCTTTGTAATCGACACACATGCGCCATCCCCCACTTGGTTTTTCTACCATGACTGGGTTGGATAACCAAGTCTGGTATTTGACTTCCCTCAGGATGCCTGCGGAGAGCAGTTCCTGTACCTGCTCTTCCATCGCCGCGTTTTTTGCTGATCCAAGGTGGCGTTGGCCTTGGATCACTGGCTTGATACATGGCATGGTATTCAAGAAATGCTGTGCGATTTCGCGTGGTACCCCTGTCATGTCTGCGGGTGTCCACGCAAAAATATCCTGGTTCCTGAAGAGGAGTTGCTTCAGGTGTGATTTGATAGTAGGAGACAAGGCGTGGCCCACGTAACTGTTTGCTCTGGGTGTCTTGCGTTTAGAACCCATTTTTCTGGTTGAGTGTTGGGGGTTGGCCTTGCTACCTTGGCCGAACGCAGCTCGTCCGTAGACAGAACTTCTCTTCGGGCGTATATTATCGCGACCCCCATCTTGGTTGGGAAACCGATGGCAGAGTGAGGGACGGATGTGATCATGTTGAAGTCGCCCTGGGACTCTCTCCCGAGAAGTACGTCGTACTTGGAGGTGTGTGGTAAAACCATGAAGTTTACATCCTCCGTTCTTGTGTGCCTCCCGTTGGTGAGGCGCACAGGAAAAGTAATATGGCCCAGGGGGAATACGGTTTCCCCTGCAAATCCGGCCAATGGGTAGTCCGCTGGCTGCAACCGATCTTTGTCTTCTTGATCGAATTGGTTGAAGCACTGCTCGTATATAATATCAGATGTACTGCCCGGGTCGATGAATAATCGCTCGGTGCAGTAGTGAGCCAGGTGGCCTGTGATAACCACGGCGCGCCTATCGCGCGGTCCGCCTCGGACTTTTGGAAAGACGACTTGCTCGTCTTTCCAGTCATTGTCCGGTCTTCTTGCCACCTTGCGCGGTCTTCCTTTTCCTCCATTGATCATGTGGGTAGAGGCCACGTACATGGTCCTCTTACCCGTGGAGGTGCCCTCGTTGTGGGGGGTGATGCGCTTGGTAGCTTTTTACGCGCCTGGCAACAGGTGTTGCAGTTTCCACTCCTTTAGGGCTCGTTCAATCTCCAGTCGGAGACTGATGCAGTTGTTTGTTGTGTGGCCATTGTCCTTGTGATACTCGCAGTAGAGTGTGAGATCCTGGTTCTTTTTGGACTTCATTGGTTGGGCCGGTCGCAAGAATTGCGCGTCCGTGAGGAGGACGTCGCTTGGCCACTGATTGATCTCGGTCCAGCTACGGTCCCGAGACTCCTTCTTCGACGCCCGGTTTTCGCGCTGGGCGTTGATTGTAGCCCTTGCGTCGGGCTGGTTGTTCCGCGGGACATCTGGTCTGGAGTCGCTGTCGCGATTCCATGTGTCCCGTTTGCGCTTGTGTTCTTGGTGGGAGGACTGGCCTTCCGTTTGGGGCTGCGTCTTTAAAACATGCGGTTTGAGGGACCGCTGAGTCTGGGCGTATGACTTGACCGCAGCCATGACATCTTCCCATTTTTTAGGCAAGCCATCCTTGCTGGAGATAGTCATGACCATTTGTTCGTCTTTCACCGCAACGATGAAATGGTTGCGTGCCATTTGGTCTGCCACGTCGCCTATCTCCAGGCATTCTTTATTGTAACGGACAATGAACTCTTCAATTGATTCGTTGTCTCTGCGCCAGATATTCATGACGTCCATAGAATCACGTTCATGACGTCGCTGCTGGCAAAAATGTGCGAGGAACTTTGCTTGTAAGTCCTCGAATGAAGTCAGTGAGTTCACTGGCAAGGAATCGAACCAGGCCCTGGCCAGACCTGTTAGGGTCTGCGGGAAAAATTGGCACCAAGTGGGTTCATCCCACCTACCGTTGCACCCGGCGTCGACGAAGATGTTCATGTGGTCATCTGGGTCGGCTGAACCGCTGTATTTCCCAATGTTTAATGGGAATTTGGTGGTGGTGACGTCGGCGTTGGCAATCTCCGGGACAAACTTGGAGTTTTCAGCCGCAGATTTCGGCCTGTAGGGTTGGCTCTGGTGGCGTTTTGCAGCGCGGAGGTATGTAGTACGGGGGTGAGTGGGAGGAACATAGTTGTGTCCTCCCGGTCTACTACTGGTAGCATGAGACTCCCCGCGGTATGTACCATCGTCGGGATCGGTATGGCCCTGTCCTTCACGGTGGGACTGAGGTCCCAGCCGGATATGGATGCCGGGGCCGTGGTGGGCTGTCGACTGTCGCCTAGTTTCGCCATGGGGGCCTAGGCGGCTATGTATGGGGTCCCTGCGGCGGGACCCATACGAGGAATCGTCCTCCGCTAGTGTGCGGATGTCGCAGTAAGAGGAACCGCGGTCTTCCTGCCTGCTTCTGGAGGCCGGATTTGTTGGGGCCCTGCCGTCGTATTGTAAAATACGACCCGCAGGGGTATGCTGTGCTGGGGTAGGCCCCGCAGATATTTGCGCATATGCGCAGGCTCTGTTGTATGCTGCGGCCAGCAAAGCTTGTTGCTGGTCGTACCAGGTATGAAGGTTCATGCCTGGAGGTATCACAGAAGCGTACTGTGATAGATCGTGTCCGAACGTAAGGGATGCGCCCCCTTTCATTGATGTGCCAATATGTTCAACATTTGGGGCTGGAGGGGCAGTCCCCGCAGGCCCTGTGTTTGCGGGGTTTAGGTTATCCCCGGTAGTATTGTTTTGACGATCAGACATGATCTTTGGAGAGAAAGGGATGGTTGGAAAAAGTGCTAAGAGTAGCGGTGGGCGCCAATGATGAAACAATGGTTAACCGGGTGGGGTTAACTCACTGGTCTCGTCAAGAGGGTTAATCCATTCTTTCCGAGGATCGTTGGCTGGATCGTCCGGTGGTGGGTTTCCTGCACAAGGAAACAAGCCGTGACTCGTAACAAGGAGGATGGGGTGGCTGGTGCTCCTTGTTACCACTCTCCGGCGTGAGAATCAGTAATTTGCTTGGGAAGCAAAGTGTGATAGTAGTAGTAGTAGTGAGAGAGTTGAGAAGTGATACCTCAAACCTGGTTTGGGATGGGTATTTATAGCCGAGGAGTGAAGGAGGGTAGTTGAGTAGCTAGTCTGACATCGCACAGTCCTTTGCAGGTGTGTCAGACCTATCAGTTATGGTGGTGATGCCACGTCCTGCTGTGGTGTCAGACTGTTGCATACGTGTGGGCTAGTAGGCGACTGTTCTCAGTGCCACTTGCACTGAGTGTCAGACCCACTTGCCTTGTAGGTAGGATGCGGTGTCAGGCCGCATCGCTGTTTGCGTTCACTTATGTTGTTCCCGCGTTCTTTGTTCTATCCAGGATGCATACGGGATGCGGTGTCATGCCGCATCGCCGCTTAGTGACTGTTACTGTTGTCCAGATCCCTTGTCGTGACGAAAATGTTCATAGGATGCGGTGCCAAGCCGCATCGCTATGCGTAACATCTGTTTTCGTACTTAAGGTAATGCTTCTCATCACTGGACAGATTGGACCGTTGTGTTCGCGCGTGCCCGCACGGACACAGGTAAGTTATTGCTGGTGGGGGTTTTTGATATGGGTAATGGTCATTCGCGATCGTGCTGACGCGAGATCTGGGACCATACCCCTTCAAAAACTAAGAGCTAAAATGAGGTAATCATCATCAAAAGGTTATATACTATTTAGTAATCATTGTTACTTGAAAGAATAAGTGAACTACTTAAGCAAATTGATACTAATATTTGTTACGTTTCACTTTGTTTTTCAAATCTGACATGCATAGGTTTGATATTTTATAAGACTGGCTTCATTGACGGGACCATTAAGAAAACCGACGGTACCGCTACGGAATACATGGGATGGATGAGATGCGATGCGATGCGATGGTCAAAGGGTGGTTAAACACAACCATGGAAAAGGAGATAAGGAATAGTATTAAGTACGCTAGCACAACAAAAGAGATTTGGAAGGATCTAAAGGAAAGGTTTGAAAAAAAAGTGCCCAAAGGGCATACGAACTGAAACAAACACTCATAGCCACATGACAAGACGGGGCTTCGGTCTCGACGTATTACACGAAACTCCGTGTTCTATGGGACGGGTTACAATTTGTCCTACCGACCCGTAGATGCTCTTGCAATGGTTGCTCTTGTATGATGGGAAAGAAGTTGGTTGATTTAAAGGACGAACAATAAACCTAGCAACTATCTCTCCCTGACCGTCACCAGCACCTATAAACAATAAACCTAAAGGCACAAACTATGATTTAGGTAGACATGGCAGCGAAAAACTCCTCCCATCCACAATCAAATTGTGATCGCCCAAAACATATTAGTGATATTTAAGGTCGGACATTCAATATCTCTCATGTGAACGGATGATGTGAGGTTTGACTAGGATGTCACATGTAGATTATGTCGGCATAATCATGGGAGTTGCATAGTGTGGGGGGGGGGGGACTTTTTGCTCAGTAGTGCCCGGTATGTAGTTTTCGTATAAATTTTTTTAGGTATATACGTTTTCGACCCCCCCGGTTTTATAATTTTTTTAGGTATAATTTTAGGTCCGGTGACTTCCGACCCCCCGGTCGGAAATCTCAAGCTTCGCCACTGGGCATAATCCCAATCTGAATTAAAGGATGGAGAAAAACAAGGAGTTGATAATCAAGAGAATAAGATAAAGATAAAGTTTGTTTAAGTTTAAACTTATTTAGTATTTGTCTATGTTTAAATAGTTGGGTTTAATTATATTTTGAGTCGATTATAGTTCTATTAGGATATGATAGTTAACATATAAGTAGATGGTTAGGGTGATCATATTTGTAACAAGTTATTTTAATAGGTTGTAACCAATAGAAAGTCCAGAACGCAGTGTTCTAAATATCATGTGGTTATTCAGTTCATAGAATTCAATTGTACGATTTAATTGCTATTAGAGCCACTCAATTGGCAATGATGGTGTTGTATGTTTTTTATATCTTGTTTATTCTATTTTTATTTTGTATTTAAATGACAAGGGCATTTTTGTTTTTTTATAAAAAAACTAAGAGCTTTTATGGAAGATGTTAGCAAATTAGACTCAGATATTTACAATCAGAAAAAAATCAACATAGTTAAAGATTTTGGATTTAAACTCAAGTAGTTAAAACCACTAGAGTCAAATAGTAATTGAAATTCATATCTAAGAATATCCATACTCATTCGAGAACATTTAACCATATAATACCAGGGGCGGACCCACCACCAAGCCAAGGTGGGCGGGCGCACCCCCGAGAAAAAAAAAATTTAGTGTAATTTTCCGAAGAAAATCCCGTCCGCACCCCTTGGAATTTTTCGTCCGCACCCCGTGAAATTTTTCATCCGCACCCCGTGGAATTTTTCGGTCGCACCCCTTGGAATTTTTCATCCGCACCCCTTGGGTAAAAAAATATTATGGATTTATATTATAATTTTTTTTAGTAAAGTCTGATTTTTTTATAAAAAAACTACCATTATACTACTTAAACCCAAACCAAAGCTTAACCCATTAGTCCATTAGTCCATATCCATTATCCAATACCCAACAATAAACAAAAGCCCAATAGTCCATTAGTCAATTACCCAATACCCAACAATAAACATTAACAATTTGCCCAAAAACCCCTTCAATATCCTCCCGCCCTTCTGTTTCTGTTCCACGACATCCTGCCCAGCGACTTCATCACCAAGCCAGCAGCAACAGCAGCCAGCGACAGTCAAAATTCCGGCCAGAAACTGACCGGAATCCGGCCAGGCAGCAGCAACACAGCAGCGACATCATCAAGGTTAGTTTTTTGGGTTTTTTTTTAATGATTTTACTTGATGATTTACTGCCATAGATGATTTTTATGATGGTTTTTTTGATGATTTTACGTGATGATTTACTGCCTTAGATGATTTTTTTATGATTATGTTATTTAGATGATTTTTAGGGGTGATTAAACAATTCTAGGGCTTGATGATTATGTTATTTAGATGATTTTTAGGGGTGATTTGGAACGATGAATTTATGGTCATGGATGATGGATCAATATGATTGTGATAGGAACCATGAGTAGAGACGTTATGGCGCGATTTCTCAAGCGGAAAGTGGATACATCTTCCGAACTAATTGATTTGGATACTCTTCCTTCGGAATCCGACCCGACCCGATACAACCGATTTTTTTACAAAGTTTGACGTGTTTGCCAAATATATAAATTTAGTTTGATGTTCTTTTGACTTACATGACCCGACCCGACCCGATACAACCGATTTTTTTACTTATGTACCTAGGGGCCTAAAATTTTTAAAAATCTTCCGCACCCCCATGGAAAAAATCCTGGGTCCGCCACTGTATAATACAAACATTTTACAAAACAACACATGGTTAAAGCTTATAAACAAACTGGTATACAATTTAAATAATACACCTGTGACATTTGTTACACTGAAAATCAAAAGAGAATTACATACTAAAAAAACTTTGGCTTGTAGTAGATAATATTACGTAACTTTTATAGTCACTGGGTTTTTTCGCTAAAGTAAATATAATGCATATTGATAATACATTCGACTTGAATTGAACACATGAACTTGGTCTTGAATGCTTGACTTGGGATTGCCGGCTTGCCACCCTTCGTTGGGCCTCAAACTCTTGAGCATATATAATATATTTATATACTCTTAAATAGAAAGGTCGGTGGACCACTCTTTTGACAATAATGCCCCTCAACAAATAAGACAAACACCAACCTTTCTCTCATCTCTTAAATACCAGTTCTTCTATACGCTTCTTTTTCCACCCATTTTCTTCCATTTTCTTCCTATTCAACACTTCAGATTCATCATCCTTCATATCCAGTTTGCAAAATCAAGTAAACAAGCGATCAATTTGCAGCGTAGAAGACACGCAGATGAAGCCGATTAGGCTTCCGGAACCGCCCGGTAGTCCACCGAGAGGCGTACCGGACATCTTCGAAGGCGGTGTTTACGGTGTTGTGAAGCGTGCTGTTATCATCGGTAACGGTTTTCCGGCGTCGGAGAATCAGAGCGCCGGTTTACTTCGAGCGCTTGGATTGTCGGAGAAGCAAACTCTATATGTAAGTTATGATGTTTTGTGTTGTAGTTTTTGTTTTTGATTGAATTGTTTTTGTGAGTTTATGGACGTATGTATAGGTGAAATAGATGTGTTATGGACTTTGAAAGTTAGTTTCGTTAGGTTTTGGATTGGTTTGAGTAGACGAATTTAGGTTAACGAAGAATTGTTTGTGAATTTCTGGATGTATGTGAAGGTCTAAGTGTAGTTGTTAGGTGTATAGGTTAGTAGATGTGTTATGGAGTTTGAAAGTTAGTTTTTTTAGGTTTTGGATTGGTTGAATAGAGAATTTCAGGTTATGGAAGGATAGTGTTTGGATTTTTATACTTTGAAAAGATTGCTAGCAGCATGAGTCTCTTTGTAAATTTCTGAATATATGAACTTATAAGTGTAATTTTTCGGTATATAGCTTAAACAGATGTGTTCTGCACTTTAAAAGTTAATTTTATTAGATTTAGGATTATTTGACTACAGAAATTTAGACCCAGTAGAGAAAGTTAAGAGAACTCAACTACCGAAATTTTGACCCGTAGAGGACATGTTCGGGCACTGGTTGCTCTGTGGAAGGCTAACATGGATGAACCGAACTTTAACCAGCTTGATCCTATGGTGGTCATTACATGCTCCAACAGTAATTTCTCTACACATTTGAATTACATATACTTGATGTGTAGTTGAAAGTCAAATTAATTTATCCGCATATTATATGATTAGCTTCTTTTCAAGTTTCTATTTTACACTTCTTTGGTTGTTGAAGATTTTTCTATAGGTTTAAGTTGAATTTCGTGGTTATAACTTATAAGTATCATTTTGTCTTTATATGTTTATTAATTAGATTATTGATGTATACAACGGTTTTATCTGCAAAATAATGGTAGTATGAAATTATGAATACATGTTTTTATGTTCCCTAAACCTGAGTTAATTTCAACTACAGAAACACGCATCAAACTTACACCAGTTAGCGAAAGTGAAAAGCCACAATTGCAACGGTTTTGCAATGCATGCAAAGGAATTCCTCAGGTATAATCATCTACTTGATTTATTCTTAACCTTTTTTCGTATTCTTTTTTAATGACTCTATGATGCATTTATAATGGGTGTTTGGATTTATTTTTTGAAACTGATTCTAACTATTACGACTTAAAAGGCGCAATAATTAATTTTCAATGCCTGGATAAACAGATTTTTTGAAACTGATTCTAACTATTACGACTTATATGTATACACACACAATGCTGAAATATACATGCATATTTTACATATCTCAGGTTACGCATTCTGCATTTCCATTCAACAACCAAGCCTCTGTTGTTGGACCACCTCAAACAACACCAGAGGACCCCGAGTTAGCTCTCGCTATTACCGCCTCCCTACAATCCAGTTCAGCAGTGGGACCCAGGGCTCCCAACACCTACCACGGTTCTAGCTCAAGTACCCCTTCTGGTTCGACCAACCCCACCACCCATAACATCGACAATAATAAAAAAACGCAATGGGAGATCGAGGATGCTGGAACAAGCAGCGCTCCAATCAGTTATCATCCCCACTCAGATACCAACACGCATTCTCAAATTGTCCCAACCGCACCTGTGAACATCGATGCACCGTCAACACCACCATTGCCAGACATAGTGGATGATGGTCCGATTCACTACCCGTCAATTGATTCCACCGATATCGATCTTTCCGAGAAGGAAAATAATAATAATAACAATAATAATGATTCCTCATCATGTGTTATATGTCTGGATGCACCGGTTGAGGGGGCGTGCATCCCATGTGGTCACATGGCTGGATGCATGACATGTTTGAATGAAATCAAAAGCAAAAATTGGGGTTGCCCTGTTTGTCGAACCAAGATTGACCAAGTTATATGGCTTTACGCTGTGTAAGGTTCTGAAGCTGGATCAGATCAACTGGACTGTAAGTTCTCTTTTTAATTTAAACCCATGAGTACGAGTTGAAACTTGAAACATGTCATTTTTAAGTACGGATGAATAATCTCGCACTCCAAAAGTTGTAGGTTTTAACCATAGTTGTCAATAGCGGTCGCTATAGCGAATAGCGTAGCGTATAGGTCCAAGGTCGCTATAGGGTATGTGGCCATAAATAGTTGCAGGACTTTGTTTGAAATCTTTTATTAGGTTGTGAACGGAATTGAGCAAACTAGTAGCAAGTTATAACTGATAGATGGCCGGCCATATTAGTAGTTGTTTCCCATCCATTCCTGTCGTCAACGCTTTGAGATCTATCAAGGTGAAATCCAAATGGGAACATAACATGTGATTGTCTTTTACCAATGTGTTTAGTTTGTATATTTGAATCTTTGCCAGGATGTCTTGAATTATCCCTTTAAATTTCAGTATGGTGATTTCATGGTTTGGTGTATACATGTTCGAAAGCAAGTCGGATCAACAAATATAATACATTTTCATTCGACGGCGACGTAATTTTTTTTTTGAAAATGAGTCGTGTCAAATATAGCATATAATTTCGAGTTACTGTAACATTTGACGCCGCCGCAACGCGCGGCGGGTCAAAATCCTAGTATAATATAGAGATGAACAAGACACCAGTTAACCAAACTGGTATACAAACCGTAGGTTTAGGACCGGTTCCCAAGGCCGGCTCTGGCCCGGCAAACCCGTGCCGACGCCCGAGGCCCAAAATTTCAAAAGGTCTGAAAAGTCTTTATAAGCTTGTATATATTTATTAAATTATATATTTAGTATATTTATCCGTTTATTATGCAAAAAAATATTGGTGGTGTAGTGGCAAAAACCATCTCAAAAAAATGTAATGGTCTCAAGTTTGAGTCTTTGTTTCATCACTAAGTTTTTATTTTTGTAATTCATTTACCCTTAACCATAATTTTGGACCCAATTCTTTTTGTCGCCCGTGGCCTAAATTTTTTCAAGAGTTTTCAGGGACTGCTCCGCCGGTTCCCATTCTCCACACCAAAAACCGAACCGAAGTGGTAAGAAAAATCTTTCAATTTATTTAATAAAATGTTCTTTTATTGATTTTTTTTTAAATTTATCAAAAAAACTTGTTATTTTTATCCTAAAATAATTCAAAGACTAAAAAATAGTAAAGTTCAAATTTTATGCTTTTTAAAGCTTTTTTTTTTTTTTTTGTAAAAATGGTTAAAAATGCGCGCAAGAACTGGTTTACGAAAAACCGGTGTTTCAAACCGGCTTTAAAAACCGGTCAAACTGGGGCGGAACTGAACCGGTTTCAACCCGGAACCGATTTGGCCATGAACCGACCAAAAAAAAACCGGTTTGGGTTCCTAAAAAAATCAATTATTCGGTGCCACACACATGTTTGTCTCTTTTAATGAACTTTTTTTAAATTTTAAATTATATACTTTATTTGGTTTGGACCATTTGAATCTTGTATTTTGGGCTTATAAACCTTGGTTCTTTAGCCACAAGCCCCAAAATTTCCTACGTTTAATATATAACTAAGAGTAATACACTTTTGTTCAGTATGGGCCTATGGGGCCATGAACTTTTAAAAACATTTTAAAAGAGGAAAACTTTATTTAGGATTATAAGTTGGAAATGGATTTAAGAAACAAAATACGTTTATATTCGTTACTAATTCTTTTTTTATAAAAGAAAAAACAAAACACAACAAGCTTTATAAACATTGTCAAAATATGTATGTCATACTTCCTCTATGTAAATCCCTTGTCACTAGTCGCTCGTGTCTGCTCTTATCGACACTTACAAGTCACCACAACTTCCTCCACCTCCTCATCATCACCATGTTAGTTTGGATTGAACACTTAAACTTTAACTTGGACCGGGCTCTTGAACAGTGGCGGAATTAGACCTTCAACTCAGGGGTATCCCAATTTTTTTTAGGGGTGTCCTCGTACTTGTTTAGGGGTGTCCTGTGTATAAAAATCGGGAAATTTTTTTTTTTACACTACTCGTAAAAACTTGAGCCGTAGCCCGGGCTACGCCCGTTTACACTACAGGTCCGCCCCTGATCTTGAACTTGGATGGTTGAGACTTGAGATTAAGCACCTAAACGCAAAGTTTGACTTGGATTGAATGTGATGAACACATGCTTGATTTGGGGATTAAAATTGAATGTTTGACTTAGGATTAACCATTTGAACTTGAACATTAAATTTGAGTTGAACTTGAACAATATCTTACATTTTAGGAGTGTGAATTAGATTAAGAACAACACATATATTGAAGCTAGGGCTGTAAACGAGCCGAGTCGAGCTCAACTCAGCTCGAACTCAATTCGAGCTGGCTCAGCTCAAGCTCGAATTTCAAATAGAGCTGAAATTTGAGGCTCGAGCTCGACTCGATTAAAATTCGAGCTAGCTCATCTCGATCTAGCTCGAACTAACAAAGAACCGCAAAATTTACTACTTAAAAAACCCTCAAAAAGGAATTTAACCCTCAATAATTGCAATTTAATTTAACCAAAAGGCTAAATATGCAAGTATACATAGTTAGCTCACTTTGTACATCATCTTTAACTTCTTTTATAGGGGAGATACTCCTTTAATTTTTGTCTTCTGCGCGATGTGGGACAAGAAAATAAAGGATGTAAACCTTATTGAGCCGGCTCATGAGCTCACGAGCCGAGATAGGCCAAGCTCGAGCTCGGTTCGTTTAGAAACTGAACTGACTCATTTACAACCAGCCAATTTCGAGCCGAGCTTTTTTCGAACTTTTTTCGAACGAGTTTCGAACAAGCTGCAAGCCACGAGTTTTATGAACACCCCTGCTTGAAACTAGAATTAGATTAAAAAGAACTCATATCTTGAAGCTAGGGCTTATTAGTACTTAAAGATTCCAGTAAAGTCTGGGTGATTGTTGCATGGACCCCTTGAAACTAGAATTAGATTAAAGGATAAATTACACATTTCGTCCTTTATGTTTGTATCGGATTGCAATGGATGACCTTTAAGTTCAATAATTACAGTCACAGTCCTTTATTTGCAAATCTCGTTACACTTTACGTCCTTTAGCACTAACCTGGTTAAAATTTCCAGTTAAGTGTCACATGTGCCTTGCACATGAGGGTAAGTTGGTATTTTTACTCTAAAACTAATTTAATAATTAAAATTAAAATATAAATGAACACACTCCAGCTTATCTACCCACCCATCTTCTCACTTCCTCTCTCTCCTCCACCTTCTCCACCATCTATCTCCGCCGCTTCTCTCTCCTCCCCACCCACCACCACCCCACCTCTCTCTCCCTCTCAAAACCCCTCAATTTCCCTCAATCAAAACCCAAGCAACCGACATCGACACCACATTCTTCGAAAAAGTTGACCCAGATGAAATCACCACGTTTGACCCGCCGGAAAAGCCTGACAGCTTCGTTGCTCCGCCGTCGTTCGACGAGGGCCCGCAGGAGACTGAAGAACAGATCTCTAGAGCGTATGAGGAGCTTTACTGACCCGCGTATAATGGTGAAAGTGTGTTGGGGAATGATGTTTATGTGATGGATTCGAAGGTTAAGAAGACGAGTGCATTTGGGAAGGTGAAGAAAGATAAAGTTAGAGATGGGTTTGAAGAGAGAGTTGTTCAGGTGAGTTAAAGTTTCAGTTTTGACTTTTGGGTCAATGGGGGTTCTTGAATTGCATTGTTTGGTAAGTAGGGTTCTTGAATTTCTGTTCAAATGGTGTAAGCTAAGCAAAAGTTAAGATTTTTATCATATGTTTTTAATATTAATTTAATTAAAATTATAAACTTTCTGGGTTTGTTGAATCTTTGGCACAAGATGAGGATGTTACTATATGATTTCAGGTCAATTTCTACTGATCTTATAATCCAAGTGAATGAAACAAGATTTTTGCTTCACAAGCTGATTGTTTTTTTTTTTCTTTTTTAATGTTCATAAAATTCAACACTTTCATGTTTTTTTTTCTTTTGTAATAGTTTATAGCTTGATCACACAAAAGGGTTGTTGAATTTGATGAAATAATAAGATGAAACCAAGTCAAAGACTTGTTTGTTTTAGTATTATTTTTTCTTTAATTTTGTCATGATTCTTGATACTCTGTTTTTCACTTGTTTCCACTTCTATCAAAATGCTTGAAGCTACAGAGACTTTGTTCCAAAAACACTTCATCGTCATACATTCAGTTTCGGGTCGGCCACTAAGGGTGGTGGTGGTAGTTGGCTGCCGCCGTGGCTCCGCCACTAAGGGTGGCCGGCCTTTTTCTAGAGGGAGAAGGGCATGAGAGAGAAGAGAGTTACGGGATAAGGCTGATGGATGTAAATGTTAGGTTAGAGAAAGGAGAAAGGAGAAAAGGGGATAATTTAAACAGTTTATAAAATATTTTAATTAGATTGGTAAAAAGACCAAAGTGCCCTTATATAAATAAACTTAACTGAAATTTTCAACTTTGTTAGTGCTAAAGGACGAAAGATGTAACGAGTTTTCCAAATAAAGGATTGTGACTGTAATTATTAAAGTTAAAGGCTATCCGTTGCAATCCAGTACAAACATAAAGGACGAAAAGTGTAATTTACCCTAGATTAAAAAGAACTCATATCTTGAAGCTAGGGCTTATTAGTACTTAAAGATTCCAGTAAAGTCTAGGTGATTGTTGCATGGACCCCAAAGTTTTATTGAAACATAGAGGTGGCCACACCAAACCCAATGTAATGGACTTGAGGTCCATTTGTGACATGGATGGCTAGTTTGAGAAGAGAGAGAAAGAGAAAGAAAGAGGATAGAAAAATCATTTGTGAAATTTATGGAGTTGTAGAGAAAGAATGAGGTTTAAAATTAATAATAAATATTAGGGAAAATTACTTTTTTTTTTGTGTCCCTGTGTTTTAGAGGTTTTAACCACTTGAGTCCAAAATCAAAATGTTTAACGCTCTGAGTCCCTACAACCACTTTTCTTAACCATTTGAGTCCAAATTTTTAACACAATCCACAAAGTCTGTTAACTATAAGGGCATTTTAGTCATTTACACATAAGATACAACTCTTTAATGCACAAAATACAAAGAACAAGTCTTTAATGCATGGTTTTAATATTATATATAAAATTAAATTATATATAATACAAGAGTAGGAGTTGGGTAGAAAGCCTTATTTTCCTAGAAAGTCTAGGAAGCAATCAGAACGTGACATGTGGCATTGAAGGATTTTTACTAAAAGGGAAATTGTGTAATTTGACATTTTATTTTAATTTTGGAATTTATATCTCATTAACTAACTATGCACGATTTATTGTAACTGATTCTCCATGATTTGCGAATTACTACCAGATGTAAATATCAATCAAATTCTCATTTGTTCCTTTCACAATCTTGATCAACTTTATTCGTAAATCATTTTTTACGTGAGAGATAGTTATGGCTTTAAACATAATTCTTGATTGCGGATATGACAAATACACTTCTTTTTCTGTTTACTATTATCTGGTCTGTATCGATTTTTAATTATGTCTGGAAACCACCAGAATGTTCTTGACGTTGTGTTTTAACAGCAAGCAGATTCATACAGTTATGTTTTATCATTCAGATTCATACAGTTGTGTTTTAACAACAAGCAGATTCATACATTTGTGTTTTAGCATTCAGATTCATACAGTTGTGTTTTAACAGCAAGCATATTCATACAGTTGTGTTTTAGCATTCAGATTCATACAGTTGTGTTTTAACAGCAAGCAGATTCATACGCTGTGTTTTACCATCCATGCTGGTAATGCTGAAGGATTCCTTGACGCTGTGTTTTAATAGCAAGCAGATTAATACGATGTGTTTTCTTGATGTGTTTCTTCATGAATGATAGAAGGAAGAGAGAGAGGGAGAGAGAAAGGGAGAGAGAGAGAGAGAGAGAGAGAGAGAAAATCGCAAGAAATGTGGGGTGGTTATGGAATGACAATTATTTTCATATTTAAAACAAGCTAAATGACATATCTACCCCTGATTAATTAAATAATCCTATTTTTAAGAAACACATATTACCAAAATGTCACCAAGATGATCTCAACCATTAAACACACCCATTGGATGGCCCAGATCGCTTCCTAGACTTTCTAGGAAAAACACTTTCCATAGGATCCCCACTCTATAATACAATACCTACAACCTAACCTGCACACACACACACACACTCTCTCTCTTCTCTCTCTTACTCCTAGACCATCCTATCACCATTACCACCACCACCCTCCCCACCATCGCACCACCATCATCCACACTGTTGCAACAAGATCAACTGGAGGTCCACCGCTGCACCCATCCGCACCATCATCACCAACCACCGATGGACAGAAGCGGAACCCTAGGTCATCATCTTGATCTTCATCGTTGTACCATGTCATTTTGTAGAGCAAACTGGTCAGTTTTATTTAAAACAAATAAGTGGTCTATCAGTTTGGATGACCTTATCCAATAACTGTCTAATTAAAGAGAAGTTCCCATCACTTTCTTACCAAACAAGATTATTATTGTTACAAACGCAACATCTTAAATCAGACAATTATTGGATAAGGCCGTTTCCATTGAAAACCTAACGCCGCTGGACAGAAATCGGTCAACCAGGTTCGATGTTGTTAATTTTTGAGTTGTTTTTTTTTGTTTGATTTAGACCTAGATAAGTGCGATTTGATGTGGATTTGTGTTTTTTTGTTTGATTTGGTGGATGTGCGGTGGTGGTTGTTCTTAGCGATAATATATTCAGCCGAGTATATCGGCTGAAATATTGTGATTATTATTATTTGATTTGGTGTATATTTGTATTTGTATTGTTTATCTGTTTCCTTATTTTCAGATGTATCTATCCCTATTTAAAGGGTTCTTGTTTTCAATAGAATGACACAGAGAATTTTACACCACGTAAACTTTCATTGTTTCAGAGCAATTCTGATATCCATCTCTTCCGCAGTCTTTTCTTTTCTTTCTTCTCGGATACGTCCGATTCAGTCATCACGATGACTAGTGAAAAAGAGAACATTGAACAGCCTCCAAAGCCCCAGCCCCTACATCCCGCATACTCTGTTACAAATATACAGAGTAAGATCCGAACCCTAGACGGTACCAATGTCACGTATTCTCAATGGATACGGCTGTTTAAATTACATGCTGTCGCCTACAAGGTGATGAATCACATCGATGGTACTGCTCCCCCAACATCAACATCTGCTGATCATGAGGCCTGGAAGGAATTAGACGCGCTTGTCCTTCAATGGATATTCAGCACGATTTCCGATGACCTTCTTAAACGAGTTATGGACAGCAACACAGTCATGGCTCATGCTGCGTGGTCCAAACTCGAGAAAATTTATCTCAGCAACAAGAAGGCACGTGCTGCGTCTTTGGAAACCAAGTTTTGAAATCTGACTTTGTCGGGGTGTTCCTCCGTTGAAGACTATTGTCAGCGGCTGACTGACCTTGCGAACCAACTAGCCGATGTCGATGTCACTATCACTGAGTCCCGTCTTGTTCTTCAACTGGTAAGGGGTTTACCAGCCGAGTATAACACCACTGCTGCTCTTATTAATCAGCAAGGCGTTGATTGGGATCAAGCCGTTAGTATGCTGAACGATGAAGTCCTACGTCTGGAAGCACAAAAAGGAGCTCACTCTACCGTTTTAGCCGCCACCTCTGCGCAAACAACCCCTCAAAACCACCAGCCGGTTCATCCATCTGACAACACCGCCTCATTCTCTCGTGGCCGGGGACGGGGCCGTGGGTCCTGGAACCGCCGCGGTGGCAGGGGACGCGGCAACTGCAACCGCCAGCCCTATTCCTCTTGGTCCGGACAACAACAACAGCAATCTGGCCACTCTCAGCAACCCGGGTTTCCTAACTGGGCCTGGTGGACACCTCCACCATGCCCATATCCGAGCCAGCAGCAGTGGCGGTCCAACAACAGCCCAATTCAGCAGCCGCAAGCCCAGTCTCAGGCCCATTTTTCAGGTTTTCCTCAGCAGCAGCAGTTTAGCGGCTTCGGTCCTTCACCCCAAGGTGTCTACAATGCTTTGAGTCCGGCGGATCTGAGCGTCGCGTTCAACAATATGCAGATGAGTCAGCCCTCTTCTTCTTGGGCTTCGGACCTCATGGATACAGGAGCAGAATCTCATGTTACTAATGAGCAAGGTAAAGTTCTTATCCCACATTCTACTCCTGTTTGTAGTAAATTATTGGTAGGCAATGGTCATTTTTTAGCAATACATGGATCGGTAACGGGCTTCCATAACCTACCCAACCGAACCTATGTCCTACCCAATGTCCTTTACAGCCCACAAGTTATTAAAAACCTTATTTCTGTCAGACGTTTTACTCGTGATAATCAAGTTTCTGTTGAATTTGACCCTTTTGGTTTTTCATTGAAGGATCTCAAAACTAGGAAGCTTCTGTCCCATCACAACAGCACCGGAAACCTCTACCCTTTCACTCAGCCGCAACTACCTCCTCAAGCTACTTTTCTTGTTTCTACAAGTCTTCCCTGGCATGATCGTTTAGGTCACTAGGGGGCTCAAGTTTTAGAACTTTTAAGTCGTAATTTGCATTTTTCATGTAATAAGAGTAAAAACTCACATGTTTGCAATTCTTGTCAACTTAAATAGTAAACGATTGCCTTTTCATTCGTCTAACACTTTTACGTTTGCACCTTTTGATATAATCCATTGCGACTTATGGACATCTCCTATCACGAGTAAAACAGGATACAAATATTATATGGTTCTAATTGATAATTTTTCACACTTCGTGTGGGTGTATCCTCTTAAGTATAAGTCTGACACATTCCCCACCTTTGCCAAATTTCACAATTTAATTGAAACTCAATTTCACCGAAAAATTAAAACTTTTCGATGCGATCTAGGGGGTGAATTTGACAATTCAGCTTTTAAAGCCTTCGCAGACCAACACGGTCTATTGTTTCGGTTTGCTTGTCCCCAAACCTCCAGCCAAAACGACCGGGCAGAACGGATGATTCGTCGCCTGATCGGAGTGTCGCGCTCCGGTCAAAGATAATATTTATAAGCCCAAATTACCCTTAACAATGTGTTAGCGGTAGTAAGGGGTCGAACCACGAAGAGTATGTGGTTTGTGTGTGGATTCGAATGAATTAAAACAATTGTCACGATATATGAAGCTTGCTAGAATAATTTTGTGTTTTTGTTTAATTGAGAGATATGATTTTTAACTAAATGAATTGATGAGAATGATTAACGACTACTACTAACGATTGCAAGAAAAATGGTTACTAAAACAATAATGATAAAAAGGAATCACACCCGGTTTCGGTAATTGTTAACCTAGAATTTCTGCAAGTTTTAGTTTCAACTCAAATGCATTCGATTAACGGATTTAGTGTACCGTGACTTAGGTGCTACTAGCTATCAACGTCCCGAAGAACGGACAAAAAGACACTTTGTAATCAACACAATTAAATCCTAACAACGACAATGTACAATCACATATCACCATTTCGCAAAGTCATAACTTTTAACATCGTTCGACAATTCACGAATTCGTAACAAATGTAATACTATTGTCAAAAGTTTCAAAAACCAAATACAAATTGTCACTAAGATGAAACAAGAACAATTCGAAACACTAAAATCAATAACTACCTACACCGGGGTGAAACCGAGATGATTAGCCGCTCATGGTTGATAAAGCTTGATCACCGGAAGTTTGGAACACGAATGATGTCATTTTGAAGCTTGTAGGATGAAGGAATGATGGATAATTAGGGTTTGTGGATGAAGATGGTGAGTGGTGAATAGATGGAGAATTAGGGTTATGGAAGAATTGATTGTGTGATGGATGATGATGATTCTCTTGATTCGGATCTTGTAGTGATGATAGAGATGGTATGGTCGGTGAGTGGTAGATCAATTGTGGCTCCAAGATAGAGTTCAAACTTCAAAATGTTGTGTAACTCCCGAATTCAATGTCCCTTGACCAATGAACATCGAGATTAACCCCCAAAACTCAACATTTCACGTTTCCAGCTTTGACAAGCCGTCGCCGACGGCCCTCAACCCGTCGGCGACGGGCTTTGGTTTTCTTGTTTTCGTCCGACGGTTTAATCATCTGGATACGGCCAAAAGGTGGCGACGGGTATTTCTGGAAGGCGTCGCTGACGGGGCCCAGGCTGTCGGCGACGGGCTCTCGTTTGCGAGATTCCTGTTTTTCGCTCCCAACACTCCCGGTTGACCCGTAACGCATCCTGGTGCTCCGGTTTTCGACCCGGTGACCCGTAAAGCTCCCGAAAAGCTCCTTAAACTTCGTTAAACCTACATAAACACAAATCTAATTAAAAGTAGGCCATTCAAGATTAAAACTCTTATAAAAATATAAAGTTATACAATTACGAGCACCGGTTTTCAACCACGCATCACATCCCCACACTTGTCTTTTGCTTGCCCTCAAGCAAATCTGTTTTTCACTTTCACGTGGGTCGAACAACGAATACACATCCCATTCCCGAGACAAAGGTTAAGGTCTATTGTCATACAAAAGTTCACATTCTTTACAATTTCCACATATTTACCGGTAAAGTGAATAATCACCTATAATAATGGTTATCCAAGATTAACCCGCCCGTAAAACTAACAAATCATGCATATCCCTCACAATGTGCTCTCCACTCGGCTTAAAATTTGGCTAATGTGTATAATGTATTAGCACTTCAACAATTAATTGCTCAAAACCGATTAGAACACGTACCCGCATAGGCTTGCAACTCAATCATTCTCCACCACCGATCACGAATACTAAGCACAAGTCATAAGGTCTTTGTAAGGGTTGTAACGGGGCTAGGCTAAGGGTAGGAGGTAGGATATTTTAAAGTGGCTAAGGTGATGAAAATTCGATTTTTATTACCAAAGACTATTCTAAACAAAAGTAAACTATAAACATCAACTACAAGGCAACAACTTTAGCCTTTTATTCAACAACTAGAAACATAAATTTTTGTTCTTTTCTCACTGTATTTCTATTCTTTTTCATACATTTTCTGATTTTTTTTCGCAAACAAACAATTACAACTATACAAACTTTGCTACTATAATCGAATTTCCATCACACGGGTTTAAAAGAAAAAGGTTTAAAGGCTATGGGCTATAGGGTGGTCAAACGAAAGGTTTAGGCTCAAAATGGGCGACTAGGGAATTTGTTCGGGTAAGGATAGATAAATGGTTTTAAGAGAAAAGGTTTACCTAATGACTTAATCATTCTCGTGCTTGTATTCAGTCTATAGTCTCAAACGTATCAAAAGTTGCAAGTTCTACAATACGCGACTAATGGTCCACTCAAACAAAGAAACATGTAAATGTAAATCTATGATATAAAAGTGGCTCAAACCTCACGTATAAGGGTATGAAATGTGATATGCATAAATTGCTAGTTCCTTAGGCGAATTATTCCCAAATAACCACCCGCTAAATACCCGTTATGCTTATTAATTTGAACTTGACCATGACAAAAGACCAAATGGGTTGTGACATCCCTCGTTGACTTGGTTACTTGTGCTTTTAAGATCGCTTTTGAGACAAGAAATTTTGAAAAATTTTTGAAATTTTCCCCCATCCCCACACTTTGAGGTAAACATTGTCCTCAATGTATAGAATTTAAATGAATGGGTCAAAATCGAAAACTTTTACTACTCCCCCATCCCCACACTTGAGGTAAACATTGTCCTCAATGTGCAAGAACTAGAGTTTTGAAACGTACAAGGGATGTGACACGTCTAACCTTCCCAAAATCTCACCCCGGAAAATAAAATACAATGTACAATCCACTTATTCCTAACTAAGAATCAAAGTAAAAGGAAATACATGCACCTGATTTTTGTCGCTTGATACTCTCCTTCGCCTCTTCATAAAAACGGTTGTCCCGCGAACATGTTGTACCTACAAATTCTAATCATTGTGTAGAAGCATGCTTCTCACAACCATCAAAATTTGTTAGTTACCTAGTTCTACCCTTTTTATGAAACATATTACCAAGCCATGTGTTATTTCACTTTGATTTATGTGGAAAATAATTTACAACAACAACAAACCTAACTCATTTTCGTAGGAATCACGGTTGCATTTAGCTTATGCAACAAGCCCTTTTAAACCCCCCAATAGCTTGGGAGGACGAGAGGTCTCGTGAGGGTTATATAGGGAACACACCCACAACGTTCATTTAACTAGGCGAAAATAAATAACATGAAATAAAAATAACGGAAACAAAATAATATACAACAACAACAACAAAAACATACCTCGCCTCTACCGCTGATATCGCTCGTTGGGATCAACTGGCGGGTTGGGCTGGTATTGATAACCAGTGAGGGCCTCAAACATCTCCCTATAGTCATCGAGTGGGTTGGACTCTCCTTGTGGCGGTGGTTGGTAAGGAATGGGAATGAAACTAGAACCGACTGCCTCGGGCCAATGAGGGGTGGGATCGGATGGGCCTAGCGGTTGAGGAATGTTGGGGTAATCGGTCCACCCCGAGTGTGCGGCGTACGGGAGACCGGCTTGAAGGTCTCTTTGATGGCGCTTCTGATCGTGGAGTATCTTGGTGTTGTTAATCGCCATTTGGTTAGAGATAGCCAAAGCTCTCCATCGGCGTTGATCTATTTCCCGGCGCCTAGCCTCCTCTTCTTCCCATGCCCGTCTTCGGGCTGCCTCATCCTCTTGCATCTTCGCCAACTGTTCCATGTGTGACCTCTGTATTGCTTGGAACAGTTGTTGCTCTTCCATAAACTTATCCATTCTCTCCCGATGGGCTGCTTGAACTGCCCAAAACTCCTGCATTTGAGGTCCCTGTGCCTCCTCATAGGCTTCCCTCCTTCGGTTATACTCTCGGCCTTCACCTATGCATGCAGAGACATTGTCATATATCTCTTGCTGTCCCCGATCAAAATTTTTGTAGGAGGGCACCCGTCTAGTGGTCACAAAGCCCGCCACATCTGCATTAATTTCTCTATGCGGCCTCATGTATCTTTGTCGTGGTCTTTGTGGACCGGAGGGTTCAACTTCCTCCTCTTCATCACCCATCTCTTCATCTTCTCCCGATTCCGGTGGTGCCCCTGAAGTAAGGAACTCATACTTATGACCCAACCTGTCGGTCACAACATACTTGTTCCCCGAGAGTTTAACTTCTATATTCCAGTTCTTCTTCATGGAGGCCTTGTTAAGTTCCTCCAACGGTTTAGTTACCCATAGTGATTCCAAAGGTAAGCAATTTTGCTGAACAATCATGGCACTAATGAGGCGTGCGTATGGAATAAAACGCCTCTGGGATGACTCCCGAGTAGCCCACGTGTTCATCATCACTATGTGCCTCCATGACAATGTCGGGGTCCCGTATAGCAAAGAATGCACCACCCTACAGTCACCCGCTTTAACACTTCCACGATCACCAAACCTCACCAAAATGTTCTCAACATTAATCCCTTGGAGAATCTTTCCCTCAATCGTTATGTGCTTTCTCTTTGCCTCTCCCCCATCATGATAAGGTAAAACAACCGCGGTCATCTGATCCGGATCACCATTATTCGCATGACTAGCCAAAAATTGTTGCATGGTTGGATAGTCATATGCTTGTACCCCCAAGGAATCAAAGCGTGCAATGCGGTTGATGGTGTCGAAAGACATCGTCATTACCCCCCGGCCTGTTTTCCCGACCAATTTCCATTCCGCGGGAGGGCTGTCCTTATTCATAAACCTCAGTGTCGACAACCATTCACATACCTCCGACAAATATATCCGCGAAGTGTTATCTTCGCACCAATCAAGCACTCTTTCCCAACCTTGGCGTTCAAACATTTCTGTTATTCCGAATTGTTTGAACTCTTCAACATTCACCACTCTTTCACATAAACTTCTTTCCGGAACTGAGGTACTCACGTTATTGACCATTTTCCATTTCCAGAGCTTGGCCTCTAACTTCCTATCTTGATATTCCGATAAAGGTTTTCTCTTCTCCTCATCCCAAACTTCGACGCTTTTGCTATCCCTAAACTTTGCCCACTCCCAATCTTGTCTGTACAGTCTTGCATCCCCCTCTGCGATGGAGCTTGATTGCTCCCACTTCCTCGGTAGTAAACTGGAAGAAGAACCGACTCCTGATGATGAAGCTTGCCCTGTAGTCTTTTGTCTTTTACCACCGGCCATAACTACAATCACAAACAAGCAAAACATCAATATAAACCCAAACCTTTACTAAATTCTCAAACTTTGAACATGATGTGTGATGTTGACATTGTAATTAACAAGTGAATGTAAAATCGCCTCTTTAAACTTCCAAAGTTGCTCACTTTATCATAAACTTATCAATTTCTTGTTAATCTTACAATTTCTTATAATCTCAACAATATATTCAACATCACCTTCATGTTCAATCATGTTCATAACAAGTGTAAATACATCACTAAAGTTATAACAAGCTCAAATTCCATCCAAAACAACCAATCATACTCAAAATCATGCTAGAACAACATACATTGTCTAAACAACCTACTCTTAAACTAAAAAGTTTAAAATTTCGGAAGAAAAACACTAACATATGATAATCATGCATAAAATTAAGGAAAATCCATACCTTTGATGTTGTTAGACAAAAAGAACTAAGAAAAGATGGCAAACAAGCAACTTGATGAACACCCTTTTCAAAAACCCTAAAGTTCACGACCCAAGATCTTGCAAATTAGCAAGAATTGATGAAAACCGTGTTGGGGGTTTTGTTCTTCTCGAAAAATTACTCAAGATAGACTAAAAAATCAGGTGATTTGGTGGAAGATTGAAGGAGTTATGAGAACTTGAAGGTTTAGGGTTCTAGGAGTGTTTGTGGAGAAGATGAAGTTGGTAGGTGGAGTTTTTGAAAAGAGATAGCAAGGATTTTATGAGTAATAACTGATATGGGTTGTTTGTGGGTCGATTATGTGGTCAATAGAGAGCTTGGGTTATGTTTTATGAAGTTTAGAGGGTGTTTGGTTCGAATCCTTGTGTCAAAAACGAGCCAGCAGCAGATCGCAAAGGACAACCCGTCGCCAACGGGCCTGACCCCGTCGCCGACGGGCAAGGGAAAACTCGATTGGGGCGACGGCTTAATGGTCTGTTTACGGTTAAATGTGTGCCGATGGGCTATATTTTGAAGCCGTCGGCGACGGCCGCCACCCCGTAGCCGACGGGCTTTAATTTTTTTTTTTTGAAAAATAGAGAGAAATTTATGAACTTTTGTAAAGGGACTATGTACAATAAAAATTCCTAAAAATTATTAAAAATCTTTTTGTGATTTTTTATAAGTTAAATTTTAAAAACGCGGAAACCGTTAACGGCCCTACCACCCCCCGAAAAGCCGTGTATTGTCCCTAATACACACAAATAAGTTTTAAAACATACCTTTTTGTCTTCAAAACCTATTCATGATATCCGAACTTCACACAATTAAGAGGATTAGTACGAAACAAAAACGATTAAACACAAGAACACACAACCAATTAAATAGATGGTACATAACTTTACAAAATTTGTTACCGGTCCTTTTCATTCGACCTCATAGACCGGGATGCTTACCACGAAGCTCACCGATTCCTTGCTTTCCTCTACATTCTCGTTACCAACAAGAAACGGTTTTAGCCGATGACCATTTACCGTTTGTCGTATCCCATCCTTCGGGTCCTCAATGGTAACATCACCCAATTGACCGACCCGGGTGATCACATAGGGTCCCATCCATTTGCTCCGGAGCTTTCCGGGAAAGAACTTGAGATTCGAATTGTAAAGCCACACCTTTTGGCCAACCTCGAACTCTTTCTTTCTCAACTTGGCATCATGCGCTTTCTTCATTCCATCCTTGTACTTGGATGCGCATTCATATGCCATTTCCCGTAGCTCATCCAACTCGCATAGCTTAAGTTTCCTTTCCTTACTTGCATCGTCATATTGAACATTAACCTCTTTAATAGCCCATAACGATTTGTGCACAAGTTCCACCGGTAAATGACAATTTTTACCGTAAACCAACCGGTAAGGTGTAGTGCCTATGGGTGTCTTATGTGCCGTACGGTAGGCCCATAAAGCATCGTTCAATTTTATTGACCAATCCTTAAGGTCCGCCCGCACGGTCTTTTGCAAAATCTCTTTGATCTGCCTATTTGACACCTCAACTTGCCCGCTTGTTTGCGGGTGATAGGGGGTAGCAATTCTATGGTCAACACCAAACCGTTTTAGAAGTTTCCCAAACCGAAAATTTTTAAAATGAGATCCTCCATCACTTATGATGACACGAGGAATCCCAAACGTTGAAAAAATATTGGTTTGGACAAAATTACACACCACGGAATGGTCGTTCGTCTTGGTGGCTATTGCTTCAACCCACTTTGACACATAGTCAACGGCCACTAAGATGTACAAATTGCCATAAGAATTTGGGAATGGGCCCATGAAATCAATTCCCCATACGTCAAAAATGTCAACTACAAGGATTGGTTGCATGGGCATCTCATCCCTTTTTGAAATACCCCCAAGTTTTTGGCACTCTACACAATTTCTAGAAAATTCATTTGCGTCTTTAAAAATAGTAGGCCAATAAAGGCCACTATTCAACACTTTGTGACCCGTTTTGTGACCACTAAAATGGCCACCACACGCACACGAATGTAGATGCTGTAACACGCTTGGAATTTCTTCATCATCTATGCATCTTCTTATCACTTGATCCGCACACTCCTTCTACAAATGCGGTTCTTCCAACCGATAGTACTTGATTTGGGACATGAAGTGTTGCCTCTTCCGTCTATCCCAATGTGCCGGCATATCACCTGTAACAAGATAATTGACAATGTTAGCATACCATGGCAATTTATCTAATTTCATTATGTGCTCATCTGGGAAAGACTCATTGATATCTAAAGACTTCGGATCCTCTTCAACCATCAACCGGGACAAATGGTCCGCCACAACATTCTCGGTACCCTTTTTGTCCCGTATCTCCAAATCGAACTCTTGGAGCAACAACACCCATCGGATTAACCTCGGTTTTGCATCTTTCTTCTCCATGAGGTACCTAACTGCAGTGTGATTAGAATAAATAATCACTTTACTACCCCATATATATGCCCGAAATTTATCCAATGCATATACCACCGCGAGTAGCTCTTTTTCGGTGGTGGTGTAATTTAATTGTGCATCCGAAAGAGTCTTACTTGCGTAGTATATGGCAACGGGTTTCTTTTCAACCCGTTGTCCCAACACGGCCCCCACCGCATAATCACTCGCATCGCACATAATTTCAAAAGGAAAAGACCAATTTGGCGATTGCAAGATTGGGGCCTCAACTAACTTCTCTTTCAAATTGTTAAAAGCATTTTGGCAATTTTCATTAAAATCAAACGGTTGGTCTTTCAACAGCAAATTACATAAAGGCTTGGTTATGTCACTAAAACCCTTAATAAACCGCCGGTAAAAACCCGCATGACCTAGAAATGACCTAACACCTTTAACGGTCGTGGGATACGGTAAAGTAGATATGACTTGTACCTTTGCACGATCAACCTCTATCCCACGACTTGACACCACGTGTCCCAACACTATTCCCTCTTGAACCATAAAATGACTCTTTTCCCAACTTAAGACCAAACTAGTTTCGACACACCTTCTTAATACTTTATCTAGTTGGTCCAAACAAGCCTCAAAAGATGACCCAAAAATTGAGAAATCATCCATGAAGATTTCCAAAGACTTCCCCACCATATCTGAAAAGATACTCATCATACACCTTTAGAAGGTGGCGGGAGCGTTACATAATCCAAACGGCATTCGCCTAAGTGCGAAAGTGCCATAGGGACAAGTAAACGTGGTCTTTGCTTGGTCTTCCGGATGGATGGCGATTTGGTTATAACCAGAATAGCCATCTAAGAAACAATAAAATTTTTGCCCCGACAATTTCTCAACTATTTGATCAATGAACGGTAAAGGGAAATGATCTTTGGAAGTTGCGGTATTCAACTTCCTATAATCAATACAAATTCGCCACCCGGTTACCGGCCGAGTGGCTACCTCTTCACCTGCGTCATTTTTGACGACTTGTATGCCCGCTTTCTTGGGAACCGTCTGTGTTGGGCTCACCCATTGGCTATCCGAGATCGGGTAAAGGATACCCGCATCGAGCCATTTCAGCACCTCCTTCTTCACTACCTCCCGCATATTCGGATTTAATCTCCGTTGTGCATCTCGAACGGGAGTTACATTCTCTTCCGTGATGATTTTATGCATCACCACCGAGGGACTAATACCCTTCAAATCAGCAATGGTCCATCCAATCGCCGCCCGATTAGTGACCAAAACACCCATCAATTTATCCTCTTGCTCCACGGTTAAGTTTGATGCAATGATAACCGGGAGCGTGTTGCCTTCACCAACATAAGCATATTTGAGATGCTTAGGCAACGCTTTCAATTCAACCTCCGGAGGCTCCACTAATGACGGCTTCAACTTGGTGTCGATGCTCTCCGGTAAACTCTCAACTTGGTGCGTCCATGTCGGTTTTCCCTCTCTAACTGCAAGCACCTCCAAACTCTTTACTTCCTCGTCGATGCTCTTATCCATCTCCACCTGTGACCTGTCAAACATATAACAATCCTCCATTGTGTTTTCCCCATCTACGACTGTGTCGCAAAGAGGTATACACGTGTCAACGATGTTCGCCATATAGCATTCATCATCAACTTGAGGGCTCATAAGTCCGGAAAAAACATGCAACCTCAACCTTCGGTTTCCAAATGTCATGTCAACCGTTCCCGTTTTGCAATCAATTTGAGAATTTACGGTTTCTAAGAACGGTCGACCCAAAATCACCGTAGGTTGCTTGGTTGGGTCCTTGGCCACGTAATCAAGTACTAGAAAGTCCACCGGATAGTAAAAATCCTCGATTTTCACTATCACATCCGAAACAACTCCACGGGGTAGTTTGGGTGTCAAATCGGCTAACACCACGGTGGTGTTTGACGGTTGAAGTGGACCAAACTCGTATTGGTCATACAAACTACCCGGTAGAATGCTCACGCTAGCACCAAGATCAAGAAGTGCCCGGTTGATTTTAAAATCGCCTACTTGAATTGAAATGATAGGCGCACCCGGATCTTGGAGCTTAGGTGGAAGTGCACCCGAAAGAATCGAACTCACATTTTCGGTTAAATCTAACTTTTTTGGAAATTTGTGAGTGCGTTTTTGGGTACACAAATCTTTCAAGTACTTAGCATACGACGGTACTTGTTTGATTGCATCCAAAAGAGGTAAATTTATTTTTACTTGTTTAAAAATTTCCAACAACTCTTCTTGTTGTGGACCTCTTTTGTTTACAATTTTCTTTATGGGTCCCTTCAATGCTTCGGGATAAGGGGCGGTATTAGCCTCCACACCCTTTTCCTTAGCCTTGGGGACGGGGATGGTCACAACGGGAGTATCATTGTTCTTTTTCAAGTCATTTTTATTTTGACCCGTTTGACCATCCTCATTCTCATCTTCACTAGCATCCTCCACCACCCCTTCAACAAACTGGGGTGATGGTGTTTTGACACCATTATCAACGACTCGACCACTACGTAAAGTAATTTTATTAATTGGTACCTCACGTGTGTTCCTTGAGTTTGACCCTTGATGCTTAGGGTTCACCGCGGTGTCACTTGGGAGTCTTCCCGTGCTTCCTCTCATTTGAGCCATTTCTTCCGCTAGTTGACCCACTTGCTTTGCCAATGCCTCATGTGCTTTATCCCTAATCTCGTTTGTCTTCTTTATCTCCTTGATGTCATGGTGAGATTCTTTTATATTGGTTTGAGATTCTCTTTGCATATTCAACAGGGCATCCATTTTGGCACTCAAATCATCGCCACCTGTGGGATTGTTCGACCCGCTTCCATTACCGCCTTGATTGTTGTAATTCCGTTGGTACCCACCTTGATAATTGTTGTCCCGGCCTTGGTACCCTTGACTGTAATTACGTTGATAACCCCCTTGGTTACCACTTTGACGGTTGTTGTACGATGCTCCACCTTGATTACCTTGATTACCCGATTGAAAGTTCGGGTTCATTTGATTCGAATCGTTACCGTACCGGAAATTAGGGTGATTTCTCAACCCCGGATGGTAAGTGTTAGAGTTCATGTCATATTGTTTCCTATCTCCATACACTTGGTTGACTTCTTCGGTGTAGCCACTCGACCCCGTTGGACATTGCTCCGCTCTATGTCCAATATCACCACAATCTTCACATACCTCGAATTGAACCGCATTTACTTCCTTTTTCTTCATTCGAGCCATTTCCCGCTCTAAAGTGGAAATCTGATCTTTAGAGTCAAGATCGGGAAGTGACCGTGAAATGGGATGCTTCTTAGCTCGATCGGCCGATTCTTTCTCTTTCGAACGTTTACTCATCCGTTCCAAGAATTCCCAATCATCATCTTCATGGTTGCTTAGAAGGGTCCCATTGCTCGTTGATTCAAGTCGGTTCCATGTGTTGTCATCTAGACCTCGTACATAGCACTTGACCAACTCCCACTTTTCTATTTGATGATGTGGGCATCTTCGCATCATTTCTTTAATTCTTGTAAAGGCTTCATGCAACGGCTCGCCCGATAATTGGCGAAAAGACCTAATTTCATCACGAGCATCATCGGTCTTCGCCATAGAATAGTATTCATCTAGAAAAGCTTGTTGCATTTCTCCCCATGTGCGGATGCTATTGGCCGGGAGTGTAAGGAACCATTACTTCGCTTTGTCTTTCAATGAGAATTGGAACAACCGAAGTTTAACCTCATCTAGTGCAAAGTTATGCCCCCCGATAGTACCACAAATGGAAGAAAACTCTGTCAAATGTGTGTACGGTTCGTCATTAGATCTTCCATTAAAATGAGGAAGTATGTTGATGTAATGTGGTTTACAATCAAACATCCTCCTCTCACAAACGATTGGTGAGTCATTCTCGGTGACAACCGGCCTAAAACGATCATTCACTCCCCGTGGAGGTCGTTGACGACGATGTGGACCGTTAACTTCTTGATCGACCGGTCTTCTATTATCCCGTCTTTCACCTCTTCGATCCTCTCTTCTATCCTCTCTTCTATTATCCCTTGGGTTACCACCTCCCACGAAACGAGGAATCCGGTTAGGGTTTGCATTGTTGTTGTTATTATAAAACTCATCATTCCGGTTCCGTTGGTCATTGTTTCGTGGTTGACGGTTGTTCCCATAACCATCATTTCTTCCACCTCCGTAACCGTATTCGTCATCCCCAACGTAATTGGCATGTTGGTAGCCAAATTCCTCATCATCATACCTTCTAGCATTGTAGACGTTTCCCCTATTCACGTAGCCCCAATCTTCATCATCGTTAGCCCTATCATCATAGTATCCCCCGTCATCTGAATTTTCCGTATGAACACTCACATGTTCCGGCGATTGATAACCGGGAACACTATAAGGTTCATCATCGGGGATTGCATTCCTCAAGTCATCGATGTTGAAAATTGGGTCTTCATTTGCGGGATTGCCGCGATCACGATTTCCCCGACGCTCGGAATTGACATTCCGGTCATCTAAGTTGATGGGTAAAGAGGTTTGTCGATGAAGGTTTTGTTGTTGAGGTGTTCTTTGATTGTGGTTGGGATTTTGGTTTTGGAAAGGTGGTGTAGGTGGTCCGGTATTGTTGTTATTACCACCCGGTCGCTCGGGAGGTATAGGTTGCATATTTGGAGCGGGATTGAAGTTGCTTCGGTATTGGAATTGGTTCGGGTTTTAGTTTTGGTTGAAATTTTGGTTAGAGTTTTGGTTCGCCATTGAATCGGTTTCAATGGACGGTGTGTTTTGTGGTGTGTTGGTGGTTTGATTAGAAGCAAGTGTTGCTTCTAACCGGCTTGCTAGATTTCTTCTTGCTACCCTTTCGATTTCCGGTTCGTAGACTAAAGGTGAAGTCCTCCCGGAGTTCCGCGTATGCATGCACTACCTGTAACCTGCACAAGTAACACACCCGCGTAACAAGGAAAAAGACAAAGTGTAAAGAGAAACTAAACAATTTAAACAGATAATCAGAAAATTCAAACAATATCCAAACACAAAGCGCACGCACTCCCCGGCAGCGACGCCAAAATTTGATCGGAGTGTCGCGCTCCGGTCAAAGATAATATTTATAAGCCCAAATTACCCTTAACAATGTGTTAGCGGTAGTAAGGGGTCGAACCACGAAGAGTATGTGGTTTGTGTGTGGATTCGAATGAATTAAAACAATTGTCACGATATATGAAGCTTGCTAGAATAGTTTTGTGTTTTTGTTTAATTGAGAGATGATTTTTAACTAAATGAATTGATGAGAATGATTAACGACTACTACTAACGATTGCAAGAAAAATGGTTACTAGAACAATAATGATAAAAGGGAATCACACCCGGTTTCGGTAATTGTTAACCTAGAATTTCTACAAGTTTTAGTTTCAACTCAAATGCATTCGATTAACGGATTTAGTGTACCGTGACTTAGGTGCTACTAGCTATCAACGTCCCGAAGAACGGACAAAAAGACACTTTGTAATCAACACAAGTAAATCCTAACAACGACAATGTACAATCACATATCACCATTTCGCAAAGTCATAACTTTTAACATCGTTCGACAATTCACGAATTCGTAACAAATGTAATACTATTGTCAAAAGTTTCAAAAACCAAATACAAATTGTCACTAAGATGAAACAAGAACAATTCGAAACACTAAAATCAACAACTACCTACACCGGGGTGAAACCAAGATGATTAGCCGCTCATGGTTGATAAAGCTTGATCACCGGAAGTTTGGAACACGAATGATGTCATTTTGAAGCTTGTAGGATGAAGGAATGATGGATAATTAGGGTTTGTGGATGAAGATGGTGAGTGGTGAATAGATGGAGAATTAGGGTTATGGAAGAATTGATTGTGTGATGGATGATGATGATTCTCTTGATTCGGATCTTGTAGTGATGATAGAGATGGGATGGTCGGTGAGTGGTAGATCAATTGTGGCTCCAAGATAGAGTTCAAACTTCAAAATGTTGTGTAACTCCCGAATTCAATGTCCCTTGACCAATGAACATCGAGATTAACCCCCAAAACTCAACATTTCGCGTTTCCAGCTTTGACAAGCCGTCGCCGACGGCCCTCAACCCGTCGGCGACGGGCTTTGGTTTTCTTGTTTTCGTCCAACGGTTTAATCATCTGGATACGGCCAAAAGGTGGCGACGGGTATTTCTGGAAGGCGTCGCCGACGGGGCCCAGACCGTCGGCGACGGGCTCTCGTTTGCGAGATTCCTGTTTTTCGCTCCCAACACTCCCGGTTGACCCGTAACGCATCCTAGTGCTCCGGTTTTCGACCCGGTGACCCGTAAAGCTCCCGAAAAACTCCTTAAACTTCGTTAAACCTGCATAAACACAAATCTAATTAAAAGTAGGCCATTCAAGATTAAAACTCTTATAAAAATATAAAGTTATACAATTACGAGCACCGGTTTTCAACCACACATCATCGCCTAAACGACATCATCCGTGCTTTGCTTATACACGCCAATCTTCCTCCATCTTTTTGGGTGGAAGTGTTACATACGGCCGTCTACTTGCATAAAATTTTACCCACCAAACGCCTCAATTTTTATACTCCCACCTTTGCCCTCTACCTACGGCATCCCGAGTACGAACATCTACGGGTGTTCGGGTGTGTAACGCCCGGCTCTTTTGTACTTTCCATTTATAGAAAGTTTTGTTCGTATTTCTATTTTTGGAAACCTTGTATTCTTGTAATTCGTCTTTTCGTTGTAATCGTTGTAAAACCGAGACTTGGATCATTAATGAAACTCGTATTTTGTTACAAATATGTTATACACACTTCATATATGCTCGTATGTTCAATTTTGTGAATCAATTGATGTTAAATCGTTATTCTTGGAAACTATGTGCTAGACTTGTAATTAATCTAAACTTATGCCTAAAACGTGTATTGAACGTAAACGAAACTTGATTATGATACTTATTCACTCAATTATACTTCGGTTTTGATCGCCATGCTTGAATGTACCTTAAACTATGTTTATATGCTAAAACAAGTCCCCAAACTATCAAGAATGCATCTAAAGGGATCAAATAGGAAACTTCAGGGGCTAAATTGTAATTTATGAAACTTTATGTCAAATAAGCAAGCCCGGGCGGCCCGCTTCAACTTACCTGATATCTCAGGCGGGCCGCATGGCCTTCAGCTTCGCAGAAAAACACAACAGCTGATTATGTACGCGAATTTGGCACGAAATCCCATCTTCTAACCCTCCCCAATCACCTTTAATCCACCTCTAAACACCTCCAATCACACTCAAACTCTTCCACTATAAATATACACCTTCTCCAAGCATTCCTACACTTTCAACACTCTCAAATCACTCCAAATTCACTCTCAAATCAGTAGCAAATCTGCATTTTCGGACAGATTCATACCCTTGCACTAAAATAGGTATAACTTGCTCATTTCTTAACGAAATCACTTGATTCTTCTTCCTACTTGCTTGGATAATCATGGGGTTTGATTCATTGACTTCTCCTTGGAGAAATCAGACCTGGAATTGCCCTGAAATGGTCCAAGAACTTTCTGTTTTGTTCAAACTTGTTTAAACTTCATCCAACTTGTGTCTAACACATCTCACACCAATGTCCTAATGCTTACAACCTCTCTTATGGTTGGTTAAGCTTAAAAACATGGTTGAGACACTTAAATCAGAGGATTAAACCTCATAAACTTTCTGTTTGTTTAGGGTGTTTTGACCCACAAGTCATGTTCGAGCTAGTTCTTGATGTAGAGTGATTATGGAACAACTTGGGTTGTTCCAAACATACAATCCTCACATGATTTGATGATTTCCCTTAGTTAGATTTTTTATATTATACTAATCCTAGTTCGTGACCCTCCTTGGTTGTTTTTACATCAAGAGAAGTGGTGAACATTCAAGGGGTTCCTAAATGGAAGTTATTCTTCCTACCCCATACATGACATCCATGAATAACTCGAGGTGCCTAAATGAAGATCTTAATCTTCTACCTCCTACTTGAAATATTGGACTTAATAATATGTAATACTTAACCTAAATATATATATACACTCATTCGAACCTTTAATATTAAACTTGTGTTTATATGTTAAAGTAGTAGAATACCATCTAAGACTTAACACTCCAAGTATGATTCTAATGGGCATACTACCCATGAAATACAATATAACCCTAGTGGTTACGTAGTGTCATATAAGAGTATAAGTTAAAGATGATTATTTTGATATCATACTTTATGTTATGTTAAACTCCAAATTTATAATCTTCCGTTGAACGCCAAACTCACACACCTACGTTTCCTTGTGTAGAAGGACTAGGTGCTCCAACTTAATTCATCCACCAAACTCACTCGCGGGATTTCAAGTAGGAAAGCTTGCAACCACTGTGAGTATACCCGATCCCTTTTTCCCCTTTACACTTTGGGATGCAACATGTATAATTATGCAAACATCTTTAAACTAAACTAAACATACTCAATCCTTGTACAAACATGAAACTAATGTGCTTTACTTATGATTCTTGTATGCTCTATTTGAACGATTTGGAACGTATATGCTCATTAACTTTGCTAGCCCACCTTAACAATTATAGCGTTATAGGATTTACGCACCTCCCGTTAAACTTGGGGTATTGTTAAGTTAAACATTTACCATCCCGCTATCAATTGGGATTAGGTTATTTTATGCGTTGGATTCTTGGGTTTGATCATAGTGTACGCCAAAATTGCATGCTAGTAATTCACATATTATGAATCATGTTGGATTTGAGCCTTTTATTCTATTATGCTATGTAAACAAACTTGTATACTCGCTCATTGCCTTTGCATTGAAACTCTATTTTAATACATGTTGCAGGTTGATTATCGAAGTATGGATGAATGATGAAACCAGTTTAGGGTGGACTAGATACACACCTTTAATCTATTTATCTTTTAATGTTATGTTATTTGTTGAAACAATGTTGTATTTTGTTTTGAATATTGTATGACAAGTTAGCACTTGCAATGAAATTTGAATTTAATTAAATATTGTCACATAGTGTTATGAAGTCTCTAGCAATCTATACACACTTCGTCTCATCCCAATGTTTCCGCCATCGGTTGGGGTGTGACAGGGTGTGCGTGTTACCCTAACACCTCTGCTACCCAACCTCATAAATTACATGCCCGCTCTATCCGGTGCATTTTTCTCGGGTATCCACCCGACTTTCGTGGGTATCGATGTTTTGACCCAACAACGGGACGCGTACACATCTCTCGCCACGTGACCTTTGATGAACATGTTTTTCCGTATACCATTCCTCAAAACCCAACCGCCTATAAATTTCTGGACGACACGGTGCCTCCAGGCTTCACCTTTCACTAGCCTGTCCCCAAGCTTTCATTTGCGGCCCAAACCCAGCCACCCATTACGGCCCAAACCCAGCCACTCGTTACGGCACCTTACCCCATCACTTATAGCCGTCGCCCCAAACCACCCGTGGCCCAACCTCAGACCTCTCACCACACATCACCCATTGCTGGCCCAAACCAAACAGCCCAATCCACCCACTCTACCTCCTCCGGCCCCACCGTACTCCAGCCCGCTCCCCCAACCAACTCCCATCCCATGACCACCCATTCCAAATCTCGGTCCACTACTCAATCGTGTAACACCTCGAAAATTCACGTCCTATAATGTGTTGACACGTGTCATATGTTTAAAACGTGTGAAAGAATATTATAGGACTAAAGTTGACAAACATGGAAAGTATGTGAATATACGTATTCTAAGTGTCAACTGTGAATAAATATAATGTACAATAACCCGACACGATGTTTATAACATCAAATGAATAAATCATGGATCATACGAAGCTAAAAGTGAGAGATTGCAAACTACAGGGGTTAAATGTGTCAACATGTTTAAGTTATACCTCTGAGTAACCTTTTGACAAACCCGAAGCTTTGTAACGGTTAATTATGCTCACTAGAATACATGATTTAAATTTCGTAAAGTTTCGTTATCGTATGAGAAAGTTATGATCAAATTCGCGTGCGAAGGGTTAAAGTGTAAACGTTGAAAGTTAGGACTTTTCGGGTAACAATAAAGTTAACCGGGGACTTAACGAAGTGGGTATATGTTTTAAAGCCCTTATAGATCAATTATGGGGGTTCATAATGCAAGAAACAAGTGCCTAATCGGAGTTTGAAGAGCCAAGGATTAAATAGCAAAAGATCAAAAAGTAAGATTTGCTGCAGGTGACCGTCGCGCCACGCGAGGGACTCCCAGTTCCGTAAATTGTTGGCTGTTGTCTGCCATTGCCTTTATGCGCGCCTTTAACCGATTTTTCACATCTTGTGCGACCCCTAGGCACCCCCTAAACACTTAGGGACATGTGTTGATGAGTTGTGGGCAGTTGTAGCTTGAGTTGTCAACTTCTTGTGGTGATTAAACTACTATATAAGGCCATTAGTTGCAACAAGTTTTCCTCACACCTTCATCTACACTTTGGAGCATCTCTGGAGCACAAGACCTCTCCCAAGTGATCCCTGGTCGTTCATAGGACTCTTGTAAGTTTGCCTAACCTTTCTTAATTAAGTTTTAGCTTAGTATTAGCTTAAAAGTCAAACCGTCGTAATTAACGGTTGACTTTAAGATTAATCACTAATGGTCCAGTGATTAGTCGAATCAAAAGTACCTTTAAGTAGGAAATTATGTGGGTAATAAAACCTTAAAAGGGTTTCCCCTGATTCCCAATCTAACTAGGTCAAATGTCGGGTCAAACTTACTAATAAAAAGTCAACAGAATGTTTAAAATGCAATTTATGCATGATTAGCAATGTAGAACACATACAACCTGTTTGATCATTAATATAACTTGGTAATTAGTGTAAGGACATGTCTAAACATGTTCAACCCGACAATTTCCTGTTTAGACCCGGTTCGGAACCGAAAGTCGCATAGTTTGACTTATACTTTGACTTTCAGTTCTGACCCGTTATGGTATGTTTTAGAAATGCCTTAGAGCTTTATTTGGACCAGGTTACATGCTAGTATAACCCTCTGTGATTATACACCTCGGATCATTAGTTATCCAATAAATTTGCATGATTCCGTTAATTGCTCATATGTTGACCATTATGCCCTTATTACCTTAAAACGTGATTTTTGGAAATGTAAAAGAGTAGAAACTTTAATTACTGATATATAAACTTGTATGCAAAGTTTGACATCAGTTTGAGGTGTAGATTAAGAGTTATGCTCGTTAGCGTAAAATTAAAGCTTTATGTTAATTAAACGGCGTATTTAGCGTATAGCCTACTTAAACATACTTTTTGATATCAAACTCTTTACCCACTGATGTAATATATTATTTTGGGATTTTTAAAGATTTTTAATTAATTTTAGGCTGAGCATAACTTATAGTCGTAGGCTAATCCGGTAATTGTCGGTTTTGCCCTTACGGGCTATAAAATGAGTTTTACATATCTAAACGACTCCAAACCTTTTGCTACTGATCACATATGATAAATAAATTATTTTAAGCCTTCTGGAAATATAAAAATATCAGATTTATGTATCAAACCCGAAAATGGCTTTTAATCGCCTTTTTAAGCGTTTTTAACGCATAGTATGTACTAGAAGTATTTTAAACATACAAGGGTTGATACCTACTGATATTTGAGGCAAATTATAATATTTTAACAGTAAGCAAAGGTTGTTAAACTCAGACTTCAGTTTTGAGCTTTTCGGCTTATGTGAAATTACCAAAATACCCCTACGGGGCATGGTTTGGTTATAATTGATAAATTTCACATATATACCTTACCCTACTGTTATAACTCATTAAATTGAGTATGTTTGCTGATTACATCAGACCTGTAACTCAGTTAAACACTTAAACTCTTTTATAACCTTGTAAATGACCAAACTACCCCTACGGGGCATAGTTTGTGTTTAAACTCGTTTCGGGCATAATAAATGATATCTTACTGATGTCACAACATATATGAAGCATATTAACTTAGGAAACCTGTAAATAGCTCTCATGAATACTCGTTACGCTTTTTACGCGTTCGGTTCGGTTTATGTAACTAGTTTACATAAACTAGCCTAAACGGGTCAAACCTTAACGGTTTTATCTCAAAATCCAGAATGTGTATGAAATTCCCATATTAAACAAGTCTCTGGACTTGTCAGGTCTAAATCACATTCTATCCGGTCTTCGCTTAATCGTGCGTACGAACCGCATCTTTGAAACTAGCCGGTCTAAGCTTAAGCTTAATTAAAGACCCGTTAGGATTCTAATAGGTTATTATAAACCTTCGTTCCAGATTAGGAGGACCAGTAAAAGCTACTTGCAATTTGCTTATTGTGATATATACTTTGCTCAGGTAAATACTTTTAACTTATTTTCCCTATACGGGCTTGGGTCACGGTATATAGCATACCGCTTGATCGGGCATCAAATCCTCCACCGTTGAGTGGGTAATTGAATAATTTGATCGGCTCGTTTAAACAGTCTTGTTACTTAAATCCTTTGGGGGGGTTAATGACCATGTCTCGGATATCCTTGACATCATTTTACGAAATGGCCACGACTTAAGCGCGGGGTGTAGGTGTACACCCGTCAGTGCACTAAAGTATATTGTGGTGTGTCTATTGATCTTTAACCCGAACAAGATCCGGGCTACTGAAAGCACAAGGAACATGTAATTCGTTCACAAGATTATATATATTTAAATAATTCTCCCAAGTTAAGAAAAATGTTTATGCCACGTGCATCCAAACCAAATTTTCAATCATTTTCCAAAATGAGTCAGTTGATTGTATTTACCAGTGTAAACTAACGTATTTTCCCAAAAAGATTAAATGCAGGTACTAAACGTAATTGGCTGGGATTTCTCCTTAGCATCATTAGAAGTCTCGCAAGCTTAAGATGCCTGAAGTCTGTTGAACTATTGTTTTCAATATATTTTTCGATCCGTCTGTGGATAAACTTCCGAATATTGTGACATTTGATTTTACAATATTAAATTCGGTGGTATTATATCTTTTAAATTGCTTCCGCTGTGCATATTAAATATTGTGTTGTTTGACTATTATGTTGCCAACCACGTCACGATACTCCCCCACCGGGCCCACCGGTGACACGTGGAAACCGGGGTGTGACAGGTTGGTATCAGAGCCAACATTGAGTGAATTAAACACTAGCCTTTTGTGTTTAATCTCAATAACACAATTGCACATTTCTAAACTTTCGAGTCTAGACATATAACATAGGACAAATTCCACTTTGATTGTGTTGTCCTTTATTTTTGCATATATTTTGTTTTGTTATCTCATGCTATATTGACAGGAATTAAAAATGCCGCCAAGATTCTTCAGGAGAAGAGGAAGAGGCAAGGGGCCAATCACCGCCCCCAATGATAATGAAGCTGGACCTTCGAATGCACGAGCTCCATCTACCACGGAGAGTGACGATCCCCGGCAGAACCGGAGAAACCTCTTCGAGCCGGCAAGACGGCCGGTCTCACATAGCTCAACACCTCCAGTGCATAACTCATATGGGCCATACTCGGAAAATGAGTCCAACAACCCTCAACCTTCATACATACCATTGCAGCGATCTCTATCGCACAACTCTTTTGGTGACCCTACACCAGTGTTTCGGGGCCGGTTTAACCCGGCCAATTATATACAAGAACCAGTGGGTTTTAACCCATTGGGACCGGAGGACCACTTCTCTGGCAATCATGCGGACGACATGGACGAGGATACGGACCCCGTCGAGCCCGCCAGTGGTACACCGAACCATCCCATAGAGATTTCGGATGGCTCTTCATTCCACGGATCACCCTATGTTGGTCAGGATAGCTTTCAGGCGATGTTCACCAGGCATGAATGGTACTATACGCCTCCTCACCATTCGTCGCCTCAGCAGCAGCAGCAGCAACAACAGGATCCCTCTGTGGATTCCAGATTCGTGGCAGTCATGCCACCGCCTCCACCGCCGCCAGTGCTGCCGGCACCTCCGCAACCGCCGAGGCAAAGGAGAACCGGTGCGCGCATGTCGTCACGAGCAGGGGATTTCCATTTCAGTTCCCCGCGTCAATCCAGTGGCAGCCACTATCCGCCACATCAAGAGGACCCACAAATGGGTGGACCTTCTAACCCAGCTGTACCGCAGCCACCGCCGATGGGTTTTGATAACCCAATTCCAGCATATACGGGTTCTATGGCATACAACCCGTTTGAGCCGCCGGTTCACCACAACTACGGTTACGCAGAGGCCGACCCTTACATGGTAGCGGCTAATTATAACGCTCTTCACCCGGAGGGACCATACGGAGCTCCATGGGGAGTAGGTTACCCGACTCAGGGATACCAGATACCTCCTAGACCTATTATCTGGACGCAATCGCAGCAGCCACGGTTTTCTCCCCAGGAAGGGAGGAAATCCTACAAAGGTTTGATGAAGTAGAGCGAGGCTTCCACCGTGACCGTAGGGAGAGACAGAGCTTCTTCCAAGGATTGGCAAGCTTGATCAAGGGGAAGAACAAGAAGGATCATTGAATCCTTCCATTTGTTGTTAAGCCCCTACGTGGGTATGTATGTTGTTTATTTTGACCCCTGCGTGGGTCTATCTTTCTGTAAACCCCTACGAGGGTATTTTATTTGTGTAAGTCCCTGCGTGGACTATTATGTGTGTTATTAAGCCCCTGCGAGGGTAAGTATTTATTTAAACCCCTGCGTGGGTAAGTTTGTTATTTGAAAAGACCCGTTTAGGGCAGCGTGTAATATTGTAATAAATTAATGGAATAATTGTTTTATAAATTTCATGTTTGCTGTTATATGCATAAATATTATATGTGAAATAAATAAATCAAAAATCATTCCTTTTAAATAAATATCTGCCTATGTAAATTTTTAAATAAGAATCTTAAAGTGTGAAACCTAGCCTTCGGGTCATTATAAGGCCGGGCCAAGATGGTAAGACCTGTTTAAAAGATTTGTATCCCTGTTAACATCTGAATACATGTTAACACTCCTGGCAGATGTGATTCATTTAAAATCACACGCATTATTATTATATAAGGATCTTTCAAAGATTCCAAACTCAACTAAATGATCTCTGAATCATGGGTTAAATCATCAATTAAGATGATCATATTTTTACCATACGTGGTAATCCGTGCCTACGGGCCCTGCTCATTTCTATATGAGCCAAAGGACAGTGGTAGCTATGACTCCCTGTCAGATAAAGGTAATGAACTAGGTTCAAACCTCAAATGCTTTGATTCTCTGAAATCCTAGCATATAATTTATAAATGTCCTTGGGACTAGGCCTATTGTGCCAGTATACCTTCATGTTTTGATTCTCTGAAATCATAACTTATAAATTAAATTGTCCATGTGACTAGGCCTTTTGTGCCACAAATAAAACTGTTATTGTTTTATAATTAGGATAAATATTAATAGAAATCCTAAATAGATATGATTAATAAATTAACCAACTATGGTCTCTGTTACCATGGTTAATGAATTACCCTAAGGGGCAATTCCATAATAAACTCCCAAATAAACTATTGTCCTTGTTTTCTGTAACAGTTCAATTAAAATGGCTAACTCAGACGAGATAAATAGTCATCCAATAGAGAACATTGATAACGCCCGAATTAACTTAACGGGTGCTGAATTAAAAGCGTTGGTCGACGACGCGGTTACAAAGGCTTTGGAAAGGCAGTACGAAGAGTATAGTGGGACTCGTAGTAGGACCCTATCTACACAGCCTTCAAAGCCACCGTCCAAGAAGGACGACCCTAAGAAAGATGATGATCGGCACTCCTCGAACCACAGTGCTCTATCTCAGCAGGTTATACTAAACCAGGGACCCCGTGACAAGGGTTGCTCATATAAATATTTCGTTTCCTGCAAACCCCGGGATTTCACTGGGGAGAAAGGAGCCATTGACTGTATGACATGGCTGGATGAGATGGATACGGTTGTAGATATCAGCGGATGCGCTGAGAGAGACGTGGTCAAGTTTGTGTCGCAGTCCTTTAAGGGTGAAGCTTTAGCATGGTGGAGATCTCTGATTCAAGCCACCGGAAAAATTCCATTGTACAACATGTCGTGGGATCAATTCGTTACCCTTATCAGGGAAAATTACTGCCCTCAGCATGAGGTGGAGAAGATAGAGTCTGATTTTCTATCCTTGGTGATGACAAACCTTGACTGTCAAGCTTACCTAACGAGCTTCAACACTATGTCCCGGTTGGTTCCATATCTGGTAACCCCGGAACCAAAACGAATAGCTCGTTTTATCGGTGGTTTAGCCCCGAGATCAAGGCAAGCGTAAAAGCTTCTCGGCCAGCTACTTTTATATCAGTAGCTGACATTTCCTTATCCCTCACTCTGGATGCGGTAAGACAGAGATCGCTGAGGAATAAGGAGGCTGAGAAGAGAAAGCGTGAAGATGATAGTTCACGTAGGTCGAACAAGAAGCACCGTGGGAACGGTGACAACAAGAAAGGATCAGAGTCAAGGAAAGATGGGCATAATTCGGGTGAGAAGCCCAAATGCAAAATTTGCAAGAAGCCGCACTTTGGAAAGTGCAGACTTGAGTCGAACTCACAGACTCAGTCAAAAACCTATGCTTGTGGTATTTGCAAGTCCACGGATCACAAAACCTTGGATTGCAAGAAGATGAAAGATGCAACGTGCTACCGTTGCAATGAAAAGGGGCACATTAAGACCAACTGCCCTAAATACAACAAGAAGCCTGAAGAGGCCAAGAAGACCAATGCGAGAGTCTTCAGAATGGACGCGAAAGAGGCTGTGCAAGACGATAATGTCATAACAGGTACTTTCCTTGTAAATGATGTCTTTGCAAGAGTACTTTTTGATTCAGGCGCAGATAAGTCTTTCGTAGATAACAAGTTTTGTAAATTGTTGAATTTACCTGTCAAAACCTTAAGCGTAAACTATGAGGTAGAGTTAGCAGATGGTACCATAGAAACCGTCTCAACTGTGTTAGATGGATGTGTTATATCCATTAAGAACCATTCTTTTCCTCTGTCTCTACTTCCATTTAAGTTGGCCGGTTTTGACATAGTTCTGGGTATGGACTGGTTATCTCATAACCAGGCCCAAATTGTCTGTAACATGAAGCAAGTGGTAATAAAGACTCCGTCTGGTGAATCACTTACCATTCGGGGGGATACCCAGTATGGACTGCCTGAGCAGGTGACTATGCTTAAGGCTTCCAAGTGTTTAAAGAGGGGTTTTGTCATCTACATGGCACAAGTGATTATTGAAGAGCCCAAACCGAAGATAGAAGACATCCCTGTCATCTCTGAATTCCCAGAAGTTTTTCCGGAAGAACTACCTGGTTTGCCACCAGATAGACAAGTGGAATTCAGAATGGATATCATCCCCGGAGCAGCACCAGTTGCCAGAGCACCATATAGGTTGGCGCCCACGGAGATGAAAGAATTGAGGACACAGCTAGACGAATTACTAGCCAAGGGTTTCATTAAACCTAGCTCGTCTCCTTGGGGAGCGCCAGTCCTGTTTGTCAAGAAGAATGATGGATCGATGCGTCTGTGCATCGACTATCGTGAGCTTAATAAGGTCACGATAAAGAATAGATATCCTTTGCCTAGGAACGACGATTTGTTCGATCAGTTACAAGGGGCCAGTTATTTCTCGAAGATTGATTTGAGGTCAGGCTACCATCAACTGAAGGTTAGAGATGAAGACGTGCATAAAACTGCATTTAGGACTCGTTATGGTCATTACGAGTTCCTAGTGATGCCTTTTGGGCTCACTAATGCACCGGCCGCATTCATGGATCTCATGAATCGCGTTTGCAAGCCGCACTTAGATAAATTCGTCATCGTCTTCATTGACGACATTCTCATTTACTCTAAGAGCCAAGCTGATCATGAGAAACATCTTCGATGTATTCTCAAACTTTTACATCAAGAGAAACTCTATGCCAAATTCTCTAAGTGTGAATTTTGGCTACGAGAAGTCCAATTTCTTGGACATGTGGTCAGTGAGCGTTCCAGGTGGATCCCGCTAAAGTTGAAGCTGTTATGAATTGGCAAGAGCCAAAGACGCCTACGGAAATTCGTAGCTTCCTGGGATTGGCAGGATATTACAGGCGTTTCATTGAAAATTTTTCAAGGATTGCTGCACCCTTAACTTCATTGACTAAGAAGAAAGTAAAGTTCGTTTGGGGCCCTAAGCAGCAAGAGTCCTTTGATATTTTGAAACAGAAGTTGAGCAACGCTCCTGTGCTGACATTACCTGAAGGCACTGAAGAATTCGTAGTTTACTGCGATGCTTCACACACCGGCATGGGGTGTGTGCTTATGCAGAAAGACAAAGTTATTGCCTATGCATCACGACAGTTAAATGTGCATGAAAAGAATTACACCACCCACGACTTGGAATTGGGTGCCGTTGTATTCGCACTAAAACTGTGGAGGCATTACCTATATGGAATCAAGTTTGTGATCTATTCTGATCACAAGAGCCTCCAACATCTGTTTAATCAGAAGGAATTAAACATGAGACAACGCCGTTGGATGGAAACTTTAAATGATTATGATTGTGAAATAAGATACCATCCCGGCAAGGCGAATGTAGTCGCCGATGCATTGAGTCGAAAGGAGAAGGTGAAACCCATCCGAATCAATGCCAAGCGCATGGAAAAAAAGAATAATTTAATTGAAAGGTTGTTAGCTGCACAGAAGGAAGTTGTGTTGGAAGCTAACTATCCTAACAAAAAGCTAGGGGTAACTGAGGAGCAGTTAACTCTTAGCAAGGACGGAATTCTATGATTGAATGGACGAATATGGGTTCCAATTTATGGAGGACTTCGAGATGTCATCCTCCAGGAAGCCCATAGTTCCAAATACTCCGTTCATCCTGGAGCTGATAAGATGTACCAGGATCTAAGGGCAAATTATTGGTGGATAGGCTTGAAAAAGTCTGTAGCCGCCCATGTAGAAAAATGCTTGACATGTGCGCAAGTCAAGGCCGAGCATCAGAAACCGTCAGGTTTGCTACAACAGCCTGAACTTCCTACGTGGAAATGGGAAATGGTAACTATGGATTTTATTACCAAGTTACCTAAGACAAGGAAAGGAAATGATACAATATGGGTTATAGTTGATAAACTGACTAAGTCAGCACATTTCTTACCCATCAAGGAGACTTATAGCTCCAACATGTTAGCCCAATTATACGTTGATAAGATTGTAGCCTTACACGGCATACCTGTGTCTATTATCTCTGACCGAGATACTAGATACACCTCACATTTTTGGAAGAGTTTCCAACAATCTTTGGGCACCCGTTTGAATTTTAGTACGGCTTACCATCCTCAGACTGACGGTCAGAGTGAGCGTACTATTCAAACGCTGGAAGACATGCTACGTGCATATACGATCGATTTGGGTGGTAGTTGGGATAAGAACCTACCGTTAATCGAATTCTCCTACAACAATAGCTACCATACCAGCATTAAGGCTGCGCCCTTCGAGGCATTATACGGTAGAAAGTGTAGATCGCCCGTTTGTTGGGCGGAAGTTGGAGATGTCCAGTTATCAGGACCAGAGATAGTCTTTGAAATGACGGACAAGATTGTCCAGATTCGTGACCGTCTCAAAGCTGCCCGTGATAGGCAGAAGAGCTACGCAGATCCGAAGCGTAAAGCTTTTCACTTCGAAGTAGGTGATAAAGTGTTGCTCAAAGTATCACCCTGGAAAGGAGTGATGCGATTTGGTAAAAAAGGCAAGCTAAGCCCGAGATACATAGGACCTTTCGAGGTTATCGAACGTGTCGGGTCAGTTGCCTATAAGCTAAAATTACCTGAAGAGCTCAGTAGAATTCACAATGTGTTCCACATCTGCAATATGAAGAAGTGCTTCGCTGATGAATCACTGGTTATACCACATACAGATGTGCATATAGACGAGAGCTTAAAATTTGTGGAAAAACCTTTGTTGATTGAAGATCGACAGGTAAAGAAGCTTCGAAGGAAGCATGTACCTATTGTAAAGGTCAAATGGGATGCCCGTAAAGGACCCGAATACACGTGGGAGGTTGAATCCATGATGAAAGAAAAGTACCCTTATTTATTTCAATAAATCTCGGGTTGAGATTTATTTTAAGGGGGTGAGGATGTAACACCTCGAAAATTCACGTCCTATAATGTGTTGACACGTGTCATATGTTTAAAACGTGTGAAAGAATATTATAGAAGGACTAAAGTTGACAAACATGGAAAGTATGTGAATATAGTTATTCTAAGTGTCAACTGTGAATAAATATAATGTACAATAACCCTACACGATGTTTATAACATCAAACGAATAAATCATGGATCATACGAAGCTAAAAGTGAGAGATTGCAAACTACAGGGGTTAAATGTGTCAACATGTTTAAGTTATACCTCTGAGTGACCTTTTGACAAACCCGAAGCTTTGTAACGGTTAATTATGCTCACTATAATACACGATTTAAATTTTGTAAAGTTTCGTTATCGTATGAGAAAGTTATGATCAAATTCGCGTGCGAAGGGTTAAAGTGTAAACGTTGAAAGTTAGGAATTTTCGGGTAACAATAAAGTTAACCGGGGACTTAATGAAGTGGGTATATGTTTTAAAGCCCTTATAGATCAATTATGGGGGTTCATAATGCAAGAAACAAGTGCCTAATCGGAGTTTGAAGAGCCAAGGATTAAATAGCAAAAGATCAAAAAGTAAGATTTGCTGCAGGTGACCGTCGCGCCACGCGAGGGGGCCCTCGCGCCACGTGAGGGACTCCCAGTTCCGTAAATTGTTGGCTGTTGTCTACCATTGCCTTTATGCGCGCCTTTAACCGATTTTTCACATCTTGTGCGACCCCAAGGCACCCCCTAAAAACTTAGGGACATGTGTTGATGAGTTGTGGGCAGTTGTAGCTTGAGTTGTCAACTTCTTGTGGTGATTAAACCACTATATAAGGCCATTAGTTGCAACAAGTTTTCCTCACACCTTCATCTACACTTTGGAGCATCTCTGGAGCACAAGACCTCTCCCAAGTGATCCCTGGTCGTTCATAGGACTCTTGTAAGTTTGCCTAACCTTTCTTAATTAAGTTTTAGCTTAGTATTAGCTTAAAAGTCAAACCGTCGTAATTAACGGTTGACTTTAAGATTAATCACTAATGGTCCAGTGATTAGTCAAATCAAAAGTACCTTTAAGTAGGAAATTATGTGGGTAATAAAACCTTAAAAGGGTTTCCCCTGATTCCCAATCTAACTAGGTCAAATGTCGGGTCAAACTTACTAATAAAAAGTCAACAGAATGTTTAAAATGCAATTTATGCATGATTAGCAATGTAGAACACATACAACCTGTTTAATCATTAATATAACTTGGTAATTAGTGTAAGGACATGTCTAAACATGTTCAACCCGACAATTTCCTGTTTAGACCCGGTTCGGAACCGAAAGTCGCATAGTTTGACTTATACTTTGACTTTCAGTTCTGACCCGTTATGGTATGTTTTAGAAATGCCTTAGAGCTTTATTTGGACCAGGTTACATGCTAGTATAACCCTCTGTGATTATACACCTCGGATCATTAGTTATCCAATAAATTTGCATGATTCCGTTAATTGCTCATATGTTGACCATTATGCCCTTATTACCTTAAAACATGATTTTTGGAAATGTAAAAGAGTAGAAACTTTAATTACTGATATATAAACTTGTATGCAAAGTTTGACATCAGTTTGAGGTGTAGATTAAGAGTTATGCTCGTTAGCGTAAAATTAAAGCTTTATGTTAATTAAACGGCGTATTTAGCGTATAGCCTACTTAAACATACTTTTTGATATCAAACTCTTTACCCACTGATGTAATATATTATTTTGGGATCTTTAAAGATTTTTAATTAATTTTAGGCTGAGCATAACTTATAGTCGTAGGCTAATCCGGTAATTGTCGGTTTTGCCCTTACGGGCTATAAAATGAGTTTTACATATCTAAACGAATCCAAACCTTTTGCTACTGATCACATATGATAAATAAATTATTTTAAGCCTTCTGGAAATATAAAAATATCAGATTTATGTATCAAACCCGAAAATGGCTTTTAATCGCCTTTTTAAGCGTTTTTAACGCATAGTATGTACTAGAAGTATTTTAAACATACAAGGGTTGATACCTACTGATATTTGAGGCAAATTATAATATTTTAACAGTAAGCAAAGGTTGTTAAACTCAGACTTCAGTTTTGAGCTTTTCGGCTTATGTGAAATTACCAAAATACCCCTACGGGGCATGGTTTGGTTATAATTGATAAATTTCACATATATACCTTACCCTACTGTTATAACTCATTAAATTGAGTATGTTTGCTGATTACATCAGACCTGTAACTCAGTTAAACACTTAAACTCTTTTATAACCTTGTAAATGACCAAACTACCCCTACGGGGCATAGTTTGTGTTTAAACTCGTTTCGGGCATAAAAATGATATCTTACTGATGTCACAACATATATGAAGCATATTAACTTAGGAAACCTGTAAATAGATCTCATGAATACTCGTTACGCTTTTTACGCGTTCGGTTCGGTTTATGTAACTAGTTTACATAAACTAGCCTAAACGGGTCAAACCTTAACGGTTTTATCTCAAAATCCAGAATGTGTATGAAATTCCCATATTAAACAAGTCTCTGAACTTGTCGGGTCTAAATCACATTCTATCCGGTCTTCGCTTAATCGTGCGTACGAACCGCATCTTTGAAACTAGCCGGATTAAGCTTAAGCTTAATTAAAGACCCGTTAGGATTCTAATAGGTTATTATAAACCTTCGTTCCAGATTAGGAGGACCAGTAAAAGCTACTTGCAATTTGCTTATTGTGATATATACTTTGCTCAGGTAAATACTTTTAACTTATTTTCCCTATACGGGCTTGGGTTACGGTATATAGCATACCGCTTGATCGGGCATCAAATCCTCCACCGTTGAGTGGGTAATTGAATAATTTGATCGGGTCGTTTAAACAGTCTTGTTACTTAAAGCCTTTGGGGGGTTAATGACCATGTCCCGGATATCCTTGGCATCATTTTACGAAATGGCCACGACTTAAGCGCGGGGTGTAGGCGTACACCCGTCAGTGCACAAAAGTATATTGTGGTGTGTCTATTGATCTTTAACCCGGATAAGATCCGGGCTACTGAAAGCACAAGGAACATGTAATTCGTTCACAAGATTATATATATTTAAATAATTCTCCCAACTTAAGAAAAATGTTTATGCCACGTGCATCCAAACCAAATTTTCAATCATTTTCCAAAATGAGTAAGTTGATTGTATTTACCAGTGTAAACTGACGTATTTTCCCAAAAAGATTAAATGCAGGTACTAAGCGTAATTGGCTGGGATTTCTCCTTAGCATCATTAGAAGTCTCGCAAGCTTAAGATGCCTGAAGTCTGTTGAACTATTGTTTTCAATATATTTTTCGATCCGTCTGTGGATAAACTTCCGAATATTGTGACATTTGATTTTACAATATTAAATTCGGTGGTATTATATCTTTTAAATTGCTTCCGCTGTGCATATTAAATATTGTGTTGTTTGACTATTATGTTGCCAACCACGTCACGATACTCCCCCACCGGGCCCACCGGTGACACGTGGAAACCGGGGTGTGACAAATCGGCTTTCTCAGCCACGGCCATATCACCCATCCCTAATACTTATGCCAAGGCCCTATCCGATCCTAATTGGTTAAATGCTATGCAAGCCGAATTTACTGCTTTACAGGATAATGAAACGTGGGAACTAGTTCCTAGACCTACGGATCGACCGGTAATTAGATGTATGTGGCTGTTCCGTCACAAGTTTAAAGCGGACGGATCTCTTGAACGTTATAAGGCCAGATTGGTTGTTAATGGAAATTCACAAACGGTGGGCATTGACTGCGAGGACACCTTCAGTCCGGTTGTCAAACCGGCAACCATTAGGACAGTTCTATCACTCGCAGTCTCACGGTCATGGCCGATACACCAGTTGGACGTTAAGAATGCATTCTTACATGGAGAACTAAATGAAACTGTTTTCATGCATCAACCTCCCGGTTTCTATGATCAAAGAGCATCGAATTATGTATGTCGACTCAAAAAGTCTCTTTATGGGCTTAAGCAAGCACCAAGGGCCTGGTACACCCGCTTTGCTAACTATATTACTTCTCATGGGTTTCGTAGCAGTGCCTGCGACAACTCGTTATTTATTTATCACCGGGATCCGTCCAACACTGCTTATTTATTATTATACGTCGATGACATAATCCTCACGACATCTAATAACAATCTGTTGCGTGACATCATTGCTACTTTGTCAAGGGAGTTCGCTATGACTGATTTGGGCCGATTGCATCACTTTTTGGGTATTAAAGTCTCCCAGCAGTCCCGGGGTATTTTTCTCTCACAGTCTCAATATGCTAAGGAAATTATTGCTCGGGCTTCAATGTCGGCATGTAAACCGTGCACGACTCCCGTAGATCTCTCATCCAAACTCAGCAGCACTGTTGGCCCATTATTCTCGGATCCTACATTATATCGAAGCCTCGCCGGGGCTTTGCAATATCTCACATTTACGAGACCCGACATATCCTATGCTGTTCAGCAAGTCTGCTTGTTTATGCATGAGCCTCGTGATTCACACTTTGCTTTCATGAAGAGGATCATCCGTTATATTCAAGGAACAATTAATTATGGTATACGTATCATTAAATCCGCTTCTCATTCCTTGGTGGCCTATTCTGATGCTGACTGGGGTGGTTGCCCAGACTCCCGACGCTCAACTTCGGGATATTGTGTGTTCCTCGGTGATAATCTGATCTCCTGGTCTTCTAAACGGCAGCCCACTGTTTCTCGATCTAGCGCTTAAGCCGAATACCGGGGTGTTGCAAATGCGGTCGCTGAAGCCACATGGATCCGCAATTTACTTCTTGAGCTACACACTCCTCTTACACATGCCTCCGTTGTATACTGTGACAACGTCTCAGCAGTGTATCTTTCTAATAATCCAGTTCAGCATCAAAGGACGAAACATATTGAGATTGACATACATTTTGTTCGGGACAAAGTTCGTGTAGGTCACATCCGAGTTCTTCATGTGCCTTCCTCTTTGCAATATGCGGATATCTTTACCAAGGGGCTTCCACGTCAGCTGTTCCAGTCATTCCGTTCCAGCTTGAGCGTCTGTCCTCCGCCCGCTCAAACTGAGGGGGTGTCTTAGCGATAATATATTCAGCCGAGTATATCGGCTGAAATATTGTGATTATTATTATTTGATTTGGTGTATATTTGTATTTGTATTGTTTATCTGTTTCCTTATTTTCAGATGTATCTATCCCTATTTAAAGGGTTCTTGTTTTCAATAGAATGACACAGAGAATTTTACACCACGTAAACTTTCAGTTGTGTGTGTGCGGTAGGGATAGTGGTGCTCATGGTGGGGTTGATGGTGGGGATGATGGTGCGGATGGTGGTGGTGCAGTGGTGGTGGTGGTGCGGTGCGGTGCGGTGCAGTGGGGACAGTGGTACAGTGGTGGAGGGAGTTGCAACAGTGGTGTAGGTGGTGCTATGGTGTTGTGGAGGTGGTGGAGGTGTGGTGGTGTGGTAGTTTTGTTGAGTGAGAAAGATAAGGAAGAGTGTGAGAGATATTAGAAGGAGAGAGAGTAGTGTGATATGATAGAGAGAGAGATAAGGAAGAGAAAGAGATATGAGGTAGGGGGATTTGGTCATTTAACAAATTTTAACAAAATAATTCTAATACTGTTAGAAAATTGGACTCAAATGGTTAAGAAAATTGGATGTAGGGACTCAGGGCGTTAAACATTTTGATTTTGGACTCAAGTGATTAAAACCCCTAAAACACAGGGACTCTAAAAGTAATTTTCCCTAAATATTATATGCAAACCGCTAAAACATACTATGTCCAACTCACTTCAAAAATATATCACTATTGCTTCTTTACGGGACGGTGTATCTCGCACATCGCCTTCCTTCTCAATCTTTGTTGCTCCCGTCACGGTTCACACTGCGCCACCCTTACGATAAATAATAATTTTCTTCTATAAAAGTGATATTATTATTTTGGCTAACTTACAATTTTTCCCCTGTAATTATGGATCAAGCCCTTTAAACTTGTCACTTTCACTCGCTATCCTTTATTTAGAAACTTGTCATGTTATTTGTCCTTTACACTTAACTCCATCTAAAGACTCACTTAGTAATGACTGGCATGTGGATCGCACATGAGAGTAAAAAATATCACTTACCCTCCCCCTTTTATTTTATCTGCTTTACCCCCCCCCCCCGGTTAAACCCCGCACTATGTGGCGCCTAAAATCACCAACATCAACAAAACAAGTCACCGCCTGTCTTTCTACCACTATTGTATTTCCCCACCCAAACCTCCAACCTCCAGCAACCACCATCGCCACTACCATCTCCGCAACCACCACCATCTTCGCAACCACCACTACATGTCTCTCCACCTCTGACGCCTATCATCAAAACTAAGACTTGGTCTCTAACAACATCATCATCTCCAATGAAGCACCACCATCATAGGGTTGAAGAGAGTGAATGAGTTTTTTTTTAAGGTTTTAGGGGATGAAGTGGGTGAACGAGGGTTTCAGGGTTAAAGAGGTGAGAGGGGGAACAGCGGTAATTATGGTGATTGGCTTGGGTGGTTCTGGTGTCAGGCGGATTGAAAGGGGGAGGGGAAATGATATTTCTATATATGTGCGATGCACATACCAATCACTAACTGAGTTTTTGGATGGAGTTAAGTGTAAAGGACAAACTGCGTGACAATTTTCAAATAAAGGATAGCGAGTGAAAGCTTTAAAGGACTTGATGATCCATATGTATATATGTATATGTATGTATTTGTAATTTACTCTATTATTTTTTATTCTAACTTTTGGAAGTGATATTATTTTGTACTTCAAATGAAAAGTGATTTGTATGGCGTTCTAGCAAACGTTTAGAGATTAGACTCATAGAGAAGAAAATTTATTAATATCAAAAGTTCCTCTAAATATTATAAATGAGCCTTTGTTTATAGGCTATTCTAGCATTCCACTAATTAAGTTTGGTAAAAGAAACTGAATATTGACTACAATCTTAAAATGAAATACTTATAGATGAAACAAAAGACTATAACCGAAATATATAATTTCGGTCATTATAACCAACATGTAGACATAATTAAGATAAATAATAAAATGAACATTCTAAAAACGATTATTAAAAACGTCTTTCGGATTCCCAACGGTCCACAAGTGAGTTGCTTGTTCGAATTATGATCCCCTATCATTTTTCCTCACTTGAAAAGAACTCATCCTCGAGTTCTTGGAGAGTAGAGTGCTTTAGTTGATGAATCGTTTAATTTTTCCACTTTTAAAGATTTCTCCATCACCACCTTCTGTTTAATGTTTTTATCGGTGATATGAAACATCATTATCATTGCAAGATTCATCTGTCTCAACATTAGAATTATCATCCAAATGAACATTTCTCTTGTCAAGTATGAAGTCGAAATAAGGGATGGACCTTTTCATGTTGACAAGATGTTGATAGCTATGATTAGCACTCCCAACACCTCCTTTGCTCTCAGTGGGATGTCGAATAGCCCTTTGGTAAGCACCCTCGTAATTTTTGTGAACGTTTCCGCCACCTACAATCATGGCACGTAGTTCTTCAACCATTGTGTCGAATTTGTCTGCCTTAATATAAAGGTCATTCAACGCACGCTACAAACCATCAACCCCACGATCTCAACCATACGAACAAGAGTTTGATTTACTCCAACGCAGCGTACCATCGGAATACTAACGAGCATTGATACCACCTGACGTGGAACTGAAGCGATAATATGCTAGATACGTTCTAACAAACATTTAGAGATTAAACTCATATAAGAGAAAATTAATCAATATCAAAAGTTCTCCTAAATATTCAAATGAACCTTTATTATAAGCTATTCTAGTAACCCAAAAATTAAGTTCCGTCAAAGTAACCGACATAAATGAAAAAGAATATTATAATCGGAATGTTAATTTTGGTCAACATAACCGACATTTAAACATAATTAAGATAAATAATAAAATCAACAATCTAAATAGAACATAAACTATTAAAAAAGGCTTATGATTATATTATAATCTTATAAAGAAGCAACTAACTTATGCATATCAAGGTTGTACAATTGCTTTGGGAGATTTTTAAAAAAAAATTGGAATTTTCCTTTTTTAACCCTAAGGTTTTAATCTTTCACAATTTAAGTTTAAAGTTTTAATCTTTGTTTCATTTTTAACCTTAAAGTTTTAATCTTTGACAATTTAAGTTTATAGTTTTAATCTTTGTTAATTTAACCCCTTTGATTAATTTTATTTTTCACTTCTAATTCAAAAGTTTTCATCTTATACAATTTAACCCCTTTGATTAATTTGATTTTTCACTTCTAATTCAAAAGTTTCCATCTTTTGCAATTTAACCACTTTGATTTTTTTTACTTATTTGTTGTAATCTTGCCTTTGAGAGTTTTCCAAAGAAAAAATGGTTATGCATATGGTTGTTGTAACCTTGGCTTTGAGGGTTTTTTAAAAAAATGATTTTTTAACTTTTCACTCAAATGTATTTCTTATGGTTATGCATATGGTTGTTGTAACCTTGGCTTTGAGGGTTTTAAAAAAAAATGATTTTTTAACTTTTCACTCAAATGTATTTCATAAATTACCTTTAACACAAAACTATTTGTTTTTTACTTTTAACATAAAACTTTTTATCTTTTGCAATCTATCCTTACAACTTTTTTTACTTTCAACTTTGGTCCTTTATAATTTTTATTTTCCGCAAATTTTTTCGCTTTATGCTTCGTTTTAAATTTTGTGACTAAACACATCAAAACGTGCGTCTTTGGTTTAGCGTTTTTACGTTTCGTTCTAAATTTTGCGAGTTAACACGACGCAACGTACATGTGTGGGTGAACGTTTTTACATCGTCTATTTTTTCCCGTTTGAAAGGTTCAACATAACGTGCGCGTCCTAAATCGACTAAGTTATAACTAAAGAATCACCGCCGCATTGCGGCGGGTCGTGATTCTAGTTATTATTTATTTGAGTTATGTATTTTTTTTTCACTAGTCAGGTCCACAAATGAGTCGCTCGATCGAATTATCGATCCCAATCATAAAGTGAAACAGTCTTTAAAATAATAAAACAATATCAAAGGATGATTCGTTTGTATAGTTAAATAATAAAACAACATCAAAGGATGATTCGTTTTAAAGATTAAATTAAGTTAAGTAATGTAAAATATTAATAGAAAAATCAAGTTAAGTTATGTAAAATATTAATAGAATTCGGTGTAATGGTTTGTTGTAAAATATTTTTAGTGTTTAGCGCCGTTCAAATCGATTTTTTTTAATATACCACGAGTTGCATCCAAAAGAGTCATGTGTTCCAACTTTTCATTTTTTTAATATACCACGAATTGCATCCAAAAGAGTCAACAATTGTGTTCCAACTTTTCATTTTTTATATGCCCAACAAATATGTCATATATATAGCAATTTGCATTGTTGAATTTGATATATTTCTAAAACTAGATTGCAAAATCCCAATCATACCATGGGCAATCACACTGTATATTCCGAATTCGAGCCTTGGGGCGAGCTTAGCGGGCAGGTTGTGTTGGTGACCGGAGCATCATCTGGGATTGGCCGAGAGTTTTGTATTGATCTGGCGAAAGCTGGCTGTCAGATCATTGCAGCTGCACGACGGGTGGATCGTCTGAAGTCCCTATGTGATGAGATCAACAGACTCCAACGGACGAGCAGTAGTAGTAACGGTGAAGTCACTGATGGCGTTCGAGCTGTGGCTGTGGAGCTTGATGTCAGTGCTAAGGGTCCGGCCATTGAGGCCTCGGTTAAAAGGGCGTGGGATGCATTTGGGCGTATTGATGTTTTGATTAATAACGCGGGGATGAGAGGTTATATTTTATTATTTTTAGATTTTTTTTTTTGAATGGCAACAACTTTTATAACTCATATAGAAACCGGACTAACAAGAAACCATTAAGTGATTACATCGTCAAGGTTAAAATCCAACCACCTATCCCAATTCACCACATTAAATTTAGATCTACATTTAACCCAATGGAAAGAGTTCATCTTGATCTCCTCCACCACCTTCGCCACCAGAATGTTCCAACCTTCAAATTCTTTAGCGTTTCGAGCCTTCCAGATTTTTAGATTAGATGATATATATATATATATATATATATATATATATATATATATATGGGAGGGTTATCTTAAGAACGCTAAATATTATGAGAACCGTGAGAACGAATGAAAGTTCCTGGTCTGGTTTACGAATTTTATGGTGTGTTTATTTGCAGGGAACGTGCGGTCTCCATTGAAGTTGTCTGAAGAAGAATGGGACACTATGATGAGAACAAATTTGACAGGAACATGGTTGGTGTCGAAGTATGTATGCACATATATGCGTGAAGCGAGTCAAGGAGGATCCGTCATCAATATCTCATCAATTTCAGGTCTTAACCGCGGAGAACTTCCTGGGGGTCTTGCTTATGCCTCTTCAAAAGTAGGCGTTGTCGCAATGACTAAGGTAATCTCTCCCCTAATTCAAGATAGATATATTAAGTGCTTTTTTTTTTAAGCTCAGATGATATGAACAGGTGATGGCAATGGAAATGGGTAGGTTTAATATTAGGGTGAACTGCATTTGTCCTGGAGTTTTTAGGTCTGAGATCACAGAAGGCCTGTTACAAAGGGACTGGGTTAGTAAAGTGGTTGAGAAAGTAGTTCCTTTAAGGACATTTGGCACAACGGATCCTGCGCTAACCCGACTAGTCAGATATCTGATTCATGACTCGTCTAAGTACTTAAGTGGCAGTGTGTTCATTGCCGATGCGGGTACCACCTTACCCGGTTGTCCCAATTTTCTCTTCGCTTTAATTAGAGTTTGGTCCTGTTTGTACTCAATGTACACCTTCATTTGAACCAACATTTGGTACGCAAATGCTTTAATTTCTCATTTTGTTGAACAATCATGTGTCATTTGTTGAAGATCATGCTTTATATATATTTATAAGTTAAAAAAATTGCATAAGGTAATTGCATTTGAGGTTTTTATGAATGTTCCTTCATTTAATAATAAAATTTAAATAAATGAAAATATAAAAATGTAACGGTTATTGTTTATCTCTCCCTCTCTCGTTGTTAACCTACTACACTTTTCATAACATTAAACACAAATACAATATACAAAATTTGGAAGTAGTGGCAGACATACCTTGTATTAAGGGGTAGCCTTGATGATCCGACAATAGTGTAAATTTTGGAAAAATTTGACGTTTTTTTTGATTTCGTTACCCATATTTTTTGAAACGTTACCCCTATAATGATTTTCTAGATCCGCCACTGTTTGCAAGTGTACGTGTTACATACTATACATAATCTATTATCTATTATATATAATAAATTATCCATTATCTATTATATATAATAAATAAGTAAGATGTGGGACACATTGTGATGCTTCCTCCTCCTTAGGGTTTTTCGGGCGGGAAAATTGTGGGTCAAAGTTACTTGTATATGGGCTGAGACATTGTGCCCATACCCGGTTCCTTACCCGCCTATAAAAACAACATAATTAACCTAATTATCTCAAACTCCTCATCCTTCTCCTTCATGCTTACAGAACCCTAGACTTCCTATCGTTCATCCTTCTCCTTCTACTTCTACTTCAAGTTTTGTGATCCATGAACCTTTGCAATTAATCGATTCAGACCATATTCTAACAAAAAACCTAAATCACGATTCTTTCTCAAAACATAATCAAAGTGTCTCTGCAATTAATCGGTTTTTTAACCGGTAGGCCAGTTAACCGAAAAAAAACCCCAAAAAAGGGCCAAAAAACCCGGTTATTAATAAAAATAACCGGTTAAAGTAATTAACCGGACCAGTTAAAGTAATAACCGGTTAAAGTCAAACTAACCGGTACAACCGGTTATTGAAATTAACCAGTTTGTGCACCTCTAGCTAAACAAGCATGTGTCATGTGTGTTTGGGTAATTGGATGTGGATGTAAATTTAGCGGATCCTGGCCCAACGAAGGGAGTAAAACTAGGGCTGTAAACGAACCGAACGAACACGAACAAGGCTATGTTCGTGTTCGTTCGTTAAGGAAATTTGGATGTTCGTGAACTGTTCGCGAACACATGACGAACAGAAGTTTATGTTTATGTTCGTGTTCGTTCGTTAAGGAACTTTGGTTGTTCGCGAACAGTTCGTGAACACTAACCACGAACGCAAACGAACACAAATGAACTTTAATTTTGAAAATTAAAAAAGGCACCGTTAATCTTAAACATTGTACACAATGAAAGTAGGTAAATATAACCATTTAAAGATTGAAGGGATGGATAATATTGGGTTCAATCGATTAGAGATAAACTGAATGAAGGAGCATGATATCAAAAGTAGGAGAGGGCCAGAGAGAGGGAAATAATACGTATGGGGAAAGTAAAAAATTAATAAAACATTAAAAACTTTTAGAAAAATAAACATAAAAAACCGAACACAAACGGACGTAAACGAACAAACACGAATGAACATAAACGAACATATTACCGAATGTTCACGAACGCAGTCGAACGAACGAGACCTTTGTTCGTGTTCGTTCGTTAAGCTTATCGAACGAAATTTTTTGTTCGTGTTCGTTCGTTAAGCTTATCGAACGAACATAAACGAACTTCCCGCCGAACGGTTCACGAACTGTTCGCTGAACGTTCGGTTCGTTTACAGCCCTAAGTAAAACCCATTATGCCCACTGCCCATTAACGTCATGGACTGTTGTAGACAAGAAGTGTTTACCTAAGTCTTAATTAGTCATAGAAAGCTGCCAAGAACTTAAGAAAGCCTTCACAAAATAATAACATTTCCCTTAGTACTTGATGATCTACTTTACATTCTTCCTTTTTTTTTACTACAAACATGATCCGAACTCTAAAGGGAAGAGAAAATGGGTACACCGGTTAAGGTATAACCTGCATCGGCAATGAACACACCGCCACTTATGTACTTGGACGAGTCATGAATCAGATACCTAACTAGTCGGGTCAGTGCAGGATCTGTTGTGCCATATGTCCTTAACGGAACGGTTTTTTCTACCACCTTACTGATCCAATCTTTTTGTAACAGCTTTTCTGTGATCTCAGACTTGAAAATCCCGGGACAAATGCAGTTCACCCTGATATTGAACCTACCCATTTCCATAGCCATCACCTGCTCAAATCTTTTAAGCTTAGATAGGAAAAAGGACCAAATATATATCTTGAATAGGGGGGGGGGGGGGGGGGGGGATTACCTTTGTCAATGTGACAACTCCACCCTTTGAAGAGGCGTAAGCAAGACCTCCAGGTACTTCGGTACGTTGAAGACCAGATATAGATGATATGTTGATGACTGATCCTACTTGACTAGCGTCACGCATACATGTACAAACGTACTTTGACACTAACCATGTTCCGGTCAAATTTGTTCTCACAATATTGTTCCATTCTTCTTCAGACCACTCCAACGGTGACCGCAAATTGCCTGAAAACAAACTCACCATACAAGATTAAATTAGAAGGAAAATTTCCATTTCTGTCGTTTGTCCAATTATGTCAGTCCAGGCCAAATTTCAAGTTTTTACCATTTTCGTCCTTGGCATTCTTGAAACATGCGAGTTCCGTCCAAAAAACTAATGTTGGTTAAAATCCGCTGGCATAATTGGACAAAACACAGGGACGAAACTGGCATAACAGACTTAGTTTTTCGGACAGAACTGACATGTTTCAAGAATGTCAGGGACGCAAATGGTACAAATTTGAAAGTTGGCCTGGACTGGCATAATTGGCCAAACCACAAGGACAAAAATGGCAGTTAACTCTATACAATATCATAAAATTAAGATGAGAATCTTAACCAACATGATTTATGGGATTTGCCATATACCTTAACCATTTTAAATCATATATAGTATCTCAAATGCTTACCTCTAATCCCTGCATTATTAATCAAAACATCAATACGCCCAAATGCGTCCCACGCCCTTTTGACCGAGGCCTCAATGGTCGGACCCTTAGCACTGACATCAAGCTCCACAGCCACAGCTCCAACGCCATCAGTGACTTCACCGTTACCACTACTGCTCCTTCGTTGGAGTCTGTTTATCTCATCACATAGAGACGTCAGACGATCTGTCCGCCGTGCTGCTGCAATGATTTTGCACCCAGCTTTTGCCAGATCAATACACAACTCTCTGCCTATCCCCGACGATGCTCCAGTCACCATCACAACCTTCCCGCTAAGCTCTTCCCACGGCACGAATTCAGAACATACAGTATGATCTCCCATGGTTTAGTTAGGGTTTTGCATGCTAGTTTTAGAAGTAGTTTAAACCCAGTACCAATGCAAATTGCTTATATAGCATATTTGTAGAAGAAAATTAAAACAGTAAGTCACACTCACCAATTCAGCGTGCTAAAAGGTTAGTATAACAAATGCAAGTTGGTATTATTGTATTATGGCAAATGTCACTAATTTATGTATTATTTAACCTCGGATTGTCCATATAAATCTATACTATATAATAAAAGAAACCTGTTTTTTGACACTTGTCATTCTCTCATTTAATTGATTAAAATTATTAATAATACTAATAATAATAATATTTAATCTAAATTAATACAAATTTTTATTATTAATAATATTTAATCAAATCTAAAATCTAATCTAATACAAATTTTTATTATCAGTAATATTTAATCAAATCTAATAAGTATTTAATCTAATAAGAAATGGATCAATAATATTTAGGAGGGTTTAGGGATACACATTTGTCCCACTCGACTATTCAAAATTTATGGAACCTCACACAAAGTTCAGGAAAAAAATCGTTCGAGGAATCTGTCACACAAAATTCATAGGACCTCACCAAACCTTAGGTAAAACACAACTTATGTTGGACAACTGACCCTAAAAGAGTTAAGTATGTTAAAGATTGACTCTTTCAACTTTCAACTTCTTTTAGAAACCAAAAGCTTTTGGTTATTAGTTACAAATAATATATAACCCGGATCGACACATAAAATGGTTGAAATGGTCACCTATATATAATTATAATTCAGAAGTCATAACTTCGAATTTTTCTACCCTAGGGTGGCTCAACAATAATAAAACTTGAATGATTTTTTTATATAGACTATATAATAAAAGAAACCTGTTTTGGGACACTTGTCATTCTCTCATTTAATTGATTAAAATTATTAATAATACTAATAATAATAATATTTAATCTAAATTAATACAAATTTTTATTATTAATAATATTTAATCAAATCTAAAATCTAATCTAATACAAATTTTTATTATCAATAATATTTAATCAAATCTAATAAGAATTCATACGAATTCCAAAGTTGATATTAACTTTCAAATAATTAAAAAAATCCACCTAACATCACAAATGTTTCTGTTAAATTCGATTAATTAATTTGTTCAACAATCACTGTTATCTTTATCATTCAGTACGGTTAATCGATTTATCATCATACAACCTCCCACCTATTCAATCATATGATTTTTCAATTTTATATTAACTAAATAAATAAAGATTAATATTCAATCTTATCCTACTTTAAATATAAAAAAAAATCCGTTAGTTCAGATTAATATTCAATCTTATCCTACTTTAAATATAAAAAAATCCGTTAGTTTTTTCAAATATTTTTTTTATTATTTGGTATATAAAATCATATTTATTCAACCCATGTAATACACGTGGGTTTTTAAAAAATATAACTTTTTTTATTATTTGGTAAACAATATTACATTTATTCAACCCGTGTAATACAATGGTTTTAAAGATATAATTTTTTTATTATTTGGTATATAATATTATATTTATTCAACCCGTACAATACATATGGTTCTTATAGATATAATTTATTTTATTATTTAATATATAAAATTACATTTTTTCAACCCGTGCAATAAAGGAGGCTTTTAAAAAGATAATGTTTTATTATTTTGTATATAAAATTATTTATTCAACCCGTGTAATACACGGGGTTATAACCTAGTTATCTATATATAATAACATATTAACCAAAACAGGATGCTGGAAAAAATCTATGTGTAATTATCTATCAAAACAACATGTGCTTGAAGCTGTGAGTTTATTTCTATGAGAACACATACCATAATTCTAGCCACTATATTTTGAATTGTAGAACTTCAAGCTATGGGTTTATTTCTATAATTGTTGAATGATTTTATATAGGGTGAAAATCACGAAAAACCGACATGTATATTTTCACATTGGTCACGAACGAATCCATCAACCTAGCTTTTGCGTATAAAAGTCCCTTCACATGTTAAAAAAATATGAAAAAGTCACAAAACTCATTTTTGCTATATTAAAGTCCATACACTTGTCTAGAATGCATGGATTAATATTTTAAAAAGTGACTTGTATCCTTAAATCTATCAAAATAAGATTTATGTAAAAAAAGTTTAAAAAAAGTTGAATCTCACTTCATCAATAATTGACAAATTAAAGATATAACATGTCATTATTAAATAGACATAGCAAAATTGGGTTGAATGATTTTTTTGTGTGTTTTTTATATGTGCAGACTTTATAAGTGAAAATCAAATATGGAAAGAGAATTTTCCGTGTAAAAAGAAAAAATATGTTGGTTTTTAGATGATATTAACATACATATATATTAAACTTAGGGTTGTAAACGAACCTAACGTTCAGCAAACGGTTCGTAAATCGTTTGGCGGGAAGCTCGTTTATGTTCACCCGTTCAATAAATTATGAACACCAACAAGATATTTTGTTCGTTAAGTTAAATGCCCGAACATGAGCAGGGTTGCGTTCGTTCGTCTATGTTCGTGAACGTTCGGTAATGTGTTCATTAATTTATACAGAAATTAAAGCAGGGTTGCGTTCGTTCGTCTATGTTCGTGAACGTTCGGTAAAACTTGGTTCGGCTCGGTTTCGAACTGACGACCTTCATAGAGGCCTGGTACTAAACTTCATTGGCACCACCAATGTCCTTCAAAGTAATGCTAGTGGGAGTTGAATTTGGGATCTCAAGGAGAAAACCAAGTGACTAACCACTACACCAACTTGTTAAGACATATTTGTTTTATATTTTTTTTGAATGACAAATTTCTTTTATTCACGTCATTTGTGGGACTTGAATCCAAGACCCCCCCCCCCTCCCAAGGTGTTTATAAAGGCTTTGTCTTTGCTAATGGACTACCACCCCATTGGTTATTTAACTACCGGGAACTCGGACGGTATTGGTATAGTACCGACAATTGGTTTAAAGTCATGATACGTGCAAAAGAATTTGTTTTACATTGAAAACCATAAAAATGAATACTGGTACCGATTTAGGTATAGGTTCAATTCGTCACTGTGCCATAATGAATAAAACATATGTACGCCGAGAAAAGAATATTAAACATTGTCGCATATCCATCTTAAAAAAGATAATGAATGTGAGTTATCCGATGAGAATCAAATTAAATAAAAACTAATGAGTTAAAAACGTATATTATTTAAAGCATAATGGGTTAAAACTGGACATAAAAAAATAATATAGTAACATAAAAAAACTTATGTCACTATTCATTAGGGTTCTAAATTTGTATATTCCGCATGCGATGTGGTGGGAATTTGGTCGGTATCCGTTCGATAGTAACATAAAAAAACTTATGTCACTATTCATTAGGGTTCTAAATTTGTATATTCCGCACGTGATGTGGTGGGAATTTGGTCTAATAGTACCGACATTCAAAAGTCAACGATATGCACAAATAAATGTATTTTACACTGAAAACCATAAAAACCGAATAATGGTACCGATGTCGATAAAAAACAGTAAAAACGAATATCGGCATCAATTCCAATAATAGCAAATAGTACCGGTACCGATATTGGTTCGCTCCGTCGCTATACTATCTTGAATGAAACTCTTTTTTTCAACAAAATTTATACAGAAATTAAACTCACTAAAAATAAATATTAAACACAGTCGTGTATTCAGTTAAAAAAAAGATAAAAAACGCGAGTTATCGAAAGAAAATTTAATTAAATAAAAACTAAATGGGCTAATGATGTATATTATTTAAAGTATAAAAGTTTAAATAAAAAATTAAAAAAATGTGAATATAATAACATGAAAATTTTGTTTACTATTATTCATGGGAAGTTTAAATTCATATGTACAATAATAATTGTATTTGCATCTTACGGATGCCCCTCTCCTTCATTACTACGTTGCATATCGTGTTCGTACAAATTTCTTCCCCTGATCACGGAGCGTGCCGGACTTCTTCCTCCTCCCTCTCTTAGTCTCCATCCATGAGTGTTCGCTCTTACAAATTATTTCCTCTCTTTCTTCTTTCTCCTCCACATTGACCGCAATGAGTTGTGTCGGTCGAAGATGGCTGAGAACCAAACAGCGCGTTGCGGATGTAACATATGTATTTAATTTGTAATTTGGTAAAATAGCAAAAAGTAGATTAAGACAAAAATTACAAGTTTTAATTAATCATTATCAGTAAAAATGAAAGCTCAAAGTTTAGGAATTTCAAAAAAAAAATCTAAAACAATTAAATAAATGATGTGGAGGAGGTAAGGTATGGGTTTGGCTTGTCTAGTTGTCTACAATTTTTTTGTTAAATAATTATGGGTATGCTCAAAATTATAATAAATCTAAAACCTGGAAAGGAAAAAAACTATGACGGCCAAAGCCCAAAGAAGCAAAAGTTTAACACGTATGTCGCTTGTTGCATTGTTTTTTTTCCCACATCTACATCCGGCACTATTCGATAAAACATGTATTCTCAACTACTACAAACTCAAGTGTCGGCCGCCGACACGGTAATAGTTGTGGGCTATCATTGGGCTAAATGAGCGGCATGGATGATAGTGCCAGGCAGCTGCCTGGCACTCCCCTATTGGCCCAACAAATTTACGATTTTATTCCCCTTTAAAATTACGATTTTCCCATCAGTTAAAAATTATGTTTTCGCCCCCGCTTAAAAATAAATTTACGCTTATGCTCCCAGCTAAATATTTCAATTTTGCTCCCGGTTATAAATTACGATTTTGCCCCGTTTCAATTTACAGTTTTGCCATTAAATTTTTTCCCTTAAAAATACGATTTTCCCATCAGTTCAAAGCTATGTTTTTACCCCCACTTAAAAATAAATTTACGCTTTCGCTCCCAGATAAAAATTCCAATTTTGCCCTCGGTTCAAAATTACGATTTTGCCCCGTATAAATTTATAGTTTTGCCATTAGTTTTTTTCCTCACAGCCAAGTTACGATTTTACCCTCAACTTAAATTTACATTTTCCCCATCGTTTTTCTTTGTTTTCCTGCTGACATTACAAATTTGACCCCAGTGTAAAATTACAGTCGTGCCGGCAACTTTCTGGCACTCCCCCGCTGGTCCATTTAGTTTACAGTTTATCCCCGAATTAAAGTTATGATTTGACCCTCAGTTAAAAATTACGTTTTTCCCATCGTTTTAGTTTTTTTACCAAAACTATAAAGGTTTTTTGTTTTAATTGGTTTACTCGATTTAATTTTTTTTCGTGTCAAGGAGTTGCCTAACACTAGCTCATTTGTTCTGAGAAATTACAGTTTTGCCCTGAGCCAAAAATTACGGTCTTATCATCGTTTTTGTTTTTTGTTTTTCCTAGCAAAATTATAGTAGTCTTTATTTAATTGGTTGAGAATTATTCAGTTATCGCCCCGCAACGCGGGCGAGGCGTCTACTAGTTTCCTACATATACAAAAACCAAATGGTCCCATACCCACTAGCCGTATGGGTTTGACTTGTCTAGTTGTCTACAATTTTTGTGTTAAATAATTAGGTGTATGCTCAAAATTATAATAAATCTAAAACCTGGAAAGGAAAAAAACTATGACGGCCAAAGCACCAAAGAAGCAAAAGTTTAACACGTATGTCGGTTGTTGCATTGTTTTTTTTCCCACATCTACATCCGGCACTATTCGATAAAACATGTATTCTCAACTACCACAAACTCAAGTGTCGGCCGCCGACACGGTAATAGGTGTGGGCTATCATTGGGCTAAATGGGCGGCAAGGATAATAGTGTCAGGCAGCTGCCTGGCACTCCCCTATTGGCCCAACAAATTTACGATTTTATCCCCCTTTAAAATTACGATTTTGCCATCAGTTAAAAATTATGTTTTCGCCCCCGCTTAAAAATAAATTTACGCTTATGCTCCCAGCTAAATATTTCAATTTTGCTCCCGGTTATAAATTACGATTTTGCCCCGTTTCAATTTACAGTTTTGCCATTAGATTTTTTCCCTTAAAAATACGATTTTCCCATCAGTTCAAAGCTATGTTTTTACCCCCACTTAAAAATAAATTCACGCTTTCGCTCCCAGATAAAAATTCCAATTTTGCCCTTGGTTCAAAATTACGATTTTGCCGCGTATAAATTTATAGTTTTGCCATTAGTTTTTTTCCTCACAGCCAAGTTACGATTTTACCCTCAACTTAAATTTACATTTTCCCCATCGTTTTTCTTTGTTTTCCTGCTGACATTACAAGTTTGCCCCCAATGTAAAATTACAGTCGTGCCGACAACTTCCTGGCACTCCCCCGTTGGTCCATTTAGTTTACAGTTTATCTCCGAATTAAAGTTATGATTTGGCCCTCAGTTAAAAATTACGTTTTTCCCATCGTTTTAGTTTTTTTTACCAAAACTATAAAGGTTTTTTGTTTTAATTGGTTTACTCGATTTAATTTTTTTTCGTGTCAAGGAGTTGCCTAACACTAGCTCATTAGTCCTGAGAAATTACAGTTTTGCCCTGAGCCCAAAATTACGGTCTTATCATCGTTTTTGTTTTTTTTTTCCTAGCAAAATTATAGTAGTCTTTTTTTAATTGGTTGAGAATTATTCGGTCATCGCCCCGCAACGCGGGCAAGGCATCTACTAGTTTCCTACATATACAAAAACCAAAGGGGGGAATAGTGCCAGGCAGCTGCTGCCTGGCACTCCCCCATTTGACCAACACGTTTATTGTTTTATATCCATTTTAAAATTATGTTTTTGCCCGAGCTCAAAATAAAATTACGCTTTTTGTCCCCATCTCAAAATTACGATCTTGCCATCAATTCAAAATTACGACTTTGTCTGGCACTCTCCCATTGGACCAACCAGATTATTATTTTATATCCATTCTAAAATCTCGTTTTTGTCTCTCTTTAAAATTACGGTTTTGCCCCCAGCTCAAAATAAAATTACGCTTTTGTCCACAACTCAAAATTACGATTTTTCCCTCCATTCAAAATAAAATTGTGGTTTTGCCCTCAGCTTAGAATTGCCTTTTCGCCCCAGTTCAAAATAAAATTTTGTTTTTGCCCCCACTAAAAAATTACGATTTTGCCCTCTGTTAAAAAATGTGATTTTTCCCCGTTTAAAAAATGTGATTTCGCTCTCAATTCAAAATTACGTTTTTTCCCCGGTTCAAAATAAAATTATGTTTTTGCCCCCAACTCAAAATTACGATTTTGCCCTCAGTTCAAAATAAAATTGTGCTTTTGCCTCAAGCTTAAAATTATGATTGTGCCCTTAGTTCAAATTTATATTACGTTGTTACCCCAAGTTAAAATTTACGAATTTGCCCCTGTGAAAATTTACAATTTTGCCCTAGGTTCAAATTTACAGTACTGCCATTACTTTAGCTTTTGCCAAATTACGATTTTACCCCAGTCAAAAAATACAACTTTCTCTCCGTTAAAAATTACAATATTGCCATTGTTTTAGTTTTTTTTTTATCAAAACTATAAAAGTGTTTTGTTTTAATTGGTTGACTCGATTTAATTGTTTTTCGTGTCAATGAGCTGGCTAACACTCGCTAATTATTCGGCCATCGCCCCGCAACGCAGGCGGGGCATCAACTAGTTTTAATTGAAATTGAAATTGAAATTTTAGATTTTGTCGTTGGCCGTCAACAGTTTCAACTTCAAAAATAACCACTGGTAGTTCCAACTATTAACATATTGGCCTTCAATGGGCCCTGACTAACAGAACACTAACACCGTTAGTCACTGGTGTCAAAAAACTCAATCTTTTTATCCCAAATTTCTTTGTAACCTTATTACGGACCTTTATAAACCCTTTTTTCGAGTAAAAACTCCAATTATTGAGGTCGCTGAAAAACATTTTTTTCGTCGGAAAACTTCTTTTTGATCGAATCAACTTTTTGATTGGAAAACTCAACATTTTCGTCTCAAACCTCTTTGTAACCTTAGATCGAACCTTTTTTGCTGGCTAAAAACGTTTTTCCGGCAACCGAAGACTAGCGGCGTTAGGGTTATGTCAATCAGGGTCCATTGGAGACTATTATGTTAATAGTTAGGAATGCTAGTGTTTATTTTTGAAGTTAGAACTGTTGACGACCAACGATAAATAATTGAAATTATTAAAATCCAATATGCCTTTTTAATTTAGCATATATTTCTTACCCGTTTATTATTTCTATATTTTTTGAGTAACGCACTAACAACATTGTAATAATTTTGGATTTAATTCACGACGGGTCAAGATTCTCGTTCGTGATATGTAATAAAGGTAATAACTAAAATGCTTGGTGTAATCCACAAATTTTGGAATTCTTTAAACCCCTATGATGATTGATGACTTGATGACGGTATGTTCGGATCCGACTTAATGTTTAGCTTTCGACCCGGATACAATTTGATCCATTGGATCCAACCCAAATATCCCTCAATACTTTCTTTTGAAAAGTGATAGTTTCTCCAAGACTTCAATCCTTGACCTTCAAGACGGATCTTCATTTTAATTTTGGGTCTATTTGGTATGAGGTACTGGAATGAATGAGAGAATATGAACAAAGTAATGGAATGGACTAAAGTCGATCTTCACTTTAACTTTAAGGGTCTGTTTGGTATTAAGTACTGGAATGAATGAGACAATGAAATGGACAACGGAATGATGATAAAATACACTGGTGTATTTACGATTTGATGATGAAATACACTAGTGTATTTTACGATTTGATGATGAATAGGCATGATTTGTTCACTCAGTTTACAAATACACTAGTGTTCACTCTAGAACTCCACCCTATACATGTGTGTATATATATACACACACGTTAATAACATGTTGTATGTATATATAATATAATAATAACTAGGTTAGTTCCCTGTGTGTTACACGGGTTGAATAATTTAAACTATATAATAGATATTTCTTGTAAATGCAAAACAAAGACGAAGACGTTTATATGCTAGATTGACATAAATGAGTTAATATAAATGTAATGTTATATGATTAATAATAAAAAAAAATAATGTTTTAAAAAATATATGCATTGCATGGTTGAATAATAATTGAGTAAAGTATAATGTAATTTGTTAACATATAGAATTGTCAAGATATGTAATTAAGAAAATGAACATTCATGCGACAATTATAAATTTTGTTAAGTTTATTTTTTAAACATTTACCATCTATTTTTTTAATACTATAAGTAACAATCAAGGTAAAAAAAGCTCTAAAAATATTTTTTAATACCATTAATGTTATACGGTAGATTTGCTTCCAGTTAAATGAAAGGCCACAAGAGGTCAAGACCCAATAACGGATTATTCGAATATTTTGAAGTCATCATCTTCCTCCTCCTTCAAGCGCATAACCAGAAGCGAGATAGATTCGTTGCAGCTTACCAGAAAATTCTCGTATCGGTTCTTTACTCGGAGATACAAACAAAAGTGGTTAAACATGGAAAAGTAATAATAATTGGTCATTGGAGGTGAGTTAAACGTACCCCCTTGTCACTTGTCAGAGCATTCTCATCCAATCCATCTTCTTTAACCTTATAATTTAACTAAAAATCATCATTTTTTAAAATTTATCTCACATTTTAAAAAACCTTCTACATCCAACTCCTCATACATATCTCTGTATTCTTTTTTTATTATTATTTCTTCTCTTTCTTCTACTTACAATTTTAACTACTATCTATTTTGTCTTATTATATTTTTTCTTTTAATATTGATTCTAATAACTTTGTTTATAGAAATTATACTACTAATTATTATTTTTGGGTTTTTCGGGTCGGGTTACTTTAAATACTAATTGTATCATCATAAACCAACAAAAAAAAAAATTGCTTGGAAAACAATAATCACCATAAATACTAAATATTTTTGGGTTTTTCGGGTCGGTTGTCTCTTTTTCACTCCCGTTTATGATGAAATTTCCACCTTGATCAAACGGGTCAAGTGAAGAGACAAACCAGTTACTACATATTATAATATACATTCACTTGGGTTTCTCAGGCATGGTCCCGCTGCCTCATTACGATTTCCCTTTGAAGTTCTTCAAAATACAGTCGTTGGATTTCTGTCATACCGCTCACATCCATCATCATAATCCGCTGGTCCGATTCCTTCTTTGCAAGTTCTGTTTTCTCAGCTTCAATTCTTAACTTTTCTGACCAGTAAATATCATTTATTTAACCGTCCTTCGCTTGCAAATCAATACCAGTAAATCACTAGCAACACAACATGGTTGTGTCTAGTGCCAGGCCTTGGCAGTTGGCTGTTGTACTGCCTTCGGCTCAGTCACTCGGTTATATGTTATAACCAACAATGACCTTAAAAAAGAAAACTAAAATAACAAGTAACCACAACATACACAAACATAGTTGAGGTAAACTGTTGTTAGAATTAAAGTGGCTTTACTGTTATTTGGAATTAAAGTTGTTAGATAATATGCAAGTAACCACAACATACACAAACATAGTTGAGGTAAACTGTTGTTAGAATTAAAGTGGCTTTACTATTATTTGGAATTAAAGTTGTTAGAATTAAAGTCACAACATGCACAACTTTTATGGCACGTGAAACTAAAAAGCTTTTCTTACATGATCAGTAGCATATTGACATTCAACAACAGTGGAAAACAAATCTAGCTAGAAACTTCAAGTACTACATTGCATCAAACTATTTTTATACACACTCCCTAATACTACACCATCTAAACACTAGGTAATTATATGCTTATTAAAAATAAACTTATGTTCAATTAAGCTAAAAACAAACACTAAAATTATAAGCATTACAGTAGTGATCTCCATTGTACAAATCTAAAGGTTTAGCCTATTAACGATCTAAAGGTTTAACCGACCTTTTTACCAAAATGGTTCTAACCCTCGGCTCTAAAGAGCCGGTTTCGTGGTTCTCGCGGGCCGTAAGCGTTTATTGCTCAGCTGATGCGGTTGCAGCGGCGCCACGGTGGCCCTACGGCGGGGTTCAGTGGTAGGTTTTGGCGACCATGATGGGTCTAAAAAAGCAAGCATGGATTTCAACTACCTAGTACCTAATGCTACTAGTGATACTAGTCCCTCACGGGCTATAAAGATTGATTGTTTACTCCCCAAAGTCAGAACCTATAATGATTGCTTGTTTCCTTCCCAAAGTCGGAAACCTATAACGATCGATCTTGTAATGACTAATTAACAATATATTCAGATTGAAATCTGAATGAAAGAGATACAAGATGGTAAAATATAAGTCAATGAAAATATGAGATATTGATAAACTTGCTATGGCAATGCAGACAAGTTCAAGAAATTTTCAAGATACATAATAGTATGCAATTGCGAGTATATGATTAAAAATTAGGTAGTAACACATCACCATAAAGTGGTTGGGAAACACAAGTATCGCGTCTCTACCAGCGCCGCGAGCTGAGAGCCTGAATAGCGGGTCCAAAAATCTAATCCACCGATTTGTTCCAATAGTGTGCAAACTCGATTTTCTTTATTGAGATAGGCTCTTTCACCTGTGTTCAATATAAAAACTTAAGCATAAACCAATAAAGATACAACCACAAAAGAGGTTAATTAGTGAAGAGTTAACACCAACGCGAGCGATTAAAACTATTAATGTGAAAGGAGATACTTAATTGAGATAGTTTGTATAAGATACAATGTTAAACTATACATGAACAGACAGAAAAGAACCTTAACCCTAACGCGCTAACCCTGATATTCTTTAACAAAAACTATCAGCTAACTATACTTGCTCACATGAACTCTAATTAAATTTCTAACTAAACATCTAAACTTTCTCTCAGACATTTAATCAAACACTTCACAGATTCATAAAACCAAACAACAAAACCTTATCAAAACATACCTTATTCGACGATTTAAATCGGAACCCTGGTTTCAACGATTCATACAACAACACAAAACAAAACAAAGAAAGAATCATACTTGTTTGTCTAGTTTTCAAATCGGAACCCTAGTTTCCAATAGAAGCCGCATCATTGCCTGTGAAATCAGAAGTGTTTTCAACTCGGAACCCTCCACGCTTTACAAATCAGAACCTGGGAAGTGGGAACTTTCTGGTAGTTTTGCTTAATTTGTTGATGGTAGTCGATGTGCAGGAGAAGTAGAGGGGCGGGAGATGTGTGGTTGTTGGAGATGAAGAGTTACAGGAGCTTTTTATTAGGGCATGTTTGGCTAAGCTTATTATAGTTAAAAATGACTTTTGGAAAACGACTTTTAAGGGCTTTTTGAAAAGGAGTTTTTAAAAAAAATGTTTGGATTAGCTTATTGATGTAAAATGACTAAAATGGGCATTCTTTTAGATATAAGGGGGTAAAGAAGGGGTATATTGGTAATTTATAGTTTGAAAAGTTAAAAGCTGGCCAAGAAGTCACAATATTGTGACTTCTTGAAACCTCCTTTTTCTTCTTTGCAAAAAGCCATTTCTAAAAGGACTTGTGGCTTAGCCAAACACAAAAACAACTTATTGGCTTTTTGATAAATTAATAAGCCAATAAGTTGTTTTGAAAAGCTTAGCCAAACATGCCCTTAATAAAAAGTTACTTAACCTTTTTATAATATATAAGGTTAGGGTATAGATATAGTGGATAGGTTGGAGTGAGTTTTTAGAAGATTTTTTTAAATTTTAAAGTTAGGGGTTAGTTTGAGGATTGGATGAGAATGCTCTAATATATTCTTTCTAAAAAATCATTTTAAAAGCTGTCAAATTTCCCCCTAAAAGATCTTAATTTTTTAATAGGTTTTGTTAAAATGAAAATAAAAATCTTTGAAAACATGACACAACTTTGATTATAAAATTAGGATCTTCCTTTATGTAAATATAGAAAATAACTTGCATAACTTTGTCTATAAAATTGAGATTATCATATAATGAATATAGAATTATAAATTACACAATTTCCGAAATAAAAAAGAGTACATATCAACTCATACATGTTAATTATCATGAGTCCGGTAAGGCTACACGGTATGGGGTTCGTCCCCAGTCCGTCTTGGTTCGGCGACGGGGTGAACACCGTGCCGCCCCCCACGTCGCGTCGTCCTCGTCGAGTTCTCGCCGTTTGTGACGGTCCAAAAAAGGTGGGGCCCAAGACAAAAGTAACCGTTATAAAAAAAATTAATTTCTAATTTAAATTATTTTTTCAAACGGTTATAATTCAAAAAAACACCCAAATCACTCCCACTTTTATAAATACTCACCTCTTTTACACATTTTTTCTCAACTTTTCACCCACTACAATCTCACATCTCTCTCACATTTTATAACCCCTCTTCCATTTTTATAAAAACTCATATATTTTTATACCATTTTTTACCCGCTAGCACCCCATCTCTCTATAAAAAATTATCATGTCTTCACCTTCTCCCATTTCTTCAATTTCTTCTATTTCTTCATCGTCTTCGTCTGCGTGGTATTCATCATCTTCGGAAGAGGATGGTATTATGCACAACATGATTATGAACGCGGCTCAGGTCTTCATGGATGGTGCTGAAGGGTCGTCCCAACGGCTAACTAGACGAGCAAAATATAACCGAGACCAAGAAGGTATTTTACTTTTTTTTCCTTATGTTTTATATAGATTTGAAAATGTATTTTATAATTAATTTCATTTATGTTTCGTTTTAAAATTATAGCTGGCAACGTTAAAACTATTCCGCACCCGACAGACGACAAAAGAAAAAAGTTTGCGAAGTATCAAGAGGGTGTGAGAAAAGATATTGAACGGGCTTTTGGTGTTCTACAAAAAAATGGCACATCATTGAACATCCAGCACGTTCGCAAACACCAAAGAGGTTACGACACATTATGTACGATTGTATCATCCTTCATAACATGGTCATTGAAGACGAAGGTAGAGCGATATGCGAGTACGACGAAAACGCGTCTACTGGAAATTCTGTTCCAGTTAGTGCGGAACAACAAGATTTGAAAGTGTTCGCTCTACGTAACGAGTACACACATCATAACCTACAAGCGGACTTGGTGGAGTACATTTGGAATAACGCTCAAAACGAACCCGGCCACGACATGGAAGACGAAGACTAGTAGCTTATTTTAATATATTATGATATTTTTAAGTTTATTTTTTTTAAGTTTATGTTTTTTTTTTAATTTATTTTTTTTAAGTTTAATTTATTTTTTAAGCTTATGTAATGTTTTTTAATATTAATGAAAATATTTTGTTACTTTATTTGTTAAATGTTAAAAAAAAGTTGAAGATTAAAAAAAACAAAAAAAAAACATAAAAGTGGTGGAGGACTATGACTAGGACCATCCTCCCATGCCTTCTAGTTTTGGAGGATGGACCATCCTTGGGATGACTATGACGTGGCGCCTACGTGGCGGATCATCCTCCAAGTATGGTCCATCACCATACCCACTAGCCTAATAGTTTAACATATAACTAATAAAACAAAAGTGGTTAAACATGGAAAAGTAATTTGAACTAATAAAAAAATTATAAATTTCTAATCATATGAATATGTCATGTTTCATGGGGTAAGATCAAATAAAAAGTTAATTTTCCCTAAGTAGGATGAAAAAGAATCTTAACAATTCATTTTTCAAATCAATGGTTAAGATGAAAGGGTAGAAGAAAGGAGGAGTGCAAGGGTATATTGGGAAAATCCTATTTATGGACTTTCTCTCTCCACATGCAAGGCACATGCATATTTCATCCCCATTTTTTAAACGTTCGTAACTTTTTTATACGATATTATTTTTTCATAAAAATTTCACCGTAAAATCGAGCGTCTTTTTATCTTTAATTTGAGTACCATATTGCTATATAAAGTATGAAGACTAAAAAAACCCTTTAAATGTGTTGTATTTCTATGTTGTATAACATTTTTTGTGCTGAATTTTGTACTATATTTTTGTGTGCTAAATTTTTTGTGCTGAATTTTTTTGTCTTAATTTTTTTTCCTCAATTTTTTGTGCTGGATTTTTTGTACTACATTTTTTTGCTGAATTCTTTCGTGCTATATTTTTTTTGTACTAGATTTTTTTGTGCTATATTTTTTTGTACTGCATTTTTTTGTGCTAGATTTTTTGTGCTAGATTTTTTTGTACTAGTTTTTTGGGTCAAGATATTCTACAAATGCTTCTAATTGTAAGAAGTGTAAGAAGGATTTATAGAGTGACAAGTGTCCAATAACCTAAAACTAAACACACTAAATCACCACCAAAAACCTAAACACCCACCCCCACCCCACCACCACCCAAAAACCTAAAAAAAAAAAAAAAAAACTAAAGACCCACCCCCACCACCACTCAAAAATCTAAACCCCCACCCCCTTGGCAAAAAAAAAAAAAAAAAAAAATTGGGGTGGGTGATTGGGGGGGGGGGGGGTTAGGTTTTTGGTGGTGGTGGATGTTTAAGGGTTTTTTTTTTTGTAGTGGGTTTTTTTTTGTGTAGTGGGTTTTTTTAAATTATTGGACACTTGTCACTCTATAAATCTTTCTTACACTTCTTACAATTAGTATCCTTTGTATTTGATCCTAATCCCTAGTATTTTGGTGCTAGATTTTTTTTGTACTAGATTTTTTTGTTGTATTTTTAAAAAACAAAAGAGGTGCCACAAGTCATTTTCACTCCTATTTATAAGGACCAAAATGCTCTTTATTCATACTTATTAGGAGTGCCACATGTTATCATCACAATACTACTTAGGCAAAATTCATTTTTTAGTGGATCCTTCCCCATGTTTCATAACCTACTTAAAAGAAAAGAAAATTAAATATAGTTAAGATAAAAAAAAATCATCACAGTTTTTCTCTCTATAACCACCCATGTAGCTTTGGGTTTGAGCCAAATTAGATTAAATAAAAGATATTATTAGTAGATAGTATTTTTATTAACTAATTCATATTTTATTCAATATGTTTCTTGATTTTTCTTATTAAAAAAATTGTTTCGTTATCAATTTAGAAAAAGTAAAGAAGGCAAATAAATTAAATATACTTGAGATAAAATAATAATTCATTATTATCATCATTTTTCTTTTTCTTTTTTATCGTTATCGTCACTAACAAACTCACCAAATTAGTAGATTGATTTAAGTGGAAAAATACAATTAAAGAGTGCATGAGAAAATGACATGTGTCCCAAAGAGGTTTCTTTTATTATATAGATAACTAGGTTATAACCCCGTGTATTACACGGGTTGAATAAATGAATTTTATATATCAAATAATAAAACATTATCTTTTTAAAAGTCTCATTTATTGCACGGGTTGAAGAAATGTAATTTTATATATTAAATAATAAAATAAGTTATATCTATAAGAACCATATGTATTGTACGAGTTGAATAAATGTAATATTATATACCAAATAATAAAAAAAAATATATTTAAAACCATTGTATTACACGGGTTGAATAAATGTAACATTGTTTACCAAATAATAAAAAAAAATTATATTTTTAAAACCCCCGTGTATTACATGGGTTGAATAAATATGTTTTTATATACCAAATAATAAAAAAAAATATTTAAAGAAACTAACAGATTTTTTTATATTTAAAGTAGGATAAGACTGAATATTAATTTGAACTAACGGATTTTTTTATATTTAAAGTAGGATAAGATTGAATATTAATCTTTATTTATTTAGTTAATATAAGATTGAAAAATCATATGATTAAATAGGTGGGAGGTTGTATTATGATAAATCGGTTAACCGTACTGAATGATAAAGATAATAATGATTGTTGAACAAATTAATTAATCGAATTTAACATAAACATTTGTGATGTTAGGCGGATTTTTTTTTAATTATTTGAAACTTAATATCAACTTTGGAATTCGTATGAATTCTTATTAGATTTGATTAAATATTATTGATAATAAAAATTTATCTTAGATTAGATTTTAGATTTGATTAAATATTATACTACACGATTTAATATTGAATAAACCAATTCCACGACACTTATAGATTTGTATTTAATCTAATACACTTATAGACTCAATACACGGGGTTATATTATTTAAAGTAACTATTTTATTATTAGAATAAAATCTAATCTAATACAAATTTTTATTATTAATAATATTTAATCAAATCTAATAAGAATTATTATTATTTTTAGTATTATTAATAATTTTAATCAATTAAATGAGAGAATGACAAGTGTCCCAAAACATGTTTCTTTTATTATATAGTATAGATTACAATAAAATATATAATGTTAATAATTCGACGTAACAAGAAATATATATGATTATAAATTAAGATATATGCTTATGTTGGTTTACGTAAACAATGAAGATGTATATAATATATTCTAGAAGGGTAATGATAAGGTTTACGTAAACAATGAAGATGTATGAGTTTTTTCGCGAAAGAGTGTTATGGGTAAAAGCATTTACCTGGTGTTGCTTCAAAAATATTTATTAAAATAGTGTTTTTGAAAAACTTGTTTTTCTTACTTCTAATCTTATTGGATAAACTATATTTTGATAGAATAAACCTTCTTTAATATTTTAAAAAGCAGGCTTTCTTTTTTATTAATTCAATCCATATTTTTAACATTTCTTTTATTCTTACTAAATAAACGTATTTATTATTATTATTATTATTTATCTTGTTGGTCTCAGGAACACAATGTTTGCTACGTTATTAAGAAAACGAGATGTGTAAAAAATAAGAAATAATGCATACAAACACTACATCAAAATGTGAAACCCACATTATTGGTATATAATATGTAAAAGATAATAAATATATTCATATAAAATTATCTTTAAGAGAATGACATCCCATTTTTTTATATCACTTGCAATTTTTTATATCACTTGCAATTTTTTATGCTTTAATGAATAACATATGTGGAAGTTTGGTTTAAAAAAACATCTGATCGAAACAACTGTTTGCCACCCCATTAGGATTAATAAGATATCTAAAAATAGTTTTAATAATTTCACTTTATATATAATCTCAGTTAGGATTAGATTAAGTTCAAAACTTTTATTTTATCAAAAACATAGTTTAGAGAAAAACAAGATTTTTTTTCAAAAACACCATTTTAGTAAATATTTTTGGAGCAACACTATTTTGATAAAAATTGGTAAATATTTTTTCCCATAACACTCTTTTAGAAAAAAAAGTCGAAGATGTATATAACTAGAGTTATGCGCTACCCGCGTTGCGGGGCGCTAAACCGAGTATTTCTTAGTTTAGTAACATGTACGCTTTTATGTCGGTTAGTTACACATGCTACCTATAACACGATATCAAAAAAGATACATCAAGTTAACCAATTAAAGAAAAACAGTACCATAGTTATGATAAAAAAAATAACTAAAACGATGACAATCGTGGAATTTAGAGCTGGGGGCAAAACAATAATTTGTCAGGACCAATTAGCGAATGCTAGGCAGCTGTTTGGCATGAATAAAAACAAAATTGAGTCAACAAAGTAAAATAAAACACTACCATGATTTTGCCAAAGAAAAACAAAACGATGGCAATATTGCAATTTTTAGCTGAGGTAAAATCGTAATTTTAAAATGGAGGTAAAATAATATTTTGAACTGAGGGCAAAACCATTTTTTTATTTTGAATTGGGGGCAAAATCGTAATATTTTAACTGCTAGCAAAATCGTAATTTTTAGCTGGGGGCAAAATCATAATTTTAAACTGTAAACCAAATCGTAATTTGGCAGGACTCTAGCTAAGGGCAAAACCATAATTTATTTTGAACTGGGGGTAGAATTGTATTTTTTAACTGAGGGCAACATCATAAATTTAAGCAGGGGCATAAACAAAATTTTATTTTGAATCAGGAGCAAAATCATAATTTTACACTTGGGATAAAATTGTAATTTGGCTTACCTACAAATAACTATTATATAAAAAAAGAAAAAAAAACAAACCACTTAAGAAAACTATTCCCGCCATGACGTCATCAACTTGTAAATATATGTTTATAAATATAATGTAAAAGGGGAATGATAAAGAGGATCTATAACTATATATCTTTTCCTATGGAAACTTGTCATATTGTTAAAAGTCCTGCAAGCTTTTCTTGCCATGTTTTGTAGGTAAATATTTAAATAAGTAGTTTTAAAATAGAGTGACGTTGGAAGGGTATCAAACAAAATTCAATTGAACTCATTTAATGGTACTGAAATTGTCGCGTTAAACTCTATGATTTTAGATTTTAGGTTTTTTCTTTTAAATATTTTGCAAGTAGATTTTAGAATTTTTGTTTAGATCATTGTATATTTTTATTTGGCATTATGTCTTTTTTCTATTTGTGTCATTATGTAATTTTTGCGATTCATAAGACCATGCGTAGTCGTTGGGGTAAATAATGCCCCACCCTATGACGTTTTGCGCCACGTGGCATCCTTATCAGCAAAGGGGCATTGTTGTCGCAACCCCCGACCCCTACCCCGGGAGCGGGAGCCGCGAATCAGCAGCTGGTGGTATCGGTGTTTGTTAATTTGGCAGTGGAATTACAACATCAGGATCGTAGTTAGTAAATAAATTTCAGAGTTTCAAAACACCAAACTTTTATAATAAATAAATGGGATAAAACCCATGTTTCATTCACAATACATTTATAGGGATAAACCTTAATTATTGAAAACATAATCTCCTTTTATCTAGGTAACTTTTATAGCCACTTCTTTAAACCTTCAGTGCTCCATAGCTGGCTTCTTATAGCTTCACATTAAGTTACCTGAAACGCATTTTAAAAAGATTTTATCACATTATGCTCGTCATACTTCGGACCGTTCCTTTATCATATCCGTAATTTGTTCAACTCTTGTCATCTTTAAATGCAAGTGTCCTTCAATCAAGACATTCACAAAAGTTAGTAATGTCAACTTTACTAAATGCCCGTATCATAATACAAGGCTTTTCTACTATATGTGTCAACGCACGAAATTTTGTTAGCTATATCTATCATTTAACTGGGGTAACGTGTATTACACGATAACCCTATGTGTTGTTTACAACACTTTAATACGCTAAACGATTAACATACATGCACTTACCGGATTTGCGATCAAGCATCGAACCGAACGCCAATCTTTATTAAGAGCATAAGGTTTAAGTCCAAGCATAGTTTTCCCACCATACTTGAATCTCTTAAACCAGGGCTCTGATACCAACTTGTAACACCCTAGTTGCTACTTAACGGTTTTGCATGTAAATACCAACAATTAGATGTGTAGTTAAGACTACACATACTATAAAAAATATGGATTTATTAAAACTTTTACAAATCATAAGTTATTTGACATAACGTGATCAGATTCGTCTTTTAAAATTTATGACGAGGCAATGTGCGGAAGCATGTATCTTCATCGTGTTCGGTTCTTCGTTGAGCTTGATCGTCTTCCGGCATCCAAAAAGTACCTACATTTCATAAACATGAAATGCTTTAGTCATACGGGGTTTAAAACGTATCTAAATGAGTCCGGGAACAAAACTGATTAAAATACATTTTTGTACACGGTCCACCGTAAATTACGGTGGATACCGTAATTTACGGTAGCCCCTGTTTTAAAATACTCCACCGTAAGGCAGGAGATAACTGCCGTAGCGTTTTCAGTCCCCACCATAACTTACGGTGCCCACCGTAAGTTACGGTGGCCCCTGTATCAGATTCTTCCATTTTGCCGTTTTTGACACGAAAACTTTCGTATCTTTCAATCCGCTTGTCCGTTTGACCTACCGTTTCTTCCTATGTGTTTGTAATTTGATTCTCCATCATATGGAGTTAAAATCCGACATCCGACTTAATAAATTTTGAGACTTTTATGCCTTCGGCTTATTACCTTTTTACAGAATTTTGACTCGTTTACGCATTTATCAAACAAACATATTTATTTGATCATTATTTCACATGAACCACCTCAATTCAATATTTTCTACCATGTTAGGTTCTAATTGCGGGTTTCTTATATATTTTAACCCGTTTTCGCTCGTATGTTTATTTTGACCCGTTAAGGGTATTTAAGTATATTTTAAACATGATTCGCCTTCATTTGTATCTAGCCTTATATTTCCACATTTCTTACCAAGTAATCTTCCACCACAACTATATTTGTGGTGGATTTAATGTGGAGATCTATATATTCCGAGTTTTACCCCTCGAATTATCATTTTACGGCAAAGACTCATATAAAGTCTTTCGACCCAAGAATTTACATCTTTCACTACCTATACTCATTCTAAGCATTTATTTAATCATAAGACTCGTTTCCGAACCACCTTTAAGGGTCGTTCCTTCGAATTAGCTTACAAGGGCAGTTTGGTAAATTTCCATCCTTCTTTCACTACAAGGACCTTTAAATACTTGTTTGACTCAACATCCGACCTTTTAACTATAGTTCTTGTTTGTAAACCCATGTGCTTCTAAAACATTATAATCATAACTCAATTTATTCGGCTTACCTAAGAGATAACCGAATATCTATATTTTAACCTTGTCTAACTCTTATAGAACTCCAAATTCTACATGATGAGTTGTGTTATTATACATACCTGGCTCGGATCAATATATTGACCCGTTTCAATACCTTGCCTTAGTGGCTGCTAAATGATAGCGTTGTAAACATCCATGTGCTATTTATTCCCTAAAATCATACAACTCGACAACCCATTAGTCGATATTGTCAAGGGTGATAATTTCACCTTTTGACACGTTTGGTCTAAATGACCAATTATATTAGCGAGATGACGTTTATTACCACCTCGTATATATGACTCGCTCCGATTTACACCGTGCGGTCACTTTACTTATAATTCCATTTCTTAAAACTTTTTGCCCTACTATGGCTTACGTCATAATTGTCTTTTTCGTAACACGACAAAAGGATATTCTAAAATATATGACTAGTGTAAGATATACTTACCTTGCATCCGAATTACGCTTTTCCTTCATACTTGCTTCGTTTGACCTGCTTCCTTTCCAAGCCCCCACCTAGCTTGTCAAGCGTCAAACTATCATCATAATTCGTAAGATGGTTAGATTAGTCATCATTAATTATGACTATTCCATCTTACGGGTTTTACATCAAAATTCACCATTTGATTTCATTTTGGTCAGTTTGACTTTTAAAGGTCAAACTGCCTATTAACATAAGTGATTATATTATAAACCTCGATAATTCATTTAAGCACTTTGTCAAGTATCCGATATGCATTATTCTTACGCCACCGTTTTAACTACTTTTCAAGTCTAAGTTCATGCTATTATTAACACCAATTTAACTTAGCTCTTGATTATCAAAGTTAATTATTCATTTGTTAAGCAAGAACTAAAGGTTTCTATCTACATATAAAAACCCGTTTCATCATAGCATTAGACATTTATCCGAACATCTAATATAATCAGCTTCTACAAATTAATTAGTAGACATCATGATTCCAAACACCTATTTATATGAACGAAAACACTAATTTCATCATAATGTACAAAAAACCCATTTCAAGTCACATATGAGCATTCACTCGAACTTATAAATTGTTCAAGTATTTTGCTCCAACTATCAAATATGATGTTTCTAAGCACATGCATATCATCATCTTCACTATTTAGTCAAAACCCACTTGGCTCATACTTGGTTAATTGACTAATCACTAGTTTATGGTACAATTTTACAAGTTTGCATCTAGGGTTTGTTTCTAGACATAGATTCAACCCAATATCACTCATATACACAACATTCATTCTAGAATTTCGTTCTTGCATGTTCATCCAAATTTCAAGATATCACCAAATGATGAAATTCAACATACCTTATGATCTCCTAGCTTGGGTGATCACGAATTTAGTTAAAGCCCCAATTTCCAACTCGATTTCCCTTGGATTTTGATGGATTTTAGTGAGTTTAGGGTTTGAGAAGAACCCTTCTCCTGGCTCTGTGAAATCATCGACCAAACACACACATATGTGTGCGTTTTGGTGTTTATTTGTTTTAATTAAAAACATCTTTCCCTTTTGCCTCTTTTAGTCCCTCTAGTTCCAAAGTTTATAAAAGGGTTATCTATTTCATGTTTCTTTTATTGTTTTTACAACACTTAACTAACTAGGTTGATATTCCTAGTTACTTAGTGGGTTCGGGGAAGTCATAACCCGTTTTATTTTTAAATCCCGTTAACTCGGGCCTCTTATTATCTTTATTTCCTCAAAAGCTTTTATTCACTTTTTATTTAATATTAGGTTTATCTATTAAATTCCTAATATTCACCGGGTTTACTTTTACCACTAACGGTATTTTACCTATTCATTATTATTAACATGGTTTAATTACCAATCCCGATTTCGGGGTGTTACAGACCAAACACACACTCATGTGTGTGTTTTGGTGTTTTAAATCTTTTAATTATAAACACTTTCACACTTGTCCCTTTTTAGTCCCTCGTGTTTTATTTTGATCAAATGAAACTATAATTCACTATTTATAACTTAGTCACATATTACTAGCTAGGTTAATTATTCCTAGTTAATTTAATGGGTTCGGGAAGTCATAACCCGTTTTACTTTAAGTCCCGTTAAATCGCGTCTTTTATCCATTTTATTTTCTTGAAAGCTCTCGTTCAGCTTTTATTTAATATTACGATTATTTATTTAAATCCTAATATTTACCGGGTTACTTTTACCTCTAACGGTACTTTACCCGTCTTTTAGTACTAACGTAGTTTAAATTACCAAATCTGTTTTCGGGGTGTTACAAGTCTACCCCCTTAAAGAGGTTTCGTCCTCGAAACCTTTTCTTACATAATTTATCGAGTTTAACTCCATGCATTTGCTCTCGATAATCAGTTGAGCATTGCTCATATTTTAACCAATTGTTAGTATTTACCAGAAAAGTATGGTAATATCTTTTTGGTTATTAATCATCTACGTATCTTATACGGCATAATGCAACTTGAAATAACGTAATCTCGTTATTTCCACTAGTTTAATTAACTTAGCAATATTCATCGCTCGGCTCTAATGTGATTATACTTCATATTACACTTCTTGACCGTGATCACGTCACGCCATGCCAAATTTTATATCAACTTTTTATTTTCAAAATTATCACTTTTTGAATATATCGTCTTGCAACTATCAGTGTCAAGACTTATATCTTTCATGCTTACTATTTATACGTCTATCAAAATTCATATTTGTAAAAATGTCATTTCTTACCAAAACCGAAGTTTTAGTTTAGCATCTTCTCTTTAACTTTTGTCAATTATCCATACCGGGATATTGACAGTCCAAAATTTATTCTTTTACAGTCTTTGTTTTATGCGAGGATTCTCAATTGATTCCCTCACTTTGTCTAATTAACCCGTAGGTTTTATCACTTAGCCTTATGGGCTATTTTATTAGACTTTTCACCTCTTTAAGGCGAGGTCCTTATAATCTATTTCTTTCTAGTCATGACTCGTGGGTCGTTTTAGTCTCGTAGACCTTTCCATCGTTTATAACCCCAAAGGTTATGTTGATCCCGTAGTTCATTCTTTATTCGTGTCGTTCTTAAAATACATATTAGGTGTCAAGGCACCCTGTTTTTGTTTGAAGAATCATTTGGTTTCAAACTTAAGATCTGTTAACCTTGACTGTAGTTCATGGCTATAATCGTTTTATTTCGGATCATTCTCCCGACTCTATGACTTCTCACGTCATTTATGCGTCGGTTTGTCTTATGCTAATTGTTATTTGGTTTGCATATATTCTTATTTGGTTATGCCCCATTACCGGGCTCATTATTCTTTTGCTTTTAATGCTACCTTTATTTGGCTAGCGCTTATTTGTGCCATCCGACATTATATTGTATTCAACCTGTTTGACTTGTTAATGTGAAATCCATCACTTAATAACAATCAACTTTATTCTTTATTCAACCCGTTCAACCTCAAATGGTTGAACATGTTTATTTAAAATTTCTATTTACGAAATTTTATAGTCATAACACATAATCCAAATCTTTTGATTTTCAACTTGCGTTCACGTCTCTTGGTTTACACATGTGCTTAAATTCCTACCCATCAACCGGGTGTTTTACCGAAGTCGTTATTATTGCACCCCTCCCGGCATGAATTAAGACCTCGCTTCACTTTTATATTCCGACTTTGTCCTCAAATTTGATGTTTTACAACAACGGTCCGTTTAGAGACATATTTGCATTTTCCGGGTTCGAGTGTAAGTACACCCCCTCCCAATGCGTATCTTAATCATTTTACATGTTTGCATTCTCCGGGTTCGAGTGTAAGTACACCCCCTCCCAATGTATATCTTAATCATTTTACATGTTTGCATTCTCCGGGTTCGAGTGTAAGTACACCCCCTCCCAATACATGTCTAAATCATTTTACATCAATCTTTGTCCCTTCACTCGGCTCATTATCCTAATGTAATGCGCTTCCGTCACCCGGCTGTGCATTTACATTATTATCAAATATTTCGCTCATTTGATTCATTTGGTTACTTCTTAATTTGTCCCACTCGCCCCGTCCTTACTACATCAGATGTAAGCATGTCCATCATAAAAAGTTCATGGTACCACGTGCTCACCACTTACTTGGCCAGAGTAAGCGATCAATACCTGGTATACGACCTTTTTATAATTTTCACATTACACCCCATGTAAGTAATGCCTCTATTTGTTTCTCTTGGAACCATTATCCCGGATAGATTTTCTATTCGGGTTTTTCCAAGTTTTTAATCTACATATGCAACTTTCAATCTCTACATATTTGTTGCAAATTACTATTTGTGCAATTAAATTTAAAATGTGCACCTGGTAATGCTTGCCCTAACGGGCTTCTTTTGCCATTAGCCTTGTTTGCGATCGCTACGCGATTTAGGTCCTTGATGAGCATACTCTTTGGACCGTTCCTCTATCAAATCCGTGATTTTTTAAACTCTCGCTATCTTCATATGCGAGTGTCCTTCAATTAAAACATTTGCAACAGTTAGTAATTTCGACATTAATGGATGCCCGTATTATAATACAAGGCTTTTCTACTATACGCATCAACGCGTGTAATTTCATTGACTATATCTACTCTATAACGTTTTTATTGGTATAACGTGTATTACACGATAACCATATGTATTGTTCTCAACACTTCACATGCTAGATCGTTAATGTATTGAATAACTTACCGGATTTTGCGATCAAGCCTCGAACCGAACACCAATCTTTATCAAGAGCATAAGGTTTAAGTCCAAGCATAGTTTTTCCCCCACCATACTTGAATCTCTTAAACCAGGGCTCTGATACCAACTTGTAACACCCTTGTTATTATTTTAAAGGTTTTCGTATATATATATAACGAAAATAAACATGTAATTACGATTAAGGATCCTTAGAAAAATTCAAGTAATTTAAAACTTTTACAACTTAAAAGTTTACAACATAATATAAATAAGTTCGTCGTTTAAAGGTTACGACGTAACGCCGTGCGGAAGCTTTAATCTCGTGTGTTCGGTTCTTCGTTGAGCTTGATCGTCCTCCGGTACTAGAGTTTTTACCTACAACTCATAAAACATGAGTTAGATTAGTCATACGTAGCTTAAAACGTATTTAAATGGGTTCGCAATGCATAAACGGTAAAAAAAACAACTTTCGCACATCTGGCACCCCGTCGCGTCGCGCGACGGGTTCTGGGCCATGTCGTCGCGTGGCGCGACGCCCTTAAATGGGCAGAAGGTTTGCAGCTCGTTGCTGCATTTTCCCAGCTCCGATTCTTTTTACGAAAACGTGCATAACTTTCAATCTACACATCCGTTTGACTCGATTCTTTTTCCTACACGTCCGTAATTAAATTACGGACCCGTTTATCACCTTGGTTTGCATAGAAATTTAATTTATCCACTATTGGCTCATAAATCCTTTAGGTGACTATACGACCCGTTTGGTTTAAGTTACATTGCAAGAATGTTTTCAAGAGTTTTCTTTAACATTTCCTACCCATCCTGGGCTTAACAAGCGTTAGCGTTTCCACTCCCATTACGGGGCTCACGTACGCATTCACAATCACAGATTTATACGTATCTTTCTAATCACTTAATCCACATTTAACTTCTTATTTTATTTGACCAATTTCAGGACTTTTAAAATATCTAAACATCACACTCGCTATTTTCTTTTCGCACCTCGCCTTTCCATGCTAGATAATACATATCTTCCACCACAACTAGTTTTGTGGTGGATTTAACATAAGGAACCCAAAATCCCTATGTTACCCTTCGGCTAGTCCTTTTTCGCAAATGTCTATTTCTAGGCATCCGACCCACCAATGTTTTTGCCTAGAACTTTTATACGCATCTAAGGGTTACGAAGTCATAATATAAGTTCCTAAACAACCTCTAAGGGTCGTTTGCCCGGTTTGCCCATCAAGTGCCTTATGGTCATTTTTAATCCTTCGTTTTTGCGATGAAGGACTTCACTAAATATTCGACCTTACCTGCACTTTTAACTATAAATTCATATGAGCGTACCTGGCCCGGGTCAACAAATAGACCCGATTTATACCTCGCTTTTATTACCACACAACCTATGGCGACGCAATTATCCGATTTGCTAATCGCTCCTGTTAACATAAGACTTGACAACCACATTAGTCGATATTGTCAAATGGTGTTGTCACCACCATTTGACCCGTTTGGACTATATGCCCAACGTTATCTATTTAATCAAAAACATGGTTTTTGATTTCCAATTCATACGTCCATCCCATCCCGGATTTTATTACCAAATCCTTTTTCTCTTAAACTCTTTTCTTACAAATTCAACATATTCCGGCTTACGCCATGGGTATCCTTTTAACCTCGATTTACATTAGTCGACACTTGACAAATTTCCATTTTTACCCCTTTTCCCCATTATTAGATTACACTACAAGGTAATCTTAACGAAAATCCATATTTTAAATATTATCGTTATCGCGTTTATATCGTATAGAATAAACGAGTATTCTACATAAGTGTGAAAATTACACTTTGATGTGTGTGAAGTGTTATATATATTAGGTGTATATTTTAAGCCCCTTTAACACCTTTTTAGCCAAGTTTTAAATTTATAAAACACGATATTTTACTAACACTAAACACACATATGGGCAAGTGCACCCATCGTGAGCGTAGTATAGTGTTGGCAAGATACCGAGGTCGTCCAAGGACACAAGAGCTTTTAGTGTGACAACCCGTAATTAACGGCACCTAATTACGTGATTAGCAGATGATTAACGCAATAATAATTAGTGTTTAAGACGCAAATTAAATTAATTAGGCCTTTGGAGTGCCTAGGAACGTCTATCCGACTTTACAGTGCACGAATGGTGGTTTACAGAGAAACCGGTGAAACGTTAAACGGCAACAAATGGAAACCGGACAGAATACTGACATCGCCGACAAGTAAGAATCTTATATGAATATTTTGGGTTTATAAATTCTAGTTTTACGAATCTATCGTGCATCCGCACGACACAAAACGCAGACGCAGACGAAAAACGCGAAAACGATAACGCACCAACTAGCGTACGCGATTTAATAACAATTTTCGACACTATTTCTACATACTTTGACCCTAAAACAACGATTATGACATTCTCTTTTTTTTTTACGTGTTCGGATTTCTAAAACGGGTCTCGTGGGAAATTACGGGCCACTAAACACGGGGATTGGCCTTGTGGGCCTTGGGCCCAAGCCCAAAACCCACAAGCCTAAAACTGCATATAATAAATTAAGTCTTGAAAATCTATGCAAGATAATCTCAAAATCTTCACAGAGATTTACATAATCTCTACAAATCTCTTCATGAGATTTTGAATCAAAGGTTAAAATGTTTGACCTGAATGTAAATTATATACTTGAAAGACAATATCCCTCCCTCACTCTATTAATACACACACATGAGCACAACACAAAACAAAACCTCACAATCTCTCTTTCTCTCTCGGTATGAACATCAGACATATAGTTGCCTCCTCTCCCTCTCTCGATTAAACCTGCAACACACAGACATAAGCTATGTCTGATTGCTTGTTAAACATTATCATCTTCCCCAATTTTTTTTCAAAAGAAAAACCTAACACCCTTGAAGCAACCCAAACAACCACACCCCTGTAACCCCCCTCCCTGCTTCCGATGATGACCGGCCAGCCACCATCACCGGTGGCGGCTCGCGGTGGCGTACAGCGGCTGCGAAACAGGAGAGAGAGAGACCGTTAAGAGAGAGAGAGACCGTTAAGAGAGGGAGATCGGAGTCACGGTCCGGCGGTCGGAGCCTCGGACCGGCGGTCTTCGTGATTATCCAACGGGTTTCATCGGTAACCCCCCCCCCCCCATTCGTTTCTCTGGATCCGATGATGATAAAGATAACAGTGGAGGTCCGTAGCTGGTTTCGGGTGGTCACCGGCAAGACCTGGCGGTCGGAGACTCGGACCGACGTATTTCAGTGGTAAAGTCCCATCTCCTGTCATTTTACCTTCTTCTTTTTTTTTTTATTATTTCCTGAAGTGAAGATGATGATGATTCAAAGATTTTGGAGGTGTAAAGATCTGCAGTTGATGATGATGTTTGGTTCGGTCAACATTAGTCACCACCGGGGAAAGCACGGGTCAAAACCGGTCAAAGAAGGTCAAATACGGTCAACAGCAGTACGGTTCGGGTTGACTCGGTCAAACCGAGTCAACTCAGTCGACAGTTCAGTTCGGGTCAGCCGGTTCGGTTCGTGGTTCGGGTTGACTCGGTCAAACCGAGTCAACTCAGTTCAACTCGGTCAACTCAAACCCGGTCAACTGAGTTAGCGTTTCGACATGAGGATTTGGTAAATGGCGCGATTTATTTCCGTTATATTTTAGTTTTAATACTTACGTGACTTACGAGCTCAAACCGAACAAATTAATGTTAATATTTATATGGAGTTATTTAGTATCTCGCTTATATCAATTGATTATGCAAAGACATATTTGAATCTTGTTGAATTTTTGAAATTATAGCGACAACTTGTGTTGTCAGGGCATCCAAAAACAGAGGAAACTATGCCCGTTTTTCGAGAAAATCCAAGTTTTATTATAAAACAAAACGTGCTTTTTGAGCGACTTTTATAAAACGAGATACGAATATAAAGTTTCTTTCGACCACAACTTACAACTTACGAGAACAACGATACGAAAAATATTTCGACAACAAAATAAATATAGTTATTATTATAATTATTTCAAACGAACTCGAATCTTTTTATAAATAAATATAGTATATATATTTATTTCAAGCATCGCGTAACACGAATTCGTTTCATCAAAATAAATATAGTTTATATTTATTTCAAATATCAAACGACACGACGATTGTTTTGCTAAAATAAATATAGTTTATATATTTATTTGAAGTAATAAACGACACGAATTCTTTTATAAAATAGATATAGTTTATCTATTTATTTCAAACTTCAAACAAACTCGATAATACTTTCGCAAAATAAATATAACTTTTTATATTTATTACAAACGCCGAAACGGCGTATACGTATATTATGGCAAGTATATACAAGACGTAATATATAATACAAATTTATTATATATTACTTTCATACGAATATTCCTTTATATCAGCATACGACTTCTTAAAACGAGCTAACAAGTATAACTTCTTCGCTTCTTTTAAGTTGACAATTTACCGTTAAATCGTTCGATTAACGATTCGGTAGAGCTCGATGACACGTAGTTTAGTTACTACATTTATCTAGAAACTTATTAGATATTCCGTGTTAGGAATATTGTAGAATGCACGCTAGCAAGTCGAGTCTTGGAAACGACATCGCGAAGTCGAAATTAGCTAGCTTTGCACAGGAATATTCAGGCGAGTTCATAACCCCCACTTTTTACTGTTTTACATTTTTGTAAATGTTTTCGGGGTGGAAAGACATGCACGTTTTGCAAAAACATACAAAGTTTTGAACAAACGCAAAACTCGTATATCTAAATCATATTACGAAGGGATTTTGAGGAACGCAAATGATTTACGAAAGGTTTATACTAAACATACCGGTTTTTACAAAACAAATGCTTATTTTCGAAATGTGAATGATTTTCGGTCAGGGTGACCAGGGATTCGGTCAGGGTGACCAGGGATTTTCATACATGCAGACATATTACAAAAGGATTACAGACATTTTTATACATGGTATGGTTAGTGTAAGGAGGGTTACTACTTAGAACATGTGAGTGGGTAGGCGCAACTTGAGGCCATTAATCCTCATTGTAGGACCGAGGGGCACAATGCGGTAGATCTATCTGGGTGTAGCGAGCCCAGCCCCAGGCCCAGCAGAACGGACCTCGGGGTGACTATGTACCCGACGCACAAATCCGCTAGGTTTGAGTCTTCCTACTTGCACTTCACACATATCAATGGCCTTGCAAACCATTGGTGATCTCTTTATTTCCTTATTTGCTACATACCAGGGACATATATACTTACAAAAATACTTGTTCATACAAATTAAATACGATGTTTTATACAAATTCAAAGCATAGGGTTATGCGGGTATGGAGTCAAAGTCAGGGTGGGCATTGACGGTTATACGAACATTACAAATACAAGACTTTACAAATACATGGTTTTTATGAACATACTGTGTTACAAACACAACGTTTCCATATAACTTGGCAAGAAAATGATTTTTAAATTCATTTTCTCAATACTATTTCAAAAACCGGTTATTCCAAAGATTTATTTCAAATCTTTCACAACTCAAAAGATTTATTTCAAATCTTTTACAAACAAACTATGGACTCGCTCAACTTTATGTTGACTTTTTCGCATGTCTCTTTCTCAGGTTACTTTTCAGAAACTATGGCACGGTTGGAATTGGAGGACCATTGGAGTTTCGAGTACTTAGCGGCGTTCATTTTTCTAGAAGTCTTTGCTTATTTGCTTCCGCTGTGCAATGAAGATACCAGTCCAGTCACGCCAGCTCTGATAATTTCGGGGTGTGACATTTAGTACCGGTTTATCCTCAACGTCTAATCAAATCAAAAAGTTTAGAAAAATGTTTTAAGCTAAGAAAAATAAAAACTAACTAAAAATGCTGAAAATAAAATAAAAAGAAAAAAGATAGACAATATGAATCACTTGGTTCCGACTCGTATCTAGTGTAACCTTTGATTATTTTCGCACTTTTGCACTTATTTAAGAGATTATCTTAGTTATTGTAGTAGGCTCCTCTTTTGAAGGTGACGTTACCCTCAACCCAGTAGTTTGAGTCAGCAAGGATACAATCCTAAAGGGTCGGATTATTGAAAGATAATTAATTAAGTTATTAATGCAAATTATGGTAGGCCCCTCTTTTGGAGGTGACGTTACCCTCGACTAAGTAGTCTGAGTCAGCAGGGATACAGTCCTAAATAGCCGGGTTATAGTATTAATAGTAGTTAACTTATGAGGGGATCAAAGAGTTTGGACCCCCGCCATCCAATACCGTTAAGTATTGAAGGAGGTCCTACTAAATTTGACCCAGGTCCATTGCAGGACCTTTAAACGTTGAACAATGGCAAGACTCTTACCAAACCGTTCCCTTAACCCCCGACCAGGTAGCCAACATACCTCCATATAGACCGTGGAGATATGAATGGTGAAAATCTTTTATTTTATATAGACAGTAAAATAATGCCAAGACACCACGGACAAACGATAAGGAAGAATCACCTTCAACATAAGAAACTAGTTATTAAAGTCATTAATACAAAACCAAGTAAAAAGTGCGAAAAGATTAGAAATAAAAAATATTACACTAGACACTTGTCTTCACCAAGTGATGTAAGAGACTTAGGCAAACATGGCCTTGATTGTCAAGAACTCTTACGATCAATCTTGGATCCCGAGACGACTCACACACTCTATGATGGACAATGGATGATGGGGGTGGATGATGGTGTTATGGTGGTGGTGGGTGGTGGGTGAAGTGTGAGAGAGGTGGTGTGCCAAGGGATAGTTTGAGCTTGAGCCAAGCACTCCTATTTATAGGCTGAACAGAAGCTCGGGCACGGCCCCGTGTCCAGTGGGCTCGGCCCCGTGTCCACATCCTTCTCTTTCTTCATTTAATGCAGCTTGTCTTATTAGTTGACCACGCCCCCGTGTCCGCTGAGCACGACCCCGTGTGCAGAAGAATATTTGTACTATGAAGATTTGCTTAGATTGTGCGAATCTTATAGTTGACCACGGCCCCGTGTCCGCTGAGCACGGCCCCGTGGTGGGCAATAGAAGCTTCTACCACTTTGTCTTTTCTGCTGACACTTGGGCACGCCCCCGTCTTGGCTGAGCACGGGGCGTGTTCAGTCTTCTGTTATCTTGTTTTGCTTGGGAAGATGTTGTCGTGGGGTCGGGCATGTCACGTCTTGTTCCTTTTCTTGTATTTATGTTAGATTTTGATGTCTTTTTGCTTCTTTTGTTAATGTGAGCTCATTTAATCCTGAAAATACAAAATGAAGACAAAAGCACACTTTTTCCAACATTAGTACTAAAAAATGGTTAGTTTTATGCCACAATTGATGTAATTTATATGTTGCATTTTGCACACATCAAATACCCCCACACTTGAATCTTTGCTTGTCCTCAAGCAAAACTCTTTAATATGTGGTTATTACACTCCCAAATGGAATGGGTAGAGAAGAAGGTTTTTGGGCTTGTCATAGAGTGTCGGGATTTCCAAGATTCTTTATTTAGTTTTATTTTTATTTATTTACAATCCTATTCGTCATGATTTATTTAAAACTTTTCATAAGATAAATTACTTATTAGGGCATAACATGCCTCTTTAAAATTTTATTTATATACAAGTTCACATACCTCACGGGGATCACTCAACACTCGGCCGAAAATGTATTTTTGTGGATCACTCGAGAGCGGCATGGAACTTACTCCTACCATAGGCTTGCCAAGCAATCAATCCTCCTCCTTTTTAACTTATATACCTTTGTAAATATCAAGAGGACTTTGTGGGTGAAGGGTTAGGCTTGGGTTAAAGGTAGGTGGTTGGGTTAGTGGTTAGTAGAAAAAGGGCTAAAAGCGTAACAAGCATCGGTTTTCGTAAGACTTTTTATTTTTTTTGTAACTTTTATTTTGATGAAGCTATTATTCAAACAAAGTTATTTTTTATGAACTTGTTTGTTTATTTTCTTTTACTTCATCATCAACACACATTTTTTTTAGTAAAGTCATACGAAAAATCGAACTTGTTACTAAAACAAAGGGTTAAAAATGAAAAAGGTTTTGGTGGGTAAAAGGGTGTTTGGTTTGGGTTATGAAATGAAAAGGTTTAGGCTCAAAGGGGCTAACTAGGGGGATTTTGGGTAGGTGGTAAAAAAAAAAGAAAAAATAATGATGTAGAAATAAAAATGGTTAGTCCTAATGCCTCCATCATTTACTTACTCGGGTTTAAGTTGGTAAGGACCGGGAATGTATCGTCATGGCAAGTTCTAGAGTCGTAAGAACCAAGCGGCTATTCACACAAGAAATGAAAAATGAGCATTTAGTCTAATGATATGTATTTGTATGCTCAATAAAGGCTCAAAACTCACTTTTGTGGGAATGGGTTTTTATGTGATCAAGTATATATAATCAAATTTTAACTAAGTTTGCCATGCCTTTTCATAATTTTCTTATGTTGGTTCTTTTTATCACGACGCTATTGGTTGTAAATTTGTAAAAATATAACCTTTTTGAGAACTTGAATTTCCCGAGTTAAACCTAGACAAGTAAAAAAAATGAAAATTTTTGAAAAAATTTGGGGTGATTTGCGGTTCCAATAGAGTTTTGTGTAAGGCTTGTATTTAGGACTTGCAAGATTCAAGGTTTTAGCATCCCCCCCCCCCCCACACTTAAATTACACATTGTCCTCAATGTGTCCCAAAAATAAGTTTTTAGGTTGATTGAATGTGTAAAAAGCAAAAATTTTGTGTTACTGGGCGCTGAACACGGCCCCGTGTTGTCCGGGCACGGCCCCGTGTTCAAGTGCCAGTAACAAAATTAAATCAAGAGAAACAGAAGCCTGGACACGGGGGCGTGTTGACTGAACACGGCCCGTGTCCAGTTACCTGAACTGGGTCTTTTTCTGCAGACTGTGCAGCACGGGGACGTGTTGGGCGGACACGGCCCGTGCCGAGCTTACTGTAAACGAAGAATTTTGTCGGATGGTCCTGTTTTCCTGCATGGGGTACTGGTTCAAGTTTCCCTTGTATCCTTTGCCATCTCAAGTGTGTTTTATTCCTGAAAATTAAAACTAACTAGAAAACTTGAAAATTAATCTAAACTAAACTAAGGATAGTTCCGCGGAATGCCTCCGTGGTGCGCCACGTTTATAAGGGTCCTTGGCTAGACCCAAATCCTGGTCATATGTTACCCAAGTGGGATGTATTGCATCCCATGTTACACCGTCAGAGAGCGTCATCCAAGCTTGAGTCTATGACCTTCATGTAGTTGACTGGGTCTTCGTCCTCTACTCTTTTTCCACATTCAAACTTCACTTCCTTGTCCCCAAACTTCAATGTTACCGTTCCGTCATTCATATCCACCACTGCCTGGGCGGTGGCTAGGAATCGCCTCCCTATGATGAGAGTGACATCGGTGTCTTCTTCCATGTCTAGGATGACAAAGTCGGTTGGGAAAACGAATTTGTCAACTTTGACCAATAGATTTTCAGCGACTCCTTGTGGAAATTTGACGGATCTGTCGGCGAGTTGTATGCTCATCTTTGTAGGGCTTGTTGTTCCTAGGCCGAGTCGTTTGAACATTGATGTGGGCATGAGGTTAATGCTAGCCCCAAGATCGGCTAATGCATTACGAACGGGGGATTCCCCAATCGAATTTTTAGTAAATTTTTGAATTTTGCGAATTGCTCATCGGTCTTTTGACGATTTAACCTACCGGGGGTACAAAATTGGAGGAGTCTTGGTGGGCTCCTGATTTGGTGAAGAAGCCTTTTCTGATGCGGGCGGAGTCATGGTTTGGCTAGACTGACTTCTTTCATCTGGCGGTAATGGAGCCTCCTCGGGACCCACGGTTCTATTTCTTAATGTGATGAGATGTACTTGTGCTTTCGGGTTGGTTTCGGTATTGCTAGGTAACGCGCCTTGTTGTCTCTCGGAGAAATTTTGATCTATTTGATTTAATTGTTTTTCAATGTTTTGAATGCTAGCTTGTTGATTTCTAAAATTCGATTCCAATTGCTGAAATCGATCCGAGTTTTTCTTTTCGGTGTCGGAGATGAGGCGAGATACAGTATCTTCAAGCCTTTCTCGTCCACCTTGTTGTTGAGAGAAATTTTGTGGTTGTTGAAAGTTAGTTCGTAGGTTTTGTTGGTTACTACTATTGTCGGGATCTCTCCAACCAAGATTAGGGTGGTTACGCCATCCTTGGTTGTAGGTACCCGTTGGTGGACCCGACGGCCTAGGTCTATAAGCAATGTAGTTTACCGTTTCTGTTTGGTCATCTACTTCTTTCATACAACTCCAATTTTCATGTGGCCCACCACATCCTTCACAAGCCATAACCGAGGCCGTTTTTGTCATTTCTAGCGTTTTGATTTTCGAAGAGAGGGCCTCGATTTGGGCTTGTAAAGAAGTGCTTTCATCAACCTTATGGGCGCCCGGGGCAATAGATTTATTACCTCGGGGAGTGTGCCATTGAAAATTGGTTTGAGCAATTTCATCAATTTGATTATATATTTCATTTGGGCGACGATTACCTAAAAGTCCCCCGGAGCTAGAATCAAGTGTTTGTCTTGTGTGTGGCAACAACCCATTGTAGAAAGTGGATACTTGTTGCCATACCGCAAGACCGTGATGAGGACACTTTCTTAGTAGCTCCTTGAACCTTTCCCAAGTTTCATATAAGGATTCCCCATCCTCCTGTGAATATGTATTAATTTTAGTCATTAATTTAGCCGTTTTAGCTGGAGGGAAATACTTATATAGAAACTTTTGGGCTAGTTCATCCCAGGTGTTTACCGAGCCAACTGGGAGGGTGTTAAGCCAAGCCTTAGCTCGGTCTTTTAGTGAAAATGGAAACATTCGAAGGCGGATGGCGTCATTTGATGCTCCATTGATCTGAAAGGTATCACATATTTCTAAGAAATTAGTAATATGTAGATGGGGATCCTCGTCCGCAAGCCCATGGAAGGTTGCGAAGTTTTGAAGCATTTGTATCAAATGCGGCCGAAGTTCGAAGTTGTTGGCTTCGACATTCGGTGCATTGATAGCGGCGCCGAGATTACCTACGGTGGGCCGTAGGTAATCCATGAGGGTACGTTGGTCCACCATTGGAAGTGGGTCCCCCGAAACTTTCTCTTGATTTTTAGCTTTAAGTCTTTTTCTGAGAAAGCGTTCGGGTTCTTCTAGAGGTTCTTTTATGTCTCTACTAGAACTGGAGCTCATGCACTATGTAGGAGGTTCAAATGTGGCGCCTAGGTTCCAAGTCCTGCAATAAAAACAGAAAAGAACGTTGGTCAGAATGTTCACCACGGTCCCGTGCTCAGTGAACACGGCCCGTGGTCAGAGGTATAATAATTGTTTTCCGGATCCCTGTTACTGGGAGTTGGACACGGCCCCGTGTTGCACCGACACGGCCCCGTGCTCTGCTCTCTGTAACTCAGAAAATAAAAACTGCCAGTGATGATGCTGGGCACGGCCCGTGTCCGACCAGGCACGGCCCGTGCTGAGCTCTGCAGAAACAGAAAAACTAAAAAAAAATCCTAAAAAAATGAAAAATAAGAAAAACGATTAGGCCGTTGATTCCTAACTTTCTTAAAATCCTTGTGTCCCCGGCAACGGCGCCAAAAACTTGATGCGTGTGAAGTGTTATATATATTAGGTGTATATTTTAAGCCCCTTTAACACTTTTTTAGCCAAATTTTAAATTTATAAAACATGATATTTTACTAACACTAAACACACATATGGGCAAGTGCACCCATCGTGAGCGTAGTATAGTATTGGCAAGATACCGAGGTCGTCCAAGGACACAAGAGCTTTTAATACCGGTTTATACTCAACGTCTAATCAAATCAAAAAGTTTAGAAAAATGTTTTAAGCTAAGAAAAATAAAAACTAACTAAAAATGCTGAAAATAAAATAAAAAGAAAAACAGATAGACAAGATGAATCACTTGGTTCCGACTCGTATCTAGTGTAACCTTTGATTATTTCCGCACTTTTGCACTTATTTAAGAGATTATCTTAGTTATTGTAGTAGGCCCCTCTTTTGAAGGTGACGTTACCCTCAACCCAGTAGTTTGAGTCAGCAAGGATACAATCCTAAAGGGTCGGATTATTGAAAGATAATTAATTAAGTTATTAATGCAAATTATGGTAGGCCCCTCTTTTGGAGGTGACGTTACCCTCGACTAAGTAGTCTGAGTCAGCAGGGATACAGTCCTAAATAGCCGGGTTATAGTATTAATAGTAGTTAACTTATGAGGGGATCAAAGAGTTTGGACCCCCGCCATCCAATACCGTTAAGTATTGAAGGAGGTCCTACTAAATTTGACCCAGGTCCATTGCAGGACCTCTAAACGCTGAACAATGGCAAGACTCTTACCAAACCGTTCCCTTAACCCCCGACCAGGTAGCCAACATACCTCCATATAGACCGTGGAGATATGAATGGTGAAAATCTTTTATTTTATATAGACAGTAAAATAATGCCAAGACACCACGGATAAACGATAACTAGTTATTTTCATATCTCTATGTCTAGTGTTTATAAACAACATCTAGGTCTTGCATCATATCGTCAAATTTCACAATTTAACACTCAAATTCATGTGTTCATCATTTTATCATGAAAACCAACTTAGCATATATAAGGGTAACCATTAAATCTCTAGTCTTATGGCACTAATTCTACAAGTTTGCTTCTAGGACTTGTTCCTAGACTTGTATTCATGTCAATATCACCTATACATCCCACATGCACTCAAGAATTTCGATTGTGGGTGTTCATCATAAATTCAAGATATCACCGAATTACAAAAATCGACATACCTTGTGTAACACCTCGAAAATTTACGTCCTATAATGTGTTAACACGTGTCATAACCTTTGAACGTGTGAAAGAATACTTTCGAGGGACTAAAGTTGACAAACAATGAAACTATGTAAATATAAGAGCTCAAAATGTCAACAGTGAATAAATATACATTACAATAACCCTACATGATGTTTAAAACCTTAAACGAATAAATCATGGATCATACGAAGCTAATTGTGAAAGAAAGTGAGATTACAAACTACAGGGGTTAAATGTGTCAACATGTTTAAGATATACCTCTGAGTGACCTTTTAGCAAACCCGAAGCTTTGTAACGATTAATTATGCTCACTAGAATGTGTGATAAAAATATCACCAAGTTTCGTTAACGTATGAGAAAGTTATGATAAAATTCGTGTACGAGGGGTTAGAAACGTCACATGGAAATTTATGACTTTTCGGGTAAACACAAAGTGCCCAAGGACTTCACAAAGTGGGTATAAGCCTTAAAGCCCCTAAATGTCAATTTAAAAGCCTCATAATGCAAGAAATAGTGTGAAAACGATGTTTGGAAGGACCAGGGACCAAAAGTGCAAAAATGAGAAACCTGATAACTAGCTTACGGACCTCAACGCCCAGAACGTTGAGGTGCGCAAGCGATGCCCAGCAACAGAAAAACCCACAGGTGGTTGTTATAACATCTTAACCGACTTACCTTGCCATTTATCAATACCATGGGCTTCCTATACTGGTTTTTAGACACTAGAGGGCACTTGCAAACATCCATGAACATTTATAGACTTACATGTCAACAATCAAATGAGTTTTGATCAATATATAAGACCCACATGGTTTGCAACTTTCTTGCATTCCTTCCTTTCAACAACTGATCAAGTTCTGGAGCTAAAGGCCATCTTCTAAGCGTTCCTAATCGTTCATTAGACACTTGTAAGTATACTTAACCTTCTTTAATTAAGTTTTGATTAGTTTATAGCCTTAAAGTCAAACCGTCGTAATTAACGGTTGACTTATTGATTAATCGCTAATGGTCCAGCGATTAGGAAAACTTGAGGTAGTTATAAGTTGGTTATTATGTGGGCTTTAAACCCTTAAAAGGGCACCCACTGATACCCGTTCTAACTAGGTCGTTTGTCGAGTCAAAGAGGATTAGAAAAAGTCAACAGAAATGTAAACTTTGATTTAACGCATAATTAATGATGTAAAAGGCGTGTAACCTATTTTATCATTCATATAACCTGATAATAAGTATAAGAACTTGTCTAAGCTTGTTTGATTCGACAACTTTTTGTTTAAGATCGATTCGGAACCGAAAGGCGCATAGTTTGACTTTCTGCGTTGACTTCGGTTCTGACCCGGTTTTAATAGGTTTAGACATGCCTTAAAGTTCCATTAGGACCTAGTTACATGATTGTATAACCCTCTGTGTTTATACCACTTGAATCCTTAATTGTCCGACGTTTCCGTTAATTGCTTAAATATGGACCATAATGCCCTTATGACCATAAAACGAGAATTTTGGAAATGTGAAAGTACAATAATCTTTGTTACTGATTATTAAACATGTCCCTAAATTTTTACATCAGTTGGAGGTCTAGATTAGGAGATATGCTTAATGACGTAATTAGAACGTTTCTTAATAATAAACGGCGCCATTAGCGTAAAGCCTATCTAAACCCAATTTTTGACACCAAACCTTTTATCCACTGATGTAATATAATATTTTGGGATTTTTGAAGATTTTTAATTATTTTTAACTGATCATAAGCTAGGATTAGTGTCTTGATTCGGTAAATACCGATAATACCCTTTTCGGCCATAAAATGAGTTTTACAAGTCCTTTTGCTACCAATCCAATTGCTACTGATTTTAAATAATAAATGAAGTGTTTTAAACCTTATGAACTGACCTGGAAACTCAGAATACTATTTTAACCCGTAAATCGCATAAAACGACGTTATACGCGTATTAAGCGCATAGTAAGGGTTTAAAACCATTTTGCCACATAGGACTTAACATCAACTGATATACCAAGTTAAAATAAACTATTTTACTGATTTATTCAGACCTGGATCACAGAAGCTTAATTAATCCCTTTTAAAATCTTTAAAATGACCAAAATACCCCTACGGAAGGTATCCTACTGATATCACAACATATTTAAGGCATGTTAACTTAGGAAACCTGTTTAGGACTCTTACGGTTACCCGTAACGCTTCATGCGCGTTCGGTTAGGTTTATGTAACTAGTTTACATAAATTAGCTGAAACGGGTCAAACCTTATCGGTTTTATCTCAAAATCCAGAATGTGTATAATATACCCATATTAAGCAAGTCTTCAAACTTGTCGGGTCTAAATCACATTCTATCCGGTCTTCGCTTAATCGTGCGTACGAACCGTATCTTTAAAACTAACCGGTCTAAGTTTAGGCTTAATTAAAGACCCGTTAGGATTCTAATAGGTTGTTATAAACCTTCGTTCCAGAATAGGAGACCCGGTAAAAGATACTTGCACTCGCTGATTGTGATTTATACTTGCTCAGGTAAATACTTTTAACTTATTTTCCCTATACGGGCTTGGGGTACGGTATATAAAATACCGCTTGGTCGGGCATTGAATCTTTAATTGTAAAGTATTGAAATGTCTCGTTTAAATTGTTTTGTTTGCTTAAAGCCTTTGGGGGGTTAATGACCATGTCCCGGATATCCCTGGCATCATTTTACGAAATGGCCACGACCTAAGCACGGGGCGTAGGCGTACGTCCGTCGGTGTCTCATATACATAATGTGGTGTGTCTATTGATCTTTAACCCGGCTAGACCCGGGCTACTGAACGCATAAGAAACATGTAAATCCTTTACAAGTATTATATTCTAATAATTATTCCAAGTTATAAAATATTATTTGTGCCTTGTGCCTTAAATTCATTTTCTTAAACTCTTTACAAAATGAGTCGGTTGATTGTATTTACCAGTGTAAACTGACGTATTTTCCCAAAAAGGTTAAGTGCAGGTACTACGCGTAATAGGCTGGCTTTTCTCCTAGCATCCATAATAAGTCTCGCAAGCTTGTATGTCATAGACTGTTGAACATTGTTTCCTTTTATTTTGATCTACCCGTGGATTTATATTCGACTACTTGTGATACTTAATATTACAATATTGTTTGGTTGAAATGAATCTATACTTTGCTTCCGCTGTGCATTTAAATATTGTGTTGTTTGACTAATATGTTATCAACTACGTCACGATACTCCCCTACCGGGCCCACCGGTAATACGTGGAAATCCGGGGTGTGACAGGTTGGTATCAGAGCCAACATTGAGTGAATTAAACACTAGCCTTTTGTGTTTAATCTCAATGACACAAATGCACATTCCTAAATCTTCGAGTCTAGACAAAGAACTTAGGAATAATCCAAAATGTTTTTATTTTAATTATAACTTTGTCCTTCATTTTTCCTTGTTGTTACCTTAGTTTATATTAACAGGTTAACAATACCGCCAAGATTCAGGCACGGAGGATGAGGAAAAGGGCCGATCAGCGCCCCTAACGACCACGAGGCGGGGCCTTCGCACCGGCGAACTCCTTCTTCTACAAGGAGTGCAGATCCACGAGAACCTTGGAGGATTTATGAGGAGCCTGCCAGACGATTTACGTCGTATAGCTCAACGCCTCCATATCATCACTCCTATGGGCCTCAGTCGGAGAATGAGCCCAACAACCCGTAACCTTCATACATACCCCTACAGCGATCCTTATCGCACCGTTCCTTCGACGACCCTACTCCTGTCTTTCAGGGCCAGTTTAACCCGGCAGAATACCTACCAGAACAAGTGGGCTTTAACCCACTAGGACCGGAGGATCACTTTTCCGGTGATCCAGCGAGGGACATGGACGAGGATACAGATCCCGTCGAGCCTGCAACCGGAACCCCGAACCATCCTGTTGAGATCTCTGATGGTTCGTCTTTTCACGGATCACCATACCAAGGTCCGGATAGTCATCAGGCACGGTTCGACCGGTGTGAGTGGTACTTTACACCATCTCACCATTCATCGCCTCACCAGCAGTAGCAACAGCAGCAGCAAGATCCCTCTGGGGATCCACGTTTTGTGGCAGTCACGCCACCACCTCCATCGCCGCCAGTTAATCTAGCGCCTCCAGAACCGCCAAGATGTCGGAGGAGTGGCGCACGGATGTCAGCACGAGGAGGGGATTTTCATTTCAGCTCCCCTCAACACTCTAGTGGCAGCCACTACCCGCCAATATATGAAGACCCACAAATGGGTGGACCTTCAGTTCCAGTATCAGAGGTGAATTCGGCACCTATTGCGCCGTCACCATCAGGTTTTGGCAACCCTATCCCTGCTTATACTGCTCCAGCAACTTACAACCCATACGGACCGCCAGCATACCATACCTATAACTACGCTGAGGATCCTTACCAAGTGGCATCAAATTACCTTGCCCAAAATCCTGAGGGACCATATGGAACCCCTTGGGGAATGGGATACCCAGCTCGTGGGTATCAAGCACCTGCTCAGCCACCACTACAGCACCAGCCACCACGGTTTTCCCCACCAGAGCAGGAGGATCTCCGTCAAAGACTGGAAAGAGTTGAGCGAGACTTCCAGAGGGAACGTAGGAAGAATCAGGGATTCATGAGTGGCTTAGCAAGTTTGCTGAAAGGAAAGAAGAAACGGGATCGTTAAATCCCAATATGTAGTATTGTATTTCCTAGTTTAAATCAAGTCCATGTGTGGACATTTCTTTAAAGTATGTATGTAGTCCCTGCGTGGACATCTATCTTTGTACTTAGTCCCTACGAGGACTTGTCTTTATTAGTCCCTGTGTGGACATTTATTTTTGCAAACAGTCCCTGCGAGGACTTGTATTATCAGTATAGCTCCTGCGTGGGCGAGTGTTTCTGTGAAAAGTCCCGTTTTGGGCAAAGTGTACTACTTTTAAATTTTAATGGAATGTAAGTTTATAAATTTCATCTTTGTTATGTTATGCATAATTAAATTATATATGAAATAAATAAATCGGAATCATTCCTTTTTAAAAATCTATCTGCCTATTTTAATTATTAATTAAGGATCTTAAAGGTATAACCTAGCCTGCATATCATTTTAAGACCTGGCCAAGATGGTAAAACCCGTTAAAAAGATTCAAATCCCTGTTAACATCTGAAAACATGTTAACGCTCCTGGCAGATGTGATCCGTCAAAAATCACACACGTCATTCTTATAATAGGATTCTTCAAAAGATTCCTAACCTAAACTAATGATCTATAGATCATGGGTTTAAATCATCAATAAAGATGATCAGTTCTTTTTACCATCCATTGGTAATATAATGCCTACGGGCCCTTCTCATTTTCATATGAGACAAAAGACAGTAATAGTCTGTGACCCTGTCTGATAAAGGTAATGAACTTTGTTCAAACCATCATGCCTTGATTATCTAAAATCATGGCTTATAACTTAAAAATTTGTCCCTGTGACTAGGCCTTATGTGCTAATAAAACTGTTATTGTTTTATAATTAGGATAAATTATAATAGAAATCCTAAATAAATGTGAGTAATAAATTACCCATATATGGTCTACGTTTACCACGGTTAATAAATTGCCATAAAAGAAAATTCTATAATAAACTCACCAATAAATTATTGTCAATATGTAACAGTTCAAGCCACATGGCCGACTCAAACGAGATCAATAGTCACCCAAGGAGAGAGCATGACAATGCCCGAGTAAATGTAGCGGGTGCAGAATTACAGGCAATGATAGATAATGCCGTTAATCGAGCTATGAATAGACAGCTCCATGAATCCAGTGGTACCCATGCAAGGACCCAATCTGCACCACACTCTAGAACACCCTCCAGGACCCACATTGCCCACAACAGTAATTCTCACCACTCATCAAACCAGAGGAGTGCTCCATCCCAAAGAGTCGTACAGAATCAAGAACCCCGTAATAAGGGTTGCTCCTATAAGTACTTCGTTTCGTGCAAACCCAAGGATTTCACTGGGGAAAAAGGAGCAGTAGATTGCATGACTTGGTTGGACGAGATGGATATGGTTGTGGATATCAGTGGTTGCAATAATAGGGATATTGTGAAATTCGTGTCTCAGTCTTTTAAGGGAGAAGCATTAGCTTGGTGGAGATCTTTGATCCAAGCTACGGGGAAAGTCCCGTTGTACAATATGACCTGGGAACAGTTCATGTCACTGATTAAGGAAAACTACTGCCCTCAGCATGAGGTTGAGAAAATTGAAGCTGACTTCTTGTCGCTGATCATGAGAAACCTAGACTGTCAGGCCTACCTTACCAGTTTCAACACCTTGTCAAGGTTGGTTCCATATTTGGTAACTCCGGAACCCAAACGTATAGCCCGATTCATTGGGGGTTTGGCCCCGGAGATCAAGGCAAGTGTGAAGGCCTCCAGACCAGCTACTTTTCGGTCCGCAGCGGACATATCATTGTCTCTTACCTTGGATGCGGTCAGGCAAAATCGCAGAGGAACACTGATACCGAAAAGAGGAAGCGTGAGGATGACAACTCACGACGTTCAGACAAGAAGCATAAGGGAAACAATGCCCACAAGAAGGGGTCAGGATTTAGGAAGGATGGTCAGCAGTCGGGTGAAAAACCCAGATGTAAAATCTGCAAGAGACAACACTTCGGGAAGTGCAGGTATGAATCGAATTCGAATTCACAATCGAAAACTTTTGCATGTGGGTTATGCAAGTCCAAGGAACACAAGACCTTGGATTGCAAAAAGATGAAGGATGCGACCTGCTACGGTTGCAATGAAAAGGGGCACATCAAGACCAATTGCCCAAAATACGCCAAGAAGCCTGAAGAGGCCAAGAAGACCAATGCTAGGGTCTTCAGGATGGATGCTAAGGAAGCCGTCAAGGATGACAATGTGATAACAGGTACCTTTCTCGTAAATGATGTTTATGCGAGAGTGTTATTTGATTCAGGCGCTGATAAGTCGTTCGTAGATAATAAGTTTTGTGAATTGTTGAAATTACCTGTTAAGACCTTAAGTGTGAAGTATGAGGTGGAACTAGCAGATGGCACTTTAGAAACCGCCTCAACCTTATTAGATGGATGTTTCATATCCATTAAGAACCACTCGTTTCCTTTGTCCCTACTTCCTTTGAAACTAGCCGGTTTCGACATAGTTTTGGGTATGGACTGGTTATCTCATAACCAGGCCCAGATTATTTGCAATAAAAAGCAAGTGGTGATCAAGACTCAGTCTGGTGAATCACTTACTATCCAGGGAGATACCCAGTATGGGTTGCCTGAGCAAATGTCTATGCTCAAGGACTCTAAGTGTTTGAAGAAGGGTTGTGTCATCTACATGGCACAGGTGATTATTAATGAGCCGAAGCCCAAGATTGGGGATATCCCCGTCATTTCTGAATACCCTGAAGTTTTTCCTGAAGAACTACCTGGTTTGCCACCAGATAGGCAAGTAGAATTCAGAATTGACATTATTCCTGGATCAGCACCAGTAGCAAGGGCGCCTTATAGGTTGGCACCAACAGAGATGAAGGAATTGAGAACGCAGCTAGATGATTTTCTAGCCAAAGGTTTCATCAAACCTAGTTCGTCTCCTTGGGGAGCACCAGTTTTATTTGTCAAGAAGAAGGATGGATCGATGCGTCTGTGCATCGACTACCGTGAACTTAATAAGGTCACTATCAAGAATAGGTATCCTTTGCCCAGAATCGACGATCTGTTCGATCAACTTCAAGGGGCAAGTTTCTTCTCTAAGATTGACTTAAGGTCAGGCTATCACCAACTGAAGGTTAGAGATGAAGACGTAAACAAGACTGCATTTAGGACTCGTTATGGTCATTACGAGTTCCTAGTGATGCCTTTTGGGCTCACAAATGCACCTGCCGCGTTCATGGATCTCATGAATCGCGTTTGCAAGCCATACTTAGATAAATTCGTCATCGTTTTCATCGATGACATTCTCATCTACTCAAAGAACCAAGCTGACCATGAGAAGCATCTTCATTGCATTCTGGAACTACTTCATAAAGAAAAGCTCTATGCCAAGTTCTCGAAGTGTGAATTCTGGCTTCGAGAAGTCCAATTTCTTGGACATGTTGTTAGTGAGCGTGGTATCCAAGTAGATCCCGCTAAAGTTGAAGCTGTCATGAATTGGCAAGAGCCAAAGACGCCTACAGAAATTCGTAGCTTCCTAGGGTAGGCAGGATACTATAGGCGATTCATTGAAAACTTCTCAAGGATTGCTGCACCCCTGACTTCGCTGACGCGTAAGAAGATTAAGTTTGACTGGGGTCCTAAGCAGCAGGAATCCTTTGATATTCTGAAACAAAAGTTGAGCGATGCTCCGGTATTGACATTGCCTGATGGAATCGAGGAGTTTGTAGTTTATTGTGATGCATCACACACCGGGATGGGATGTGTGCTTATGCAGAAAGGCAAAGTCATTGCCTATGCTTCACGCCAGTTAAAGGTGCACGAAAAGAATTACACCACCCATGACTTGGAGTTGGGTGTCGTTGTATTCGCACTAAAACTTTGGAGGCACTACTTGTATGGAATCAAATGTGTGATCTATTCTGATCACAAGAGCCTTCAACATCTGTTCAATCAGAAGGACTTGAACATGAGGCAACGTCGTTGGATGGAAACTCTGAATGATTACGATTGTGAAATAAGATACCATCCCGGCAAGGCGAATGTAGTCGCCGATGCCTTAAGTCGGAAGGAAAAAGTGAAACCGATAAGAATCAATGCCAAGAGCATTGAGGTTAGGAATAGTTTGAATGAAAGATTGTTAGCTGCACAGAAAGAAGCTGTGTTGGAAGCTAACTACCCTAATGAAAAGCTTGGGGTAACCGAAGAACAGTTATCTCAGGGCAAGGACGGAATCCTAAGGTTAAATGGACGAATATGGGTTCCTATTCATGGAGGACTTCGCGATGTTATCCTCCAGGAAGCCCATAGCTCTAAATATTCCGTTCATCCTGGAGCAGATAAGATGTACCAGGATCTAAGGGCAAATTATTGGTGGATAGGCTTGAAAAAGTCTGTAGCCGCCTATGTAGCTAAATGCTTGACGTGTGCGCAAGTAAAAGCAGAACATCAGAAACCGTCGGGTTTACTACAACAGCCTGAACTTCCTACGTGGAAGTGGGAAATGGTAACTACGGATTTTATCACCAAGTTACCCAAGACAAGGAAATGAAATGACACAATATGGGTGATAGTTGATAGACTGACTAAGTCAGCACATTTCCTACCCATTAAGGAGACTTACAGCTCCGACATGTTAGCTCAGTTGTACGTGGATAAAATTGTAGCTTTACATGGCATACCTGTGTCTATTATCTCTGACATAGATACTAGATACACGTCACATTTTTGGAAAAGCTTCCAACAATCTTTGGGCACGCGTTTGAATTTTAGTACGGCTTACCATCCTCAGACAGACGGTCAGAGTGAGCGTACTATTCAAACGTTTGAAGACATGCTTCGTGCATGTGTGATTAACTTGGGTGGTAGTTGGGATAACCACCTACCATTGATAGAATTCTCCTACAACAATAGCTACCATACCAGCATTAAAGCTGCGCCTTTCGAGGCCTTATACGGTAGAAAGTGTAGATCGCCCATTTGTTGGGCAGGAGTTGGAGATGTCCAATTATCAGGACCGGAGATAGTCTTTGAAACGACGGACAAGATTGTCCAGATTCGTGACCGTCTCAAAGCTGCCCGAGATAGGCAAAAGAGCTACGCTGATCCCAAGCGTAAATCTTTTCACTTCGAAGTAGGTGACAAAGTGTTGCTTAAAGTATCACCCTGGAAGGGAGTGATGCGATTTGGTAAGAAAGGCAAGTTAAGCCCGAGATACATAGGACCTTTCGAGGTTATCGAATGTGTCGGGTCAGTTTCCTATAAGCTAAACTTACCAGAAGAGCTCAGTGGAATTCACAATGTATTTCACATCTGCAATCTGAAAAAGTGTTTCGCTGATGAATCACTGGTCATACCACATGCGGATGTGCATATAGATGAGAGCTTGAAATTTATGGAAAAACCATTGTCGATCGAGGATCGACAGGTTAAGAAGCTTCGAAGGAAGCAGGTACCGATTGTAAAGGTCAAATGGGAAGCCCGTAGAGGTCCCGAGTATATGTGGGAGGTTGACTCCACGATGAAAGAAAAGTACCCTTATCTATTTTAGTAAATCTCTAGGTCGATATTTCTTTTAAGGGGGTGAGGATGTAACACCTCGAAAATTTACGTCCTACAACGTGTCATAACCTTTGAACGTGTGAAAGAATACTTTCGAGGGACTAAAGTTGACAAACAATGAAACTATGTAAATATAAGAGTTCAAAATGTCAACAGTGAATAAATATACATTACAATAACCCTACATGATGTTTATAACCTTAAACGAATAAATCATGGATCATACGAAGCTAATTGTGAAAGAAAGTGAGATTACAAACTACAGGGGTTAAATGTGTCAACATGTTTAAGATATACCTCTGAGTGACCTTTTAGGAAACCCGAAGATTTGTAACGATTAATTATGCTCACTAGAATGTGTGATAAAAATATCACCAAGTTTCGTTAACGTATGAGAAAGTTATGATAAAATTCGTGTACGAGGGGTTAGAAACGTCAACATGGAAATTTATGACTTTTCGGGTAAACACAAAGTGCCCAAGGACTTCACAAAGTGGGTATAAGCCTTAAAGCCCCTAAATGTCAATTTAAAAGCCTCATAATGCAAGAAATAGTGTGAAAACGATGTTTGGAAGGACCAAGGACCAAAAGTGCAAAAATGAGAAACCTGATAACAAGCTTACGGACGTTGAGGTGCGTAAGCATGCTTACGGACCTCAACACCCAGAACGTTGAGGTGCGCAAGCGATGCCCAGCAACAGAAAAACCCACAGGTGGCTGTTATAACATCTTAACCGACTTACCTTGCCATTTATCAATACCATGGGCTTCCTATACTGGTTTTTAGACACTAGAGGGCACTTGCAAACATCCATGAACATTTATAGACTTACATGTCAACAATCAAATGAGTTTTGATCAATATATAAGACCCACATGGTTTGCAACTTTCTTGCATTCCTTCCTTTCAACAACTGATCAAGTTCTGGAGCTAAAGGCCATCTTCTAAGCGTTCCTAATCGTTCATTAGACACTTGTAAGTATACTTAACCTTCTTTAATTAAGTTTTGATTAGTTTATAGCCTTAAAGTCAAACCGTCGTAATTAGCGGTTGACTTATTGATTAATCGCTAATGGTCCAGCGATTAGGAAAACTTGAGGTAGTTATAAGTTGGTTATTATGTGGGCTTTAAACCCTTAAAAGGGCACCCACTGATACCCGTTCTAACTAGGTCGTTTGTCGAGTCAAAGAGGATTAGAAAAAGTCAACAGAAATGTAAACTTTGATTTAACGCATAATTAATGATGTAAAAGGCGTGTAACCTATTTTATCATTCATATAACCTGATAATAAGTATAAGAACTTGTCTAAGCTTGTTTGATTCGACAACTTTTTGTTTAAGATCGATTCGGAACCGAAAGGCGCATAGTTTGACTTTCTGCTTTGACTTCGGTTCTGACCCGGTTTTGATAGGTTTAGACATGCCTTAAAGTTCCATTAGGACCTAGTTACATGATTGTATAACCCTCTGCGTTTATACCACTTGAATCCTTAATTGTCCGACGTTTCCGTTAATTGCTTAAATATGGACCATAATGCCCTTATGACCATAAAACGAGAATTTTGGAAATGTGAAAGTACAATAATCTTTGTTACTGATTATTAAACATGTCCCTAAATTTTTACATCAGTTGGAGGTCTAGATTAGGAGATATGCTTAATGACGTAATTAGAACGTTTCTTAATAATAAACGGCGCCATTAGCGTAAAGCCTATCTAAACCCAATTTTTGACACCAAACCTTTTATCCACTGATGTAATATAATATTTTGGGATTTTTGAAGATTTTTAATTATTTTTAACTGATCATAAGCTAGGATTAGTGTCTTGATTCGGTAAATACCGATAATACCCTTTTCGTCCATAAAATGAGTTTTACAAGTCCTTTTGCTACCAATCCAATTGCTACTGATTTTAAATAATAAATGAAGTGTTTTAAACCTTATGAACTGACCTGGAAACTCAGAATACTATTTTAACCCGTAAATCGCTTAAAACGACGTTATACGCGTATTAAGCGCATAGTAAGGGTTTAAAACCATTTTGCCACATAGGACTTAACATCAACTGATATACCAAGTTAAAATAAACTATTTTACTGATTTATTCAGACCTGGATCACAGAATCTTAATTAATCCCTTTTAAAATCTTTAAAATGACCAAAATACCCCTACGGGGCTTATTTATAGGTTAAACTCGTTTTGGGCATAATGGAAGGTATCCTACTGATATCACAACATATTTAAGGCATGTTAACTTAGGAAACCTGTTTAGGACTCTTACGGTTACCCGTAACGCTTCATGCGCGTTCGGTTAGGTTTATGTAACTAGTTTACATAAATTAGCTGAAACGGGTCAAACCTTATCGGTTTTATCTCAAAATCCAGAATGTGTATAATATACCCATATTAAGCAAGTCTTCAAACTTGTCGGGTCTAAATCACATTCTATCCGGTCTTCGCTTAATCGTGCGTACGAACCGTATCTTTAAAACTAACCAGTCTAAGTTTAGGCTTAATTAAAGACCCGTTAGGATTCTAATAGGTTGTTATAAACCTTCGTTCCAGAATAGGAGACCCGGTAAAAGATACTTGCACTCGCTGATTGTGATTTATACTTGCTCAGGTAAATACTTTTAACTTATTTTCCCTATACGGGCTTGGGGTACGGTATATAAAATACCGCTTGGTCGGGCATTGAATCTTTAATTGTATGATGGTTAAAGTTTTGAAATGTCTCGTTTAAATTGTTTTGTTTGCTTAAAGCCTTTGGGGGGTTAATGACCATGTCCCGGATATCCCTGGCATCATTTTACGAAATGGCCACGACCTAAGCACGGGGCGTAGGCGTACGCCCGTCGGTGTCTCATATACATAATGTGGTGTGTCTATTGATCTTTAACCCGGCTCGACCCGGGCTACTGAACGCATAAGAAACATGTAAATCCTTTACAAGTATTATATTCTAATAATTATCCCAAGTTATAAAATATTATTTGTGCCTTGTGCCTTAAATTCATTTTCTTAAACTCTTTACAAAATGAGTCGGTTGATTGTATTTACCAGTGTAAACTGACGTATTTTCCCAAAAAGGTTAAGTGCAGGTACTACGCGTAATAGGCTGGCTTTTCTCCTAGCATCCACAATAAGTCTCGCAAGCTTGGATGTCATAGACTGTTGAACATTGTTTCCTTTTATTTTGATCTACCTGTGGATTTATATTCGACTACTTGTGATACTTAATATTACAATATTGTTTGGTTGAAATGAATCTATACTTTGCTTCCGCTGTGCATTTAAATATTGTGTTGTTTGACTAATATGTTATCAACTACGTCACGATACTCCCCTACCGGGCCCACCGGTAATACGTGGAAATCCGGGGTGTGACACCTTGTGACCTCCTAGCTTAGGTGATCCCGGATTTAGTTAAAGCCCCAATTTCTTTGCTTGATTCATCTTCGATTTTGCTGGATTTGTGAGCTTTAGGGTTTTGAAAGAACACATCTTGTGCTCCTGATGTTATTTGACCAAACACACACTCATGTGTGTGTTTTGGTGTTTTAAATCTTTTAATTATAAACACTTTCACACTTGTCCCTTTTTAGTCTCTCGTGTTTTATTTTGTTCAAATGAAACTATAATTCACTATTTATAACTTAGTCACATATTACTAGCTAGGTTAATTATTCCTAGTTAATTTAATGGGGTTGGGAAGTCATAACCCGTTTTACTTTAAGTCCCGTTAAATCGCGTCTTTTATCCATTTTATTTTCTTGAAAGCTCTCGTTCAGCTTTTATTTAATATTAGGATTATTTATTTAAATCCTAATATTTATCGGGTTACTTTTACCACTAACGGTACTTTACCCGTCTTTTAGTACTAACGTAGTTTAAATTACCAAATCTGTTTTCGGGCTGTTACATCAATATTCAACAAGTTAATTAAGAAAATTTAGACTTTAGCACTTTTCAAAACTCAAAATGATGCTTAAAACGTTTACAATCAAAACACTGTTACAAATTACACATATGTCTAACTACTCGTAACAATCCGATTGAATACAAAAACTAACTAAAGAGTAAAGCCTACACACATGGTTGATCAATCTTAGATTAGCCAAGCATAAAAGCATTCACATCCCTCCTATTATCTCCAATCATATAATTTAACTAGAAATCACTATTTTCTAAAGTTATCTTTCAATTAAAAGATATCATCCCCTTCCTGTATCTCTATCTCATATTCTTTTTCTTATTATGTCCTTCTCTTTCTTTATTTTTTATATGTGTGTTTGTGTGGGTGTGTTCTATAAATTTTGGGGGTGGTGATAAAGATAAAAGAGTTCCTAGTTGGATGTAATAATGTTTTTATTAAACTTTTTAAATTTTAAAGATGATGAATAGAAGGGTAAATTACATTTTTCGTCCTTTATGTTTGTACCGGATTGCAACGGATAGCCTTTAACTTCAATAATTACAGTTCAGTCCTTTTTTTGTAAAACTCATAACACCATACGTCCTTTAACACTAACTAAGTTAAATTTTTCAGTTAAATATAACATGTGTCTTACACATGAGAGGGTAGATTAGTAATTTTACTATTATACTTAAATTTTATTTAAGAAAATAAACAATTTTAACCTCATCCTCTACCTCTCTATCATCTGTCTCTCCCATCTTTCTCTCTCAAACCAACACCACTGTGACAACTACCACTCCCACCACCACCAGATCCACCACACCACCACCTCCATATAGATCAGCCACACCGTCACAGCGCCTCCATCCAGATCCGCCACACCGCCACCTCCATCCATCCATATATCGTCGATGGCTTCCTGAACACGCAATCAAAATCTCTGTGCATCGAAACTCCCGCTGGAGAAGACGTGTATGCTCTGAGAGAAATCGGCGTTGAAGATTTTGTCGGAATATTCAAAAAAACGATGAAACCGTTGGTGGTTAACGGTCCAGGGTTCCGACAACTGTTTGAAGATAATACGTTTGATGGTTAACAGAGTTTTGGATAGATCGGATAAAACAGAAACCGCTGGAGAAGACGTGTACGCTCTGAGATAAACCGTTGATGGTTAACGGAGTTTTGGACAGATCGGATAAAACGGTGTCGTTCACGTCGGAAATTGGCCGGACGCTTAAACCGGAAGGATACGTTGTTGTTCACACCGGTTCTTTAGATACATATAGTTTCAATTCTTTCATTCGTTTATCATTACGGTTTGGGTTGGGGTTGGAGTTCTAACTGAAATAACGATTTTCGGTTTTCAAGATCTGTAACCCAGCTGTTTACACAAATATGAAGTGAGTTTGAATATTTGATAGAAATTATATGCAGATTATGATCAAACGGCTAATTTTTTTATTCTTGATCATTACGGTTTTAGCGTATTTGACTTCAGGAAACAGTTGGGTTGCAGATCTGCAAAGGGTTAGGGGCGATGGGTATGGCCGGAGTGGTGGCGGCAGGATGTGGCGGTGACGGCGGCGGCAGGTTGAAGTGGTGGTGGCAAGATGTGGTGGTTAGGGTTAGGAAATTGGGGAAGATGAATCTATATACAATAGTTTTTGTTTTATTTATTAAACATTTAAATAAAAAATGAATTGACTAAAATACCCTTGAGAGAATAAACTTAACTGAAAATTTTAATTTGGTTAGTACTAAAGGTCGTAAAGTGTAATGGATTTTGCAAATAAAGGATTATGACTGTAATTATTGAAGTTAAAGGCTATCCGTTGCAATCTGGTACAAACATAAAGGACAAAAAGTGTAATTTACCCTTAATAGAATTAACAACCTAATTTAATTAAATAAAAAAAGGTCAAAGGGCTACTCTCGATTTGCGTACCAGCTGCGGCATGGGCAGCCACCCCCTTTTGTTCCGTCCATCAAAAGTCAACAGAGGCAGCCGCCTCCCAGTTTTTTTAATTTCCCACCTGTTGGGCTGTTGTAACAGGTGATCGAGTGCAGCCCATTTAGAATGTTGTTGAAGTCCAATAACAACCACTTGCTTATGTTACCAACAATTTTTATTTGAGTAAACTGCAAATTTACCCTCTGGGGTTTAGGCCAATTGGCACTCTGACCCCCCCCCCCCCTAACGAAATAATTGCAATTTTACCTCCAACGTTTGGTGTTATGTCGCAAGTTTACCCCCCCAAGTCAATTTTGTTAACAGATCTGTTAACTATAACTTGAAATGATTATATTACCCTTCAATTATTATTAATAACCTTTTGGTCAAAATTAGGTTTTACTTTGATCGATCACCCCTTTCTTCTCCAAACAGATCTGTTAACAACGAGTCTCTGATTGTCTCCGTTCACCCCTTTCTTCTCCAAACAGATCTGTTAACAACGAGTCTCCGGCAAAGTAAAACCTAACCAGTCTCCGTTCACCCCTTTCTTCTCCAAACCCAAAATATGAAACCCTAACCCTAACAACGATTGATGATGAAGGTGACAGTGCGGTGGTGCGGTCGAAGGAGAACGGAGGTGAAGGTGAATAGTAGATGCGATGATGTTGTTATACGGTGATGATGATCTGAAAACTCGAAACAATGAGTTGCAGGTTGAAATGTAAATGGTGGTTATGGAGGTGTACGGTGATTGAAGGTGGTGTACCATTCTGAGAAAAAAAGGCCGAGAAATCGAGATAACAATCCTTAAAAATGGCGGGAATAGTGCAGCTGCTTGTAACATACACGATTTTATCATTCATGTGGGCTTGGACAACTGTTATTATTAGAATAATTGTTCAGAATTTTCTAGGGTTTAGTTATTATGGTCACACTGTTGAGTTTTTTAAGTGTTGCCTCTCTGTTCTCAACATGTTCTTGTTTGCTTATCCGGTTAAGGTTACCAATGGTGGAGCTTATAATCCGATTGTTGTATTTACCTCTTCAATTAATGGAGATTTTGTCACATTTCTTGTTAATGTTGGAAGAATCCCCTTTCAGGTTAGTAATTAGTTGCATTTTTTTAGAAATTTGTTCCTTAATCTGTATGAGTTTATGCTTTGTTGATGACAAGATGAATTGAACTGAGGTGGTTGAGGGTTGGGTGTGATTTGAGTTAAATGGACAGCGGCGAGAGAGAGAGAAGTGGTTGAGAGTGTTAGAGGGTGGTGGCTGGAGGTGGTTGAGGGTGGTGGCTGGAGGTGGCAGTGGTGGTTGTGGTGGTGAATGGCGGTGGCAGGGGGTAATATTACAGAGTAGAACAAAACACAGGGGGTAATATGAAAGGGCATTATAGTTATTTCACATTCCAGTTAACAGATCTATTAACAAAATTGATGCCGGGGGGTAAACTTGCGACATAACACCAAACGTTGGGGGGGGGGGTAAAATTGCAATTATTTCGTTAGGGGGTCAGAGTGTCAATTGGCCTAAACCCCAGGGAGTAAAATTGCAGTTTACTCTTTTTATTTTCACCCTTTATAATACATTTTTAGTCAACTGATTTTTTTTTCAACTATCATTTCCATCCCCATACCCTTCATATGATATACGACTTTAACTATTAATCTATTTACTTTGGTACCAATATTCGTTTTTATGGTCTTCGATTGATTTAGAACACGAATTTATATTAAGGTTACATTACTTTATTTTTTAAGTTACGCCAGCTAACTTTTATGTAATGATGCCGTTGTTAACAATTTCTTTTATTATCATTCGAGTTGTTTTCAAAATAATGTATTTCTAGTCGTAACTTATACCAATTTCCGGTACAACGGCCGATACCCACCGAACAACGTTGTTAGTATCATCGGTGTTATTAAAACTATCATCGGTATACGTCTTTATTTTTTAATCGGTTTAAAACACTTGTGGATATATTTTTTTTTATTTTTGCATATCACAACTTTATTTTTTGGGTTTTCTCTCTTTGCTTGCCATACCATGTGTCACTGCCACAACGAATTAAACTGATATCGACCTATTTCTCGTTGTACTTGTGAAGAATTCTGCTTGTTACAAATAAACCATCAGCAAAGTATGTTTTATTTTATAATTGGGGGGTACATCAGATTAGATTCTAACCCTTTAGAGCATTCACATCCAGTCCCCTAAAATTATACATACATTCCACTAAAAAACAACTCCTATATCAATATATTTCCACTAAAAACAAATATTTTTTCTCTCTCGTTTTCAATTAAATAATATTTTTATACCTTTATCATTACATTTTTCTCTCTCCTTCACTCACAACCACTTTCAATATATGTTAAAAAATTATAGTGGGTGAACAGTGTCCCCCCAAATATACAGATGAACAGTAACATTTTCTCTCTTCTCCACTCACAACCATTTTTTATACTCTTTATATTTTAAAAACCCCACACTCAGAATTTAGTTCTTTGGATGTGAATGCTCTTAAAAGCGGAGTTTCTACGTACGATGCACCAGTTTTGTAAAAAAAATATATAGTTATAAATTTATAATAATATCTTTAAATATATTATGGTTTTCAGAAATTCAACTTGGCTGCCTTAATAATTAATGGGTTGTTTTATTTCCACATCCCTATAATCTTATTTTCACATCCCTATATCTATACGGGCCATATAAACTGATACGGGCCGTATAGAATTTTTATGCACAAAATTTTATGCGGTGGAATGTTTTTTTTGTTTTTATATGTATACGGGACGTATAGTTATATACTAGCCGTATACATATTTGCATAATTTTGTTTCGAAGGTTTGCCAAGGGTTTTTAGTTTTGAAATCTGTATACGGGCCGTATAATGTTATACGGCCCGTATAGCCCGTATAGAAAAGTTAACTTTTTTGTTGCAATCAGGAAACCGTTTAATAAATTTTTGTATTTAAAATAGTGTTGTATATATCGGATTATGTTACGAGTTTGTAGTTAAACGTATTTATTATGTTTAATAACTTTCCTCTTTGTAAAACGATAAATATGTATAGAAAAGTTAATTTTTTGTTGCAATCGGGAAACCGTTTAATAAATTTTGAAAAATTTAAAATAGTGTTCTATATATCGCATTATGTTACGAGTTTGTAGTTAAACGTATTTATTATATATCATAGGTTTCCACTTTGTGAAACGATAAATATGTATAGAATAGTTAATTTTTTGTTGCAATCGGGAAACCGTTTAATAAGTTTTTTAAATTTTAAAATAGTATTGTATATATCGGATTATGTTACGAGTTTCTAGTTAAACGTATTTATAATGTTTAGTAAGTTTCCACTATGTAAAACGATAAATATGTGATATGATTATGATAAACTACGACAACAATTATTAAACAAACAACTTAACATCTAAACATAAGATTAATATTTATAATGTTTTACATCTAAAAAAACAAGATAAACTTTTACAAAGTTTCAAACATAAAATAACAAAAAAATAATAATAATAATACAATAAGCAGCTACGGCGGTGGTGGTGGTGGTGGTGCAGCGCCAGCTCGTGGAGGTAGGGGCGCGACAGAATGCATAGCCACAATCGCCTCGACCATCCACTGTACATCCTCTCTCACTGCAGCTAAATCCCCTCTGACTGCAGCTAAATCCCCTCTGACTGCAGCTACATCCGACTCGACCTGAACGAGTCTCTCCTCCACTCCCGGTGGAGGCATCACATGCTGTCTCACGCTGCGTCGAACGTACGGGCGATCACCACGTAACTCCTCCACAACTACCTATGATCGATCGACAGTATGAGCGACCCCCTCTCCGTCGCCTCCCTCTCCCTCGTCTCCCTCCTCATCACCACCCTCTCCACGGGGTCCCTCACCCACACCATAAGCCCAAACCAGCTGCCCTCCCTCGACCTCGCGAGCCAAACCCATCGATAGGGTTGTGTCCCTCCCAACCCTGTCAAGCTGGCGTGTCTGGGTCATATCACTTGCCACCTGCGGGGACAGGAGGCGAAAGAAACCCTTCGCCAGACGGGTGACGAAGGCCCCACAGCTGATGTGGGAAGAGGGTCGCTTAAAAGCGTACTCGGCGAGATATGCGGCCAACTTGTACGCCAAGTTGGCCCTCCCGCTGGTAAGTAAGTCGTGCAAGAAGAATAGGTCACTTTGGGTGACCCATTCCCTGCTATCATGACGATCGGCGATCGTCACGGCGATACACCGATGTAGGTATCGGTGTAACGGGTCGTGAAGATCAGTTGCCCGTGCCTTCGGGGATCGCTGATTCGGTTTCGCGAACTCCCCGAACCCAATACTGCGCCAATACGGCCACAACACGTCAGTGGACGTGCTGACTGGCGCATCAAAAAATGCGCGTGACCTTGAGTCCTCCTGTGAGTACAGACCCAAGGCAACAGCGAACTGAGGAAGTGTCATCCTCTGAGTCTTGCCGCAAATAGTAAAAGTTACGGCGTCTGTCGTCAAAAAATGCTGAAAACCCCCACCCTGGGTGTCCGTAAATGTAAAGGTAGATAAAAACTCTAAAGTAATCTCCCTGTGGGCCCGCTCTGCGGCGGCATCAAATAAGCGGTCCCACGGGGAGTTAGCTGGCATGAGCTCCCGGACCCGACCGATCGCTCCAATATATGTCAAAAACTGAAAATCTATGGTCCGAGGCGCATCGAGCACCATCTCCCGTAATTTGCCCAAAACCCTATAGGCAACCGTACCTCGGGGGATATCTCTAAGAAACCGCCCCGTCTCAGCAAAATCGGGCACAACCTCCTCCTCCTCCTGTCCACGTCCACGTCCACGTCCCCGTCCCCGTCCGCGTCCACGTCCACGGCCCCGACCCTGACCTCGACCTCTACGGGCCGCACCAGCTGCTGATGACTCAGCCATATCGTCTGTAACAAATAACAATTACAACTTAGCAATCACTATACGATTATCGTTAACGTATTATACGAATACTGTTCTTGTATACGAACGTATTGTACATATGATATACGCTCGTACAATGTTTGAAGATTCAACAAGGATACGACCGTATATAAATATACGAGCGTATAATGTTTGAATATTCAAAAGTTATACGACCGTATATAATGTATACGATCGTATAACCTTTGATTATTCAAGTGTATACGGTCGTATAAATTGTATACGATCGTATAATTTTTGAATATTCAAACATTATACGATCGTATACAATTTATACGACCGTATACATATAATAATCATTTACAATTTTCTGTTTCAATTTTTTTTTTCAAATTGAATTATACAATCGTAATCGTTACGCCTATCTACGCTTTACTATACAAGACCATAATCTAACATGTTACGGAATTTAAAAGTTTACTATACGAAAACGTACCGTATAGGAAGAACGAGAAGAAAACGCCGAAGAACGCTGTCCAAGAACGATCCGAGAGAATTTTTGGTGGAATGTTGAGGCCGTCTGGTGAAAATGAGGTCGTATAAAACTTATACGATCTTTTTGATTTGTATACGGGCCGTATAAAAGTATACGACCCGTATACAGTAATTTAATTTATTTTAATTCTGTCGTATACTTAATATACGATCACGGTATACGAGGCGTATATTTTTATACGACCCGTATACAATTCATTATTTTTCATTTTTTTTCAATTACTATATGCGGAACTGACGAAAATACGGTCGGTATGCGTTAACATTGATTCGTTTAAACGTTTTTTCAAATTCAATTTCAACAAGTTGCTAAAACATTTATATAACGTGTATGTTTATCATGACAAATTGTCAAAACATGCAAATTGATTCGTTTAAACGTTTTTTCAAGTTCAATCTCAAAAAGTTGCCAAAACATTTATATAACGTGTATGTTGATCATTACAAATTGTCAAAACATGCAAATAACATTTTATATTCATAGGGAACCTAAATCTATGTAATCCCTGGTCCTATATTCATCAATGATCGTATTATATTGGTCAATACGTTCCTTGTAATAGTGATACCAACTTTCTGCTGGCGTATTCCGTGTCGGTTGTCGCCAGTATCCTGATGGGGTTGGCATTGGATATTCCCCTTCTAATCTGACGTGAATAAAATGGTTCCTGTGTACATGTACAAGCGTGACTATTCGATGCGGAATACTTTCTTCGGCTGTTCTGAACATGGGAAAAAATGAAGCACAACCAAGGTCACTTAATAAGAGACAAATGACATTCCACCGGTTTGCTATCAGAAGCCCCGTGAATGGCATTTGTAGCCACTTATGTCGGGGTGCTCCGTCTATATGGTTTTTTGACCAAACTAATGATTCCAGAACTTGTTGATACTGAACTTCATTTATGTTTTTCCAAAATTCGTGGAACCTGTTGCACTCATCATGAAGTTGTTCCCGTATGAACGGCCACTGCCACTCTTTAAGCGATAAGCCGACCGCTATAGATCGAAACCCATAATTACCATCACCCTGCACATTTTGTATGTGACTGAGGTGAGGATAGAAGCACGGTGGAATGAACTTTTTGAAGTGCATAAACATATTAACTTGTCCGACAGGCAGCAAAGGTAAGTCTGGTGGCTCTTCCTTTGATTTTGCGACCTTCTTTTTTGTTTTCGAATTCTTAGCGCCTTTCGCAATCTCGCCGAAGAACATAGGTGTTTCAGTACAATAACTTTGTGACTCGACAAACGAGCTGTGCCTGGTAGGTTCGATATTTGACTCTTGTGTGCGAAACTCATCTTGTGTGCGAAACCCATCTTGTGAATCACTATACTGGTCCTGTGTTGTAAAAAAGCTGTGTCTTGAAGGCTCCGTAAACGAATCATCCTTCCTTTGTTGCTGAGCTTTTAAAGTTGGACGACCCCGTGTGTTTTTTTGCACAACTGGTTGTTTAAGCTTCGTCTTATTGAGTTGTACCAACTCCTTCATCTTTTGAATCAAGTTTTTCTTGAGTTCTCTCGGCTGAGCACTTAAATGTTGTTTAAGAAGCGCAAATTCGTCGTCTAAGTCGAAAGAGTCCACCTTGCTCGGTTCCACTATGGAGTCCAAATTTAACTTTCTCCAAAAAGGGTCTATCAACTCCAACGGGATCATTTGACCTAAGAAACATATCAACAAACAACATAAAACGTCAATAAGATTTTGCGTGATGAAAGGCTATGATTATAAAATGTGGTTGGTCGAATAATGTATTACCATTCGTTGTATACGCTTCCAACCGACACGCGCACGACAACCCACTGCTTGTATACAAACGGCACGCGCATGTACGGTTATATAACTTTAATTTTTCTATTTCATTTACTTCGTCTGATATCAACTCTAGGCAGGCATGTGAAACCTTCTTTAGTAGGAGATTAAATATTGGTTTGTTATGATGACCCAATGTTCGGCTCCTGCTTGTTTCCATGTTGCCTTTGATTTCTGTCACCTGGTTTCTTATGAGCTTATCGATAAGTGGTACCACTTTCTCCAGGGTGTAATTAGAGTCGCCTAGCTACTGCTTCAAAAGGGCATGTTGACCCTCTGCCCTGTTCGTTGTACGTTGACCGAAGTTCAGATGTTGGTCGCTCCAGAACGAAACAAACCGGTCTCTATATGGTTGTAACCAGATTGAATCCAAATAGTTCATAATCTCTGTAATCAAAGTCAAGTGCAGTTAAGACAAGTCAAATAAATACGATTATTAAACAAAAATTATATAAAACTTACCGTCGGTTTTTTTGCGTGGCAAGTTTGATCATATTCGCTCGTACCAGTAGTTGTAGTCATGATCGGTCGTTGAGTTAATTAGCTCGCCCCACTTGAAAAGAAACCTCTCCCATTTATCCTCTGTTTTAAAGCTTTTCCTGCAATGTTTGAAGATGTTTTGCTGTATGTGCCACCTACACAATGAATGTCTAGCCTTGGGAAACACGGTTGCACATGCGTTCATTAGGGCGCGATCTCTATCCGTTACTACTACACGGGGTTCCATAACACTATCTAATGAGTGTTTCAACATCTGTAGAACCCATGTGAAGTTTTCCTGTTTCTCGTTGCTTACGAACGCATGAGCAATGCAAAACGACATCAACGTTGATGTAACACCGATAATCTGGACTAGAGGCATTTTGTACCGATTCGTCTTGTAGGTGCGTCTATAAGCAACACATGCGGGAAAGCGCGCCACAACATGTTCGACTCCGGGTGGATGAAGAAAACATCCTCGACCCGTTCGCCGTTTTGAGATGTTCTATGGTAAAAAACAAACCCAACCTTCTCCAACCGGTCAAAAAGTATCTGCATTGGAGTCTCGCCGACTTGTTCCATTCGACCCAATTTGGCTCGAGCGTTGTATATTGTGTTTCTTGTTGAGACATTATGGGGGTTCTGTTCTTTAATGGCAGCAAGAATGTCTCGTGGTTTTATGTTCTGATGCGTCATTTACTCCACCGTCCTCTCTTCCGATGGAGTCAGCCTCATTAGGGACGGATGACCCTCTGGATACAGAAATGGTTCGTGGTTATGTTTACCTTCCTCAACCCTTAGATCCCAGTAACCTAACCTCTTTCTGTATGTCCCGACCAGTTGGAACTTGCAACCGGTTTTCCTAGTCCCGCTGCGTCTGACCGTCGCTGTTGATTTGTAATTGCCGGCACAATCGCACGTAAGCCAAATTTTTACCGGCTGACAACTATGGGGTTTATCGTAGATGGTGCGTTTGGTGACGAGGGCGTAGCCATTTACGCGTCCGACGTCTCTACACCACTCTACCAATTCATCCATGCTAGCGAATTTCTAACGGAAACACTTATATGTGTCAATTAATGATTAACTCAAATGATTAACCCAGGTTTAGTTTTAGTATAAACGGGTTCGGGTCAGTTTCAGGTTGAACCTGCGAACCCGTTTGGATTAACGGGTCGGGTTCGGGTCAACATGGTCGGGATGGCGGGTTGACCCGTTACACATTTATACTATATTATATATTTTTTACAATATATATAAATTAAATGGGGTGCGTATTTTTATGCCATGATTATAAGTTAAAAAGAGAAATTAACATAGATTTTATAACTTAAATATGATATTATATATATATATAGGGTAGGAGTTGGCTACAAAGTCCATTTTTCCTACAAAGTGTACAAAGTCATTCAACACCACAATTTTAGCCATAAAACACACTCAAAACCCACAAATAACAAAGTGGAGATTACTAAAGCGTCATATTTGTGGGTTTTGTGTTTTGTTTTGAATTATAAGACTTTGATTTTCGAATAACTAGCATTAATGTGTTTTATGTTGATTATCATGTTGTGTTTTATATTCATAGTTCTACGATGGTGTGTTTGAAGTTTTTATGGACTGTTAGGGTTTGGATAATGTGTTTTAGTGATCTCCAATCTGTTATTTGTGGGTTTTGAGTGTGTTTTATGGCTTAAATTGTGGTGTTTTATGACTTTGTACACTTTGTAGGAAAAATGGACTTTGTAGCCGAACCCCACCCTATATATATATATATATATATATATATATATATATATATATATATATATATATATTTGTGTTTTTTAAGTAAATTTTAACTTTAATATATTAATTTCAGAAAAAAAAATAAAAAAATTCGGCTTTAATAGGTCGTGTTCGGGTCAACCCATGAAACTTCGGGTCGTGTTCGGGTTCTTATGTATGATACGATTTTCGAGTTCGGGTCGGGTTCGGGTTTGTGTAAAATTTTCAGGTTCAGGTTGGGTTGAACCCACCAACCCGCGAACACGACCCGTTGAGCAACCCTAATCTAAGATTTTAATAAAAACAACATCAAACGGAAAAACACTAAAATAGTTAACATACAACAAATAAACGTATAATTAAATGTTATACCTCCTTGTTTTGAAACTCAATACGTTCCTGTTCAGCATTTGGACCCTCGGGCGGTCCACAACTTATGGGAGGAGAATGAGAACTATCAGTCAGCGGTCCAACACTAACAGGAGGGGCTTCAAAATTAACCGGGTGTTGCGATGGATAATAACCAGCATAATTAGGATGAATGGCATCCAAACCCCAAGTATCCTGACCTGAACCAGACGCAAAAATGGGATCGAACGGAGCATTCAGATCAAACATGCCCGCTTTGTTATCTTTATTCCCCTGATTCGCCTCGTTACCAAACACATTAAAAAAGTCACCCCAACCCGACATTATAACGTAAATAATTTGAATACAGAGAAAAATAGAAGAAACGAATAGAAGTTGAATGAAAATGAATGAAATTAGTGTCGTTTATATAGAGAATTTTACGGAATATTACATCGTTTCAAATGATTAACACGCGAATCGAGGAATCTAACGTCTAATTGCATAACTCGCACGAGATTCGAGGAATATAACATCGAATCGGATAATCTTACGTCTAATCACACGTGAATCGAGTAATAATACGTCGCGTCAAATAGTAATAAAATAATAAAAAACGAAAATCATTGTATACGGGTCGTATAGATATATACGAGCCGTATAACATCGTCGTATAATATATATACGACCACAGTATCATCTTATTCTCACATGATTGATACGGGCCGTATAAGGTTATGCCCGTATAACCTTATACGGCCCGTATCAACCATGTGAGAATAAGATGATACCATGTGGATTTAATAGGACCCTAATTATTATTACAAAATCTCAACTTGAAGAATCAAGCCTAATAATCTAAAGCCAACCTGCTAGATACCTTCTCTTTGACACATATCATAATTTACTTTTGTTTAAAAAAAAAACAAACTAATAGAATTCCTAACAATCAAAATTTCTTAACGCGTTGAAGCGGAATCCGTTACTTTTTATTATTATGTTGTATGTACGGTACCAACACTATGGAAATATAAAAGTCAAAAAATAAAGTTGTGATATGCTCAAAAGAATATCAATACGTGTTTTACATCGGTCGAAAATCATAAAAACGAATATCATTCCAGTTCTGATAGTACCGCTACCGGTTCCGATATTGTTCGGTCAGAATTGATGTTGTTAGGACGATATCCATTTGGTTCGTCACGAGACTGATAGGTACCACTACTGAAGTTGTTCAAACGGAATAAGTTCAGTTCATTACGGTTAAGAAAAAAATCAGTTATATTTAATTATCAAACTACCCCACAATTTACGTGGATGTAGATTTATAAAAGGAAACTAAATAGTTTTAATTAGGGCAGGTCCTGATAATTCAGGTGCACTGCTCGAGCTCGAAAAGCTTGAAAAAATGTGCTCCTTTGGCCTTAACGAAATATGTAATGTAAATAATTTTCTTATACAACGATTAAAGTTATTGCAATAAACAATGCATTGTAATTTCTTGTTTTATTATAATATTTTTTTATTAAATAGGTATTGGGCTAACTAAAACTTGTAAAATTTGTTGTAGAGATACGAATTTTAAAATTAATAATTGTAGATATTACTCATAAATTTTAGTTCTCTATAAAAAAAGAGTTGCCCATATTTTAATACCTTCTAACATTAATGTAAAACCAATTACATCTTCCAAAAAGAAGTAAGTACAATATAACAATTTTAGAAAGAAAAAAAAAGTAAAAAGCTAGAAAAGAAATCGTTTAAAAACAAAAGATTAACAAACACAGAAAAAAAGACTAAGGGGCTGTTTGGTAGCCTCTGAACGGTCATTAAGAGGCTACCTCTTAATGGAACCATTAAGAATTTTACCAATGAAAAGGTAGAAGAATGTGACATGTGATGATTTACCATTCAGAGGTTACCTCTTAACCATTCAGACTTGAGGTTACCTCTTATTCATTCAGAGGTTTTAAACCATTAAGATGTAGCATCTGAATAGTCATTAAGAGGCTACCAAACAACCCCTAAGTAAATATAGAAGAGTGGCCCACCCCACCCCATTCCTTTGATTTTCATCTTCTCCTACATTTGGTTACCCCACGTGCAACTCGTTATAATTATTTTAAAATAAGGTGTACATAAAATAAAATGTAGTGATCACCTGACATGATTAACACCCCTAATACTCATAACTCATAAGTGATACAAAGTTGGTCGTCAAATGGCAATCCAAGGCCACAACCTTGAAATCCCGCAGCTTGAACCCCTTCTAACGGGGTTTCTTCGTATTGTAGTTCATCTCAAGTTTGAGAAAGGTAGAACCGTCCACACAACCACATGGCGTGAGTCTGACCAATGGCAGACCCAAGATTTATTTCAACGGGCCTGGCTTTTTCGATAGTCGAATTTCGCTTAACTCGACATTCAAATTTTCAGTTCTAGTTGGGTTAGTTAACATAACTAATGCTAATTTATCTTTTTAGCTAGTAAAACTAAGAGCTAAAATGAGGTAATCATGATCATCAAAAGATTATATACTATTTAGTAATCATTGTTACTTGAAAGAATAAGTGAAATACTTAAGCAAATTGATACTAATGTTTATTACGTTTCACTTTGTTTTTCAAATCTGACATGCATAGATTTGATATTTTATATGACTGGCTTCATTGACGGGACCATTAAGAAAACCGACGCTACCGCTACGGAATACATGGGATGGATGAGATGCGATGCGATGGTCAAAGGGTGGTTAAACACAACCACAGAGAAGGAGATAAGGAATAGTATTAAGTACGCTAGCACGACAAAAGAGATTTGGAAGGACCATTAAGAAAACCGATCCCCCGAACTTTTCGCTCAGTAGTGTCCCGTATGTAGTTTTCGTATTGAATTTTTAAGGTATATACGTTTTCAACCCCCGGTTTTATAATTTTAGGTCCGGTGACTTCCGACCCTCCGGTTGGAAATCTCAAGTTTTGCCACTGGGCATAATCCCAAGCTTAATTAAAGGGTGGAGAAAAACAAGGAGTTGATAATCAAGAGAATAAGATAAAGATAAATTTTGTTTAAGTTTAAACTTAGAGTAAAATGCCCCAATAGTCCCTGTGGTTTGTCAAAATAACATATATAGTCCCCAACTTTTAGAAATTACACTCATGCTCCCTATGGTTTTACACTTTGTTACTCGGATAGTCCCTAACATAGATGAAGGTTAAATTTTCCAGTTAAGTCTAAGTAAAATGACAAAAATACCCTTACCATCAATAAATAATAATTAAAAGAAATATAAATTATAAACACATCTCCTATTAAATAAAAAAATCAAAACAAAACTAAACAAATGAATAACAAAACCTAATTTAAATACCCACCCCTAACCTCCTGCTTCATACCACCTGCACCACCACCACCGTATCACCACCCACATCCACCATAACCACCACCTGCAACCACCTTTACATAATCCATCCATCAAAACCCTAAAACTAACGATCCTCTTTCACTTATCTTCACCCTTTTTCTCAAGCCACAATCAACAACCAACCAGCCTTCCATATTTTTCACATCTCAAACTCCTCGGGGCTCAACCACAATTCTCCTTACACATCAACCGTCCTCTCACCCCACACTTCTCCTGAATCCATTTCTAAACCTTAACCCTAACCCTAACCCTAACCCTAACCCTAACCCTAACCAAACCCTAACAAAATTAATCGCCGTCTTCACTGGCAAAATAGTAATTATAACAGATAAAGATACGGTATATATGCATATAGCTGGAAGATTGAAGATGTTACAGTTATAATTTAGATGTTTTATAGAGGTGCTTTGAAAGACTAGAATTGGAAAAGATGTTGGTGAGTGAAAATTGTTTTATATAACCCTTTTTTATATTTTTCTTAGCCACTCTTGTTGTGGTCATTATTAGCAGCTGATCTCATTCTCAAGGGGATTTGTATGTGAAATTGGGGAAATTTGAGAAGACAAAAATATTTGTGAAATTGCATAAATAAGGCTTGGATTTTGTTTGATTTTTATAATTTGAGAAGAAGATGAATGGTGGTGACATGGTGGTTACAGGTGGTGATTATGGTGGAGGTGGGTGGTGGTGGTGCAGGTGGTATGAAGCAAGAGGTGAGGGGTGGGTAATTTAAATTAGTTTTTGTTATTCATTTGTTTAGTTTTGATTTGCTTTTTATTTAATTAACAGGAGATGTGTTTATAATTTATATTTCTTTTAATTATTATTTATTGATGGTAAGGGTATTTTTGTCATTTTACTTAGACTTAACTGGAAAATTTAACCTCAATCCATGTTAGGGACCATCCGAGTAACAAAGTGTAAAACCATAGGGAGCATGAGTGTAATTTCCAAAAGTTGGGGACTATATATGTTATTTTGACAAACCACAGAGACTATTCGGGCATTTTACTCTTAAACTTATTTAGTATTTTTCTATGTTTAAATAGTTAGGTTTAATTATATTTTGAGTCGATTATATTTCTATTAGGATATGATAGTTAACATATATGTAGATGGTTAAGGTGATCATATTTGTAACAAGTTATTTTAATAGGTTGTAACCAATAGAAAGTCCAGAACGCAGTGTTCTAAATATCATGTGGTTATTCAGTTCATAGAATTCAATTGTACGATTTAATTGCTATTAGAGCCACTCGATCGGGACCTAGTAAGCTGAAGATATAGAAGCAACAGCTGAAGATCAAGACTTGAACAACTCGATCAACATATAGAAGCCGGCGTTTATCGAAGCCACTCAATAAAAAGAGAGCATCCGAAGAACAAGGGATTGGATTGTAATCACTAGTTGCACCTACCGGAAACCAAAGGGTTTTTAGAGTAATTACATCGATTTGTGGTGTGTAGCAGTTAGTTAGTTACCGAATCTTCGATAACAAATTAGTGAAGTGATCAGAAAATTGAGAGCAAAGGCATTGATAACGTGAAACAAATAAGAGAAGACAGGACCACCCCACCACAACACTGTGCCCACAATCTGAAACCATTTTCCGACATCATCCACCCACCCCAAACCCATCTTAGATCGGAGAGAGAAGACAAGGGCATTTTTGTTTTTTCATAAAAAAAAACTAAGAGTCTTTATAGACGACGTTAGCAAATTAGACTCAGATATTTACAATCAGAAAAATCAACACAGTTAAAGATTTTGGATTTAAACTCAAGTAGTTAAAACCATTATAACATAGAGAGTCAAATAGTAACTGAAATTCATATCTAAGAATATCCATACTCATTCGAGAACATTTAACCATATAATACAAACATTTTACATAACAGCACATGTGCACAGTAGCGGACCCAGGAATTTTTTCATGGGGGTGCGGAACATTTTTAAAAATTTTAGGCCCCTGGGTATATAAGTAAAAAAATCGGTTCGTATCGGGTCGTGTCGTGTCGTGTCGGTTCGGGTCATGTAAAACAAAAGAAATCGTGCCATAACGTCCCTACTCATGGTTCCTATCACAAACAAATTGATTCATAAGTTCATCGTTCCATAACATAATGTTTCAATTTTAATTTTCAACCCTAGAAATCGTGTGTAATCACCCTAAAAATCATCTAAACAACATAATCACCCTAAAAATCATCTAAACAACCATAAATAACGTCAAAACACATGAAATTTCAAACCTATTTAAGAATTTTGTTACCCTTTGGTGTCGGATGGCGGTGGTTCGCGGCTTCTGATGACGTGCTGTTGTGGTTGCTGTCGTGTACGATGATCGCTGGCAGGAGACGACCCAAGAGAGGGAGGGCGAGAGGAATTCTAAGGGACTATTGGGCTTATTTTAATTATTATAGTTTGAACTTAGGTTGAGTTTCGTTAATGGGCTAGTAATTAGTGGGCTAATTATGTTTAATGAAATAGTGGGTTAAGTTATTAGGTATTTAGGTTAAGTTGGGTAGTATAAGTTTATATAATTTAGGTAGTTTTTTTTTAATTAGAGTGTACTAAAAAAATTTAAAATATAAATCGATAACATTTTTTAACTAAGGTGTGTGGACGAAAAATTCCAAGGGGTGCGGATGAAAAAATTCAAGGGGTGCGGACAAAAAAATCCAAGGGGTGCGGACGGGATTTTCAACGGAAAATAGCACTAATTTTTTTTTTCCCGGGGGTGTGCCCGCCCACCTTGGGCTAGGGGTAAGTCCGCCCTTGCATGTGCATATATAATATAGAGATGAACAAGACACCAGTTAACCAAACTGGTATACAAACCGTAAGTTTAGGACCGGTTCCCATTCTCCACACCAAAAACCGAACCAAAGCGGTAAGAAAAATCGGTCAATTTATTTAATAAATTGTTCTTTTATTGATTTTTTTAAATTTATCAAAAAACTAGTTATTTTTATCCTAAAATAATTCAAAGACTAAAAAATAGTAAAGTTCAAATTTTACGCTTTTTAAAGCTTTTTTTTTTGTTTGTAAAAATGGTTAAAAATGCGCGCAAGAACTGGTTTACGAAAAACCGGTGTTTCAAACCGGCTTTAAAAACCGGTCAAACCGGGGCGGAACTGAACCAGTTTCAACCCGAAACCGATTTAGCCATGAACTGACCAACAAAAAAAACCAGTTTGGGTTCCTAAGAAAATCAATTTTTCGGTGCCACACACATGTTTGTCTCTTTTAATGAGCTTCTTTTTTAAATTATATACCTTATTTGGTTTGGACCATTTGAATCTTGTATTTTGGGCTTATAAACCTTGGTTCTTTAGCCACAAGCCCCAAAATTTCCCACGTTCAATATTTGAGAATTAAGTGTAAGTAAATTGTTATAATTTGATGATGAAAATACACTATCTATTTTACGATTTGATGATGCAAATCAATGTCAGGATTTGTTCACTCAATTCACAAATATACATTGATTTACATCATCAAATCGTAAAATACACTAGTGTATTTTCATTATCAAATCATGGCCATTAATTTACACTTGTGTAATGATAATCAAGGGCTAGAATTAGTTCACTATCAAGGGGTTGCTCATAAATGAACCTAACCCTCTCTCCCTCTCTCTCTCTCTCTCTCTCTATATATATATATATATATAGGGTAAGGTTCATTTGAGAACCACCCTTATTGCGAGAACCGCGAGAACCAATGTGAACACAACAAAATAAACCTACCCCATCACCACTTACACCCCCCCCCCCCAAAAAAAAAGCTATACCTCACCAAAAAAAAAAAAAACAAAAAAAAAACTACCCCCCCCCCCTGCCACACACAAAAACCTAAACCCTCACTCCCACCCCACCCAACCCAAGCTAAATGCTAAAAACTAAACCATAAAGCTAAACCCTACAGGTAAATGCTAAAAAAAAAATTACTGACGAAATTTTGCGAATTTTAATTAAAAGAGTTAAATGCCATTTTAGTCCATGTGGGCCATTTTGCCAGTTTAGTCCAAATGTTTGAAACGTTGTCATTTTAGTCCAAATAGTTTCAAACGTTGCCATTTTAGTTCACTGGGTTAGCTTCATCCATTTTTCTGTTAACGAGATGGGCAATTAGGTCATTTTATATGGTTGAATTGCTCTTCTAGTTAACATAATTACTTATAAAATGACCGAATTGTCTTTCTCGTTAACAGAACAACCGGATGAAGTTAACTCAATGGACTAAAATGACAACGTTTCAAACCTTTGGACTAAACTAGCAAAATGACCCAAACCACAAAGACTAAAATGACATTTAACTCTAATTAAAAAAAATTGTGTTTTTAATTTTTTTTAGGTATTTTTGGTTGTGTTCACACTGGTTCTCGCAATAAAGGGTGGTTCCTAACGGATCCGTATCCAGTATATATATATAGGCCAGTTAACGTACAAAATGGCTTAACGTACGAACTATACGCGATTGTATTTTCAACGTGCGATTTAATTCTTCAACATGCGATTTGGGTATTTTTTTACACCATGCGAATTTTGTTTTTAATATAACATGCGAAAAAAGTGTTTTTGTCCAAACATGTGAATTCCAAAATCATTTTGTAACATGCGATTTCTTGGGAAAAAGCATTTTCTTGTAACATGCGAAATTTATTCTTTTTTAACATAACATGCGAAATTGATGTCACATACAGTTCGTACGTTAAGTTATTTTATACAGCACATTTTTTCTCTATATATAACTAAGAGTAACAAACTTTTGTTCATTATGGGGCCATGAACTTTTAAAAACATTTTAAAAGAGGGAAACTTTATTTAGGATTAGAAGTTGGAGATGGATTTAAGAAACAAATACGTTTATATTCGTTACTAATTCTTTTTTTATAAAAGAAAAAACAAAACACAACAAGCTTTATAAACAATGTCACCACCACCACCAACCTCCTCCTCCTCCTCATCACCATGTTAGCGGCCGTGTTTTTTTGGTGCGTCAAGAAATGCATATTGAACGTTGACTTGGATTGAACACTTAAACTTTAACTTGGAATGGGCTCTTGAACTTGGATGGTTGACTTGAGATTAAGCACGTAAACGCGAACCCATGGCATTATAGCCTAGTGGTATCTTGGGGGTGGGATAAGGCTTATGATCATTAGGTCATGGGTTCGATTCCCACAAAGGGGGTTTTTCCCAGATTTATTGGGTTTCCTCCTGAATTGGTGTATAGGCATTATTGCCTAGTGGAGATGGATATGATCGGGTGGTTCTGCTAGTGGCACGATGATACTCCAGTGGTCCGTCAGTGATCCAAATTTGCCGTTCAAAAAAAAAAAAAAAAGCACGTAAACGCGAAGTTTGACTTGGATTGAATGTGATGAACACATGCTTGATTTGGGGATTAAAATTGAATGTTTGACTTAGGATTAACCATTTGAACTTGAACATTAAATTTGAGTTGAACTTGAACAATACATTACATTTTAGGAGTGTGAAATGGAATAAGAACAACTCATATCTTGAAGCTAGGGCTGTAAACGAGTCGAATCAAGCTCGACCCAGCTCGAGCTCGGCTCGATTAAATTCGAGCTAGCTCGGCTTGGCTCGATCTAGCTTGAACTAACAAAGAACCGCAAACTTTACTACTTAAAAAACCCTCAAAAAAGAATCTCTTCATAGACCAATGGCCATAATTGCAATTTAATTCGAGCTAGCTCGGCTTGGCTCGGCTCGATCTAGCTTGAACTAACAAAGAACCGCAAACTTTACTACTTAAAAAACCCTCAAAAAAGAATCTCTTCATAGACCAATGGCCATAATTGCAATTTAATTTAATCAAATGGCTAAATATGCAAGTATAGATAGTTAGCTCACTTTGTAGATTATCTTTACCTTCTTTTATAGGGGGATATACTCCCTTAGTTTTTGTTTTCTGAGCGATGTGGGACAAAAAAACGAAGGATGTAAACCTTATCGAGCCGGCTCACGAGCCGAGCCAGGCTAAGCTCAAGCTCGGCTCGTTTAGAAACCGAGCTGACTCATTTACAACTAGCCAATTTCGAGCCGAGCTTTTTTCGAACAAGTTTCGAGCAAGCTGCGAGCCGCGAATTTTATAATAACCAGAATCAAATTAAAAAGAACTCGTATCTTGAAGCTAGGGCTTATTAGTACTTAAAGGTTCCAGTAGAGTCTAGGTGATGTTGCATGGACCCCAAAGCTGTATTGCATCCAAAAGAGTCAATTTTTTAAATATACCACGAATTGCATCCAACTTTTCATTTTTTATATGCCCAACAAATATGTCATATAGCAATTTGCATTGTTGAATATGATATATTTCTAAAACTAGATTGCAAAATCCCAATCATACCATGGGCGATCACAATGTGTATTCCGAATTCGAGCCTTGGGGCGAGCTTAGCGGGAAGGTTGTGTTGGTGACTGGAGCATCATCCGGGATTGGCCGCGAGTTTTGTATTGATCTGGCAAAAGCTGGCTGTCGGATCATTACAGCTGCACGACGGGTGGATCGCCTGAAGTCCCTATGTGATGAGATCAACAGACTCCAACGGACGAGAAGTAGTAGTAGCGGGGAAGTCACTGTTGGCGTTCGAGCTGTGGCTGTGGAGCTTGATGTCAGTGCTAAGGGTCCGACCATTGAGGCCTCGGTTAAAAGGGCGTGGGATGCATTTGGGCGTATTGATGTTTTGATTAATAACGCGGGGATGAGAGGTTATATTTTATTATTTTTAGATTTATTTTTTTTTGAACGGCAACAACTTTTATATCTCATATAGAAACCGGACTAACAAGAAACTGAAACCCGAACAAAAGAAATATACAACCGTTAAGTGATTACATCGTCAAGGTTAAAATCCAACCACCTATCCCAATTCACCACATTAATTGCCTGAAATGTCGATTCCAAATTCAAGTTACAAACCATAACATATTTTAAGGAGTTCAAAAAGACTCAACAAAAGATTTTAAAACAAACCCGAGTTTAGGACCACGTATCTCGTCCAGGATTAAGATACGTCTCCTAAGCCCTAATGACTTGGATGACATCTTTATTCACAATGCAGCTTAAAAACTCCAACGCCCGCCAGATCAATTTACTAATTTCCTGAAATACATGTAGTTTGAAAAATCAACATAAAGTTGAGCGAGTTCATGTAAAAGTGAGTATGTATAAACCTTTGTAATATGTCTGTATGTATGAAAATCCCTGGTATGTAGCAATTAAGGAAAAAGAGATCAATTAATGTGTAGCTAATACATTAATAAGTGACATGGTCTAGGAAGCACTCAAACCTGTAACGCGTATTTCATACCGGTCCTTCCGGCGGAACGACATAGTCACCACATGCAGCCACACGCTGGCCCATGTGTGGGGCTCGCAACACCCAATAGATCTATCACTCATGCCTCTCGGTCCTTATACAAGGATTAATGGTCTTACGATAATAGCCTATCCATTCACGTGATCTAGCAGTAAATTCCTTAGCTAATCATACCATGTATAAAACGTTTGTAATAAATATAACATGTATTTCACCCCCGAAGTACAAAACTGAAAACAGTTAGAAGAAAAGGGGGACATGAACTCGCTGTTTTGCGTCTTCGTATCCAATGTAACTCGAAGCTTCCACTAGAACGCACGACTACCTACATGTGTACTAACGTCTATTAGACGAACGGGTCGTGCCTTGTCTTAATATTGATTGGTGCCTTTGAGTTATGTTTAAAAGTGTCTTTGGTAGTATTCCAAGTTATATAATTGGTTGTTAAAATAATAAATATTTTAACTTGCATTTTCTTTTGGAATAATTTGTTAAACAATATTTTTGTAGTAATACTTCTCATGTATTTGTATTCGCATTTCCTTCCCAAGGATGGGGGGTATCTCATACTTTGTGTATTTTCGTATTTGTATGGGTATATCTTGCCAAGTAATGGCGTCGCATTTCGGTGTATTGTTCCAACTAAAAATATGTTAATATATTCCCAATATACATTTCCATAACAATATATTTTCAAGTCTTACTTAGAAAATATATAACTTATTTGTCAAAAATAACGTATGCCAAAATATATATATTTTTCCCAAAAATAATATATTTTTACTTCCTTTGTTTCCAAAATAATATTTTACCCAAAAATATAGTGCAATGGTATATCTCAGAATATTTCATAATTTACGTTTTCTTGTTCGGTTTCATAATATTACGTGTGTAACTTCAGTATTTTATTCCTTGCAATTTGGTATTATTTTGGAGTTGTAATTTTCCATGGTATTTTGTAAGTTATATTATTTTACCCTAAAATAATATAACTAGTTCACAAAATATACAATTAATCACACAAGCGTCACGGTATATATAATATATATTCTAAATATACATTTACCCATTTTTATTTGCGAAAACCAACCTCCGATACTTTGTATTTCGTAACAAATTTTATGGCGAAGTTTAAATTTGAAACACAAGTTATAAAATATACTAGTAACACTTGTTTAGAAAAATATTTTCTAAGTATTGGAATTTTAGAAAAATTCGCCAGAGTTTCCTTTGTAAATGGAGGCACCCTTGCTAAATAGCATATCATTTTCTTTAACATATAACACGTTAGATCGTTCTCAATAACCAACCCGACATTTAGACATGCAAAATACTACTTATCTCATTTCAGTTTTAATATACATAACTGGGCTGTTTTCGGGCATTTTAATAAAATAGTTATCTTATTCCAAAAATTCCCAAATTTTTACAAAATGTCTTAAACGATCCAACTATTATTGTATAAAAATATCGGGATCCAAATCATCACCAATATTTTATAGAAAATCATTTTCCGGACTGCATTCAGATTCATCTTTTTCTGACTGCAGTCCACGGAATAATTTATTTAAAATTCATCGAGAGTCCGATTACGAAATTCCAGTGAGAGAATTACAAATACATCGGTGGTCATCTACAGTACAAATTTCATGATCTAACCCTATACAGTATTCAAGTTATGACTGAAAACAGAACGCATATTTCCAGCAGCAAAAATGCAGCTTTAGCTGCTGTTACAAAACGACACTTTAAAAATAGTAAACGAAGTCCAAAAATTATGATTCCAGTGCCATTAGAACCGTATTTCATAATAACACCTTATAGACTTAAGAAAATCAAGTTTTTGTTAAGTTACGATGTGGTTACAGCCAACTGAAGTTGGCTGTAATAGTTGGACAGAAGCTGTTTTCAGCTTGTGGTGTTCTAACGCATGTTTTATTTGCTCCGTTAACATGTCTAGTGATCAACAACGACCTTAATCATCAATATTAACCAGTAAATCATCAAGTAATCAGTAACATAACCAAAATAACTTCATACTAACATTACTACATCATATTTCAACAATATTTCTTCATATTTAAAGCTTATGTTTAAGTTTTAACCTTATGTTCTTTAGTGTTCTTGATGTTCTTCATACTTTAATTATTAACCACCTTCATAAGATGTAAAATAAATGGATCTAAGAGACTTACCACTAGCTCAAGGCTAGGGGAGTTCAAGTGTAGAAATCGAGTGGATAAAAGAAGATAAGAGAGGTCCTTCCACTTCCGAAGGTTCCAAGCTTCCTAATGATGCAAGAGATTCCTTGTAGACACCTTAGAATGGTTGGTTGATGAACAAAAATGGATGCTTGTGGGGTGTGTATGTGAGCCGTGAGTTTAAGGAGGAAGAAGAAGAAGAAGAAGAATATGTGAAGTTGTTGAATGGATAATGAATATGAGGGTCTAGTGGTTTTATACTTAAACTTCCAACATTTTCGTTACCCAATAGTCTAAATGTCTCACTAGTACATTACATATCCATTAAACAATTAGAAAAAATCAAAGAGTGGGGTACCACTTTACAAACGATTATGGGAGGGGGGTTTGGTTTAGTTGAGTTCCAATGGTGGTTAACCTTGTTAGTTAGATATTAAGTAATTTAGTTAGTGGGTTAAAGGTGTTATGTAATATATAGTGTGTTAGGGTGTTCGGAAACCCTAACTAGCTTTGAAAATTAAAAACAATATATTTGTGAATATTTTTGTGTTCCGGGTAATGTCCGGTTGTTCGGTTTGATACTGTTTCGTTAGGGTGCTTAATTAATCTGCAAAGTGTCTTTTATAAAGCTTTTTGTGTCACAATTAATTCCCGGCACTTAGGAAAGTATACAGGGCCATTCTGCCATATTTTTGCAAGTGACTAGCATGATTAAATGTTGAATCTTGTTTAAAAGTGCAGAATTATGCATTTAGAGTGTGTTTTAGGCACTTTCCGGCACTTTAACTACCACCTAGTGACGCAGTTTTATGGTTCTCACTTCCCTACACACTACCCTAGTGTGATACTTTATTCTTGGCTCATACTGGGCCTCAATATAGTGTTTGTCTATGTGCTGGCATTGTCAGCATGTTTTCTGGGTTATCCGCTCACTGTGCTAACTGTGCTTTGTGCATCAAGTTTGTCACTAAAGTTTGCGTGTAATAAATGGAGTGACAATATAAATGTGATGCATATGTATGTATGTAACAGAAATCAGAAAGCAGTTTAATCAACAGTTGTAATCAAGCACAGTCACTAAGCACAAATTAAATATTAATTAATTGTACGGATGCATGCAAATTTGACAGTTGTCACATTCTCCCCCCGTTAAGAAAATTTCGTCCTCGAAATTTGTACTACCTTAACTCCTTTTGGTTACGTAACACGTGTATGTATATGAATAATCCTGAGGTAGATAATCACCAATCCGAATCAAACCTTACTCACATCAGGTGAGTCCCAGAATATGTAACAACCCGAATCTTATAGGTGTGTACTTTTAGCGCTTGATGTCAAAGGTACAAGACGTATTTGACGTATAGTCTAGTGTAATCCAGCTAGCAGGGGGGGTTCCACAAAAGAGGAGTTTTGTCTAATAAGATTCTCAAACGATCGATCGCAATATGCAAACGAGTTTTTCACAACCATAGCATCCGCTATATGAATTTAAAATCAACAACTCAAATGTGATAGTAACATAAAGATGGTCTGTAAACTTCCGAATAAATGAATGGTGAGGTTTAGTGTGTTGACATTCTTGAATTGCGAGAATACGCCGAATAGAATACAAGCGACCCTGGTGTATTATTGTCTTAATTTGTAGTTGCATCAGAAGTGTTTAAATGACAAGTCAAACAAAAGTATATGTAGTTTTGCGTGAAACTGTTGGCCATGATTAGCACAAGCTACAAGTTTGTAATGACGCCACAAGGGGTCGCAATGACATAATTCAATAATAGCGGTGACTGAACAAGTTCACCGTGTTTGAAATCAAATGAAAGTGTACCGAAACAAGCCTGAAGATTTGATTTACACAATGTCATAAAGTTTTCAGTTGAGTACGGAACATCAAGGAGCCACTGTTTTTTATCGAAGATGAAAAGTATTAAGTACCGTAAGGCATTCGATTGACAACGAAAGAATCGTTGGGAGGTACATTGTGCTTATGAAATGAATATATGTACCATTGCCTTAACACACAATTGTGTTGAGACTGCTTTGATCGTGAATATCAAAATGGATTGTTAACAAATAAATAGACAATTAAATCCGTGTATGAAGTGAGTAACCCAATTAGCACAAGCTTTAATTCTGTGAAAATATCACCGCAAGGTATCGAAACAAATCAAACGATTTAGTGGAGTCGTAGACCAAACAAGTCTACTACGATTCGAAACAAAAGAATCTTTGCCAAAGTATTAGAATATGATGCTCTCAATACATCACATGGCGTCTCAAGTCAAACATGTGAACTGGATGAGTCCAAGCAATTGAACCCAGTTTCAGCGTAACCCGACAATAAACGTATGTATCAACAAGGGAATCTTGGCATGGTAGCAAAAATAAACCATGAATGTAACTTGAAAGAAAGCGGTTTCAAGAAAGTGTGTTGACTTGGTAACCAAAGAGCCAACAATAACAATAATGTAGGTCATTCAAATCAGGAATCAGTAATTAGGTTTAGCAAAATAATATGTAAATTCCATTGAAGTGTTTGTTCGAAATGAAACCACATGCGTAGCAAATGATGCATGTATGTCAGGTAAGTTTCCAAGAAAAGGAATAATGAGTATCTGCTAAAATGAAGAAATGACCAGGTATCGAAGCAAATGTGTGTACGCTCTCAGCGAGGAAAAATTTACGTGATGCAACTACCATTAAGGGGAGTAGGGATGCAACATCTACTCACTAGAAGTGAAATAAATTCAAGTACTCTTTGTTTGGTCAACGGAACTGGCATATATGTCAGGTTAATGGTGTCTGTTTGAGTTAACAGATGTGGTTCCTAAGTAACATCCTTTGTGAGTTTGGACCTGGTTCCCGATGGTCCTAAGTACGTGTTTCCTAGATTCCCAGAGTTTCGTATTTGGTGTAGAATTGTTCTGTGCATCGTGTAGGAAACGCCATTCTTGTGTATGTTTAAAACAAGTTATTGTCCCACAATTTTCCCCCGGTATACTTTCTTCCTGAATTTACAGCTACTCGATCATTGATCAGCCGGGAAATACTGGTTGGGTCCTCGCAGTTAATCAAATAAGTAAGTCGTCATCTCTTTAGCAAGAGTCGCTGACTCTTGTTGGCTAGCTCGTTCGGCTCCTGGTAGTTTGATGTTCATTTGAAATCATCGTCCCTTCTCTTGATGAGCAGAATTGGGGTTACCCAAAACGGAAATTTTGGTTTGTTATCTTCCTTCTCTATCGACTTCTGAGGGTATACTGACAATCCTTGCATCTCCGAAACTGTAAGTCGCTAAGGTGCATCGACTACAGGCACGGTGCCTGGAATTAAATTGATGCGAGATTCGATTAATCATTGAGGAGATAATTCTGGTAAGTCTTCGGGGAAGACTTCCGGATATCCTCTGATCACGGGGGTATCTTCGAGTTTTGGTTCTTCGGCTCCCTTGTCCACGACATGAGCCAAGAAAGCAACACATCCTTTACGCAACAATTATTGTGCCTTCAAGAAATTAGTAATCTGTAGAGGCGTATCTTACTCCATGAGCCACGATCATTCCTTCGTTCGCCATCGGGATGCGGATTCCAACTTCCGCCCGATTGCTTGACAAGTGATCCATTCCCGTTACCACGTCAAGACTTCTCCTTGACTGGTTCTTATCAATTACTGGATATCTATCTTACGTACTGCTAAAACAAGTATATTCTGAAGCTAAAATCTGACAATAATGTCAAATAGCACAGACGCATAACATTGACTACTATGAGACGTACCGATGGCCATGTTTGGATCCTGGCGTGCTTCCCTAGCTCCGGTGTTAGACATTCTTCCCATGATTTTGTTTAATCTCCCTTGGGCAATCTTTCCTAAAGTGCCCCATATCACCGCAGTTATAACATCCCTTACCTTTCCCCTTTCCTTTCTTTCCACGCTTCGTCTCACGCCAACACGTTTCCCTGTTGTGTCCCACTTTGCCACAGTTGTCACACTTTCCATTTGTACATCGCCCGGTATGATGACGTCGGCACCTGTCGCATTTAGGTAGTTTACCCATGTACTCTTTTCTCTTTTTGGCCTTGTTGTTGCTACTCGTCTGGGTACCTGTTTGAAATTTGCTAACTTTATCTTGTTGTCTCCAAATGACTCTACATGAGTCTCCTTCTTCCCCTCAGAGGTTGAAAATTTATTCATCTTGATTGCCTCTTCAGTCAAGGCTACACTTAGATTGATGGCCTCAGTGATCGTTGCAGGCTTTGATGTCGTCACCATGCTCATGATTTGGGGTGCCAATCCCCAAATGAAATGCTCAATCTTCTTAAACTCTGGATCTACCATGTAAGGAACGATACGCGACAGAACTTGGAACTTCTCCACATACTCAGCTATTTTTGGACCTTCCATCTTCAAGTTCCAGAACTCAGTTTCCACCTTCTGGCTTTCTGTTCTCGAATAGTACTTTTTATGCATTAGCTCTTTCAGCTCGTCCCATGATAAAGCATACGCAGCAGCCTCGCCCATCGTCTGAACCTGGAGTTTCCACCATGACAGAGCCCCATCTTGGAACAGTCCGGAAATGTACGTGACCTGGTGCTCTGGGGCGCATTTGCTCGCACGCAAAACAGTGTCCGTCTTCTCAACCCAGCGCACGAAGGCTACGGCACCCCCAGTGCCGTCGAAATGTAGGGGCTGGCAGCCTAAGAACTGCTTGTAGGTGCAGCCTGCGATACAAGCAACATTATTCACGTAAGGTATTAGCAAAGCACTTGTGGAAATGTCCAAACGTTTTGTAATGTGTCTTAAAGGACTAAACATTACCGTTGGGTGGGTTATTTCCCGAGGTACCTCCGCGGCGCTCAGAGCGAAGGGCCTCGTACTGTGCGATGACCTGTAAGAGGCGTTCTTGAAATTCTGCCTCTGTCGTTGGCAGAGGGTTGTTGGTATCGGTGTTCCCTTGAGTCGACATCTTCCTAGAAGAAAGTCGGTTAGGTCAGGTCTTGTTAAGGACACGAGCACACAAGTCTCTATTTAACGAATAAGACCTCAGAGGTATATTACATATATGTATATACGCAGTCGTTATAACATTCAATCACGTATCATCACAATTATTGCACAACTTGTAAATAGGAACGTAGCAAGTAAGCATGTAGCATTATAGTTATAGCACAAATATGCTGATCAACAGCGTGCTTAGTGGGAACATAGCGACTGAGTTTTTCATTAGTTATTAGTCATAAGTATTGTCGCATGTTTAAAGATGATTGGGCTTTCGTTATCCTCCGGCCACAATCACTGTGTCTTACATAATGTGTCACATCAGAAGGGACACAGGGTCACCCTGCCCTTGTCCAACACGTATATTAGTGTATCAAAATTACGTAGTCAGAAGCGGTCTTCAAAAGTCTCCGTAATCCCGGCTTATCATTAGTGTCTTTACCCAAGTGTAACGCAATCCGCATAAATCCAGAAATCAACTACACTGGTGACTGAGGTGGAGGAGGAAAGAAAAGTAACTGCTAGCACGCGTAAACTCCTCCTCGAGCTTGTATATACATCGAAGTAGTTAACTGATCTACCGCTCGATAGTAAAAGAAACGAGCATCAAAAACCTGGAAAAGGAGTCATAGCAGCAGATGAGAGCGTAAAAGAAGTCTTTGATAATTGTGGAGGATCAAAGTATACTGGCAATAAACAGGGTGGAGGTTGTGGTGTCAACTCAAGCTTCAACATTCTGCCACTTATATCCTCAAATTGTAGCTGATGTGATAGGTGTACTCATCCCATGTGTAGCCTCCATAATGTGAGGGATGGCAAGGGTCTAAAATCATCATAGGAACCATCGAAATGACTTGTCCAGCGTTGTAGAGGTGAATGTAGCAAACGGTGCGACTTGTAAAGTTAGGAAAAACATTGCCGTAGCAGAAGAATCGTTATGCGGGTGCTGACCTGGAGCACCTTCCCGGGGTGCGGGTATGTCTTAAAAGAAAGCGGTAGGCATGTCGGTGCAATGGATGTCGGTCTTCATAGGTGCAACATCAGCGGTTGCAGGTGCGGTAGAAATGTCTCAACAAAAGGAGATTCAATAGGTGCAGGTACTGGGTCTGGTAAGAGAAGTGCAAGGTATAGTAGTCCAAAGAAAATAAGGTCACGTTTAAGCAGGTTCAGCAGGTGCAACATCAAGCTGGCCCGCAAGGAACTGGAGCTGCCTCAGGGGCAGGTCCTGGGGCGTGTGAGGGTATGTGATCTTGAGCAAGTGTTAGTGCAGTAGTCAAAGCGGCGTCGTCGTCCGTGTCTGGAGCAAAAAGCGGTAACCTGCCTGTTTGTAAAGTCGTAAATGTCGCAGACTCAAAGTAGTCTGAAATCGAGTGTATACTAGAATCAGAGGATAGTTTGATAATAGGGATCTCCAATCGTAAAGTCAGTAACAATGTCCTCATCTAACTTTCCATCATCCTGGGTGTCAACGGAAGGACCATCCATAAGCAATTTAACGTCGTCATCAAACAATTTGTCAAAGAGGCAGATTCTCGGGGAAAATAACGACGAGAGGTACGGCGTCGAGAATCGGAGCCACGATGTGCTCGTCGTCGAAGTGTCCAAATGATAAGGTGGTCGTGGACTGAAACAAGAATGACAGGAAGTTTCTTGTCAAGGAAGCCATCAGCAAGGGTAATTCATCACCAAAGTCTGGCAGCGCGGACGGTTGGCAGTCGTCCTCGTTCTTGGTCAACATGTCAGGGTCACTCTCAGTGTCTGGCGTAAATATCTCCGGTGCAGGTACAGTCTCATCGTCTGTGGCGGTGGCCATAGGGTCGTCATCATCTGACAATTCGTTCCCTGAGGAAGGTGACGTGTGTGTGCCGGTACATAATAGTCATAGCATGCATATTCGCAGTAATCTTTAACACTTTGTGTAAATAAGGGCAATTCATAATGTAATCATGTATCCACATATTCGTCCTAGTCTTCCCAGACTATCTCACCCAGTCTCTCAGACTAAACTCCCTAGTCTCTCAGACTAACTCCCTGGTCTCTCAGACTAACTCCCTGGTCTCTAAGACCAACTCCCTGGTCTCTAAGACCAACCTTCCCAGCCTCTAAGACTAAATCCCTGGTCTCTAAGACCAACCTCCCAGTCTCTAAGACTAAATCCCTGGTCTCTAAGACCAACCTCTCAGTCTCTAAGACTAAATCCCTGGTCTCTAAGACCAACCTCCCAGTCTCTAAGACTAATCCTCCCTTAGCCTCTAATACTGATCCTCCCTCAGCCTCTAAGACTGATCCTCCCTCAGCCTCTAAGACTGATACTCCTTCAGCCTCTAAGACTGATCTATAAATATAAATTTGAAATGTGTATTTGCGCCTTTTTGTTTGTAAAATGTGTGTTTCCTGGATCTGGACGTTTAGTGTATCCAATGAAAACATGTTGTAAAACGTTTTCGTGAGAGCCCTAATGATCGTAGTCTAGACTCGAGAAAGAATACTAGTTCGCTACGATCGAAGCTCTGATACCAAGCTATCACACCCTGACTTTTGCGAAAGCGTGATTATTGGTGTGACTTCTTAATACCATTGCATACGATCATAACAACACTATATGATAAAACCAGTAGATGTACTTCCATTAATTTAAGTTGAAAAGTAGTACAACATAATTGCCTGAAATGTCGATTCCAAATTCAAGTTACAAACCATAACAAATTTTAAGGAGTTAAAAAAGACTCAACAAAAGATTTTAAAACAAACCCGAGTTTAGGACCATGTATCTCGTCCAGGATTAAGATACGTCTCCTAAGCCCTAATGACTTGGATGACATCTTTATTCACAATGCAGCTTAAAAACTCCAACGCCCGCCAGATCCATTTACTAATTTCCTGAAATACATGTAGTTTGAAAAATCAACATAAAGTTGAGCGAGTTCATGTAAAAGTGAGTATGTATAAACCTTTGTAATATGTCTGTATGTATGAAAATCCCTGGTATGTAGCAATTAAGGAAAAAGAGATCAATTAATGTGTAGCTAATACATTAATAAGTGACATGGTCTAGGAAGCACTCAAACCTGTAACGCGTATTTCATACCGGTCCTTCCGGCGGAACGACATAGTCACCACATGCAGCCACACGCTGGCCCATGTGTGGGGCTCGCAACACCCAATAAATCTATCACTCATGCCTCTCGGTCCTTATACAAGGATTAATGGTCTTACGATAATAGCCTATCCATTCACGTGATCTAGCAGTAAATTCCTTAGCTAATCATACCATGTATAAAACGTTTGTAATAAATGTAACATGTATTTCACCCCCGAAGTACAAAACTGAAAACAGTTAGAAGAAAAGGGGGACATGAACTCACTGTTTTGCGTCTTCGTATCCAATGTAACTCGAAGCTTCCACTAGAACGCACGACTACCTACATGTGTACTAACGTCTATTAGACGAACGGGTCGTGCCTTGTCTTAATATTGATTGGTGCCTTTGAGTTATGTTTAAAAGTGTCTTTGGTAGTATTCCAAGTTATATAATTGGTTGTTAAAATAATAAATATTTTAACTTGCATTTTCTTTTGGAATAATTTGTTAAACAATATTTTTGTAGTAATACTTCTCATGTATTTGTATTCGCATTTCCTTCCCAAGGATGGGGGGTATCTCATACTTTGTGTATTTTCGTATTTGTATGGGTATATCTTGCCAAGTAATGGCGTCGCATTTCGGTGTATTGTTCCAACTAAAAATATGTTAATATATTCCCAATATACATTTCCAAAACAATATATTTTCAAGTCTTACTTAGAAAATATATAACTTATTTGTCAAAAATAACGTATGCCAAAATATATATATTTTTTCCAAAAATAATATATTTTTACTTCCTTTGTTTCCAAAATAATATTTTACCCAAAAATATAGTGCAATGGTATATCTCGGAATATTTCATAGTATACGTTTTCTTGTTCGGTTTCATAATATTACGTGTGTAACTTCAGTATTTTATTCCTTGCAATTTGGTATTATTTTGGAGTTGTAATTTTCCATGGTATTTTGTAAGTTATATTATTTTACCCTAAAATAATATAACTAGTTCACAAAATATACAATTAATCACACAAGCGTCACGGTATATAAAATATATATTCTAAATATACATTTACCCATTTTTATTTGCGAAAATCAACCTATGATACTTTGTATTTCGTAAAAAAATTTATGGCGAAGTTTATATTTGAAACACAAGTTATAAAATATACTAGTAACACTTGTTAAGAAAAATATTTTCTAAGTATTGGAATTTTAGAAAAATTTGCCAGAGTTTCCTTTGTAAATGGAGGCGCCCATGCTAAATAGCATATCATTTTCTTTAACATATAACACGTTAGATCGTTCTCAATAACCAACCCGACATTTAGACATGCAAAATACTACTTATCTCATTTCAGTTTTAATATACATAACTGGGCTGTTTTCGGGCATTTTAATAAAATAGTTATCTTATTCCAAAAATTCCCCAATTTTTACAGAATGTCTTAAACGATCCAAATATTATTGTATAAAAATATCAGGGTCCAAATCATCACCAATATTTTATAGAAAATCATTTTCCGGACTGCATTCAGATTCATCTTTTTCTGGCTGCAGTCCACGGAATAATTTATTTAAAATTCACCGAGAGTCCGATTTACGAAATTCCAATGAGAGAATTACAAATACATCGGTGGTCATCTACAGTACAAATTTCATGATCTAACCCTATACAGTATTCAAGTTATGACTGAAAACAGAACATATATTTCCAGCAGCAAAAATGCAGCTTTAGCTGCTGTTACAAAACGACACTTTAAAAATAGTAAACGAAGTCGAAAAATTATAATTCCAGTGCCATTAGAACCGTATTTCATAATAACACGTTATAGACTTAAGAAAATCTAGTTTTTTGTTAAGTTACGATGTGGTTACAGCCAACTGAAGTTGGCTGTAATAGTTGGACAGAAGCTGTTTTCAGCTTGTGGTGTTCTAACGCATGTTTTATTTGCTCCGTTAACATGTCTAGTGATCAACAACGACCTTAATCATCAATATTAACCAGTAAATCATCAAGTAATCAGTAACATAACCAAAATAACTTCATACTAACATTACTACATCATATTTCAACAATATTTCTTCATATTTAAAGCTTATGTTTAAGTTTTAACCTTATGTTCTTTAGTGTTCTTGATGTTCTTCATACTTTAATTATTAACCACCTTCATAAGATGTAAAATGAATGGATCTAAGAGACTTACCACTAGCTCAAGGCTAGGGGAGTTCAAGTGTAGAAATCGAGTGGATAAAAGAAGATAAGAGAGGTCCTTCCACTTCCGAAGGTTCCAAGCTTCCTAATGATGCAAGAGATTCCTTGTAGACACCTTAGAATGGTTGGTTGATGAACAAAAATGGATGCTTGTGGGGTGTGTATGTGAGCCGTGAGTTTAAGGAGGAAGAAGAAGAAGAATATGTAAAGTTGTTGAATGGATAATGAATATGAGGGTCTAGTGGTTTTATACTTAAACTTCCAACATTTTCTTTACCCAATAGTCTAAATGTCTCACTAGTACATTACATATCCATTAAACAATTAGAAAAAATCAAAGAGTGGCGGTACCACTTTACAAAACGGTTATGGGAGGGGGGTTTGGTTTAGTTGAGTTCCAATGGTGGTTAACCTTGTTAGTTAGATATTAAGTAATTTAGTTAGTGGGTTAAAGGTGTTATGTAATATATAGTGTGTTAGGGTGTTCGGAAACCCTAACTAGCTTAGAAAATTAAAACCAATATATTTGTCAATATTTTTGTGTTCCGGGTAATGTCCGGTTGTTCGGTTTGATACTGTTTCGTTAGGGTGCTTAATTAATCTGCAAAGTGTCTTTTATATAGCTTTTTGTGTCACAATTAATTCCCGGCACTTAGGAAAGTATACAGGGCCATTCTGCCATATTTTTGCAAGTGACTAGCATGATTAAATGCTGAATCTTGTTTAAAAGTGCAGAATTCTGCATTTAGAGTGTGTTTTAGGCACTTTCCGGCACTTTAACTACCACCTAGTGACACAGTTTTATGGTTCTCACTTCCCTACACACTACCCTAGTGTGATTCTTTATTCCTGGCTCATACTGGGCCTCAATATAGTGTCTGTCTATGTGCTGGCATTGTCAGCATGTTTTCTGGGTTATATGCTCACTGTGCTAACTGTGTTTTGTGTATCAAGTTTGTCACTAAAGTTTGCGTGTAATAAATGGAGTGACAATATAAATGTGATGCTTATGTATGTATGTAACAGAAATCAGAAAGCAGTTTAATCAACAGTTGTAATCAAGCACAGTCATTAAGCACAAATTAAATATTAATTAATTGTACGGATGCATGCAAATTTGACAGTTGTCACATTCTCCCCCCGTTAAGAAAATTTCATCCTCGAAATTTGTACTACCTTAACTCCTTTTGGTTACGTCACACGTGTATGTATATGAATAATCCTGAGGTAGATAATCACCAATCCGAATCAAACCTTACTCACATCAGGTGAGTCCCAGAATATGTAACAACCCAAGACGAGATCAAAATCAGTATCTAAACCCAAATCATTGGCATTGAATGATGGTGGTTGGCGTTTAGACGAGATTCGGGCCACAACACAATGGTGGTTGGCGATGCAGAAAGCTGCTGGTGTGGTGTTTGTGGTCATCGTGGTGGTGGCCGGAGGGTTGTGGGGATGGAGGTTCTAGGTATTAGTAACAGGTGTAACCAATGGAATATTTAAAAAAACAAAAAAGCTATTGAAAAGATAACTAAAATGACCAAAAAGCCCTCACATGCAAAGCATGTGAGGTAACTTAACCAGAAAAGTAAACGTTGTTTGTATTAAAGGTTGAATCTGTAGCAAAACATGAACATAAAGGTTGATTTTTGCCGATTTCATAGTGAAAGGTATAAAGTGTAGTTTGGGGTAAACATAAAGGTTGTTTTATGCAATTTTGTCTTAACCTAATTATCTCAAACTCCTCATTCTTCTCCTTCACGCTTACAGAATCCTAGACTTCCTATCGTTCATCCTTCTCCTTCTACTTCAAGTTTTGTGATCCATGAACCTCTGCAATAAATCGATTCAGACCATATTCTAATAAAAAAACCAAAATCACGATTCTTTCTCAAAACATAATCAAAGTACCTCTGCAATTAATCGGTTTTTTTAACCGGCAGGCTAGTTAACCGAAAAAAAACCCCAAAAAAGGGCCAAAAAAACCCGGTTATTAATAAAAATAACCGGTTAAAGTAATTAACCAGACCAGTTAAAGTAATAACCGGTTAAAGTCAAACTAACCGGTATAACTAGTTATTGAAATTAACCAGTTTGTGCACCTCTAGCTAAACAAGCATGTGTCATGTGTGTTTGGGTAATTGGATGTGGATGTAAATATAGCGGATCCTGGCCCAACGAAGGGGGCAAAACCCATTATGCCCACTGCCCATTAACGTCATGGACTGTTGTAGACAAGAAATGTGTAGCTAAGTCTTAATCAGTCATAGAAAGCTAGCCAACAACTTATGAAAGCCTTCAAAAATAATAACATTGATGCCGCCTGATGCTTGCCCTCTACACTCCATGGTCGTTCGTCAGACCGCCATTGGGCTAACAGTGTAGTCATAGGCCATAGTTTGAAGCGAACACAAACAATCGTTACAAGTTACAACCGATTTAATTTGTAAATTTGTTTCTTGAACTTTATTTACTTGTTTAAGGAGAGACTATGAAACTTGGTTAATTAGTTAGTTTATTTAACAAAGTAATGAAAACATGTAGATAAAAAAACAAGATCTAATATGCTTCATTTAAGTTATTTAAAATCATTTCATGTTTATGAAGAAAATTTATGGATCTCCCAAAGAGTAGATATATATGTAAAGCATGGTATTCAACAAAATCGTTACAATGATAAATGTGTTTCAAACGATGATTTACAAATTAAAGAGTTAATTGCCCAGATAGTCCCTATGGTTTGCCATTTTTTCACCTTTAGTCCCTACATTTTTAAAATAGCATGTTTGGTCCCTGTGGTTTGAGCGTTTGTTACTCGGGTAGTCCCCTGAGTGGATGGGCGTTAAGTTATTCCGTTAAATATGTGTAAAATTACAAAAAAAAAAGCCCTTACTAAAAAAATAAAAACTAAAATAATAAAGTTTTCAAATGGGCCCCACACCAAACATATCACATGTAAACCAACCCCCACCAAACCCATCGTCCCCTTCATCAGACTTACACCACCGCCGCCACCACCACCACCCTCATCCGCCGTCGCCGGCACAACTCCACACTAACAACATCATCAGCAACTAACACTTTCAAACCGTTGATAACCGTCAACCACCACCTTCAACTCTTGTAGTTCATCATCCAATCATCACCACACTATTCATGCCGGAAGAACCACCATGTATAACCCAAAACCTGTTATGAACACATTTGGCCCAACCCAAATAGATCCAACTATGCAGCCCAGTTCAGTGTTAGTAAAAGGCCCACATGTTTAGGAAGTTTATAAGCACAACTAGAGGAGAGAATAAGGGTATGAATGAATATTGTGAATGTTGTTTAGCTTCTTCTTCCCATCCCCAAATCTGTTATCTGTTCTTCCCATCCGGCCCCTCTATGTTAATTGTTCATTGTAATCATTCTTCAATATCAGTAGAAACATCAAGATTCCATTCTTAATTTGGTCATTACTTATCCATTCAATTCAAAACCATCATCCTTAAACCCACTCGAAACCTTCATCTCCTCCTTTAAAAACATCATCAACCTCAACTGTGACCACCATCATGGTTACTTCGGAGTTCTTGTCGGAAATACACCTGGAATCCCGTCGGAAGTAGGCGGTCACCGGAAAACTTTGTCACCAGAAAAATAAACAGATAAGGTTTCGTCGGTGATTCGTCGCCGGTGTAAAGCTTTGCACTAGAAAAATAAACAGATCAAGCCGGTGTAAAGCTTGTCACCGGAAAAATAAAGATCAGGCCAGCGACTTACATGGGTTGGTTGCTCACAAATGCAATCTATCGCCTTCGGATCTGTCGTCACCGCGCTTTATTACAGGAAAACCTTCACTTGCTCTCAGAAATAAACTCCGTCGTGATGTTTGTCGTTAACGATGCTGAAACATTTGTACACGGTCACATGTTTGTAGGCGGTCTATGGTGGTGGCGATTAGGTGTCACGGAGTTGGGCGGAGATGGCGGTGTATGGGTTGTGGCTTCTTGATGCAGGAGGAGTCGACGAGGTGGGGTGGGGTAAAAGATCACCGGAGAAGAAATGGTTGGGCGGCGTTAAAGATCACCGGAAAACTTGATGGTGGTGGCCGTTAAAGATAAGGTGATGGTGGGGGGAAATTTTTTGATTTAGATATAGAGTTAATAGCCAAAATGGTCCCTGAGGTTTGCTCACTTCTGCCACTTTAGTTCAAAATCCAAAATTTTTAAATCTGGGTCCCTGAGGTTTGCATTTTGTTGCCATTTTAGTCCAAATTTCAAAACCAGTTCAGATTTCTAAAAAAAAAACCTGATTTTTTGTCCTTTTCTGAAGGGCATTTTGGTCATTTTAACTATTAATAAACCCCAAACACCCCTAAAACTCACTCTGCGCACACACACACACTCTCTCCAAACACCCATCTCTCTCTTCTCTCTCTTCTCTCTCTCCTCTCTGTCAAAAAACCCAGATCAAGAACCATAAAACCCAGATCAAGAACCAGACCATCTCTCTCAATATCAAGAACCCAGATCTACCCCACCTACCACTACCACAACCTCCTCCGCTGACAGCCACCACAAACCATCGTACCGTCATTATCCATCATCGTCTTTATCAACTGCTTCACAGTTCCATATAAACCCTAATTCCCAATTTTTCGATATACTCCAGATATTCACGAAAACACACAAAGTTTATATCAATCTTACCTGAAACTGCGATAGAAATTCAACCCCCCATGTTGGTTTTTTGAAAATTCGTTACTGTGGAGTTTTTGGTTGTTTGTGCTTGCTGGTGGTGGTCAGATAGTGGTGTTCGGCTGAACAGGTATGGGATATGTATATCGCCGGAAATACGTAATGCCGGTGGGGGTTCTTTGGTGAGTCTGGTGGCCCGTCACACGATGAAGTTTGGCGAATGGGGATGTCGGTATTGGATGTTGATTCCACTTGCTGGAACCTCTCGTTTCTTGCCAGAAAATGAAACAGAGGAGAGAGTGGGAGAGAGAGATGAGGTTTGGGACTAGATCGGTTTCCTATTTATAAACGATATGAGGCGGTGGCTGGTTGTCGGATGGCCATTTGCGGCGGTATTCGGCTGGGTTTTTGAAGATGGTGGTGGTGGTGGTGGAGTTCACGGTGGTGGTGGTGTTCGACAGAGAGAAGAGAGAGATGGGTGTTTGGAGAGAGAGTGTGTGTGTGTGGAGAGTGAGTTTTAGGGGTGTTTGGGGTTTATTAATAGTTAAAATGACCAAAATGCCCTTCAGAAAAGGACAAAAAATCAGGGTTTTTTTAGAAATCTGAACTGGTTTTGAAATTTGGACTAAAATGGCAACAAAATGCAAACCTAAGGGACCTAGATTTAAAAATTTTGGATTTTGGACTAAAGTGACAAAAGTGAACAAAACTCAGGGACTATTTTGGCTATTAATTCTTAGATATATATTATTGCTGGGCTACTTCATATTTCAAATGATTTATTACTTGAATTTTTTTTTATGTTTTAAATAATTTTTTAATGCTTTAGATATTTTTTTAATTAGAAAGGGTAATTTGGTCATTTCACTTTAACTTAACTGAAGAAACTAACATCCATCCATTGTAGGGACTACCCGAGTGACAAACGCTCAAACCACAGGGACCAAACATGCTATTTTAAAAGGGTGGGGACTAAAGGTGAAAAAATGGCAAACCACAGGGATTATCTGGGCAATTAACTCCAAATTAAATTATTAATTGTTGTGTTTTTGTTACCTAGAAGCTAGAATTGAATGATCAATATGAATGAACAAGAATGGAAAGTAATATAAACTTGATTGAATCTTGAAAGTATTTATAGTATTTACAGACTTTTTACTTATGTGGAGGGTTCAAATGAGAAGAAATTCTTTGTAAGAAGAAAAAAGAAGAAATTTCAACCAATAGGAATGCTTCATTAGACTTCATTTAATATTTGTATTTAATGTAACTATAAGGGTATATTAGTAAACTTACATACATTATTAATTGGTAGTTTCATCTTTAATAACTAACTATATTAAATTTGTAACTTATTTTTAAGATATATATTTTTCACAAAAAATAAAAATAAAAATTCATTTAAAGTGTAGGATAAATACGAGGCGTGTAGGATAAATTACGAGTTGTGTAGGATAAATTTCAATATGTGTAGGATAAATTTCGAAATGTGTAGGATAACTTTTGATGTATGTAGGCAAAAATATTTAGTGTGGAGGATTATAGTCTTAATGACTAATTAATTAGTCAAACATAATAATAAATGAGATGAGAAAAAAAAACTATTTAATGTTTTACAATTATACCCAGGGGCGAAACTTAATGGGGGCGGGGAGGGGACGTCCGCCCCCCGGGATTTTTCGCTCAGTAGTGTTATATATGTAGTTTTCGTATAGAAATTTGTGGGTATATACGTTTTCACCCCCCCGGTTCTATAGAAATTTTTGGGTATTCTATAGAAATTTTTGGGTATATATGTTTTCACCCCCCCGGCCGAAAAATCCAAGCTTCGCCACTGATTATACCCTTTTATTCTTTTTCTTCTCAATAAAATTTTCTTCTCAAATGAACCTTCCCCTTTTACTTATACCTTTATACCCATCGTCATATGCATGCCGTCGCTTCCCAAGGGTTGCGTCGACTGGGAGGTGCCATTTCACGACCTATATACACACACACGTGCGACACATATACTTGGGTGGTTATCGAGTTTCATTTTGACACATTAACACATAAGAATTACACATACTAATTAATTACATACTAAAACATAGTTTATACTATTTACACTTCCCGTAGTACTTCATGATCTACTTTACATTCTTCCTTTTTTTACTACAAACATGATCCGAACTCTAAAGTGAGGAGAAAATGGGAACACTGGGTAAGGTATAACCTGCGTCGGCAATGAACACACCGCCACTTATGTACTTGGACGAGTCATGAATCAGATACCTAACTAGTCGGGTCAGTGCAGGATCTGTTGTGCCATATGTCCTTAACGGAACAGTTTTTTCTACAACCTTACTGATCCAGTCCTTTTGTAACAGCTTTTCTGTGATCTCAGACCTAAAAATCCCGGGACAAATGCAGTTCACCCTGATATTGAGCCTACCCATTTCCATAGCCATCACCTGCTCAAATCTTTTAAGCTTAGATAGAAATAAAACACCAAATATAGATCTTGAATAAGGAGGGGGGGGGGGGGGGGGGGGGGGGGGATTACCTTTGTCAATGTGACAACTCCACCCTTTGAAGAGGCGTAGGCAAGACCTCCAGGTACTTCTGTACGTTGAAGACCAGATATAGATGATATGTTGATGACTAATCCTACTTGACTAGCGTCACGCATACATGTACAAACGTACTTTGACACTAACCATGTTCCGGTCAAATTTGTTCTCACGATATTATTCCATTCTTCTTCAGACCACTCCAACGGTGACCGCAAATTGCCTGAAAACAAACTCACCATACAAGATTAAATTAGAAGGAAAATTTCCATTTCTGTCGTTTGTCCAATTATGTCAGTCCATGCCAAATTTCAAGTTTTTACCATTTTCGTCCTTGACATTCTTGAAACATGCGAGTTTCGTCCAAAAAACTAATGTTGGTTAAAATCTGCTGGCATAATTGGACAAAACACAGGGACGAAACTGGCATAACAGACTTAGTTTTTCGGACAGAACTAACATGTTTCAAGAATGTCAGGGACGCAAATGGTACAAATTTGAAAGTTGGCCTGGACTGGCATAATTGGACAAACCACTGGGACAAAAATGGCAGTTAACTCTATACAATATCATAAAATTAAGATGAGAATCTTAACCAACATGATTTATGGGATTTGCCATATACCTTAACCATTTTAAATCATATATAGTATCTCAAATGCTTACCTCTAATCCCTGCATTATTAATCAAAACATCAATACGCCCAAATGCGTCCCACGCCCTTTTGACCGAGGCCTCAATGGCCGGACCCTTAGCGCTGACATCAAGCTCCACAGCCACAGCTCCCACGCCATCAGTGACTTCACCATTACCACTACTGCTCCTTGGTTGGCGTCTGTTTATCTCATCACATAGAGACGTCAGACGATCTGTCCGCCGTGCTGCTGCAATGATTTTGCACCCAGCTTTTGCCAGATCAATACACAAGTCTCTGCCTATCCCCGACGATGCTCCAGTCACCATCACAACCTTCCCGCTAAGCTCATCCCACGGCACGAATTCAGAACATACAGTATGATCTCCCATGGTTTAGTTAGGGTTTTGCATGCTAGTTTTAGAAGTAGTTTGAACTCGGTACCAATGCAAATTGCTTATATAACATATTTGTAGAAGAAAGTTAAAAGAGTAAGTCACACTCACCAATTCAGCGTGCTAAGAAGTTAGTATAACAAATGCAAGTTGGTATTATTGTATTATGGCAAATATCACTAATTTATGTATTTATTTAACCTCAGATTGTCCATAAAAATTATCTATATATAATAACATATTAACCAAAACAGGATGCTGGAAAAAAATAATCTATGAGTATCAAAACAACATGTACTTGAAGCTGTGAGTTTATTTCTATGAGTAATACGGTTGCACATACCATAATTCTAGCCGCTATATTTTGAATTGTAGAACTTCAAGCTATGGGTTTATTTCTATAATTGTTGAATGATTTTATATAGGGTGAAAATCACGAAAAACCGACATGTATATTTTCACATTGTTCACGAACAAATCCATCAACATAGCTTTCGCGTATAAAACTCCATTCACATGTTAAAAAACACGAAAAGTCTCAAAACTCATTTTTGCTTTATTAAAGTCCATACACTTGTCTAGAATGCATGAATTTATGAAAATAAATTTAAAATAGTGACTTGTATCCTTAAATCTATCAATATAAGATTTATGTAAAAACAAATTACAAAAAGTTGAATGTCACTTTATCGATAATTGACAAACTAAAGAGATAAAATGTCATTATTTATATATTTTTTCGCAAGAACGTAGTTCTACACAAAGGAATAGAGTTTAATATAGCAAAATTGGGTTGAATGATTTTTTTTTATTTATCTTTTTTTTGTGTGTGTTTTTAATATGTGCAGACTTTATAAGTGAAAATCAAATATGCAAATAGAATTTTCCGTGTAAAAAGAGAAAATATGTTGGTTTTTAGATGATATTAACACATATATATTAAATTTAGGGTTGTAAACAAAGCTAACGTTCATCAAACGGTTCGTAAATTGTTTGGCGGGAAGTTTGTTTATGTTCATCCGTTCAATAAATGAACAAACACAAATAAAACATTTTGCTTGTTAAGTTAAATGAACGGACATGATCAGAGGTTGCGTTTATGTTCATGAACGTTCAGTAATGTGTTCATTTATGTTCCCTCGTTTATGTTCATTTGTGTCCGTTTATCAAAAGGGCTTTATATGTTGTATTTTTGTATTCATGAACATAAATGAACACAAACAACATTTCATGAACAAAAATGCGGATTTTATTCTAAAATGAATATAGTGGAGAGTTCAAATGAGAAGAAATTTTTTGTAAGAATAAAAAAGAAGAAATTTCAACCAATAAGAATGCTTCATTTTACTTCATTTAATTTTTGTATTTAAACTTAGTGTAAGGGTATATTGGTAAACTTAAATGGATCATTAATTGGTAGTCTTCCTTTTTAATAGCTAACTACATTAAATTTGTAACTTATTTAAAAAAAAAACATATTTTTTCAAAACGGAAATTGACCTGTAATAATCTCACCTACACCATATTGGTCATTAATAATCCAATCTCAGAATATTCCCCCCACCAGTCCTACCTTTCACCTATTTTTCCTACAATGGTCCCCCGTTAAAAAAACTTAACGGAGTTAAGCTTTTTTTCCAAATTACAAACAGATTTTTTAGGGCTTTTGATTAGAACAACGATACGAGTTCATTGATGTAAAACTTGCCTCGAAACGGTGCTCCAAACGATGAAAACGGCGCTTCAATTCGGTTGTTTAAATTTTCAATTAACCAAAATCAAGTCACTTGGAGCACCATTTCGAAGTAAGTTTTACATCAATGGACTCGTATCATCGTTCTGATCAAAATCCCTAAAAACCTATTTGTAATTTGGAAAAAAACTTAACTCCGTTAAGTTTTTTTAACGGGGGACCATTGTAGGAAAAATAGGTGAAAGGTGGGACTGGTGGGGGGAATATTCTGAGGTGAGATTATTAATGGCCAATAAGGTATAGGTGTAATTATTACAAGCCAATTCCCCTTTTCAAAAAAAGAAAAAATATATAATTTAAAGTGTAACATAAATTACGAGGTGTGTAGGATGAATTACGAGCTGTGTACGATAAATTTCAATACGTGTAAGATAAATTCCAAAACGTGTAGGATAAATTTTGACGTGTGTAAGCAAAAATTTAAGTGTGGAGGATGATAGTGTTCATGACTAATTAATTAGTCAAATATAATAATAAATGAGTTGAGAGAAAAATTATTTAATATTTTACATTTATACCATTTGTTATTTTTCTTCTTAATTTAGTTTTCTTCTCTAATGAACCTTCCCCAATGAATATATGTTCATGTGTATTCATTTATGTTCATAAATGTAGTTTGTGTTCATTTATGTTCATTAAAATGTTTGAGTTCATTTGTGTTTGGTAAGAGTTCGTGAACCCTTCATGAACATGAACACGTTCATTTCCTTAATGAACAAACACGAACAAGAAATCTTGTTTGGTAAGTATTCGTGAACAGTTCCTGAACATGCTCATTCATTAATCAACGAAAACGGATAAGGCCTCGTTCGCTTCATTTACAACCCTAAATTTAAACTAACCAAGTCGATGTTGGGAACAATTGGATCAATCAAGCAACAATAGCGACACACCAATTTTGTTGGGAACTACCTACGACGTCTTTTCCTTTTATTAAACTTAGAATCAAACTAACTCACGATTACAATGGTGACCTAACACATATTTATAACTAAAGTTACTTGGCATGCAAGCCTTTCAATGTGACTTCTATAATGACTCCTAAACCAACTAAAAACCAAACTATAAACAGATAAATAAATAAACTAAACTTCATGTCCAAGTTAATTAAACGGATTAGGATTAGAACCATCATTCACCCCCTTAATCCTGATTCGTGCTTCCCAAATCGATTAACCCAAGTAACTTTCGCATTTCTTCGAACTTGATTCTCGGCAACGCTTTCGTCAACGGGTCAGCTCTTTGCTCTTCACCACTAACGTGCTCCACTTGTACTTCTCCTCTTTCGATACTTTCTTGAATAAAATGATAACGAGTATTTATATGTTTGCTACGCCCGTGAAAAACAGGATTTTTCATTAACGCAATGGAAGACTTGTTATCGACCCGCAATAATACTGTTTTCTCCTCGTCACCCATTAATTCACTCAGCAATCCTTTTAACCATATCGCTTGACAAGCCGTAGTTGCAGCCGCCATGAACTCCGACTCGCAAGAAGACAATGCCACCGTTTTTTGCTTTTGCGAATTCCATGATATTATTGCATCCCCATAGAAAAATACCATTCCAGTTGTACTTTTCCCGTCACTTTGGTCGGTAGCATGGCTACTGTCACTATAGCCAACGAGCTCACTTTTACCATCGCGATTGTATTTTAACCCCATGTTTATGGTTCCTTTTAGATAGCGCAATATGTGTTTTACTAGTACCATATGGATTCGCTTGGGCTCTTGCATGAACCGACTTACGACACCTACCGAGTAGTTCAAATCGGGTCTCATGTGCAATAAGTATCTAAGACTTCCTATAATGCGGCGATACTCCGTGGCATCCACTGCTTCGCCTTCTTCATCTTTATTCACTTGGAGTCTTGGCTCCATTGGGTACTTTGAAGGATTACAATATGCCATGCTTGCACTTTTTAATATCTTCATGGCATAGCTACTTTGTTTTAAAGTAATTTCACCATTCTGTTGAGCAACTTCAATTCCCAAGTAATATGACAATGGTCCCAAATCACTCATGTCAAATCAGATTTCATTTGAGACTTGAACTTGTTTATATCTTCTATGCTTTTTCCCGTGACAATTAAATCATCGACATATACGCCAACAATAGTTAGTGAAGTTCCTACAGACCGTTTATAAATGGCCTGCTCCCTTTGGCACCGATCAAAACCGAGACCTTTTAACGTTTTATCAAGTCTCTCGTTCCAAGCACGAGGAGCCTGCCGTAGCCCGTATAGCGCTTTTCTCAAATGGTACACCATTTGCTCCTTCCCTTGAACAACATATCCCTCTGGTTGTTGCACATACACCTCCTCCTTCAAGTCGCCATTGAGAAAAGCCGATTTGACGTCTAAATGGTGCACATTCCACCCCCGTTTCGCAGCCAACGATAATAACAATCTAATGGTCTCAATTCTAGCTACCGGGGCAAAAACCTCAACAAAATCAACACCGTGTTGTTGTATATACCCTTTGGCGACCAAGCGTGCTTTATACTTCATGATGACCCCGTTTGCATCTCGTTTTATTTTATAAATCCATTTCAAACCAATTGCTTTATGTCCATTTGGTAACTTAGTGAGCTCCCAAGTTTTATTTTTTTCGATCGCTTCTAGTTCTGTCTGCATGGCTTTCTCCCAATTCATATCGCCTTTAGCTTCCTTATGATTAACCGGTTCATCATCGAGTAACAAGCATTCGGCTTCATTCAGTAACACATAATCTTCAAATCTTTGTGGCAAGTTTGTTTGCCTTGAAGACCTTCGCAAACCAGCAAGATTCTCCTCCGCATTTGGCTCAGTAGGTCCCTCAAATTGGACCGTGTTATTGGCAGGTTCTGGACCAGGTTCTATGTGGGCTGGTCCGTCGTGTCTTGAGCTTGACGCATGCTCAGTTGGGCTAGGTGTTTCTGATGAGTTTTCATGACTAGTCAGATTAGTTTCAACAATAATTTCAGCCCAATCATCTCCACGATGCGATCCATAACTTTCAAGATAGGTTGACCAATTCATTAGCTTTGCCTCTTCAAAAACAACATCTCTGCTCACGTAAACTCGATTTTCTTCTGGATCATAAAGTCGATAGGCTTTCGTTCCGGGTTCGGTGCCAAGATACGCCACAGGTATACTGCGATCATCAAGTTTTTGCAAGTTGACAGGAGGTGTCTTCATATAGGATTGACATCCGAAAACCCGTAAATGTTTTATGTTTGGTTTATACCCTTTTAACGCTTCATACGGTGTGACTCCCTTTAGAGCTTTAGTAGTCACCCGGTTTAGTATAAACACCGCGTGTCTAACTCCTTCACCCCATAAATTTTGAGGAACCTTCATAGCCTTCATCATGCTTTTAGTTGTGTTCAATATCGTCCTATTGCGTCTTTCTACGACGCCATTTTGTTGTGGCGTGTATGGTGTCGAGAACATCCGTTTTATGCCAGTTTGATCACAAAAATTAGTAAAGAGCTTATTTATAAATTCGCCTCCACGGTCACTCCTAAGGGACTTTATCTTCAGCGAGTGCTCAAGTTCTACGTCCTGCTTAAATTTTTAAAATACTTCGAGTGCATCACTCTTATGTTTTAGTAGATAAATCCACATATATCTACTATAATCATCGACAAAGAGTATAAAATATGGGTTACCACCTGGCGTATGGGGTGTTATTGGTCCACACAAATCCGCATGGATTAACTCGAGAGGTCGTCGAGCTCTGTATGAAGATTGTTTGGGGAATGGTTGTTGTCACGGCCCCCGTTCCGGTTTTACCCGGTCCAGGAGCCGCGGGACAGAAACCCGTGGTATTTATTATTTGAGTTGACAGCGGAAGTTTTAGCAGGATCTTTTAAGACTTGAAAATGCCCAATTATTTTATTTCATAATTTGGGACAAACCCCATCGTGTACAATAGAGGAACTTCACGAGGAAATTCCCTGTTTTACAAAAAATGTTTATTTATTTACTGAGCCACTAGTTCAAGCTTTATTAGTGCTCCGTAGCACTTTTCCTTGATTCACAGTAGGTCACCTGAAACATGTTTTAAAAATATTTTATCAGCAGGGAAATACTGGCGAGTCACTCAAATTTGATAAAATGACACATAGCTATGAATTACAGCATAAGAGCGATTACAATGGCTACTATCTTATTTTTATCTGGCGCCGTGTCACACTTTGTGACGATGGTCATACCATTATTGGGTCCTTTCACCCAAGTAGTGATGATTATCACTGTTAGGTTGATGAACTTAACCGTGAGAAATTAGTAATGTGCACAATACCCCACTAGCCAGTGATTCAAGATAACCACGACTTAATCCCAGTAATTATAACTTTGAAAATAATTTGGAGTATTGTAAAACATAATTGATAAAAAGAGAATGACTCTCTTTGCAAGTTTAGTCGGGCAGAGTTTAGCCTACTGATAAGCCTGATAACCTAATTTAAACAACAATGCACACGAAACTAGGTAAGTAACTTAATACAACATTTACGATAAGCTCACGAGATCGAAACCCTCACGGCGAATGACAAAGTATAGCCCTAATTTGGGCAGCACTTAAACATCCATCGGATTGGTTTCATTCGATCGGACATTGTATCGTAGCAGTGATCGAGTTAATACCCTGTAATCGTAGCAGCGTTTCCCTACTTAAAACTTCGAATTTGAGCAGTGGACATCGTTTTTGAACAAATTTTTCGAATGCAGATGAAAGCCCATGCCCTGATCTACTTATAGCTGATTTTTGAGTTTTACGCGGCCCGCGTAAGCCTTAACAGGCTCTTACGCGGCCCGCGACAGCCACCTAGTCTACGACTAGGGCATCCGTGTCACGGGTAGGTCTGCCATGTGGTTGCCACGTGGCCTGTATCGCTTATCCGGTCAACCTTGAGTTAACGCGGCCAGCGTAAGCATATGCTTACATTTACGCGGCCCGCGTGAAAACCAATTTTCTTGTTTTCTTGATTTTTCATGTACGTTAGGGTTTCAGGGGTCCGGGTTTTCACTTACGGGTCGTTTTGGGACATTTTTGCAAGTCCTTACATCCTCCCCACCTTATTTAAAATCTCGTCCTCGAGATTTATTGAAATAAGTGAGGATACTTTCGCTTCATCTCCGATTTCAGCTCCCAGGTGTATTCGGGTCCTCTTTTTGAATCCCATTTGACTTTGACTAGTATCCATCTTTTATGCTTGAGGAATTTAATCTTTCTGTCTTCTATCTGGAGTGGTTTCTCAACAAACTTTAGCTTTTCATTTACCTCTATGTCTTGAAGAGGTACTACCAGGGATTCGTCAGATAACATTTCTTGAGGTTGGATACATGAAATACGTCATGTACCCCGACTAACTCTTCAGGTAGTTGTAAGCGATAAGCAACTGGTCCTATGCGTTGAATTACTGGGAATGGTCCTATGTATCTTGGACTTAGCTTTCCTTTCTTTCCGAACCGAACTACTCCTTTCCAAGGAGAAACTTTCAATAGTACTCTGTCTCCAACTTGGAATTCTAACGGCTTGCGTCGATTGTCTGCATAACTCTTCTGGCAATCTCAAGCCGTCTTTAGTCTTTCCTTGATTTGAGTGATCTTATCGGTAGTTTCTTGCACTATTTCAGGACCTGACAATTGGCTTTCTCCTATTTCTGCCCAACAAACTGGAGTTCTACACTTGCGGACATACAGTGCTTCGAACGGGGCAGCTTCGATACTTGAATGATAACTATTGTTATAGGAGAATTCAATTAAAGGTAAATGCTTGTCCCAGTTTCCTCCAAAATCTATCACACATGCCCTGAGCATGTCTTCCAGGGTTTGGATCGTCCTTTCACTTTGTCCATCTGTTTGAGGATAGTAGGCTGTACTTAAATTTAACCGAGTTCCCATCGCTTCTTGGAAACTTGTCCAGAAATGCGAAGTAAAACGACTATCCCTATCAGATACAATGGAGAGTGGGACTCCATGTAAGGATACTACCTCGTCTACGTATAATTTGGCTAATCTTTCCATGCTAAAGGTTTCCTTCATGGGTAGAAAATGAGTTGATTTGGTTAATCGATCCACAATTACCCAAATTGCGTCATTACCTTTTCTGGTTTTGGGCAACTTAGTAACAAAGTCCATGGTTATGAGTTCCCATTTCCATACAGGCATTTCTAACTGTTGTAGTAGACCTGAGGGTTTCTGGTGTTCTGCCTTAACTTGTGAACAAGTAAGATACTTAGAAACGTATCTTGCTATGTCCTTTTTCATTCCTATCCACCAGAAATTATTCCTTAAATCTTGGTACATCTTATTATTACCAGGATGCATGGTATATCTAGATTTATGGGCTTCCTCTAAAATCTTATTTCTTAATTCTCCTTGCTTAGGTACCCAAATCCTTTTCTTATGGAATCTCCAAATTCCATCACTTCCTTGCTCTAATTCTTTTGCTCGTCCTTTCATTCCTTCAGCATCATCCTTGATTGTTGTTTCCTGAATATTCTTCAGTTGTTCCATTAAATCTAACTGTAGATTTAATCTAAGAGCACAAACTCGCTTTTGCTTTTCATGATACTTATGACTTAAGGCATCTGCAACTACGTTTGCTTTTCCTTCGTGATATTGAATATCACAGTCATAGTCACTTAGAATTTCCATCCATCTTCTTTGTCTCATGTTCAATTCTCTTTGCCCAAATATATACCTTAAGCTCTAATGATCTGTATAGACAGTAAACTTACTTACATAAAAAATAATGTCTCCAAATCTTAAGGGCAAAAATTATGGCTCCTAACTCTAAGTCATGAGTCGTATAGTTTTCTTCGTGCTTCTTTAATTGCCTTGAGTCATAAGCAATTACCTTCTTGCGTTGCATTAGCACACATCCTAATCCTAGCTTAGAAGCATCACAGTAAACTTCAAAATCTTCTGTCCCTTCTGGTAAGGCAAGAATTGGGGCGTTTGTTAGTCTTTGCTTTAAAATCTTAAAAGACTCTTCTTGCCTAGATCCCCATTCTAACTTTACTGCTTTACAGGTTAGCTTGGTTAATGGCACAGCTATTTTGGAAAAATCTTTAATGAATCGTCTATAGTATCCAGCTAACCCTAGAAAACTTCTAACTTCCATAGCTGATTGCGGAACCTTCCATTTGGTGATTGCTTCTATTTTGGGGGGATCTACGTGAATACCTTCGTGATTCACCATGTGTCCTAAGAATTGCACCTCCTGTAGCCAAAATTCACACTTCGAGAATTTGGCGTAAAGCTTTTCCTTTCTTAACAAAGTTAAGAGTGCATGCAAGTGCTCACAATGCTCGTTCTGACTTTTAGAGTAAATGAGTATATCGTCAATGATGACAATTATAAATTTATCCAAATACGGTTTACAGATTCTATTCATCATGTCCATGAATGCTGCAGGAGCATTGGTTAGTCCAAAGGGCATGACTGTAAACTCGTAATGACCATACCTAGTTCTGAAAGCAGTTTTAGGTATGTCCTCTTCTTGTACTTTCAACTGATGGTATCCGGAGCGTAAATCTATCTTAGAGAAATATCTAGCTCCTTGAAGCTAATAAAAAAGATCATCAATCCTATGTAATGGGTATCGATTCTTAATTGTAACTTTATTCAATTCCCTATAATCGATACACATTCGCATCGAACCATCTTTCTTCTTTACGAACAACACTGGTGCTCCCCACGGGGATGAACTAGGTTGTATAAATCCTTTACTTAGTAATTCATCTAACTGCTTTTTCAATTCTAGCATTTCGGTGGGTGCTAACCGATAAGGTGCCTTGGCTATCGGTGTAGTTCCAGGAATTAGATGAATTCTAAATTCTACTTCCCTATCGGGTGGTAATCCAGGTAGTTCTTCCGAAAAGACATCCGGGTATTCTGATACTACTGGAATTTCCTTTAGTTCCTTACTTTTAGTGTTGATAATGGCTAAAATCATATATACTATTTCTTGTTTTCTTGAATAACTGGCCAATTTCATTATTGAAATGAATTTCAGTGGCTTACGTGACTTATCTCCCGTAATCACAACTATTTCTCCTGTGGGTGCATGAATTTCTATGGAATTTTTAAAACAGAGAATTCGAGCATGGTTGCCTACCAACCAATCCATTCCTAACACTACATCGAATCCAGCTAAATCCATATGTAACAGGTTTGCAGAAAATCTATGGCCTAAGAGCTCTATATTTCCTTCTCGCAAAACCTTATCTATTTTAACAGAATTCCCATCTGTCGTTTCGACAGTAAAAATTTGTCTAAGGTTGGTTAAGGGTAGGTTAAGAGCTTGGCAGAATGAAGTATTTATAAAAATTTGGTTTGCACCAGAGTCAAATAATACTTTTGCATAAACGTCATGAACTAGGAACATACCAGCTATCACGTCAGGAATTAGTTCTGCTTCTTGGGTAGTCAACTGGAATGCTCTTGCATTCTTCTTGGTAGTTCCTTCTACAGGTTTGGCTTTGTTATCAGCTAGTTTGATCAGTTTAGGGCAGTCTGGTCTAAAATGTCCAGCTTCTCCACAGTTGAAGCAGATTGTTGATTTCTTTCTTCTGCAGTCTTCTTCTTGATGCCCTGGAATTTTTTAGGAATTGCAATACCCTTTACATCTTCCAAAATGCTTTCTTTTACAGGTACCGCAGAATGGAGCAGTGGAAGATTGCTCGGTTCCCTTTTTCTTGAAATTATTACTATTACCCACACGGAATCCTTGGGTAATCTTTTGGGCCACTTCCTTCTTCTGATTTTCTTCTCTTGTGCGTACCAGCCCGTCGGTTAGGGTGTTGGCTAACTCCACAGCATCGTCAATCGTGCGAGGTCTCGCAGCTTTGACGATATCCCGAATTTCTCCAATCAAACCCTAGATATAATGAGAAATAACTACCGGTTCTGGCGAAGCCAGGGTTGGTACAACTCTAGCATACTCGAAGAATGTCGAAGTATACCCTCGACAGTCTACATCCACCATCCGGTGGTTCAGGAACTTGTTTTCCATTTGTTCCTTTTCATATTCAGGACATAATTTTCTTTCCACCAGACTTTTAAATTCTTCCCAATTCATGGCATAAGCCACATCGCTTCCCTTGGCTTGTAATACCATGTTCCACCATTCTAGCGCCCCTTCTTTAAAAAGATGCGACGCGTACATGACCTTGTCTTCTTCGGCACATTTACTTATTTTAATGATTGCTTAGGTTTTCTCTAACCAATGCAGTGTGGCCGTTGCCCCTTCATTGCCTGTAAATTCCACCGGTTTACAGGCAAGAAATTCCTTGTAAGTGCAACCAGGCGTTGCAGCTTTCATTCTTTTAAGAAATGGGGCTTGTATCACATCATCATTATTATTATTGTTGCCGCCTCCATTTACACTATTACTAAAGTTGTCATCACGAGTACGTTTGCTGGGAATAGGTGGTGGAGGTTCAACTGGATTTCGGGCAGCAGCAAGGATTGCAGGAATAGCATTTGCTATCCCCTGGGCAATGATGTTTTCTATATCTTGCCTATTTAGAAATTGATCTTCATGGTTTTGCTCGGATTGGTTAACTTCGTTAACTGGTTCATTACCAGCGTGTTCCATCTGGTAATTAATAATATATATATAAGGTATTAACACAAAATAATTAACAATCTAATACAACAAAACAATCGCACATAATCATGTCAACACGTATAGCCAAAATTTTCGACTTTGCGACTTTCATATTTTTTTTATATATTAGTATGTGTCCGTACACACCAAATATTTTACAAAAGTTTTATTTTAGGTTATTTTACATGATTATATTTTTATTATTATATTATTATTAAACAAACATTCCCACAACCCCATACGATCCCTATCAGCTGGCACTTCAGAAACGACGTTCCCTCTCGTCGTATTTCCAGGAGATCCATTCCCCTACTTCCCGGATTCTATTCCCTGCGTCCACCAGCTCCTCGCCATAGTGGTGGAGTTCAGCCAAGTTCTCAGTGCTCATTGGTGGATGTAGTGGAGGCTCAGGGTCAAATTGGGGGAAAGAGGTGTTAGGGTTATTTAAAAGGTTCTGAAATTGCCAGTCAGTTGTCCACCATTCTTCTAGCTCTCCTGATAGAGGTCGGGGTGGATAATAGGATCTGGGATAGCAGGTTCCAGATTAACTGGAAGTTGTGCTTCTGCTGAATAACCAAAGAGGTTTTCATCGGCAGGTACGATGAGGTCGCTATTTGCCAGTTGGCGGTCCAGCTCCTCCCATGGTGGCATTTCCTGGGCTTGTTCTGAACTTTCCCCGATTTCTATTCCTTTGCCTTTATCCTTGGGATTCTCAGTTTTTATAATTTTCTGTACTGCTGGTCTCTTCCTACTCACACACCTCCAGCCTACAAGTCTTCTTCTCTTTTTCGGCTTTGATTTCTCCTGAAGCTGGGCTTGGAATACCATTGATTCCTCAGTGTCGGCCCAATAACTGGAAAAGCCCTCGGAAACTTCCATGTCAGCAGAATGGATAGTGATATTCTGAAGAGCTTCAGACAAATCATTCATGCTGTGAGCATATATGAAGAAACACATAGAATTCTAACTTAAAATTTTGTAAATCAATTTTTTTACATAATCACAGAATGACAATCAGAAAAATTAAGTATTTCTAAATACTTAATTGGCTAAAATCAGTGGCTCTGATACCAACTTTTTCTGTCATGGCCCCCGTTCCGGTTTTACCCGGTCCAGGAGCCGAGGGACAGAAACCCGTGGTATTTATTATTTGAGTTGACAGCGGAAGTTTTAGAAGGATATTTTAAGACTTGAAAATGCCCAATTATTTTATTTCATAATTTGGGACAAACCCCATCATGTACAATAGAGGAACTTCACGAGGAAATTCCCTGTTTTACAAAAAATGTTTATTTATTTACTGAGCCACTAGTTCAAGCTTTATTAGTGCTCCGTAGCACTTTTCCTTGATTCACAGTAGGTCACCTGAAACATGTTTTAAAAATATTTTATCAGCGGAGAAATACTGGCGAGTCACTCAAATTTGATAAAACGACACATAGCTATGAATTACAGCATAAGAGCAATTACAATGGCTACTATCTTATTTTTATCTGGCGCCGTGTCACACCTTGTGACGATGGTCATACCACTATTGGGTCCTTTCACCCAAGTAGTGATGATTATCACTGTTAGGTTGATGAACCTAACCATGAGAAATTAGTAATGTGCACAATACCCCACTGGCCAGTGATTCAAGATAACCACGACTTAATCCCTGTAATTATAACTTTGAAAATAATTTGGAGTATTGTAAAACATAATTGATAAAAAGAGAATGACTCACTTTGCAAGTTTAGTCGGGAAGAGTTTAGCCTACTGATAAGCCTGATAACCTAATTTAAACAACAATGCACACGAAACTAGGTAAGTAACTTAATACAACATTTACGATAAGCTTACAAGATCGAAACCCTCATGACGAATGACAAAGTATAGCCCTAATTTGGGTAGCACTTAAACATCCATCGGATTGGTTTCATTCGATCGGACATTGTATCGTAGCAGTGATCGAGTTAATACCCTGTAATCGTAGCAGCGTTTCCCTACTTAAAACTTCAAATTTGAGCAGTAGACTTCGTTTTTGAACAAAGTTTTCGAATGCAGATGAAAGCCCATGCCCTGATTTACTTATAGCTGATTTTTGAGTTTTACGCGGCCCGCGTAAGCCTTAACAGGCTCTTACGCGGCCCGCGAGAGCCACCTAGTCTACGACTAGGGCATCCGTGTCACGGGTAGGTCTGCCACGTGGCTGCCACGTGGCCTGTATCGCTTATCCGGTCAACCTTGAGTTGACGCGGCCCGCGTAAGCATATGCTTACATTTACGCAGCCCGCGTGAAAACGAATTTTCTTGTTTTCTTGATTTTTCATGTACGTTAGGGTTTCAGGGGTGCGGGTTTTCACTTACGGGTCGTTTTGGGACATTTTTGCAAGTCCTTACAGTTGTCGGCTTTGTTTTCCGAGTAAACATGCATCACAGACTTGTGTAGCATGAGTTACATGTGGGATTCCCTTTGCCATCTTCAATTTTTCCATATGTTGTAATGCTTTAAAATTTATATGACCAAGCCTAGCATGCCAAAGCCATGCTTGGTCACTCATGGAAGAAAGAAGACATATCGGGGATCCCGTTTGCAAAGAGATTTTGTAGAGTCGGTTTACACTTATTGGAACTTTACCACCTTCTTCATACAACCACAAGTGGTCATGAGCCATCCATATCTTGCTTCCGTTCTCTGTCAATTGTCCCAAGCTAATGATGTTGCTACATAGCTCGGGTATATAATAAACATCCGTCATTACCCGTTGTTCCTCGTTCTTACAATTGAAAATCACCGACCCTTTGCCTTCTATTTTTACCCGAGAGCTATCTCCAAATTTCACCGACCCGCGAACTTTAAGATCAAGTTCTGTGAAATAATTTTTTCTTCCCGTCATGTGGTTTGAAGCTCCATTGTCTAAATACCAAATCGAGCCATCACTTGAATCAGTTGCATAGAGCTTGGGGTTCACCTTTTCTTCATTAAGTAAAATCTATTCATGGCCATCAACTATTGCCATCATCAAAGCTGGACCCGTGTTTACTGTTTCGTTCATATTGGCTTCAGTTGATTGTTCTTTAGTACACTCCCATGCGAAGTGCCCTTGTTCATTGCAATTATAACAACGTACCTTGCTTTTATCACGAGTCGGATTATTCTCACGTCGGTTATTCCCTTGATAATTGTTGCCTTGGTATGTATTTCGTCCCCTACCTCTGCTGTTGTTACGACCACGACCTCGACCACGGCCGCGTTGTTCTTGAGCCTGAAAACCTCTTCCTCGTCCTTGTTGCTTGCGATCTTGATCATTGTTTTTCTTTGCTTGATTATCGATAGCCGAATACATAAGTTTTCCAGTCTTTTCCACAGTAGCTTCTCTCCCCTTTATTCTTTCTTCATATGTTTTAACCTCCCGATACACTCCTCGAATGTCATGTTATCAAGATCTACGAACTGTTCGATAGGGGCAACGATTGCTATGAACTTGTCGGGAACACTGTCCAATAGTTTTCACACAATCTCTTTTTCTTCTATGTCAACACCGAGGCTGTTAAACCTTGTGGCATACTCAGAAATCTTACTAGCAAAGTCTTCTATTGACTCCGTTTCGGCCATCTTTAGTTGATTTAATTCCCTTCGAAACGTCATGAGTCTTGCTTGTTGTACACGATCCGCTCCGAGATACCTTACACGTAAAGATTCCCAGATTTCACGTGCACTCCGATTTCTTGCGACTTGAAGTAACACGTTTTCTGGCAACACTTGAAACAAAATAGCCCTCGCCATCTTGTTCTTCTTATCATCTACGGCTTCACCAACCACAGGGTCAACCGCTTCCCATAGTCCTTGCGCATCAAGTATGGATTCCATGATAACGATCCTTGTGTTGTAGTTAGTTTTGGTGAGTTTCGGGCACTGCAACGAGGTTGCGGAGTGTTCTCTAGGTGGCAGTATCACTGCACGGTTTTCACCTACACCTTCACCGTCTGCCATTCTTGGATTGGTCTAACGGGCACCGGTGTTTCAAGATTCCAGAAGTTAGGCTTCTCTTGCCTCTGGCTCTGGATGTCGGATGGTTATTCTCCCCAGTCGATCTTGAATCAACGAATTAACGGCTGGTTATTCGCCCCAGTCGATAACGATTGTAACCCGATGCTCTGATACCAATTGTTGGGAACTACCAACGACTTCTTTTCCTTTTATTAAACTTAGAATCAAACTAACTCACGATTACAATGGAGACCTACCACATATATTTATAACTAAAGTTACTTGGCATGCAAGCCTTTCAATTTGACTTCTATAATGACTCCTAAACCAACTAAAAACCAAACTATAAACAGATAAATAAATAAACTAAACTTCATGTCCAAGTTAATTAAACAGATTAGGATTAGAACCATCAGTCGATAAAATAAAACTATTAAATGTACCATACGCTTCGCCATGGGCTTTGCTACTTAGATCTGTTAAATATAGGCATCCAAGAAAACGATAACAAAGAACTCGAGTCAAACCCATATCAAATAAGATCAAAGCCAAACAAAACATTGGTCAAGGTCAAACAAAACATTGATTATATGCATCAATTGTACACTCTGTATAGCAATGACAAAGAAAGCATGTACACAAAACTATGTTCAGTGACTATTTAAAGATCAGGTTTTAACATTTCCCAGTCTCTCATTGTGATTGCAAAAAATATGCAAAATACATTAAAATGAAACCATGTAAATTTGGGTCAACTCAAGTAAAACTCATATTCGAGCAAAATACACTAAAATGAAACCATGTAAAAGTATCTGCACCGTAAAATTACCGAACAAAATTATTGTAGATGTGGAAGGCAGTAGCAAGTACAAAAAATCATCCCTTGATTTAAATAGAAAACTCAAATTACATTAAATACATGAACATGCAACGAATGCATCATCATAATTATATAAACCTTATCTAACTACAATCTGGCTAAAGGGACTAACTTTGATATGTAATCATGTTCTCATAACCGTGGTGTGGCCCTATCACCAACGCATCTTCGACGACATAAAGCGGTAAAACATCTGGTGAACACCATACCATATATCCCATCTCTACCACCACAACCGACATCCTCTTCCCCATCAGATTTAAAGCAAGGCTTGTGGTTCAAGGGTTCTATCAGCAAGAAATGATAGATTATGAGGAAGTGTTTGCGTCGGTTGCTTGTCTAGAAAGATTTGGTCCGACCTTCTTGAAATATGTGGAAAAGAAAGTGCCCCGAGGGCCTATGAACTCAAGAAGGCCCTTACCACAACACTTTTGGCCCCAAAATGGATCTTTGATCTCTAGACAATCGAATAACTTGAATATATAAACTGAGAATTCGAATACAATACAATGGAATTGTGATGAACGAACTACAAATGAAACTATCTATCCCTATTTATAGTTTCTAAAAGGGGCGATCCAATAGACGTGTCCTTTCGTGAACGGGTGTGTCTCTAGAACATGTGGATGTGATTAAACATGAAGGGGTGTGTCCTTTGATTGAAAAGTCATGTCCCTTTCCTTCTTGTGGCTGCCATCGATTCTAAGGGTGCCTCCCAAGGGATTTCTCCACCCTTGGGGTGGTGGTTACCAAGTTCTATTTTGTCACTAATAGTCCCTCAACTTTGTAACTGCCAATCTTTTTATTAATTACTATATAACCCTTGTAGTTTAGGATGTGTAGGGATTATAACTTTCAAACACACCAAAGAGGGGCCTCCATTTCAGCTTATTACACCAAGTTACAAAGCCTTTGGGACATGGTCAATTCAGTATTGGCCACGCCTCAATGCACCTGTGACAAGTGCAGTTGTGAAAATGGAAAAGAGTGAATGAGTCAAAAGAAAATGAAAGAATATATGAGCTCCTCATGGGTTTAGACAATGATATTTTTGTCATCGGAACACATATTCTTGCCATGAAACCAATGTCGGCTTTAACCAATGTCTATCACCTCATGGATGAAGATGATAGACAAGGGGTCGTAGCAATTAAAAAAAGGCAGCCGATGGAACCAGCAGCCTTCAAGGCTTTCATTCCTAGTTTCGATTGGTTCACTTGCCGGTCAGTAGATTAGTTTTTGTAGAGAGTCGAGAGTATTAATTAGTGTCTACTTTAGGGTTAATTTAGTTAGTATCAGTTGAACTACTAGAAGTAAATAAAAAAGATTCACGTTAGGCTTTTCAGACGTCTTTTCGTGGGAATAGTTTTTCAATAGACTGTCGCTCAGTAATCCATTGTTAATTGTAAATATAATATTTCACATACTATTCCTGCCCACGCTTTTCAGTGAAGAATTCAACTGCCATTTAATTCCCTTAGTAATATGTCACTGATACTTTGCTTTGCAAAATTCTTCACTCACACAATGTTTCAACACATAACCCTTTCACCGAAGGATTTTTGATGGACATGTCCTTTGGTAAAGTCCTTTATTTTATAGTGCTTTACCGACTTATCCATCTTTCCTAAATGAATTTGATACTTTCCAAATACAAACCAAATCACTAATAGCAGAGGGTTCTACGCAAAAGACAGTGTTTGCGAAAGACAATGTTTTTGCAAGAACGGAAAGAACAAAACAAATCCCTCATTTTTTATATTTAAAATACAAGAAACGGTTAAAATGCAATAGTTATTCATATTTTATTTATAGAACTTACACATGTGTAGGTAACTGATGACGGGGGTAGCTCAAACCTTAATAAACTGATTAGAGACACAACTGCTTAAAAGGTTAAAAGGTTCGGAAATGGTCCAACGGTCATGAGCAGAAAAAAGACAAGTCAGAGGCTTGTCACATCATCCTTTGCGTGTGAAACCTCCTGCCCAGCCGCAACCAGAACATGTGGGAGAGCACACCCTTTTGTCCGCAGGTCCAAACCCTTCAACCCTTAAAAGGGTAAGTCCTCACTGCAAGCCAGGTTCACTAGTTAAAGGTTTCTCCTTTGAGAAACCTTTTCCCCTATAAATTGCAGCCCATGACAAGCATGCCAGACATTCTGGAATCAGCAAAAAAAACTATCTCAATTCTCTGATTCTTCTTCTCCCTCTTGAGAACAAGCTTCATGCTTACTTCTCTTATTCTTCTCCAATGAGAACTAGCTTCATGCTTGCTTCTCTTCTTCACTCTAAATAATTCATCCTCTCCAACGATTGCATTCTGGGCTGGTTTCATATCAGTCTAGAATTCAAGGAGAACAACAATAACACTAGTGAACCTCTCTCCACGTCTTGCAAACGTGGGGGTACCCCACGACCTGCGTTAGGCTAACTGAAACCTTGAACCCTTTTACCCGGAGATATCGCTACAGGCCTTGGTCTTGTATTTGTTGTAGCAACAAGTTGGCGCCCACCGTGGGGCTATACTGCTTAATTTATCTTAAAGACCAGTTGTGTAGCTCCATTTTCTCTTTACATCATATCTGAGAGTGAATCTCCCGAAAAGGTAAATCAGGTGCCTAACAACACCGATTTAACACCAAATTCTGGTCGGATCTCACCGGTCAGATCTACACCTCTTTCTACTCCCGGAAGTACTCCAACATAACTATGTTCCCGGAGTTCACTTCTTTTCAAACACCAACCCCATCTCGATCAGGGGTTGCATCTCCTCAAATCGGTGTAATGCGTACATCGAAACACATAGATTTAACACCCGAGGGAGTAGCTACAAATTTCTTACAACTGAGATTTCTTCTCAACTAGCATGTGAGCCTAGAAAGGGAAAAATGGTGAGAATAAGACTAAAATATGAGGAATCTGAACCCTCATTATCACCTTGCCCTCCATCTCTTCCTTTTAGCAGCTCACGTTCAACCACATCTTACATTGAAGCTGGTCCTAGTGTGACAGACCAACCACTCAAGCCCTTGAGCTTTTGGGGAGGCCAAGTCCAACCGTTTTTCCCTTATTTACCTCCCAACCCGTTACAACCGGTGCACCTATTGGGCATGAAACCACTCTTGATCAATTATGGCAGTCATCAGCTTCAAGTGTTCCTCTTCCCATTGCTACTTCGTGGTAACAAACCATGGCCACCCTGCCTTTGGCTCGAGGTACGGTCATGAGCACATCCATGGGGATGCCTTATACAGTACCATCAGAAAGCCTTCAATGCTTTAACCTTATGCCCTAGCTGATGACACAGATGATGGCACAATTTCCTTTGCAGCATGTGAAAGCTGGATGATGACACAGAAAGCCTTCAAGGCTTTGACCTTAACTTTATCAACCAAGTGCCAACCAATCACCAGGGTACCTCAAGCGGTAACCCAGCTTCAAGGGCAGTAAAATACCTCTCAAAACCTTACAAGCCCAACAACTTGTCTTGCTTCTCCCAACAAAAATGTTGATTACGAGTTTCAAACCCAGATAAAGATGCTATCACGGTGCTAAAAACCACCTCCAAATCTTCGCCGGGGCTGCAAGAATTGAAAAATGGCCCGACCACGGATGTTGACTCATGTTCATGCGAACCTTTGAAAGGTCTTTACGCATATGGTTCAATGACCTTCCTTAATGAAGCATTCGGACCTCTGACGATCTTAGCAAAGGTTCCCCATAACAACGTGATAATGAAAGTCTCAGAGGCTTCACCAAAAGGTACAAGAAGGAAGGTTTAACTTACGCCAATGAAAAGATTAGGGTTGCAGGGTTCATGAATGCTAAATTCCAAATGTCTCACAAGAGACTTCAAAAAATGCCTGCCTAAAACCCTTGAAGAAACACTCAAAAGGGCTGAAGCCCACATCCGGGGAGAATAAGTTGTAGACATCAAAGAACAAAAAAAACTCTTAACTAGAGCTTCCAATATGGCTCTTATGACAAACGGTTTAAAGGTTCGGATTCCAGAAGGCCTGAAGACCGGAACCCTCCAAGCCGAGAAAAAACCATAAATTTTACAGCCTTAACCAAGACTCCGCAAGAAATCTTTGTAACCGAAGAGGTAAAACACAGCTTCCGCCCTCCTCAACCTTTGCCAAAAAACAAAAGATTGGAAAAATCAAGCCAGTATGGTGAGTTTCACGAATATAAAAGTCACCATACCAATGATTTCTTCAAACCCAAAAAGAGGATCGAAGAAGCCGTCAAGTCCGAACTGGCTCACTTGGTTAAAGGGGTCAAGGACAAGATGGTTGAAGAAAAAAAATAGGAAGTAAACATGGTCGACCTTGAAAACAAAGCTTCCCACAAACACCATCATTTCAAGGCATGGGAACATCAACATAAGGAGAGTTGCTTTCAAACCCTCTGGTGATGGAATCCAACATTGGAACCATCAAGACACAAAAGGCTTACATTGACACTGGTGCAACCACCAAAATAATGTTTGAGAAATGTTTTAACCCTCTCAGCGACGATGAACGTTCAAAGCTTCAACAGTCTGAATCCTCCATCGAAAGTATCGCAGACATACCTATCAAGCCTTTAGGCCAAATAACCCTTAATGTTTGTCCAGCGAGAGAACAAAGGGACGAACCGAACAACTCACTTTTGCGTTGATCAATATCCCTTCCAACTATGATATCATCATAGGAAGGCCAGGGCAAAGTGTGTTCGGAATGACAGTTTCAGTTGGTTAAGGCACTGTGAAGTTTCCCACTGAAAAAGGGATAGCAACCCTTCAACCTACCCAAGAAGTTTTGTGGTTGAAGGAGAAAGCTCAAGAAAGGACGAATACGATGAACAAGGGTTGGACATAAACCCAAAATATCCTCAACAGGGGATAAGGGTAAACACTAACCTTTCCAAGGAAACCCTCTCTTACCTTGAAAAGCTGCTCTTGCACTATGTCTTTGCTTAGTGTCCGGAAGATATGACCGCCATCCCTCGTAGCGTTGTTGAACATGAGTTATGGATGCCACCTGATGTTAAGCCCATTATACAAAAGAAACGGAGTCAAGCTCCTGAAAGAAGCCTTGCAGAGTGCCAAGAGATGGAAAAAACTTGTTCTAGCCGGAATCCTTCGAGAGGTCAAGTATCAATCATGGGTGGCCAATCCCGTAATGGTTCAAAAACCCGACAAGTCTTGGAGAATGTATATCGATTTTAAATACTTGAACAAAGCATGCCCAAAAGATTGCTACTCGCTGCCCCAGGTAGACCTCTAGGTTAACTCGCTCACAGGCTTCCCCTTCAAGTGTTTTCTTGACGCCTAAAAGGGTTACCATCAGATCCTAATGAAAAAAGAAGATGAAGAAAAAACCACATTCCACACTGATAAAGGTATATCTTGCTATCAAAAAATGCCTTTTGGTTTAAGAAATGCAGGTGCCACTTATCAACATTTGGTTGACAAAGCGTTTGCCGGACAAATCGGCAAGAACATTAAAGCTTATATTGACGATTTGGTGATCAAGAGCAAAACGAAATACCAAATGCTCGATGACATACAAGAAACCTTCCAAAACTCGAGAAAGATCAACATGAACCTTAATCCAGTCAAGTGCTCGTTTCTAGGGTACTTCATGGGGAAACAAAGCATAAAAGCCAACCCTCAAGGGAGGTGCTAACAAGAAAGACTTTCGATGGAAAGCTTACAGCTTTGAAGCGTTTTACCTCAAAAGAAAGCCTTCAACCAAATGAAGCAACACTTGGCTTCACTCCCAACCATTTTGGCCCCGGAAACAGGAGGAACGACCTCTATCTACCTATTGCTGAAAAGACAATAAGTACGACTCTGATCATTGAACGAAACAAAGTTCAGATACCCGTTTACTTTTTCAAAACTTCAAAATTAGCAGAAATCAAACGTTCTTCTTTGGAAAAACTTGCTCTAGCCCTAGTCCAAACGGCTCGAAGGATTCGAAGGTACTTTCAGTCACACCCGATACAAGTGGTCACTAACTAACCTATCAAGAATGTGCTTGAAAAACAAGAAAATTCCGGACGATTAGCCAAATGAGTTGTGAAAACTAGGTGAACACAAAATCACCTATGTCCCGAGAAAAGTTGTTAAAGCCCAAGTCCCAGCTGACTTCATCATAGAAATCCCTAAAGAAGTCACAACGAAGGTCAATACAGCCTCCACTGAACCCTCCGACCCCCATACCTGGAAGCTCTTTACCGACAAAGCTTCCAGCATTGAAGGGTCAGGAGCAGGGCTAGTTCTAATGGATCCTAACGAATTGGAATTCATGTATGCCCTTCATCTTGAATTTCAGAATACAAACAACGAAGCTGAGTATGAAGCATTGATTGCTGGGCTCAAGCTTGCAAAAATATGGGTGTTAAAAGGCTTCAAGTCTTCACAGACTCATTGCTTATTTCAAACCAAGTAAGTGACAACTACATAGCCAAAGAAATGTGGGTTCAAAAGCTTCAAGCCCTCACAGACTCTCTCAAGCTAAGACAATAACAACTACATAGCAAAATAACCCAACATGTATTAGTATCAAGAGAAATCAAAGGAATTGATGAACACATTTCAAACATGTTCCATAAAAAAAGTTCCAAAATCTCAAAACAAAAGAACTGATGCACTAAGCAAACTTGTATCTCCTACGTTTGCCCACCTCACCAAGAAGGTGCTAATTGAGGTATTAAAAATCGCATCCATCCAAAATCTTGAGGTTCAAGATATGATCACTAAAGAAGGGCCAAATTGGATGACTCCCATTGAAAAGTTCCTCAAAAATGGTGAATTACCTGATGACCAGACTAAGGCTGAAAGGGTTCGTAACAAGTCAAGGCAGTATGTGTTTCAAGGAGATATCCTTTAAAAAAAAGGATACCTTGCACCACTACTTCGATGCGTTGGCCCAGAACAAAGCCAATATCTGATCAAAGAGGTTCACGAAGGGATATGTGGGGCTCATTGTGGCCCAAGATCGGTAGTGTCAAAGCTGATGAACCACGGATACTTTTGGCCTTCCATGCATCGAGATACCTTCGAACAACTGCGAAAATGTGAAGCTTGTCAGTTACATGCTCCGGTACCCAAAAGCCCCAAACATGACCCCGTTCCCACCTCCTCGGCTTGGCCATATCGCAAGCGGAGAATGGACATTGTTGAACCATTCCCACCAGGCAAAAGAGGAGTCAAGTTCTTATTGGTAGCCGTGGATTACTTCACCAAGTGAGCAGAAGTAAAACCATTGGCAAAAATCTCAGGGAAACAGGTCATTGATTTCATTTAGGAAAACATAATCTGTCGTTTTAGGCTCCCAGGGGTACTAGTCATGGATAACGGGAAGTAGTTTACCGAGAAGCCTTCTAGCTCCTGGTGTAAGGAGTTCAGAATAACTCAAGTATTCAGCTCGGTAGCTTACCCACAATCCAATGGCCAGGTTGATAGGACAAACCACAACATTTTTGAAGGGATTAAATCTCGATTGGGAAGATACGATAACAACTGGCTCGAATAACTTGCCAATGTGCTATGGGAAATTCGGACAACCGAGAAATCGAGCCATAAAAAAACACCCTATAGCCTAGTGTTTGGATCAGAGGCTGTAATCCTAGCTGAAATCGGAGTAACAACACAAAGAACATTCAAAATCGACCTCGAGCCAAATAAGAAAGAGACGATGTTGAATTTGGAACTCCTCGAATAGGCTCGTGATCAAGCAGCCATACAAAAAGCAAGGTACAAGCAAAACATGGAATTGTATTACAATACACGGGTGAAGCATGAACGCTTCAAGCCTGGGGACCTTGTGCTTCGAAATAATGTGGCATGCAAGAAAGAAAGCTAAGGAAAGCTTGGCCCTAAATAGGAAGGGCCATACACTATCCTTAAAGCCCATAAAGGGGGATCATACAAGCTGGCAGGTCCGCAAGGAAAAAAGCTTCCCCGCCATTGGGATGGGAAAAACCTTAAAAGGTTCCATGTTTAACCAAAACGTGTTACAAATAGTTCCAAAAAGTTGTTCTATTCCCCTAGTAATCAAAGTACTTTGAAATGAATGAACAATGAATCAAAATTTGTCTTTCTATCCTATAATCAGGTTGAGAACCTAGCAAGAAACTCCATGGCAAGGGCCATGTAAGGGGATGAGCTCCCAGACCACATTGCTCAATAGGTTCAAGGGTTGAATGGACCTATATAAGGGGTGAGTTTCAAAATCAATACAACTCCATAAGACTCAGAGAAATCTTAAAAATCATGTCTCATAGACGGGTTTGAACAGCCTACACCAAATGTTCCTTAAGCCCCAACATTGGCTTACGAACCAAAAAGACTCTAAGTGAATGTCATACATAGGATATAGGCTGTATCTTCTTGTTAAAAATATCCTAAGGCTAAGTGACTGCAGCACAGAACCCTCTAAGGTATAAATTACATAAGATGCACCGCCCAAAACAAAGACAACATGAAAACCCAATGAAAACGCAAGGGAGTAAAAAGAACAACACAATAAACATAGCAAGATAAGTTAAAGATTGCAAGGGCCATACTGGCCATCAAACATAAAACATTGTCCACAAGCCTTCCAGGATTTAACCACCAAAGGACCAAAACAGTTCCCTTAAAACAAAAAGATGTTTAAGCAAACAACCCATAACATTGTTCGACATGCTAAGAAAGCTATGAATTAAAGTTTCTTCTTCATTTGGCAGCATCAGATATGGTAGACTTTGCTGCACCATCCTTCTTCGAAACCCCATCATCTTGGGTCTTTTCAGCCTTCCTCATCAAGGCTCGAACCTTTTGAGCCCTCACCACCTTCAGAACACGTTCCCTCGCTATCTCCGGAGCAAGGACGTTTCTTCGAGAGGGACTTCACCACTTCGTTATAAACAGCCTCATTAAGGCCCCGAGGTTTTAGCCCTTGCAAGACAGGCAAAGGTTTACCAAAACACTTGGAGACTTTACCCACATAAGGGTAAATCATATGCTCAATCTTCAAAACTGTTTCCTTGAAGACTTCGAAAGCTTTGGGTTGAAAAAGAGAAGACTTTTCCCGAGGCTCCCCATACTCACAAAGCTTTATAACCAGCAAACAAACCTTGGTGTCTCGCATGATCAAGAAGCTCGGTGTACACATCACCCAAGACTTTGTTGAACTCCGATGAATGGAGAAGATAGGTAACCACTTGCTGAAATCCATGCTCAATAAGCCATTTATTATCACCAGTTTCCTGGGCAAGTGAAGCCTTTAACCCTTTTTTCTCCTCTAATAAGGTTTTTTTCTGAACCTCCAAGGCAGCCTTATCAACCCTGACTTAAACCTTATCAGCCCCCAAGCGTTTTTCCAAGTCAACCATATCAGTCTTATGCGGGAAGAAAACTCCTCAAAAATTCAAACAGCAATGCTTTCTCTTTCTCAGCGTAGCCCTCAGCTTATTTCAAAGCAACCATTGAAGCTTTCATCTCATCCCTCTTCTTTGAAAAGACTTCATATTCTTGCATCCTTTTACGAAATCGGGATACACCCTTTAGAAGCAAGGCAGTAAGGTTGCAAGCACCCATCATCATCTTCAAGATCATCAGGTCGCCGTCCATAGACGAGCAAAGAACCTCGAACAATAAGAGGATCAAAATGGGTAAGAACATCCTCACAAACAGATGAAGACTTGAAGCTGTCACCAACTGTGACCCTCCAATCCAGCACATAAACCTCTTCTGGATTAACATTGGTGGAACCTTCACCACCCTTCCCGAAACCCTTCAAGCACACAACCTTCTTACCCGCTGCCTTACTCTCCTTACCAATTACCAAGGGCAACTCCTTGACGTTTTTTTTTATTTTCCCTCAACCCCAACTTCCGAGTCATCCGAAGCCTCTATGTCATCACTTGGTTCCACTGGCTCAGAGGCCGGTGGTAGTTCAGCTCCCTTTAACATACGCCGGGTTAATCAACGAATAGAAGCTTTGGAAGCACCGAACCTAGTAAAGCCTTTGACATTTGGAATGTTCACATAACCTGAACCCTCGAACCTGTGTTCAGCACCTCTGATAACAACATCTTCGCCGAGGGTAGCCTCAGCATCCCCAAACACAACATCAGAGGTATCATCACTCTTTATAAAGCATAAGACAAAACATCATACCCTGATTATCCCTGATTATCCCGGATGACACAAGTTGGAAAACTCGAAATGACATCAATAAAGAGCAATCGAACCAGCGGGACACTGATCGATCGATTTATCTAAAACCCGGAGCCACCGGATTAAACTTTAGATCGATCCCCCATTCTTTACAAAAAGCCTCAACTTCCTCTCGAGTGAGACAACAATAACTCACATACAGATCTTTGCTAGCACCCAGGAGAGACGATCGAAATAAAAAAGAAAAGTGAAGTTTAGGCAGTTATTATTACGCAAAAGGCAAAAAACTGCCATCCATCACATTAACTGTCATTTCAAAATTCAAATCCAAAAAGCTTAGACGCCTGATAACCTTTCAAGCCTTTAAGCAATAAAAATCGTGTACAAAAGTCAGAAGCATTTGAGCTTACACCCCAAATACCTCTGACTTGGGGGGCTGATGACGGGGGTAGCTCAAACCTTAATAAACTGATTAGAGACACAACAGCTTAAAAGGTTAAAAGGTTCGGAAATGGTCCAACGGTCATGAACAGTAAAAAGACAAGTCAGAGCCTTGTCACATCACCCTTTGCGTGTGAAACCTCCTGCCCAGCCGCAACCAGAACATGTGGGAGAGCACACCCTTTTGTCCGCAGGTCCAAACCCTTCAACCCCTAAAAGGGTAAGTCCCTCACTACAAGCCAGGTTCACTAGTTAAAGGTTTCTTCTTTGAGAAACCTCTTCCCCTATAAATTGCAGCCCATGACAAGCATGCCAGACATTCTGGAATCAGCAAAAAACTATCTCAATTCTCTTATTCTCCTTCTCCCTCTCGAGAACAAGCTTCATGCTTACTTCTCTTATTCTTCTCCAATGAGAACTAGCTTCATGCTTGCTTCTCTTATTCACTCTAAATAATTCATCCTCTCCAACAATTGCATTCTGGGCTGGTTTCATATCAGTCTAGAATTCAAGGAGAACAGCAATAACACTAGTGAACCTCTCTCCACGTCTTGCAAACGTGGGGGGACCCCAGGACCTGCGTTAGGCTAACTGAAACCTTGAACCCTTTTACCCGGAGATATCGCTACAGGCCTTGGTCTTGTATTTGTTGTAGCAACAGTGACATATTAAAAATGAAAAAAAAAAACATATAAACAATTTGTAATGGTTTTTTTATGCACATCAAAAAGAGACATTTTGTACAAGAACTAAAATTTTAAAAAAATGTGAACAAACTAGAGAAAACAACTAAATGATTTAGGTTTGCTATTTTGTTTTTTAATAATTTAATCTTTTTAATGAGCCTTTCCTATCGTTAATCTATATCTATATCTATACTTACTATATCTAATCTAAATATTAATAAAAGACTCCAATTAATGCCATGTGTCATTTTTTCTTTCAACCTAAAATTTTTTATTTTATTTTAAATTTTTAAGAATTAATTAATACATGGTTATCCTTATCTATATCCTTATTATTATAATTATAATAAATGGTTATAACCTAACCATATCCGAGTATGAAAAAAATTAAACTTAAATAAATATGATAAATAATGAATAAATTAGGTATGATAAATGATGAATTTCATATGTTTTATCCATCCTGTTTTTACATAATAATTTGCCGTTATTATGTTTATGTTATAACCATAGGTTTATTATTATAGTTATAATAAAAAATAAATTCTACAAGCTACTAAGATCTAGATATATAAACAAAATATGATTTAATTAATATTTATTTCTTCTCCCACGATATCTTTATTATCATGTAAAAGTAAATATTACTATTCCTTAATTAGAACTAATTGTAATTGATTGTATTTGTATATAAGTCACGTATATATATCAACATACACTGCGAAATGTAGGAAGATCTTTAGAACAAATGGGATCAAGAAGAAAATTTTTAAGCATATACTCTTTACTAAAATTTTTAAGTATATACACTTTGTTAACAGTATTATAAAGCGGATTATACATAAATGATCAAAGGTAGCTAAAATATAAAATTGGAGCCTTATATAGGGCCTTGGTACTTGTAGCGGCTAACATGTATAGTTGTGGTTAATGATAGGTTGGTGTCACTGTTCTCAACCGAAGAAATAAAATACCTAAGTTTGGATAGTTTATTAAAGTTAGAGTATCGTCATAATAATTTTGATGCAAGTCTATACTCACTAGATGTCCGGACGTGCATAATCCGAGTATTTTAATATTCATGAATTTATTCGAATATCACTACTATACATATTGGAATTTAATTACAATTCAATTGCCACAAACTTATACCTTACGGTTTATTTTTAAAAACACTTACAGTCTTATCATCGGTTTTTTTTATTTTTTTAGTATTACTGTTTTACAGACGTAAATAATAAGATGGCATATTTTATGTAACAAAGGAGAGAGGTAAAACTTAGAAAATTATATATGGATACCAAAAAATGTAATTTTTCATTATGTTTCATTATTTTATGTAACAAAGCATTTCACTTATAAGTATTCTATACAAATTTATGAATTACATTTTTTTCGATATCAACTCGTGTAATACACGGGTTTATAAGCTAGTAATAAAGTAAATCGATGTGTGACACATGTCATTCATTGGAGCCACCTATTTTTTAATTTTCTCGCCTCTTGACAGAAGATAAGGATAAGAATTTTATATTTATTTCCGCATCTTGATAGAAGATAAAGATAAGGATTTTAAATTTTTATTATTGTTGTTTTGTTTCTCAGAAAAATATTAACAATAATCCTTTTTTTTCATAAAAACTAGGTGAGGCAAACACAACCAATAATATCTTAATACAAACAACAAACACCAACGTACTTTACGACTTATTGAATTTTTGAGGAAATAAAAATAAAGCTATTGAATATCTTCAATTTAAAATCGTAATCTAAAAATATATATTATTGACAAAGATCTGATTTTATAGCATATTGACAAAGATCGTTTTTTAAAGATATCTATTATTAACTATAAAAAATTACGTTTATTCAAGCCGTGTAATACACAGGGTTTTAAAGATATAACTTTTTAATTATTTTATAAAATTAGATTTATTCAACCGTACAATATATAGGGTTTTTTTAAAGATATAACTTTTTATCATTTAGTATACAAAATTAGGGAAAAGATCAAATAGGAAGTTAATTTTGGCTAGGAAGGATAGGAAGCCATAGGATTATGACATGTGGCAAATTTTAAAATAAAGAGAAAGGGTATTTTAGTCAATCTCATCATTTCTTCTTCCTTCTTCTCCCCAGTTACTTCAAAACCCACCATTTTCAAAACCCACCATCTCCAACCTTTTCTTCACTTACTATCTCAATAATCACTACATTATAGTGTGATTTTCGCCATCAATCAATGATTCAAGCACCCGATCAACGTGTTCTTCAGCTTTTTTCGAAGAAAACCCAGTTTAATTTCATTCAAAATCTCGTTTTTTCTGGTGATTTTGAAGATAATCACTCGATTTGTTCGATTCAATCGCTGATAAGTGTTTCTATCATTTCAAATTTCGTCAATTGATGAAGAAACCGGCTTCGATCCATGTAAGAAATTCTTTAATTTCATTTTCACGATCTGGGTTTTTATTTAGTCATTGCGTTTTACGATCTTGGCGGGGGTCCGGAGGCGGCAGCCCTTGGTAGCGGGGTCCCAGGGGCGGCAGCCCCTGGCGGGGTCCAAGGGGCAGAGCCCCTGGCTGGGGTTGAGCTCGGAAAAAAAAAATTTCGATTAAATTGCTGTACTAAAAACGCATCAGAAAAATTAATTTTCCAGAAATTGGCTCATTTCGAAGACAGTAATTCGTAGACAATTCAGACAGTTCACAGACAATTCACAAACAGTTCAGAAATAGTTTTATGTGTCCAATGCGTTTTAGAAATAAGAGAGTTTTATGTGTTTTCTGGCTATTGCGTTTTAGAAAAAACACATTTTTAAGTATCTTTAGTCATTGCGTTTTAGGTAAAACACATTTTTGAAGTGTTTTTAGTCATTGCGTTTTAGGTAAAACACATTTTTAGGTGTTTTCAGTCCATTGCGTTTTACAGAGAACACTTTCTTTTGTTTTTTTAGGTCATTGCGTTTTAGAAATGAGACATTTTTAAGTGTTTTCTGGCCATTGCGTTTTACAAATAAAACATTTCTTTGTGTTTTCTGGCCATTGCGTTTTACAAATAAGACATTTCTTTGTGTTTTTTGTGCATTGCGTTTTAGGTAAAACATTTTTTTATGTGTTTTCAGTCCATTGCGTTTTAGAAATAAGACATTTCTTTGTGTTTTCTGGCCATTGCATTTTACAAATAAGTCATTTCTTTGTGTTTTTGGTGCATTGCGTTTTAGAAAAATGTCATTTTTTAGGTTTTTTTTTCATTGCGTTTTACATAACTGGTGGTTTTTCTATTGCGTTTTACACAACTGGGTTTAATTTTTTTTTTAAATATAGCAATAGTATACTCGTTTTAAAGATAAAAAAACGCTCGATTTTTTGGTGCAATTTTTATAAAAAAATAATGTCGTATGAAAGAGTTATTAACGTTTAAAAAATGGGGGGGAATTGGAGGAGAGATAAACTATTGACTTGGATTGACTAGAATGCCCTTGAACAAACTCACGCGCCTCTTTTCTTCCTTTCAATTTCCCTGATTTAATCTTAGCCCTTGATTAACTTAATGGATGGTCAAGATCACTTCCTATCCTTCCTAGCCAAATAAACTTCCTATTGTATCTCCACCCTACAAAATTATATTTATTCAACTCGTGTAATACACATAGTTTTTAAAGATATATATTTTTTTATTATTTGGTTATTAAAATGATATTTATTTAACTCGACAATACACGAGATTCTTAAAGATATAACGTTTTTATTATTTACTATATAAAATTACATTTGTTCAACTCATAATACATGGGGTTTTAAAAGATATAATTTAATTTATTATTTGGTAATAAAAAAATTGTTCAACACGTACAATACACATGATTTTCAAATATATAACTTTTTTTATTATTTAGTATACAAAATTACATTTATTCAACCCGTGTAAAACACATGGTTTTTAAATATATAACTTTTTTTATTATTTGGTATATAAAATTACATTTATTCAATCCGTACAATACATGAGTTTCTTAAAGATATAAGGTTTTTATTATTTAATATATAAAATTATATTCATCCAACCTGTGTAATAAACGAGGTGTTAAAGATATAATGTTTTATTATTTAGTATATAAAATGATATTTATTCAACCCGTGTAATATACGGGGTTATAACCTACTATTCATATAAAGTTAATTTTGTTGTGTTTTATTGGTATGTATAATTGGTTCATGCAGAGGCGTCTCTGAGAATTCACGTACCTTGTTCGAACTCGAAAAAATATGCCCTTTCATAATATTTTATTAGTATTTTCAAAAAAAAAATCAAATTAGTATTGGACTCAATAAACCTAATGCCAAGTGGGCTAAATTCTAAACCATAAAAAGTGATTTGTAAATTGACCTATATTGGAATTAGTATGTGTTTGTTTACTATTTAAAAAAAATAACATATATATCGGATTTTTTTAAATCGCGTGCCCCTCAAAATTGCGGGCCTTGCGCGGAGGTCCTCTCCGCACACCATCATAGCCGCCATGGGTTCATGTATTAATTAAGTATGACTCTTGTTGATGCAACAAATACAAGACCAACGGTAGTAGCTGGGCTGGTTAGGCAAAATGGTTGAAGGGTTCAACTTTGCCTAACGCAGGTCGTGGGGTCGCCCCACGTTTGCAAAACGCGGAAGGAGGTTCACTAGTTAGTTTTTGTTATTTGATGGAGATCCTTCTCTGAATTGTATCCAGATCCGGATGTGGGAGCAAATAGAATGTGTGTGGTGTGTGTGAAAAGGAGTGACTCGCATGTAAGCAAGTACTCAATGTGAATGACCAAAGATTAGAGAATCAGAGCTGGCCAGGAGATATCTCTTGAAGTAAATGAAGTGTCAATTTATAGGAGAAGACATCTCCCGAAGTAGAATTCATTTGACTAGTGATCCTTCTTGCAGTGAGGGGCTTACCCTTTCGGGGGTTGAAGCCTTTTGTCCCCCGGATAATAGCGTGCATTCCTGTAGACCTGCATTGCTTTTGCGGCTGTGGGTTGGTGAAGGAATCCCTGGATGTGACTGGCTACTGTTCCCGTGTTGCTTTTCCCCTCCTCACAGCTTTTTAAGCCTTGAACCCTTTAACCATTTAAGCATTTACGCAATTAGCCATTTTATTCAATCTTGGGCTACCCCCGTCATCAGCCCCCCAAGTCAGAGGTTTTTGGGGGATGAGCTCAAAGACGTCTGACTTTTACACGTGTGTTTTACTGCCTAAAAGTTTCAAGGGTTCGATGCTTGAAGGCTTGAATGGTTGTGATCAGTTAATATTTGAATTTTAAATAACTGACAGTTGATTTGATTGATGTATGGCGGTTCGTAGGGTGGCAGTTACTGTTTGCCATTATTACCCCTATTGTAGGTTATTTTATATTTTCATATCTCATTTATTTACACAATTTGCTTTGGATAAACATCACTTTCCTTCCTTTTTTCTCTCAAGTTTCCCCCTTTTCATTCGAAAATCATGTCAGTTCCATTTCTCTTATTCTCTCTTTAATTGTTCATAGTTATGGGTGCTCGGAAGGATATGGCAAAATCCTTCTCTCGACTGACCCAAGAGGAAGTCGATTTATTTTGTTTGGAATGGGGAATAGGGACAAAGTATAGACCGGTTGCACCAGCTTGCGATAAATCTGTCAATGCTTGTCCTTCTGGTATGATTGCCTTGTATTGTCGTCATTTTGAGTTCTCAAATCTCAGTTATCCGTTTTCAAACTTTGTGTTGAATGTATTGGAATATTATCGAGTGTCTTTTGGTCAAGTTCATCCTTTAGGTATGGCTAGGGTTTTGCATTTTGAGGTTCTGTGTCGGGCTTGTGGGTATGATCCATCTTTGTTGTCCTTTCGTCGCTTTTTCCGGCTTGCTAAGAATGGTGATTGGTTCACCTTTGAAACCAGCCAAGTTGACACTTGCTTGATCTCGTCCATGGTTTCTACAATTGGGGTGTGGAAAGATCGGTTTTTCTGGGTGTCGGAGGAAATCCTCCCTTTTAAACCTGTTTAGAGACACCCAGATGCTGTTCTGAACGAGCCGGAGCCCTCTGATTCCGAGATAAACGCTCGCTTCTTAGAAACTCTTAGGGAGTGTCCTTCTAGGCTTCGCCCTTTCCCTGAGCATTTGTTGGTGTTGCTGGGTTTAAGTAAGTTGTGGGAAAATGCTAACCGGGATCCGGTGCTTATTAGAGATGGGAAGGGTATGCCTTTATTCCTTTCTTGTTTTCTCATTCCTTTTTCTTTGTCCGTTTATGTGTTTTTATATTTTGTATTGCAGTTATGTCTGCCTTGGATTTTATTAAGAGCGATGATACCTCTGACGTTGTTTTTGATGATGCTGCTGCTACCCCTGGTGAGAATGCGGTTGTTAAGGGTGCTGACTATAGGTTTGAGGGTTCTGGTTATGTCAATGTTCCGAATGTCAAAGGGTTCACCAAGGTTACTGTGTCCAAAGGTTCTACTCGTCGTTCTCAACGTCATCTGAAGGGTGTTGAGCAACCTTCTGGCTCAGAGCCTATTGGCGTTAGTGATGATATCGAGGCATCAGAGGATCAAGCTGTGGATGTTGGTAAAGGCAAGGAAAAGGAGTTGATTGTTTCGAGCAAGAAGAAGAAATTGGTTAAGAGGGGTACCATTTCTGCTATTGAAGGTTCGTCGGCCAAAAGTGTTGAAAGCTTCGAGGGTTCAGAGGACATTTATGTGCCCAATTGGAAGGTTAAGGTTGGTGACAATTTTAAGGATCCTACTGTGTGTGCTGAAGCTTTGGCTCATTTTGCTCCTCCCGGTGTTCGAGATGCCATATCTGAGATGGAGGGTGATCATCTTATTTCTAGGATGATGCTCAGTTCCTGCAACCTTTCTGCCTTTTTGGCTGAAGGTGTCACCCGCTTTGCTAAAGGGATGCGGGAATATGAAGAGACTTCCAAGAAGAAGGAGAAGATGAAGGCTTCCATTGCTGCCATGAAGAAGGAAATTGAGAGCTTTTCTGAGAAGGAGTTGGCTTGGAACAAGAAGATTGAGGAGTTGACTAAGAGGCACGATATTGAAATGGGTGATCTTAGGAAAAGCTTTGAGGCTAACTTATTGAAACTGAAGGCTGACCGGGAGACCTTGGCTGTGCAAAAGAAAGCCTTTGATAAGGAGAAGGATGGTTTGAAAGCTTTGGTTGCCCAAACTACCGGGGATAACCAATGGCTCATTGAACATGGTTTTCATCAGGTGGTTACCTATCTCTTGCACTCTAAGGAATTTAACTCCGCTCTTGGTGATGTCTACACTAAGCTGCTCAATCTGGGAAAACACCAAGGCCTTATTGCGGGTTATAAGCTTCACGAGTCTGGTAACCCTTTGGAGAAATCTCCTCTGTACCGTCCCGAAGCTTCTGATGTCTTTAAGAGTTCCGTGGAGCAAATGGAGAGGTTATCCTACCCGTATGTAAGTCAAGTTGCCTCTCGTTATGGTAAGCCTCTCTCTGCTTTACTGGAACTGAAGCCGGATGGTTTGAATGAAAAGTTATGTGCTGAACTGCTTGGCTCCCCTTCGAGGAAACGTTCCTTTTCGGGGGATAGTGAGGATACTTTTCCTGGGGAGGCCGATGCTCCGAAGGATGCTAGTTTGGAAGTTTCAGCTGTTGATGATCAAGGTCCGAAGGCTAAGAAGGTTAAGAAGACTAAGAAGGCCAAGGGTAGCATTTCTGGGGCTACTAAGCCTTCTGTTGATGCCTAAAATTCGTAGCTTTCTTAGCACTTTGTTAAAACAATTCATGGTTTGTAACCCTTAAACAATATTAGGTTTTTAGGGACCCTTAAGGTTCCTTTTGGTTATGTTGAAGGCCTGTACGACCGTTTGGACAATGATTAGACTTGCAAGTTACTAGGACTTGCCTTAACTTATGTTTGGAAGTCCTTTAGGACTTCCTTTGATATGGTACGATGTTTTAACTTTCTACTTTATGTTATGTTTTTAGGCTTGTGCCTGCTTTTGTTAAGGTAGTCTGTTTGGCTTTAACCTTCCAAGCCTTTTGGCTGTTTATTAATAGGTTGAAGCCTTTAGGGTTTCGAGTTGTTATTCGGGTGGCTTGAAGCCTTGAAGGCTTCTTGGTCTTGTGCCCTGACTTGGTTTGTATCTTTGTGATTTTTGTCCAAGTGACTTTGTTCTTTTAAATTTGCTTTGTTCTTTTGTAACTATGTCTTTGTCGAGTTTGTGCTATCCTTAAGCTTTTTATACCTAAAAGGGTTCAGTGCTGCAGACACTTAGCCTTGGTATTTTTAACAAGAAGATATAGCACCTATCCTTTTTTATTATTCCTTTGTTTTTTAGCCTTTTTGTAGATTATATTTTTAAGGCTTAGGGAACATTTGGTGTAGGCTGCTCACACCCGTCTATGAGACAATTTTATGTTGTGACAACTCGAGTTTCCGACTTTCACTTTCGCATTAAGTGCACGTTGACTTTGACTGTGTAGTTGTTTGACTTGTTTAACTTGTAACTGTACACGTTATTTTTTTTAATGAACGCATTGTGGTTGCATGATTTTGTGTTTGGCTGTATAACATGAAACCTGTTGAAAACTTAAACTGTTAACACATAAAAGGACTCGACGAAACAGACAGGACCCGACGAAACAGACTGTTTCGCCATAAGCATCTCGACGAAACAGAAGTCTGTTTCGCCAAGCCCAGTTTCGCCAAGCCCATTAAGGGCCCAGAACGGTAATTCGTTCATATTAACGTGAACCGACTTCCTGTTTCACATCTTTGGCTAAAACAAAAACCCTAGAGCTCCATCTTCTCTGATTGACGGCGATCGTGTGCCCCGGAACCCCGAATCGACTTAATTACTGTTCCGTTCATTGTGGTTAGTGATTAAATCCCTGCATGATTGTTTGATTTCATTGTTGTAAACTGTTTTTAGTTCAAGTTCATTAGAATCAATGATAGATAGTGTTGTGTTCATGAATGATTTATGATTGGGTAAACGGAATCTATGGTTAGTTACGTTTTGTATGACAGATCTGATTGTATGATGATCCCTTGAACCCACGAATCGGAACTAGTATTAATCGTATGAACACCTAGTAATATGATGGATTGTGCTCGTGTTATACTCGTTGTCTGAATAGCTTGTTAAGGTTAATGCTTGGCCTATTATGGTTGATTGATTCCATGATGATATCTATGTTAATGATGTCCGCATGATTGCTTCTTGATGTCGACGACATTTAGGGTTTCTGTGATTTTGACGAAACTGACATCACCCTGTAACAGGCTGACGAAATAGATCTCTTGGCGAAACAGAAAGTGTTTCGCCAAGGGCATTCGACGAGACAGAACTTTGTTTCGCCAAAGGAGACCACGGCGAAACAGAATGTGTTTCGCCAATTTGTGTTTCGCCGAGGGATATCACGACGAATCAAGTGATTCGTCGAAGGGGCTCACGGCGAAACAGAGGGTGTTTCGCCGACTTGGGTAATTTGCACAGTAACTGTTTCTGTTAAAACTTAACTGAGTTAACTAACTGCTGTTAGATGTTATGCCTGACTTGTATGATCATGAATGCGTGCAATGTGCTACTTGGTGATTATTTATGCGTTGTCCACTATGATTATACTTACGTGCCAACTTCGTGAATGTAAACTGATTATGTACACGTGCGCACTTTAGGACGTGATTGATTACTTGCGAGCATACACTTAGCATACCGAGCAAACCAAGGTGAGTTCACACAGCCAAGGCATGGGATTCCCCGGTGGTTTGGGAATGGGTTAAGAAATTAAAAATGGAACCTACATATCCTCCTTGGGTAGGATATGTACCGCCATCCTCCATGGGTAGGATGCCAATATTAATCCTGCGTATTCTCCTTGGGTAGAATACATACGTTCGTCCTCCTTGGGTAGGACAACAAACCTTAACGCATGCTCGTCCTCCTTGGGTAGGACAATCACACTCGCTACGGTCCTTGGATCAAGAAGGGCACGTACAAACACGACTAGTCTAACACATGGGGAAGCCCCCACTAATCTTCGCACAGATGCCTGAAAAGGCCGCGATACGGCCACTAATCTTCGCACAGATGCCTGAAAAGGCCGCGATACGGCCACTAATCTTCGCACAGATGTCTGGAGGACCGCGATGGGAATTAATAAGAAACATGGTTTACAAAACGAACAACTGATTTACGAAACGAATTCTATAACTGAACAACCAACTGTGAACTCGCTCAACTAGTTGTTGACTCTCTGTTACATGCCTTGCAGGACCATAGGTACTCTTGGAGCTTGCACGGGAGGCGCAGTCGTTGTGGGCACGGGTGTGGATGTTTTGTTGGAAAACATTATGACTCTTTAAACTAAACACTTGTGTTGGATGTTCATAACTATGCTTCCGCTACCTATGCTATGCTTTTGGTTTAGCACCAATTGTATTGTGATGGATTACATTTACTTTTACTTTTACTTATTACTTATATGTTCAATATGATTAGTGGCTTGATCCTGGTCATGTCATGCCTCCAAGCGGTGGTACTCCGCGTGTGGATTTTGGGGGTGTGACAGATTGGTATCAGAGCCATTGGTTATAGAGAACTCGGTTTTAATAAGGGGAAAACGATTTTTATTAAAACCAGACTATAACCAGTACAGTGCTCAACGATCCACAACGACGCTTCGCTCCACGTGCAAGGCTCAACATCATAGGTATTACTATTCATGTTACTTTACCTACATGCTAGAACTACATAGAACTTTGCTCGTGGTATGCTTAGATTACATTGTTTACTATTCGTTACTGCTTGAGAACGCTTATATGCTCACACTCTTCTGTCATCACACTATTCGCGAACCTCTCTTACACATGTCCTCCTCGATGTCAAGAATCATGAGTGGACGCGTTAACCTAACTCAAGCCCAGTTGGCGGCTTCGATCACTGAACAAGTTACTGCAGCACTCGCAGCTGCCCAGACAGGAGGTGTAACCTGCCATCACCACTTACTCCAGGATTTTTAGATCCTACTCTTGTAACTCAACACTAGTGCTTAATTTTGATTACTCTTACGCACACGACAAGTCAACACGCTCAGCCACCTGTGTGCACATACACGACTTTTATGGACTGTCGTCCTACTACTTTCAGCGACACTGAAGGAGCTGCTGGACTCCTCCATTAGTTCGAGGAACTCGAATCGGCCTTCAAATGTGCGAATGACCTGAGGCTCGTAAGGTGAAATATGCCACTGATATTCTCGAAGGCACTGCGCAAACTTGGTGGAACGCGCAAGTTACGATGTTGGAGCTGGCGGCTGCTAATGCCACCCCATTCAATGATCTTAAGGAACCTATCAAACGTGAATACAGTAGTTATGATGCCATCCACAAGTTGGAAGTGGAGTCCTTTAACATGAAGATGACGGGGTCAGAGATAGAAGCGTGCACGATAACGATCCAACAAACTGGCAATTTTGTGTCTAACTATGGTGGATCCTCCCATCAAGAGCATTGAGCTGTACCTCAAAGGCTTAGTATCAGAGATTCAAAGTCATGTGACTTCTGCCAACCTTGCTACTATTCAAGATGTTACTCGTCTTGCTCATCGTCTCACAGACCAGGCAGTGGAACAGAACAGGCTGCTCAAGCGTATCGGTGCTACTACTACTACTACTATTACTACTTCTGCTACTCCCAGTGACAACAAACTAAAAGGGGATGGAACCTCTAGCAAGGGTTCGACTTCAGTTCAGTCCCAGGCACAGCAGCAAAGGATTGATGATAACCAAAGTCCTGGTCAGCAATCTTTTGGTAATCAAGGGCAGGGTGGATACAGGGGAACCCACCCTAAGTGCAAACGATGTAAATTGCACCACAGCGGGCAGTGCAACCGAAATCATTGTCAATGATGCGACAAGTTTGGTCATGGAGCCAAAGATGGTAGAAACTCACGTCCTGCGAGCCAGAACCAACAACAACAGACACAAGATCTATAGAATCAGCAGCAACAGCAGGGTAACAAGGGATGTTATCAGTGTGGTGCTGAATGTCACTTCAAGAGACACTGCCCACGGTTGAACCAGAACCAGAACCAGAATCAGAACCACAACCAAGGAAACGGGAACTAGGGAAAACAACAACGGGAGTAATAACGACGGCAATGGTGCCAGGGGTCGAGTGTTCGTGATTGGTCAGGGTGATACTAGGAATGACCCCAACGTTGTGATGGTTTTGACATCGATATTGGTATGGATTGGCTACCTCAACATCGAGCGGAGACTCTTTGCAAAGAGAAGATCATTCGCATTCCTCGTTCAGGCAAGGAACCTCTCAAAGTTCAAGGTGACAAGAGTGGTGTCGTGAGTGGCATCATATCCTTCTTGAAGGCTCAGAAGTGTTTACGAAAGGGCCACACAGCTATATTAGCACCCGTTACAGATACATCGAAGAAAGAGAAAAAGATAGAGGATATTCCGGTTGTACGCGACTTTCCTCAAGTGTTTCCTGGAGAGTTACCTGGGTTACTGCCCCATCGTCAGGTCGAATTTCAGATCGAGCTAGCTCCAAGAGCAGCACCCATAGCTCGAGCACCTTATCGCTTAGCTCCAACGGAACTGGAAGAACTATCTAAGAAACTGCAAGAACTCTTGGAAAAGGGTTTCATACGTCCTAGCTCTTCGCCCTGGGGAGCTCCAGTACTATTTGTAAAGAAGAAGGACGGTACCTTCCGCATGTGTATAGACTATCGCAAACTGAACAAGGTGACCGTGAAGAATCGCTATCCTCTTTCACGCATCGACGACTTATTCGACCAGTTGCAAGGGTCGAGCTATTACTCAAGGATTGACCTGAGGTCAGGATATCACCAACTGAGAGTCCGGGATGAGGACGTCTCCAAAACAGCATTCAGAACACGCTAAGGTTACTACGAATTTTTGGTCATGCCATTCGGGTTAACGAACGCGCCTGCGGTTTTCATGGACCTTCTGAACAGGGTGTGCAAACCTTATCTTGACAAGTTTGTTATTGTTTTCATCGACGACATCCAGATCTATTCGAAAAGTCAGGAGGAACACGAGCAGCACTTACGACTTATTTTGGAACTCCTTTGAACGGAACAACTGTACGCCAAGTTTTCAAAATGCGACTTCTGGCTTCGTGAAGTCCACTTTCTAGGCCACGTGGTAACCAAGGATGGGATTCATGTCGATCCATCCAAGGTGGATTCGATCAAGAACTGGCCTGCACCTCGCACACCAACAGAAATACGCCAATTCTTGGGTTTGGCGGGTTATTACAGACGGTTCATCAAAGACTTCTCAAAAATTGCCCAGCCACTTACACTACTGACGCCGAAGGGTGTTGTTTATCGTTGGGGTAATGCACAGGAAACAGCGCTTCAGCACTTAAAGGATAGACTTTGTAGCACACCTATCCTCTCATTGCCTGAAGGCACGGACGATTTTGTAGTCTACTGTGACGCATCCATTCAAGGTCTTGGATGTGTGTTGGTGCAATGGGATAAAGTCATTGCTTATGCTTCGCGCCAACTTAAGATTCACGAACAGGAATTACACTACACATGATTTAGAGCTGGGAGCCGTTGTTTTTGCACTCAAGATATGGCGACATTACCTGTACTGTACTAAGTGCACCATCTACACTGATCACAGGAGTCTCGAACATATCTTCAAGCAGAAAGAATTGAACATGCGACAACGTAGATGGGTCAAATTACTGAACGATTACGAATGTGCTATAAAGTACCATCCGGGCAAAGCCAATGTGGTGGCCGACGCCCTCAGTCGAAAGGACACCGCGCCTAAGCGCGTGCGAGCTTTACAACTCACTATACGGTCTAGTCTTCCTTCTCAGATACGAGATGCTCAGTTAGAAGCATTGAAACCAGAAAATGTCAGGGCTGAAGCCCTACGCGGCTCAAGGCAACGCTTAGAACAGAAGGAAGATGGTGCTTATTACGTAACAGGACGCACTTGGGTCCCACTTTATGGCAACCTACGCGAGCTTGTAATGGATGAAGCTAATAAGTCTCGCTACTCGGTACATCCAGGTTCAGATAAAATGTACCACGATATCAAAACTACATATTGGTGGCCTAGCATGAAGGCCCACATAGCTACTTACGTCAGCAAGTGCTTGACTTGTGCGAGAGTCAAGGCAGAATATCAGAAACCGTCAGGACCACTCCAACAACCTGAGATATCACAATGGAAATGGGATCAAATTTCCATGGACTTTGTTACTGGCCTACCTAGATCTCAGCGCGGAAATGATACTATTTGGGTGATCGTGGATCGACTCACAAAGTCTGCTCACTTCTTGGCTATCAAAGAAACAGACAAGTTCTCTACCTTAACAGACATTTACTTAAAAGAAGTGGTCTCGAGGCACAGGGTGCCCACCTCTATTATCTCTGATCGTGACGCACGTTTTACTTCAGAACTGTGGCAAGCAATGCACAAATCTTTTGGCTCTCGTTTAGACATGAGCATAGCTTATCATCCTCAGACCGATGGGCAGTCTGAGCGCACTATTCAAACTTTAGAAGACATGCTTCGAGCGTGCGTAATTGACTTTGGCAATGGTTGGGAGAAACATCTGCCACTTGTGGAATTTTCGTACAACAACAGTTACCACACCAGCATTAAAGCTGCTCCATTTGAGGCATTGTACGGGCGTAAATGCCGGTCACCTCTCTGTTGGGCAGAGGTGGGATATAGTCAAATCACAGGTCCAGAGATGGTAGTCGATACTACAGAAAAGATTGCACAAATACGACAACGCATGGCGGCAGCACGCGACCGTCAGAAAGCATACGCCGATAAAGACAGGAAACTACTCGAATTCCAGGTTGGGGATCGAGCGCTACTCAAAGTTTCGCCCTGGAAGGGTGTGGTTCGTTTTGGCAAACGCGGCAAACTTAATCCACGATACGTCGGACCTTTCGAAGTTATTGAGAAGATAGGCAGGGTGGCCTACAGATTGAACCTACCAGCTGAACTCAGTGCAGTTCACAACGTCTTTCACGTGTCGAATCTGAAGAAGTGTCTGTCAGATAAGACCCACATAGTTCCTCTGAAAGAGCTCACTATTGATGAACAGTTACGATTTGTCGAGGAACCTATTGAAATCACGGACCGGGATGTTAAGGTCCTCTATAACACTAGAATACCTCTTGTTCGAGTTCGTTGGAACTCCCGTCGTGGCCCAGAGTTCACCTGGGAACGAGAAGATCATATGAAACTCAAGTATCCCCAGTTATTCGGAAACCGTGCAACTACTACTGAGGCTGAAGCTACTACCGAATTTCGGGATGAAATTCCAACTCAACGGGGGGATGATGTGACACCCCAGGAAAACCAGTAAACGATACAACTTACTTAGCTTCCTCAGTAACCGCATGCTAAATTTCGGGACGAAATTTCTTCCAAGTTGGGGATAATGTGACAACTCGAGTTTCCGACTTTCACTTTCGCATTAAGTGCACGTTGACTTTGACTGTGTAGTTGTTTGACTTGTTTAACTTGTAACTGTACACGTTATTTTTTTTTAATGAACGCATTGTGGTTGCATGATTTTGTGTTTGGCTGTATAACATGAAACCTGTTGAAAACTTAAACTGTTAACACATAAAAGGACTCGACGAAACAGACAGGACCCGACGAAACAGACTGTTTCGCCATAAGCATCTCGACGAAACAGAAGTCAGTTTCGCCAAGCCCAGTTTCGCCAAGCCCATTAAGGGCCCAGAACGGTAATTCGTTCATATTAACGTGAACCGACTTCCTGTTTCACATCTTTGGCTAAAACAAAAACCCTAGAGCTCCATCTTCTCTGATTGACGGCGATCGTGTGCCCCGGAACCCCGAATCGACTTAATTACTGTTCCGTTCATTGTGGTTAGTGATTAAATCCCTGCATGATTGTTTGATTTCATTGTTGTAAACTGTTTTTAGTTCAAGTTCATTAGAATCAATGATAGATAGTGTTGTGTTCATGAATGATTTATGATTGGGTAAACGGAATCTATGGTTAGTTACGTTTTGTATGACAGATCTGATTGTATGATGATCCCTTGAACCCACGAATCGGAACTAGTATTAATCGTATGAACACCTAGTAATATGATGGATTGTGCTCGTGTTATACTCGTTGTCTGAATAGCTTGTTAAGGTTAATGCTTGGCCTATTATGATTGATTGATTCCATGATGATATCTATGTTAATGATGTCCGCATGATTGCTTCTTGATGTCGACGACATTTAGGGTTTCTGTGATTTTGACGAAACTGACATCACCCTGTAACAGGCTGACGAAATAGATCTCTTGGCGAAACAGAAAGTGTTTCGCCAAGGGCATTCGATGAGACAGAACTTTGTTTCGCCAAAGGAGACCACGGCGAAACAGAATGTGTTTCGCCAATTTGTGTTTCGCCGAGGGATATCACGACGAATCAAGTGATTCGTCGAAGGGGCTCACGGCGAAACAGAGGGTGTTTCGCCGACTTGGGTAATTTGCACAGTAACTGTTTCTGTTAAAACTTAACTGAGTTAACTAACTGCTGTTAGATGTTATGCCTGACTTGTATGATCATGAATGCGTGCAATGTGCTACTTGGTGATTATTTATGCGTTGTCCACTATGATTATACTTACGTGCCAACTTCGTGAATGTAAACTGATTATGTACACGTGCGCACTTTAGGACGTGATTGATTACTTGCGAGCATACACTTAGCATACCGAGCAAACCAAGGTGAGTTCACACAGCCAAGGCATGGGATTCCCCGGTGGTTTGGGAATGGGTTAAGAAATTAAAAATGGAACCTACATATCCTCCTTGGGTAGGATATGTACCGCCATCCTCCATGGGTAGGATGCCAATATTAATCCTGCGTATTCTCCTTGGGTAGAATACATACGTTCGTCCTCCTTGGGTAGGACAACAAACCTTAACGCATGCTCGTCCTCCTTGGGTAGGACAATCACACTCGCTACGGTCCTTGGATCAAGAAGGGCACGTACAAACACGACTAGTCTAACACATGGGGAAGCCCCCACTAATCTTCGCACAGATGCCTGAAAAGGCCGCGATACGGCCACTAATCTTCGCACAGATGCCTGAAAAGGCCGCGATACGGCCACTAATCTTCGCACAGATGTCTGGAGGACCGCGATGGGAATTAATAAGAAACATGGTTTACAAAACGAACAACTGATTTACGAAACGAATTCTATAACTGAACAACCAACTGTGAACTCGCTCAACTAGTTGTTGACTCTCTGTTACATGCCTTGCAGGACCATAGGTACTCTTGGAGCTTGCACGGGAGGCGCAGTCGTTGTGGGCACGGGTGTGGATGTTTTGTTGGAAAACATTATGACTCTTTAAACTAAACACTTGTGTTGGATGTTCATAACTATGCTTCCGCTACCTATGCTATGCTTTTGGTTTAGCACCAATTGTATTGTGATGGATTACATTTACTTTTACTTTTACTTATTACTTATATGTTCAATATGATTGGTGGCTTGATCCTGGTCATGTCACGCCTCCAAGCGGTGGTACTCCGCGTGTGGATTTTGGGGGTGTGACATATGTTTTCTTAAAAAGTCTCATGGAGTTGTATTGATTTAGGAACTCACCCCTTATATAGGTTCTTTTTAACCCTTGAACCTATTAAGCGATGTGGCCTGGGAGCTCATCCCCTTACATGGCCCTTGACATGGAGTTTTTTGCTAGGTTCTCAACCTGGTCTTAGGATAGAAAGACAAGTTTGATAAAACAACTTCATTCATTCAAGCAATACTTGCTTTTTACAAAAGGTGTTCATAGTGTTGTTCAAAATACATTTTGCTACAAACCAAACTTTTTTAAACATGGAACCTTTTTAGGGTTTTGCCGTTCCAATGCCTTGGAAGCCTTTTGCCTTCTGAATCTGCCAACTTGTAGGATCCACCCTTGTGTGCTTCAAGGATGGTGTATGGACCCTCCCATTTTGGGCCAAGCTTTCCTTGATTTTCTTTCTTGCTGGCTTCGTTGTTTCTGAGGACCAGGTCCCCTGGCTTGAAACGTTCGTTCTTGACTTTTTTGTTGTAGTAAGCCTCCATTTGTTGTTTGTATTTTGCCTCTTGAATTGCGGCTTGATCTCTTGCTTCCTCTAGGAGTTGTAAATTCAACATGGTCTCTTTTTGGTTTGTTTCGGGATCCATGTTGACAATTCTTTGGGTTACAACTCCTATCTCAGCGGGGATCACAGCTTCAGATCCGAATACCAGGCTATAAGGTGTTTTCTTATGGCTTGTTTTTTCGGTTGTTCTAATTGCCCATAGGACACTAGGCAATTCTTCAAGCCAATTGCTTTCGTATCTTCCCAATCTTGTCTTGATGCCTTCTACTATGCTTCTATTTGTTCTTTCAACCTGACCGTTTGATTGCGGATAAGCCACTGAGCTAAAAACCTGATCGATTTTGTATTCCTTGCACCAAATGCTGAAAGGCTTCTCAGCAAATTGCCTTCCGTTGTCGGTGACAAGTACTCCCGGCAATCCATAACGGCAAATGATGTTCTCCCAAACAAAGTCGATGACTTGCTTTCATGTGATCTTAGCAAGTGGTTTGACCTCGGGCCACTTAGTGAAGTAATCTACTGCCACCAGTAAGAATTTTACCCCTCCTTTGCTAGGGGGAAATGGACCAACAATGTCCATTCCCCATTTATGGAATGGCCATGCTGAGGTTATTGGGACTAAGTCGTGCTTGGGACTTCTTGTGGTGCATGAATCTGACAAGCATCACATTTCTTCAATTCTTCGGCTGTATCGCGATGCATTGAAGGCCAGAAATATCCGAGGTTCATGAGCTTTGCAACTACCGACCTAGCTCCAAAGTGGGCTCCGCATACACCTTCATGAATTTCCTTGATCAAATACTTACTTTGCTCGGGACCGACACATCTTAGCAAGGGAGCCAGGTAACCCTTTTTGTAAAGGGTTTCTCCTTGTAGTATGTATTGCCTTGCCTTGATTTCAACCCTTTTAGCTTCCACTTGATCATTGGGTAATTCACCATTTTTGAGGAACTTTCTTATGGGAGTCATCCAGTTTGGATCTTCTTCGGTAACCACGTCTTGAACCTCCAATTCATTAATGGATGGGGCCTTCAACACTTCTACCAGTACCTTCTTGGTGAGGTGGGCAAAAGTGGGAGATGCAAGCTTACTTAGGGCATCGGCCTTTTTATTTTGAGATCTGGGGATCTGTTTGATGTTACACGCTTGGAAGGTACTCATCAGTTCCTTGGATTTTTCTCTGTATTTTTTCATGTTGGGTTCTTTAGCTATGTAGCTGTCATTCACTTGGCTTGAGACCAGCAACGAATCCGTGAACACTTCAAGCTTTTCAACCTTCATTTCTTTGGCCAGCCTTAGGCCAGCTATTAGTGCTTCGTATTCAGCCTCGTTATTGGTGGTCTAAAAATCAAAACGGAGAGCATATGTGAATTCCAAACCTTTTGGGTTGATCAAAATTAACCCAGCCCCTGACCCTTCAACGCTTGAAGCCCCGTCGGTAAAAAGCTTCCAGGCTTCAGGGTTGGAAGGTTCAGTGGTGGTAGTGTTTACTTCAGTGGCTGTTTGGTTTGGGACTTCCACAATGAAATCAGCCAAGACTTGGGCCTTGATGGCTTTTCTTGGGACATAGGTGATGTTATGTTCACCCAGTTCTATGGCCCATTTGGCTAATCGCCCTGAGTTTTCAGGTTTTTCAAGCACACTCTTAATAGGTTGGTCGGTGACCACTTGTATGGGGTGTGCTTGGAAGTACCTTCGAAGCCTCCTAGTTGTTTGAACTAGGGCTAGGGAAAGTTTTCAAGAGGAGGATATTTCGTTTCAGCTAATTTTAAAGTTTTGCTGAAAAAATAAACGGGTACCTGGGCCTTGTCTCGCTCAATGGTGAGGACTGCACTGATGGCCTCGTTCGTGATTGAGAGGTACACCGATATTAACTCCCCGGTTTTTGGTGCCGCAATGTCTGGTAGGGAAGCTAGATGTTGCTTCATCTGGTCGAAAGCCTCTTCAGCTTCTTCAGTCCATTTGAAATCCTTCTTATCTGAGCAGTTCTTGAGCGTTTTGTAGAAGGGTAGAGATCTTTCGGCCAACTTTGAGGTAAAACGCTTCAAGGCTGCAAGCTTCCCGTTCAAGCTTTCAACTTCCTTTTTGGTCTTCGGTGGCTTGGTTTCAAGGACGGCTTTCACTTTGTTAGGGTTGGCCTTGATGCTTTGTTTTCCAACAATGTGACCCAAGAATTTTCCCTCCTCGAATCCAAATGAACATTTTTCAGGATTGAGCTTCATGTTGACTTTTCTGAGGTTCTTGAAAGTTTCTTGAATGTCATCGAGCATTTGATACTCCGTCTTGCTTTTGATTACCAATTCGTCAACATATGCCTCCATGTTTTTACCTATTTGGCCTGCAAAGGCTTTGTCAACGAGTCGTTGGTAGGTTGCTCCAGCATTTTTTAGACCAAAAGGCATCTTTTGATAACAAAAGATCCCTCTGTCCGTGTGGAAGGCTGTTTTTTCCTCATCCTCTTCCTTCATGAGGATTTGGTGGTAACCTTTGTATGCATCCAGAAAGCATTTGAACGAGTATCCGGTGAGGGAGTCAACTTTGAGATCAATTTCCGGTAGTGGATAGCAATCCTTAGGACAAGCTTTGTTAAGATCCTTAAAGTCTATGCACATCCTCCAAGAGTTGTCTGGTTTCTTGACCATAACCGGGTTTGCAACCCATGACTGGTACTTGACTTCTCGGAGAATACCGGCCGACACAAGCTTTTCAACCTCTTGGCAAGCTGCCAGACTTCTCTCAGGTGCCAAGCTTCTTTTCTTTTGGACCACAAGCTTGACATCCGGTGGTATTCTTAACTCATGCTCGGCAATGTCCCGGGGGATCCCGGTCATATCTTCTGGGCACCAAGCGAATACATCGCTGTAGTGTGTTAGCAATTTTTCAAGGTATGAAAGGGTCTCTTGAGAAAGGTCTGGATTGACCCTTATTCTTTGTTCAGGGTACTTAGGGTTTATGACCAACCTTTGCCTGTCTTCTTCACTGTTTGAGCTTTCACCTTCAACCATGTAGGCTTCCTGAGAGGGTTGAAGGGTTGCTATGCCCCTCTCGGTAGGAAATTTGACTGTGCCGTGGCCAACAGACACGGCCATGTAAAATGCACACTGTCCTGGTCTTCCAATGATCACATCATAGCTTGAGGGGATGTTGATAACCACAAAGGTGAGTGGTTGGGTTCTTTCTTTTAAACCTTCACTGAAACGGACAATAAGTGTCAGTTGCCCTAAAGGCTTGAGGGGTATGTCGGCGATACCTTTTATAGAGGTTCTAGAGGGTTGAAGCCTTGAACGTTCTTCATGGCTCAAACGGTTGAAGAATTTTTCGAACATGATTTCAGTGGCTGCCCCCGTGTCTATGTATGCCCTATATGTTTGCAATGTTCCCACGGTAGCTTCCACCACAAGAGGGTTAGAGAGAGGGTCTTTCTCCGTCGGGGGGAAGCAAACACACTGAAGCTCCCAAGCTTCCAACCGCTGCCTTTTATGAGGAACCCTTCCATCGAAATCTACCATATTGACTTCCTTACCCTTTCCTTCAGCCATTTTGTCCCGGACTCCCTTTACCAAATAAGCGAGTTCTCCGGACTTAACAGCCTCTTCTATTCTTTTCTTGAGTTGGAAGCAATCATTGGTGTGGTGACCTTTTTCTTCGTGAAACTCGCAGTATTGGGTGGAGTTCTCGTTCTTCCTGCTCTTGGGGAGAGGCCTAGGAGGCCAAAAGTTTTGTTTAACTTCTTCTGTTGCAAGGATTTCTTGAGGGGTCTTTGTGAGGGGTGTGAAACTTATGCCTTTCTCCCTGCTTGGAGGGTTCCGGCCTTCAGACCTTCGAGGGTCTGAACCCTTTGACCGCCTGTCATAGGAGTTGAAGTTCCCCCTTTTTCTAGCTGGACTGTTGTTTCTCCAGCCGGACCCTCTTTTTCTTTGTTCCTTAATGTCTACTGCCTCCTCTCCCCGGATGTGGGCTTCAGCCCTTTCGAGTGCTTCTTCTAAGGTCTTGGGTAGAGATTTGTTGAAATCTCTTGTGAGGTACTTAGAGGTGATGGCATTCATGAAGCCAGCCACCCTCATTTTCTCATCGGCCCCTACATAAGTCAGACCTTCCTTCTTGTATCATTCAATGAAAGCACGAAGGCTTTCATCATCACGTTGTTTTATCTGAAAGATCACTGTTGCGTCTTTGACATATCGCCTTTGTTGGGAGAAATTGGCTAAGATACCTTTGCTAAGATCATCAAAGCTTCGAACGCTTTGAGCAGGTAAGTCGTTGAACCAGATTCTGGCAGATCCCACAAGAGTTTGCATGAACATTAAGCAACATTCAGCGTTCGACCATTTCTCTATCCGGGCTGCACCGGTGAAGATCTGAAGATGGTCCTCAGGATCTTCAGTCCCATCATACGTCCTGATGTGGGAAGGCATCTTAATCTTCGATTGGAAATCATAATCGGCTATCTGCCTTGAAAAGCATGATAGGTTACTTGGTTTGTATGGTTTAGCCAAGTCTTCTTCAGCCCTTGCATCCACATTATTGCCGTTGCCATTACTTCCCTGGGAGGCTAGCACCTAGTTGATGAAGTGTTGCCACGGGAAGCTGGCCATCATCTGGGTCATCATGTTGGGCATGAGGTTGAAGCCTTGAAGGCTTCCTGGGCCAACTGAGCAGTTTATTCCGAGGGGAGCGCTCATAACAGCACTTCGTGCTAAAGGGAGCACGGATAGAGCTTGCTCCCACGTGGTTGTTATAGATGCCGGATAGCTTGTTACTGGGGACTGTTGGAGCTGGTCAAGGGTTAGCTCATGCCCCAAAGGAGCACCACTAGTAATTGGTTGGGAAGAGAAGATAGGATGCACCGTAGGATTTGTCATAGTGGACAGATAAGGGTGAGGGTTTGAAGGATTACTGGGACCAGCCTCACTTCTTGTTGTAAAAGGAGGGGGAGGTGGTCCGGGAGACAACGTCGGTTCAGGTTCATCATAGTCGAAACGAATCCTCATTCCTTTTTCTCTTTCTCTACTCACGTGTTGGTTGAGAAGGGACCTCAACTCAAGGAAGTTGTTGGCAACCCCTTCAGGGGTGAGTTCAACACGTGCTGGGCGTCAGAGACACCGATATTGGGAGATGGAACCCCGGATCTGGACGGGGTTGGTGTGTTGAAGGTGAGGAACTCGGGTGTGCTCCCCGGAGTTGAGAAAGAAGTTGGTATAGCCACGTGAGCTTGGCTACTACCCGGAGTAGAAGTGTTTGGAATCTGATTTACTTCTTCCGGGGATCCACTTTCAGACATGGTGATTTTAAGTGAGGAGAGCTACACTACTAGGTCTTTTTGAGAAGAAATAGCGGCGTAGCCCCACGGTGGGCGCCAACTTGTTGATGCAACAAATACAAGACCAACGGTAGTAGCTGGGCTGGTTAGGCAAAAGGGTTGAAGGGTTCAACTTTGCCTAACGCAGGTCGTGGGGTCCCCCCACGTTTGCAAAACGCGGAAGGAGGTTCACTAGTTAGTTTTTGTTATTTGCTGGAGATCCTTCTCTGAATTGTATCCAGATCCGGATGTGGGAGCAAATAGAATGTGTGTGGTGTGTGGTGTGTGTGAAAAGGAGTCACTCGCATGTAAGCAAGTACTCAATGTGAATGACCAGAGATTAGAGAATCAGAGCTGGCCAGGAGATATCTCTTGAAGTAAATGAAGTGTCAATTTATAGGAGAAGACATCTCCCGAAGTAGAATTCATTTGACTAGTGATCCTTCTTGCAGTGAGGGGCTTACCCTTTCGGGGGTTGAAGCCTTTTGTCCCCCGGATAATAGCGTGCATTCCTGTAGACCTGCATTGCTTTTGCGGCTGTGGGTTGGTGAAGCAATCCCTGGATGTGACTGGCTACTGTTCCCGTGTTGCTTTTCCCCTCCTCACAGCTTTTTAAGCCTTGAACCCTTTAACCCTTTAAGCATTTACGCAATTAGCCATTTTATTCAATCTTGGGCTACCCCCGTCATCAACTCTTACCAAGATTTTCTACTTCTTCCCACTCGTACTTGGTATATTTTGTGCAAACAAACATATCAAGAATGATAGTGTCGATCAGTCTCACAAAATACTAGGAATATTCGTTTTACTCGTTGTATCTTTTGCTAAAAGTGACTGTCTTTAGTCTTTACTCTTTACTCTTTAGTACGTGTTGCAATTAGAAAAATAATAGCATATAACTAATTAATAAACGTAGTTGATATCGACACCCAATATAAATAACAATATCTCCTTCTAGATAAAGAAAATATCACCCCATTATGTTTAACTTTTTAGAAACAATTCAACAAGAAAATAATATAAAATTAAATAAATAAATCCATATGGGTACGTACTAATTTTTTTTTCAATAAAGTTACAAATCAAGAACGCGTTTTCATAATCTACACCAATCACTCTAATTCACAATCTATATGTATATATAATCAGATTATATAAATTTTTGATGGACAATGACATTCATGTTAACATATTCACAAAGGAAGCATCCTAGAAGGATTTTATACCGACAAAAACTCCATCACTTCACATCTTATATATGTCACAATGTAATGCATATATTATATATACATCTATATCTATATTGCATCAAAGTAACTATCTTCACTCACATTCAAATGTCTAATGATCAAGTAGTTGCTAGGGAAGATCCAAATGTTATTGATAATGAAACTCTTATGAGAGACATACACGCCTTAACCCCGTCATCCATCCATCCTCCACCGGTTCACCATCCATTACAATCATACTTATCCATGGCTACAAGTGATCATACGTCTCGTGATGATTTTTCAGTTACGAGTTTCAATAATAGTACTTTGGTGGTGGCGGGATCAGTGGTAGAGACTCTTGGAGTCGAAAATGATGATCGTGTGATCATTGGAGGAGGATATGATCGAGTTGATGGTGTGTTGCATCCTTCTTTGTCTAGTAGCAATGTGAGGGAGGTGGGGGTGCCAGTGACAAGTGTGAAGAAAGAGGAGGTTGAATCGAAGATAAGTGCATGGAAGAACGCTAAGATCGCAGAGATTACAAATAGATTCAAGTGTGAAGATGCGATCATTAAAGGGTGGGAGAGCGAGCAAGTTCAGAAGGCGACTTTAAAGATGAAGCAAGCCGAAGTATTGAACTATTCACATTATATGCTCGATTTTCTAGCTTTTTTGTCGCTAAATTCGTCTAACAGCTTATTGACTCGTTTTTATTAATATTTATGTAGAGGAAACTAGAGGAGAAGAAAGCGAGAGCGATGGAAAAGATGGAAAACGAGATAGCTAAAGCGCACCACAAAGCCGAGGAAAGGAGAGCATCGGCTGAGTCAATTAGGGGAACCAAGACGGCTAGGGTTCTTGAAGTGGCTAACTTGATGAAAGTTGTTGGAAGAGCTCCTGTTAAGAGCTTCTTTTAGGACTATAATTATTGATTTTAAAAGGGTTTGCTTGAAAGTGTGTTATAAGGACCCAAACCAAGCTTCTTCACTTTTTTGAGTTGAAGGGTGCCCTATATGAATTGGGCTATTTGTAGTTCTGTCTTAATGTTTCTGTTAATGTTTTATATAAAAGATGGTTCTTTTATGTTTATGTCTATTTTTATTGGTGAGAAGAAAAAAACTGATCAATATTGAGAACCAAATTGATGCAAAATCAAGGGCATAATTTTGTACAAGAAAATGAGGTAAATTTGGGCATTTCAATTGGTAAAAAAAATAGCATATGTGGCCTACCAAGTGGGGGCATACTTTTGATTAATTCTAACCTGCCGTCCTGCCTTAATATAGCATAATATATGGGCTTTGAGTAATGAAAAGGTCCAACAACTAAACAATTGCCGTATTCAAGCCCATACCTTAAAGTATTCACATTCCATCTCCCATAACCAACCCCATTTATAAATTTGATAGAAAATAATCATAAAACATATAAAACACCTCTCCCATAACCAACCCGGCAACCCCATTTATAAATTTGAGAGAAAATAATCATAAAACATATAAAACACCTCTACATCTCATCCCCATCCTCATCCTCATCCTCATCTCCATCCCCTATACTTTTATGGGAAACAATTCAAACCCGTAAATTTGTTTCATATTATTCATCCTCGATATCTTCTTTTCTAATACTTTTTATTGGTGCATGTGAGTGGAAGAAAGAGAAAAAGATATAAAAAGATATAAAGTGGGAGTTGGCTACAAAGGCTAAATTTCCTAAAATGTGTAAAAAGTCATAAAACATAAAAATTTCAACCATAAAACACACAAATAACAAAATGGAGATTACTAAAATCATATCTATGGGTTGTGTTTTGGATGATAAGGGTCTGATAATCGAATGAGGAATAAAAAAGAAATAAGGAATGTATGTTCGGAATAAGTTTATTATACAAATGGTCTTAACATACAAATTGTCTTAAATTAGAAGTGAAGAAGAGATTTTTTTTTTTTCCCATCTAATTAAGTAAGAAGTGAAGACAAGATTTTTCTTTTTCCCTATCTTATTAAGCATGTATTTTAGTTACATGATAAAAATAAATAAAATAGTGTATTTACACTAAGTACTCTAGACACTAGTTACTCTAGAGTAATTATAATGCTTCAAATTTACCCTACTGATGATTATAAATGTCTAATTTGTCCTTACGAGAAAAAAATTAAAACCTCTCACGCGTCATAATTTGGTTGTCGCGTACAGAATGTAGGATTAGAGGAATTGTATTCTACACTTCCTCTATATATATATTTCATTTTTTTAAATAAACATCATACTTAAGTAGATGAAAAAATAATTTTCCTTCACTTCTAATGTTAAAGTCATTTTGTATGTTAAGAATCGTTTTGTATAAAAACACAATAAAGATAAGTGAGGATAAATAATAAACTTAATATGACTAAGGATTTATGGCAAAATGATAGTTAAATGTGGTTTAAAGATTAGAGTTGTAAATAGCAACTAAGTGTAGGGGGTAAAGTGCAAAAGTGACTAAACTTAAATTATTAAAAACAAATTAAACCCCAAACACAGTGGGTGTGTCTGGGGAGCGATCGATCAAGAATAGGCAAGAAGGGGGAAACCCTAAACTCAAGAAATCAAGCAATTGAAGCCTAAATCATAAGATAATCCAGTGCATGAGCCCCCTTTTCGAAAATCTAACCCTAGTTAGTGAAGTGGTAAGTTCAATTTTCTGAAATTATGCTTTGTAGAAGAGGGGTTCAACCCAATCTCGATTTCTTGAATCAAATATGGGAAATCTAAGTTAGAATTGCTTTCTAGAACAAGAATCATGTTTGATTTTAGATTGCATGAGAGGTTGTAGTGAAAACCCACTTTGTGAAATTATGTTATGATTAGGAAGATCATAATGATTATGATTGTATGTTATCTTGATATGTGATCTTATTTGTAATACTTGAATGCTAGATAAATTGATGTAGGACGAAATAGTTATGCAAATTAGAATAGATGTGAATGTTGGATGATGATGATGAACTAGTAAAATTGTGCTTTAAAGACTTGTACCTTATACCTTAATTATGATGCCTACCAAGTGTTTGATGAAATGCTTAAGAGATGAATGTATGTGTAACATGGAAAATGGTATAATGAAGTAAATAGACTAAATGAATGAATGAATGAATGTTGTAATGTAGGCGTGAAGGAAGAAGGTACGAGCACTAGGAAAACGGAAGGCACGCAAGACCAAGGTATGTTCCGTTGCATACAAAACCTTACTTAAATTTTGTTAATAATTATGATGAACAATCCTAGTTATAATGAATATGGTGATTAGTAAGTGAATAGTAAATCCCTTGTGGATTTGATTATGCTAACGAAGGTTATGATAAGCTATGCTAAGTCGACCGGTTCGAATTGAACAAGTCGAGTAAGAATAAGGTACCATCCGTTTAGAACGGGTGGTCATGAATGCAATAACGAATGTATCAAGTTCAATCCGTCTAACGGGTAGAATGAAGGATTTATGTTGAAGCAATCAACCCAATGTTACCGGGTCGTAAGTGTATGTTTGAATCTCATTATGAGAGTATATGCCATACCCATTTAATTGGGTAGTCGTATGCGTAAGAAGAATGAAAGTACATAAACGAATGGAACTAAAACGATGCTATTATAAGCGTAATAAGTAAATGACTAACTGTTTAAAGCTTTGTTGTTGAACGTAGGTAAATCCTCAATTTAGGCGACTTGGAGAATTGGAGCGAGCACATGTTCGTGATATGTCATATCAAGCGCTTCCGCTAGTTGCACTAATGTTTTGGGTCAAAATTTCTATTTTGTACAACTTGTTAATAGACACACATTTTAACATTTGATGTCTAGGTTTTTAGTAGTGTCTTGTCGTACGAATTGTTGAATGGTATTTGTCTTACTTTTGTTTAAAACAGGGGTATATCCGTCTTACGGACGGGTCATGCCCAATTTTTGTCAAAAGCATGTATTAATGTTGTTATTTTGAAGTCTTTTAATTACCTTTGTAAGTTAATTTTTAAAGAAGAAAAACGGTCCTTACAAGTTGGTATCAGAGCCAAGGTCTGAGGGATTCGAGCATAAGATGTGATGCTTGAACTCAAACCGATGGCTCGTTCAAAAGTGTGCTCGTTCCAAGATCGCCAATGAGGTAACAATTTAATTTTTTTGGTAAATACGGGTATGTGTAATGTGCTTATGATGTAACTATTAAGTTAAATAAGTGAAGGGATAATTATGGAGGGCGAAACGATGAGTTCTGGGGATCCCACGGCTGGAAACGGACCAGAAAAGGATTAAAACATGTAAAATAAAGCTCAGCAGCGAATTAACAAACAACGGGCCGTCGCCGACGGCCTGATACCTGTCGCCGACGCCCCCCCCCCCCCCCCCTGACAGCCGACGCCTTGTTTACCTGTCTACGGACAAAGTGGCCGACGCCACGTTTAGGAAGCCCGTCGCCGACGGGGTATGATGCCGTCGCCGACGGGTTGTGGAAACCGATTCCGCCGAAAATTTTTATTTTGTTTTGCTTTTCATATTTTTAGTTTCCAAATAGTCCAAAGGCCTATTAAAAGTTCATTTAGGGTCTATATAAGGCCTAAAAGAATTATGTAACCCCGACTAGTGGTTACGATAGAAGGAGGTGTATAAAAGTCGAAAGTAATACATCGAAAGACACGAATGAATGATGAAAGTTTAAAAGACGAGTAAAGCTTAAAATGTAAGAATGTGAATGAAACGAACACGGATTAATGCACCACAATGTAATGAAAGTTTGAGATTTGTACTAAACGTAAACAATGACAATGTGTAGATGGCCGATACACGAAACGTTAATGAGGATGAAGATAATACTACTAGACAAGAAGCATTTAATAGCAAGGTCACAGAAGTGGCGGAAGAGGTTATGCAAGCTAATCTTCCACGATTAGCTCAAGAAGTAGAAAGTCGGGTGTTGGGAGTTGTGGATGCCATGATGACTAGCAAGATCGAAGAATTAAAGGAACTGATTGAAGGATCTAAAAGTAAAAGCAAAGAACGACGGTGCACGTACAAAGACTTCATGGCGTGCAATCCTGCAACGTATGATGGTAAAATTGATCCGATTGCATGCCAAAGGTGGGTTTCAAACATAGAAGCGGTATTTATACGAAGTCGGTGTGATAAGGAAGACCAGGTGATTTTTGCTACTGGTCAACTTACTCTTCAAGCGAAAGATTGGTGGGATGCACATAGTAAGGAAGTTGGGGAGGACAAGTTGCAAGAGATGACTTGGCAGGAATTCAAGGAACCTTTTATGAAATACCATTGTCCTCAATCAGCCGTTGATAAGATTCAGGAGGATTTCTTACGCCTCCGGCAGAAAAATGAAACGATAAACGAAAAATCAAACACGTTCATGGATAAGATGAAGTTTTGCGGAGACTTTGTGAAGACAGAAAGAATGAAGATCAATCGCTTTTATGGTATACTAAAGGCGGAATTTAGGGAGTTTATCACTCCCTCAAAGTGTGAAACCCTTGACGAGCTTATCAATCTGGCACGTGATAGAGAAATTGAAATTAAGAGGCAAGAAGAACGTGGTGAAAAGAGGTCGTTAGAAAAGGGGACAAATGCAAGTCCATCTAAAAAGGCGAGGTTCCAAGATCAGGGAAGGAAAGATAAGTCGAAGGGTAATATTAATCCTTGCAAGACATGTGGGAAGCTACATACAGGGGAATGCCTTTTGGGTAAGAAGGGGTGCTACAAATGCGGTGAAGAAAGGCACACCTCCTACAAGTGCCCCAGCAACCCGAAGACTTGTTTCAACTGCTTCCAAAAAGGGCATGTTAAGTCAGAATGTCCTAAACTTCAGCAAGGGTCGAAGAAAGAAGGAAAGAATGAGGATAGCTCTTGGGCGAAAGGAAGAATGTTCCAAATTACGTCCGAAGAAGCTAAGTCTCACCCGAATGTGGTCTCAGGTATCTTCTTGTTAAATTCCTTGCCAGTATACGTATTGTTTGATACCGGAGCCACCATGTCATTCATTTCGAGTGAAATAGTGCAACACCCTTCCTTTAAAATTGAAAGAATGATGGCACCCTTAGAAGTAGAAATAGCCGATAGCAAAAATTATTTGTTGCATGAAATCTGTAGAAGTTGCAAGTTAACTATAGAAGATGAGGAATTTGACATCGACCTTATACCTATGGTTTTGGGGGAATTTAAAGTAATAGTGGGGATGGATTGGATGTCCCAAAACCATGCGAAAATAAATTGTGAAAATAAAACCATAACTGTCCAAACTCCGGGTGGAAACCAATTAAAAATCCAAGGAGAAAGAAACGTAGAAGCGAAACTATGTACTATTGCCCAAGCAGTCAAGTATGTAATTAACGTAAGTAGGGCCTATTTAGCTTATGTAGTAGACGCTCGACAGAGCCTCCCGAAGTTTGAAGATGTTGAGGTCGTGAACGAATTTCCGGATGAATTGCCGGGACTCCCTCCCGAACGAGAAATAGAGTTTTGCATCGAATTGAACCCGGGTGCGAAACCGGTAGCGAAGGCTCCCTATAGATTGGCTCCCACCGAGATGCGGGAGTTAATGACACAACTACAAGATCTACTAGATAAGGGCTTTATACGCCCGAGTGTGTCGCCTTGGGGAGCGCTTGTCTTATTTGTTAAGAAGAAAGATGGGTCGATGCGCATGTGCATCGATTACAGGGAATTAAATAAGCTGACCGTGAAGAACCGCTACCCTTTACCTCGAATTGACGATCTTTTTGATCAATTACAAGAGGCGAGTTGGTTCTAAAAAATAGACTTACATTCGGGGTATCATCAAGTCAAGGTACGAGAAGAAGATATTGCAAAGACCGCATTTAGAACCCAATATGGACATTACGAGTTCCTAGTTATGTCCTTTGGGTTAACGAATGCTCCAGCAGCGTTTATGGATCTTATGAACCGGGTATGCCGACCCATGTTAGATAAATCTGTGATCGTGTTCATAGATGATATTCTAGTCTACTCGCAAAGCAAGACTGAACATGCGAGACACTTGCGTGAAGTACTTGAAGTTCTCCGTAAGGAGAAACTTTACGCAAAATTCTCAAAATGCGCCTTTTGGCTCAGAGAGGTGCAGTTTCTCGGCCACGTGATAAACTCGAAAGGTGTCTTGGTTGATCCGTCGAAGATTGAGGCAGTAATGAAGTGGGTTTCCCCAAAAACTCCAACTGAAGTAAGGAGCTTTCTAGGCCTTGCTGGCTATTACAGGAGGTTTATACAAGACTTTTCAAAAATAGCGTTACCCTTAACGAAGTTGACGAGGAAGAAGGAAAAGTTTGTGTGGGGCAAAGATCAAGAAGATGCCTTTCACTTGTTAAAAGAAAAGTTGTCTAGTTCTCCGGTATTAACACTCCCAGATGGAACGGAAGATTTGGTTGTTTATTCAGATGCTTCACATCAGGGTTTAGGATGTGTTTTAATGCAAAGGGGAAAGGTTATCGCGTATTGTCACGGCCCCCGACTCGGTTTGACCCGTTTCAGGAGCCGCGGGACAGAAATCCCGTGGTATTTAATTAACAGCGGAAGTTTTCTTCAGGATCTTTTAAAACTGAAATATTTCCCGATTATTTTATTTCACAACTTGGGATAAAACCTGGTAATTTACAATCTTGAGATTTCACGAAGAAATCTTTTATTTTACAAAACATGTTTCTTTATTTTATACTGAGCCACTTCCTTAAGCTTGTAGTGCTTCGCGGCAATTTTCCTGGATCACAACAGATCACCTGAAACATGTTTGAAAAAGGTTTTGTCAGCGGGAAATACTGAGTGAATCATTCTATTTATGAAAATGATTCGGTTCTTATAATTTACAGTATTAAGAGAGATTACAATGTTCAGATATCAAACCAACTACCCACAGTACTTGTCACTCGACCATCCATCGGTAGCCTCTTTGCCCGATGGTGTCTGTGATTATGGTCATATCACTCATTGGCTAACTCGTTGTCCAATAGTGACGGTTATCAAGTAATGTATACAAAACCCCACATACCGGCTGTAACTTGGTGATTACATAAACTTAATCACTGTAATTATAACTTTTGAAAATAAACATACTTTTGTAAACAGATTTGATAAAAAGAGACAATGACTCACATTGCAGATTTAATTATGAACAGAGCTTAGCCTACTGATTAGCCTTGATAACCTAGTTTAAATAATCAAGCACACAAACTAGGTTAGTAACTTAATACAACATTTACGACAACTCACGAGATTAAAACCTTCACAACGAATGACAAAGTGCGATACTTAAACATCCATCGATTTAACGACGAATGACAAAGCATAAACCCTAATGTGGGCAGCACTTAAACATCCATTGGATAGTTTAATCAATCGGACATTGAATCGTATCAGCAATCGAGTTATTACCCTGATTGCGGCGGCGATTAGTGATCCGTGTGTGTTAATTGTGGTAAACAGACAATATCTCAGTGTATTTTGTGAATTTTTACGTCGAACTGAAGCCAGGAATCAAGTCCCAGGCCCCTGTATTTATACAAGAAATTGACATCTCCCGCGTGTCGCGGAAGATGTCATGGATGTTGTCGCGACTCGCCTGGGGTACCCATCTACCCTAGAGTAGCCTTGTCACTAGTATAGGCCTGCTGAGTCGACGTTTCGTGAATTCTCAATTTAGACAATGCTTTTTAGAGATAATTATTAGTTAGGGTTTACCCCCCTTAAGTTTTAGGGGCCCTGATTCTAATTTCAAATGTTCTGAAAATTTTAGGGATTATGCAGAATCACTTGGGTTTCTCAATTAGGGTTTCCTATTGGACAATTTAATTAAATAAATATGACTTTTGATGAGAGTTGTTACACGTATGCATCAAGACAACTTAAACCGCATGAAGGAAACTACCCGACTCACGACTTAGAGTTGGCGGCAGTAGTTTTCGCCTTAAAGATATGGAGGCATTATCTCTACGGTGCAAAATGTACAATCTACTCGGATCACAAAAGCCTCAAATATTTCTTCGAGCAGAAAGACTTAAACATGAGGCAACGGAGATGGTTAGAACTTATCAAAGACTACGATTGCGATATCCTTTACCACCCGGGAAAGGCGAATGTGGTGGCCGATGCGTTAAGCCGAAAAGAGTATCCACCTCCCATCCAAGTAAAGTCCATGAAGATGATTGTTACACCACGTTTGTTTGATATGATAAGAGATTCCCAAATAAAGGCTCTTGGAGCGGAAGATTTAAAGAAAGAAAGAAAGATTAAAAGGTGTGGTTGATAAGCTAGAAGAAAATTCGACCGGACTCAAGACGAGATTCGGCCAAATTTGGATACCTCGTTTCTGTGAAGTCAAGACTGCGTTACTTGAAGAAGCTCATAAGTCACGGTATTCGGTTCACCCCGGGGCTACAAAGATGTATCGGGACTTGAAGATCAATTATTGGTGGCCGGGCATGAAACGTGATATTGTTAAGCATGTCGCGAAATGCTTAACATGTTCCCAAGTGAAAGCAGAGCATCAAAAACCATACGGGGAATTGCAACCCTTAGAGATTCCGGTATGGAAATGGGAGGAACTAACGATGGATTTGGTAACCAAGCTTCCTAGAACGAAAAAGGGGCACGATACAATATGGGTAATCGTAGATCGACTTACGAAAAGCGCTCATTTTCTACCCATCAAAGAGGATTACTCTTCCGAGAAAATGGCAGAAACATATATGAATGAGATCATATCTCGACACGGAGTGCCCGTGTCAATCGTCTCGGACCGGGACACTAGATTTACCTCTCGCTACTGGCAAAAGTTTCACGAGAGTGTGGGCACAAAGCTACACATAAGTACCGCCTACCACCCTCAGACTGGCGGTCAATCAGAAAGAACCATTCAAACACTTGTTGATATGTTGAGAGCGTGTGCCTTAGACTTTGGGGGAAATTGGGATGACCATCTACCACTAGTGGAATTTTCTTATAATAATAGTTACCATAGTGGCATTCAAATGGCTCCTTATGAATTACTTTACGGGAGAAAATGTAGAACTCCCGTATGCTGGGGTGAAGTGGGGCAAAGAGAGCTTGCGCCAAGTGATTTAATAGCAGTAACAAATGAAAAGATAGAATTGATTAGAGCTCGACTGAAAGCAGCCCAGTATCGGCAAAAAGCTTATGCAGACAAGAAAAGGCGCCCTATTGAATTTCAAGTCGGAGATTACGTTCTGCTGAAAGTGTCCCCATGGAAGGGTATAATCCGTTTTCGCAAACGGGGTAAGTTAGGCCCTCGATATATTGGACCGTTCAAAATCTTGGCTCGAGTTGGAAGGGTTGCATATCGATTAGAATTACCGCCTGCTCTAGACGGGATTCACAATACCTTTCACGTGTCGCAGTTAAGGAAGTGTATTGCGGATGAAACCGCGTTAGTGCCTCTCAATGATATCGAGTTGGACGAGGGGTTGAACTATGTCGAAAAACCAATAGCCATTAAAGACGTCAAGGTGAAGAATCTCCGCAATAAAGCTGTTAGACAAGTGTTGGTTCAATGGCAACACCGAAAGGGGTCGGAACTCACATGGGAAGCGGAAGATGAAATGAGGAAGCACTATCCTTTTCTGTTTGGTATGTGCACGTTTAAATTTGTTATGTGCCCAGGTTTCGGGGACGAAACCTCTTTTAAGGGGGGTAGACTTGTAACACCCCAAAAATAAAAACACAATAAAGATAAGTGAGGATAAATAATAAACTTAATATGACTATGGATTTATGGCAAAATGATAGTTAAATGTGGTTTAAAGATTAGAGTTGTAAATAGCAACTAAGTGTAGGGGGTAAAGTGCAAAAGTGACTAAACTTAAATTATTAAAAACAAATTAAACCCCAAACACAGTGGGTGTGTCTGGGGAGCGATCAATCAAGAACGAGTAAGAAGGGGGAAACCCTAAACTCAAGAAATCAAGCAATTGAAGCCTAAATCATAAGATAATCTAGTGCATGAGCCCCCTTTTCGAAAATCTAACCCTAGTTAGTGAAGTGGTAAGTTCAATTTTCTGAAATTATGCTTTGTAGAAGAGGGGTTCAACCCAATCTCGATTTCTTGTATCAAATATGGGAAATCTGAGTTAGAATTGCTTTCTAGAACAAGAATCATGTTTGATTTTAGATTGCATGAGAGGTTGTAGTGAAAACCCACTTTGTGAAATTATGTTATGATTAGGAAGATCATAATGATTATGATTGTATGTTATCTTGATATGTGATCTTATTTGTAATACTTGAATGCTAGATAAATTGATGTAGGAGGAAATAGTTATGCAAATTAGAATAGATGTGAATGTTGGATGATGATGATGAACTAGTAAAATTGTGCTTTAAAGACTTGTACCTTATACCTTAATTATGATGCATACCAAGTGTTTGATGAAATGCTTAAGAGATGAATGTATGTGTAACATGGAAAATGGTATAGTGAAGTAAATAGACTAAATGAATGAATGAATGTTGTAATGTAGGCGTGAAGGAAGAAGGTACGAGCACTGGGAAAACGGAAGGCACGCAAGACCGAGGTATGTTCCGTTGCATACAAAACCTTACTTAAATTTTGTTAATAATTATGATGAACAATCCTAGTTATAATGAATATGGTGATTAGTAAGTGAATAGCAAATCCCTTGTGGATTTGATTATGCTAACGAAGGTTATGATAAGCTATGCTAAGTCGACCGGTTCGAATTGAACAAGTCGAGTAAGAATAAGGTACCATCCGTTTAGAACGGGTGGTCGTGAATGCAATAACGAATGTATGAAGTTCAATCCGTCTAACGGGTAGAATGAAGGATTTATGTTGAAGCAATCAACCCGATGTTACCGGGTCGTAAGTGTATGTTTGAATCTCATTATGAGAGTATATGCCATACCCATTTAATTGGGTAGTCGTATGCGTAAGAAGAATGAAAGTACATAAACGAATGGAACTAAAACCATGCTATTATAAGCGTAATAAGTAAGTGACTAACTGTTTAAAGCTTTGTTGTTGAACGTAGGTAAATCCTCAATTTAGGCGACTTGGAGAATTGGAGCGAGCACATGTTCGTGATATGTCATATCAAGCGCTTCCGCTAGTTGCACTAATGTTTTGGGTCAAAATTTCTATTTTGTACAACTTGTTAGTAGACATACATTTTAACATTTGATGTCTAGGTTTTTAGTAGTGTCTTGTCGTACGAATTGTTGAATGGTATTTGTCTTACTTTTGTTTAAAACAGGGGTATATCCGTCTTACGGACGGGTCATGCCCAATTTTTGTCAAAAGCATGTATTAATGTTGTTATTTTGAAGTCTTTTAATTACCTTTGTAAGTTAATTTTTAAAGAAGAAAAACGGTCCTTACATTTACACTATATGTTAGGTCAAGAATTATGAAATATTTTAACAATAGGTTCGTAATCTGTTAAACTATTGGTAATGGCCGAGTTGATGAACTAAAAGAATTATTTTTTTCTGTTGCTTTATTTTACACGAATTGTCATTTATGACAAAGTTGGTTTCATTCAAGGCAGGCAATGACATTCTTGATTGTATGCATCTTATTAATAGTTTTTCATAGCCTTGTAAAAAAAATTATAATATAACACCATATTCGACAGAGGACTTAAGGACCCTATCTCTTTCCTTTACGTTGACGCTTATCAATGAACTGCGTATCCATGACCACACCTTTCTTTCTCTTCCCCTTTCACAAAACCTCTCATTGTCTTCCACATATCGCACGTACTCACTCAGTCACTCTCTCTTTCATGCCTGCAACATTCTTCCTTCTCTCTCCCACGTTCGTTGTTTGTAGAGCTCAAAAGCTCTATCAAAGATGCTCTAAGCAAACAAAATGTCATATGTTTGTAGGTTGTTATTTATGTATCTTTCCAACTCTCGGTATCAATTATGATTATTGTTACAACATCACACACACTAATTTTATATTTTGTAGTTGCAAAAGATTAAACTTAACGCGGATAACTTGTGTTCAAATTAAATATATCTTGTGATGAACCATAGGTTTACGTTTTAGTAGTTGGCAAACTCTAAAACTCGTTAATTTTAACCTTTATGTGTGCATCCAAATACATATACACAATGACCAGATAGATTACAAAGATTAAAATCCAAGATGATCATAAGACTCTTGGGTGTGGCTTCAGGAAGGCCTGCGAGGAGCAGATGTGGAGGGGGACCCCGACGGGGAACACCGCCCCAGTCCCAACATCAATGCAATCGGGGGATTCTCCCTGTTCATCACGAAACAGCTTCTCTCTCATTGGATGAGGATGGATAGGGATGGATGGGAAACCATTTCTTCTTGATGAGGAAGAGGAAGGAAAAGAAGAACATAGTGAGGTGGAGGTGATGTGAAGGCGGGGAAAACGGGACCATACCCCGTAGTCTAACAATCCAAAACAAGAATCAAATAAGGATGCGTGATGCGAAGAACGTAGTCAACAAAGTGTACATTCAAACAAAAAATTAGGAAAACATAGTCCTAGTCCTAGATCACCAGAAATTCACAAATACATGTGTCCCTACCATGTTACTTTCATATCATTTGTATCTAGATAATAGTATAAAACAATCATTTGTCTCTAGAAAATAATATAAAACAAATGTCTCTAGATAATAATATAAAAAAAAAAAAGAAAAAAAAACACTGCAAATTTTCTAAGGATTAAATTAATTAATCGTCAAAAAGCTTGATAAAGTATGTTGACAAAATGTAAATCGTGTAATCAAAACCGTACACGTGTTTTCGTATGCGCCGAATAAGCTTCTTCCAGCTCACGTGTGGCCCAGCAACCGGCGGCAGTGGAAAATGAATGGATGAATTTGAATCAAAATTGGTCTTGCTCTTGGGCCCATTCCTTGGACCAGTTGAGCATGTGGGTTCCTTTATTCTATTTTTTTAACCGCAAATTTGAATAACTGATGGACTATTAGAGTATCATTGTGTCACCACTCACCAGTGGAACCATCCGATTATTTCCATCTCCACTATGTAATAATATGTACACACCAATTAAGAAGGAAACCCAATAAATTTGAGAAAAACTCCTTTGGGGAAATTGAACCTATGACTTGATGGTCATAATCCCCCCTTTGTGGAAATCGAACACATGACTTGATGGTCATAAGCCTTAGCCTACCCTCAAATGCCACTAGGCTATAATGCCATTGGCTTTTAGAGCATTCACATCTTATTCATCATTTTTTACCCTATAATTACACAAAAAAACAACTATCTTTTCTATCTCCTTTCAATTAAATAATATTTTTTATGCGTTTATCATTACCCTTTCTCTCACTTCCACTCACAGGCACTTTCAAAATATATTAAAAAGTTATAGAGGGTGAACAATGTCCCGTCAAATATACAGATGAACAGTAACATTTTTTCTCTCATCCACTCACAATCACCTTTTATAACTTTTATAATATGAAAACCTCTTCTCACAGATTTTGGTGACTAGGATGTGAATCCTCCTCCTCCTTCTTCTTCTTCTTATTATTATTATTATTATTATTATTATTAGAGTAAATTACTTTTTGACTATGTGTCTTTTAGTGGTTTTAACCACTTGAGTCCAAAATCAAAAAGTTAGCCATGTGCCCCTAATAGTTCATTTTATAACGTTTTGAGTCCCTGTGTTTTGGTAGTTTTAACCACTTGAGTCCAAAATCAAAAGTACATGTGTTAAAAGATGCCAACATGGTATAGCCCAGTTGGTCAGGGGAGTTTTCCGTAAGGTTTCTCCTCTGAGAAGGTCCCAGGTTCGACTCCTGTTGTGTACATATTGGGATTTCAGTATGGAGTTGGGCCTGGGCAGGGTTTAAGAGCTTGTCTCGCCCTGTGGGGTAGTGGGTCCTTTGGCCCCTACAATTGTCGTTCAAAAAAAAACATGTGTTAAAAGATTGGACTCAAAATGTTATAAAATAAGTGGTTAAAAACTCAGGACGTTAAACTTTTATTTTGAACTCAAGTGGTTAAAATCACAAAAAATAGGGACTCAAAAAGTAATTTACTCTTATTATTATTATAACTTTTGAAAATACGTGAATATAATTAGGTTTTTACTTATTATCTTTGGCATGTTTAAAAATAGGTAGTGTTTGGGTTAACATGTTTTACCAGCCAAATTGAATGAGTCGTGTTATGGGTGGCATATTCAACCTGTTTAATTAAACACGTCAAATTGTTAGCCAATCTATTGTTATGAATCAACGGGCCAACTTATCTATAACTCGATTACTACAACCCTGTTGACTCGTTTATAACTAGTTTAACATGTTTACACTTTATTGCGAGTCATCAACTAGTCAGACACATTTACATTGAATAAGATGAATAAATATACTTGGTAGTTTTAATGGCTAGTGAAATTGTGACTGAGACGATTCTTTACAACATGCATGTTTCATATTTAATACTTCAACCACATTCGCAAGATTATGCACCGATTATAGTTATGTTTTTGTCGTACTAGTAGTAGAATTTCATTAGTACAATAACACATGTTACATGGTTTTCCTCAAAGGCTATGTGTAGCCCCTTCGTCTCTCGTGGCCAACCATTTCAAACTTATCGATATGGGTTATACTGGTCTCGTCCTGTCATGAACTAAAGCCCAACTCCTGACCAATGGTACACTAGAAGTTCTGCACAACTTTCCTTAATCACTCAAACTCTTTGCAATAAGACGCAAGAATAGCCGGATTTCAACACAATTAAGTATTTGCGACCTACAAAACATTTGAACCGTCACAATTAGTTTCATTTGTTTTAGGTTATAGTATTATGTATTTTTCACATATGTCTAAACTTTAGTAGTTAGTACATAACTACTATCTGTCACACCATGGCTTTGCGGAAGCGTGGGTTATTTGGTGTGACGTCTTAATACCATAGCAACAATCATAACAATGCTATATGATAAAAACATGAGATATTCATCCATTAATAAAGTTTAGAAAAATCCCATTTTCAACAATCACAAAATAAGTTACAAACCTTAACTTGATTTAATTGAGTTTATAAAGACTTAGCAAAAGACTTTAAACAATACTAGGTTTGGAGATATGTAACCCGTCCAGGAAGAGGTTACACCTTCTAAACCCTGGATGACTTCATTATTCAAACGCAGCTTGAAAATACGTGCATACCGTGCCAGATCCGTTAGTTTCCTGAAATACATGTAGTTTGAAAAGTCAACATAAAGTTGAGCGAGTTCATGTGTAAGTGAGTATGTACAAACATTTGAAAATGTTGTAAGTATGTATAAAAGTCCCTGGTATGTAGCAATTAAGGAAAAAAGATATCACCATTGGGTTGCAAAGCCAATGATATGTTTGAAGTGCTGTAGGAAGACTCAAACCTAGCAGATTTTGCGTCGGGCTGAAAGTCACCACCTGGTTCATTCGGCGGACTCAGGGGTTGGGCTCGCTACACCCAGATAGATCTACCGCTAATGACCCTCGGTCCTACAATGAGGATTAATGGCCTCCAGTTCCCGCCTACCCACTCACATGATCTAAGTAGTAACCCTCCTTAAGCTAACCATACCATGTAAAAAGTATTCGTAATCATGGTAACATGTATTTCACCCCCGAAGTATAAAAACTGAAAACAGTTAAGAGAAAAGGGGGGACATGAACTCATTGAAGTGCGTATCCAGCAACGTCAATCTCCAACTCTATCTGCTGCGTGACGACCTACACGTATTAATTCCTATTAGACGGACGGCCGTGCCTTGGCTTAAGGTTTAACGTTTTTGGGAAATAGTTAGACAACTATTTCATATTTACACTTCTTAATCATTAAATAAATATATTCCTTCCCAAAGATGGGGGTATTAATACATGTGCGTTTTATAATTCTGAAAATATATTTTTAAGTCTCACTTGAAAATATATTTTAATTCACTTGTCTAAAATATTCTGTTTCCAAAATATACATATTTTTCCCAAAAATATTATATTTTACTTCATACAATTTTTCAAAATAATACTTTATCAAAATACACATTTAAGAGTATTTTCCGAAAATACGCCAGTTACATTTTAGAGTTCGCGTTGTATAAACAATACCGATGTAACTTAAATATTTATTTGTGAGGACGTTGGTATTATTTTGGAGTCGTGTTTTCATGATATCTCAAGTAATATTATCTTTACTCTAAAAAGAATATATTTCTTGTTCACAAAATAATCACGTAAGCACACAAGCGTTTTATTATGGAATATATATTCTCAATATATATTTAACAAGTTTCATTTATGAAAATCTACCCCCGACACTTGGTTATTTTGTAATAAAAATCATGGCGAAATTTATATTTTGGAAAACAAGTTAAAAATATATTTATAACACTTGTCACCAAAAACATTTCTAAGTGTTATATTTTCTGGAAAAATTTCGCCAGAGTTTCCTCTGTAAACGGAGGCGTCCACGCTTACTAGCGTATCATTTTCTTTTGTAAAATCATTCAATCAGTTCTCAATTAACCAACCCGACATTTAGACATGCAAAACACTACTTATATCGTTTCAGTTTTAATATACAAAACTGGGCCGTTTTCGAGTATTTTAATAAATTAGTTATCTTATTCCAAAAATTCCCAAATTTTTATAGAATGTCTTATACGAACCAAAAATTATTGTGTAAAAATATCAGGGTCCAAATCATCACCAATATTTTATAGAAAATCATTTTCCGGACCGAAATCAGATTTATCTTTTTCTGACCACAGTCCGCGGAATAATTTATTTAAAATTCATCGAGAGTCCGATTTACGAAATTCCAGTGAGAGAGTTACAAATACATCGGTGTTCATCTACAGTATAAATTTTATGATCTGACTCTACACAGAAATCAAGTTATGACTAAAAATATGACTCTCATTTACTACTGTAAAAATGCAGCTTTAGCTGCTGTTACATAATGACACTTTAAAAATAGTAAACGAAGTCCAAAAATTATAATTCTGGTGCCATTAGAACCGTATTTCATAATGACACGTTGTAGACTCAAGAAAATCAATTTTTCGTTTAGTTATGACCTGTTTACAGCCAGTTAAAGTCGGCTGAAAATGCAAATCAGCAAGCTGTTTATAGTATAAGTGCCATTAAAGAGTACACATACGATTACCATTCATTCTAATACGATTAACATCAGGTCATAAGCCATTTACAGCAGGTTTTGTTTATTTATTTCAGATTTAACATGTATTCATCATCTTTTAACACTACCTCATCTCTTTATCCAACCTTCATCCTTTATGTTCAAGATTAGTTTAAGTTCTTTAGAGTTCTTATACTTTTGATCTTTAAACACTATTAACCACTTAAATAACAAGTAAAACACAAGGATCTAAGTGCTTACCACTAGCACAAAGCTAGGAGAGTTCAAGTGAAGAAATGGGGTGGTTAAAAGAAAACGAGAGATGCCCTTGAGATTCCGAAAGCACCGGGCCTCCTTGTATGTCACCTCGCACCCTTGTATGTATGTAAAATAGCAAGAGCAAAACTTGATGGTGATGGTGGGTGTATGTGGGATCTCGGACGAACACCAAAGGGAGAGAAGAGAGAAGAGAGAGGAGCAATTTTGTGTTGGGGATTTATGAATGAAGGTGTTAACCTTGTGTGTAAACTTATAGCTCAACTTTGTGCTTTACCCATCAAATAATATGCCTCTAAGATATTAGACATAATCAAATAAAATATTCAAAAGGGTGAGGGGTGTGTCCCCCTTGGGGAACCAATCGGTTGGGGGGGGGGGGGGTTCATAGTTAGATTTGGATGATATAGTTAAGAACTAGTTATGTTTAGTTGGGATTTAAATAGGTTATTTATGTGTTATGTAATCTAACGGGTGTTAGGGTATTCGGGGACCCTAACTAGTTCAGGAAAGGATAAACAATGTCATTGACAATATTTTTATGTTCCGGGTAAAGTCCGGTTGTTCGGTTGGATACTGATCCGTTAAAGTGCTAAATAAGCATTTAAAGTGTCGTTAATATTAGTTTTAGTGACACAATAAATTCCCGACACTTTGGAAAGTGTCTAGTATTATTTTCCCATGTTTTTGCACTTTACTAGTTAAGTTAAATGCTGAATTTTAGTAGAAAGTGCAGAATTTTTGTAGTTAAAGCATGTTTTAGGCACATCCGGTCACTATAACTATCACCTAGTGACGCAGTTCTACAATCCTCACCTCCCTACACTCCCTACTAGTGTAGTAATCTATTCCCGGCTCATACTGGCCTTAGAGACAGTGTCTGTCTAGTGCTGGCTATGTCAGCATGTTTACTGGGTTATCCGTTCATTGTGTTACTGTGCTTTTGTGCATCAAGTTTGTCACTATGGTTCTGTGTAATAAAGGAGTGACAGTAATAAAGTATGATGCATGTATATGTATGTATCAGAAATCAAGTAGCAGTTTAATCACAATTGTAAGCAAGCACGATAATTAAGCATTAATTAAATATTGATTAATTCGTACGGATACCTGATTTGGTGAGGGTTGTCACATTCTCCCCCCGTTAAAGAAATTTCGTCCTCGAAATTTGTACTACCTTAACTCCTTATGGTTAAGTCACACATGTATGTATATGGATAATATCGGAGTAGATAATCATCAAACCGAAACAAACATTACTCACATTAGGTGAGTCCAAGAATATATAACAACCCGAATCCTAGGGTTAAAAGGTATGTGCTTTTAGCATTGGATGTCAGCGGTACAAGACGCATTTGACGTATAGTCTAGTGTAATCCAGCTAGCAGGGGTTCCACAAAAGTGGAGTTTTGACTAATAAGATTTTTAAACGATCGGTTGCAATATGCAAATGAGTTTTCACAAACCATAGCACCCGCTATATGAATTCAAAATCAATCAACTCAAACGTAATAGTAAAATGATCTGTCAACTCCTGAATAAATGTCTGGTAAGGTTTAGTGTGTTAACATTTTTTTTTTGAATGGTGAAGATACACCGAATGGAATACAAGCGAATTTGGTGTATCATTGTCTTGATTCGTAGTTGCATCAGTAATGTTTAAATGATAAATCAAACAAAAGTATGTGTGGTCTCGTGTGAAACGGTTAACCATGATTAGCACAAGCTACAAGTTTATGATGACACCACAAGGTGTCGTAATGGCATTATCCAATAATAGTGGTGACTGAACAAGTTCACCGCGTTTGAAATCAAATGAAAGTGTACTGAGACAATCTGAAGATTTGATTTATACCATGTTATAGAGTTTCCAATTAAATACGGAACATCAAAGGACCACTGTTTCCAATCGAAGATGAAAAGTAATAAGTATCGCAAGGCATTTGATTGACAACGAAAGAATCGTTAGGAAGTACATTGTGCTTATGAAATGAATATATGTACCATTTCCTTAACACACAATTGTGTTGAGACCGCTTTAATCGTGAAGATCCAAAATGGATTGTTGACAAATAAATGGGCAATCAAATTCGTGTATGAAATGAGTAACCCAATTAAGCGCAAGCTTCAATTTTGTGGAAGTATCCCATAAGGTATCGAAATCAATCAACGGTCCAGTGGAGTCATAGACCAAACAAGTCTACTACGACTCGAGACAAAAGAATCTCTGCAAAAATAGTTGAATATGATGCCCCCAATACATCATATAGCGTTTCAAGTTAAGCCTGTGAACTGGATAAGTTCAAGCAATTGAACTTGGTTTCAACGTAACCCGACAATAAACGTATGTATCAACAAGGAATTCTCGGCATGGTAGCAAAATAAACCATGAACGTAACTTGAAAGAAAGCGGTTTCAAGAAAGTGTGTTGGCTTGGTAACAAAAGAGCCAACAATAACAATAATGTAGGTCATCCGATTCACGATTCAGTGACTAGGTTTAGCGAGGCAAGGTTTAAATTTAAATGAAGTGTTTGTTCGAAACGAAACTACATGCGTAACAAATGATGCATGTGTGTCGTGAGAGTTCCCGATTGCTGAAATAATGACTACTTGTTAAAATGAAGAAATGACCAGGTATCGAAACATACGTGTGTTCGCTCTCAGCGAAGAAAATCAACGTGATGCAACTACTTCGAGGGGAGTAGAGATGCAGCTATCTACTCGTTAGAAGTAAAAGTGAAGACTTCAACGGAAGAAAATTTAAGTACTTTCGGTTTTGTTAACTGAAATGACAAGTTGTCAAGTTAATGATGTTTGATTGAGTTGACAGATATGGTTCCTAAGTAAAACCCTTACGAGTTTGGTCCTGGGTTCCCAAAGGTCCTAGATATAAGTTTTCTAGATTCTCCAGATTTCGTATCCCGTGTGGATCCGGTTTGTACATTGTGTAGGAAGCACCATTTTGTCTATGTCTAAGAACAAGTCATTGTCTCACAATTTCGCCCTGATATACTTTCTTACTGAATTTCACCGCTAACGATGCTCGATCGTCGCTCAGTTGTGTAGTAGTAGTTGGGTCCTCATAGTCAGTTATGTAAGAGGTTCGTTAACCCTTAGTAAGAGTCACCAACTCTTGTGCGTTAGCTCGTTCGGCTCCTGGTAGTTGATGTTTATTTGGAAATCATCATCCTCCTTTTTGACGAGCAGAAATGGGGTTACCCAAAAATGGAAATTTTGGTCTGTTATCTTCCTTCTCTATCCACTGCTAAAACTTCACTGTCAATCCTTGCATTTTCGAAGGTGTAAATCGCTCAGGGTGCATTGACTACAGGCGCGACGCCTGAAATCAAATCGATGCAAAAATTCGACTTGTCGTTGGAGAGATGATTCTGGCTAGTCTTCGAAGAAGACTTCAGGATATTCCCCGATCACGGGGGTATCTTTAAGTTTTAGTTCTTCGGCTCCCTTGTCCTCGACATGAGCCATAAAACAACCCATCCTTTCCGCAACAACTTTCGTGCCCTCAAGCAATTCGTGATCTGTAGAGGCGTATCCTGCTTTGTGATTCACGATCATTCCTACATTCGTCATCGAGGTGCGGATATCAATCTCCGCTCGACCGCTTGCCAACTAATACATCCAATTACCACGTTGAAGCTTCCCAACTCAACTGGCAATAGATCTAGCGTAGACTTACGCTCTCCGGTTTTTATCTTGTCGCCCCCAGTTACTGCGTTGGCTTCAACTAGCTTTCCCTAAGCTAGTTCTAATGGGTACCGGAACATCTACTTACTCGCTACTTAAACCAATTATACTCTTGAACTCTAGCGGTGCGAATCGTAAAATTTGCAACAGTATTTGGCAATACAGACGCACAACATTGAGTAATTCGGGACGTACCGATATCCATGCTTGAATCCCTGGCGTGTCTCCCTAGCTCCGGTGGGGAGTTTTCATTCTTGTGCCTGATTGTTTTTAGGGCAATATTTTCTGAAATGCTTTTTGCTTCCACAGTTAAAACAACCTCGGGCACGTTTCTGTTTATCACTCATTCTGCCTTGACAATTGTCATTGTCGTTGTCCCCTTCGTGATTCTCACTACCGTCTTGGCCTCCATTTCTACTTTCAGTACATTGCCAACAAGTTTCTTTAGGATGCCCCCTCTTTCCACAGTTAGCACATTTCCCATATCTACATTGCCCGACATGATAACGTAAACAATTGTCGCACTTAGGTAGGATACCCATGTAGTCTTTTCCCTTTTTGGCCTTCTTCTTGCTACTCCCCCGAGTAATCATCTTGAAATTTGCGAGCTTTCTCTTGTTATCCCCAGATGCCTCTATAGCAGTCTCATTTTTCTCCTCAGCAGTGGAAAATTCTCCTCGTCTAACTGCTTCTTCCGTGAGTGCCATGCTTATGTTGATAGCCTCGGTGATCGTTGAAGGTTTAGATGTTGTTACCAGGCTTAGAATCTGAGGTGCCAATCCCCTTATGAACTGTTCAATTCTCTTAAACTCTGGTGCCCCCAGGAGTAAGGCAACTTGTGATAATTCGTTAAATCTCTGCACATACTCTGCTATCTTTGGTCCTTCCATTTTCAAGTTCCACAGTTCTGTTTCCAGCTTCTGGACTTCTGCCTTCGAGCAATATCTCTTACGCATCAGATCTTTCAGCTCATCCCACGTCAACGCATTCGCAGCGGTCTCGCCCATTGTCTGAACTTGAAGGTTCCACCATGACAGAGCCTCATCTACCAATAGTCCATCTATATACGTGACCTGATGTTCGGGGTCACATTTGCTCAATCGTAAAACAAAATCTGTCTTTTCAACCCAGCGCACGAAGGCTAAGGCACCCCTAGTGCCGTCGAACTCTCGAGGTTTGTGGTCCAAGAACAGCTTGTAGGTGCAGCCATTGGGGGGGTTATTTCCCGAGGTACCTCCGCTGAAATCGGAGCGACGGGCCTCGTACCGTGCGATGGCCTGTAAGAGGCGCTCTTGCATTTCTGCCTCTGTTGTTGGTAGAGGGTTGTTGATATTGGTGTTCCCTTGAGTCGACATCTTCCTAGAGGAAGGTCGGTTAGGTCAGGTCTTGTTAAGGATACGAGCACACAAGTCTCTTTTTAACGAATAAGACCTTAGAAGTGTATTATATATACGTATATACGCAGTCGTTATAACATTCAATCACATATTATAACAATTATTGCACAATTTGTAAATAGGAATGTAGCAAGTAAGTACGTAGCATTATAGTTGTAGCACAAACATGTAAATTAACAGCGTGCTTAGTGAGGACATAGCGACCAAGTTCTTCATTAGTTATTAGTCGCAAATATTGTCGCATGTTTAAAGATGATTGGGCTTTCATTATCCTCCGGCCACAATCACTGTGTCTAACAAAATGTATCACATCAGAAGGGACACAGGGTCACCCTACCCTTGTCCAACAAGTATATTAGTGCATCAAAATTTCGTAATCAGAAGTGGTACTCAAAAGTATCCGCAATCCCGACTTATCTTTAGTGTCTTTACCCAAGTGTAATGCAATCCGCATAATCCAGAAACCAACTATACTGGTGACTGAGGTGGAGGAGGAAAGAAAAGTGACTGCTAACATGCGTGAGTCCCTCCTCGAGTTTGTATATACGTTGGAGTAATTATCTGCTCTGCCGCTTGATAGTAAAGAAATGAGTATCAGAATCCTGGGAATCGGTGTAATAGCAACGGTCAAGAGCGCAAAAGGAACCTTGATGTATGTGACGAATCAAAGTATGCTGGCAATAGACAGGGTGGAGGACGGGGCGTCTTACATAAACTTTTCTGACAAAATGCTGTCTTGTGATGTAGACACTTAAATCATGTTTTCGGTTATGTAATGTTTTGCATTTGAAGTTGCCAATTGTGGCGTCAACTCAAGCTCCAACATTCTGCAAATCATATCCTCAAACTGTAGTTGGTGTTACAGGAGCAACTTATCTCGTATGTGGCCTCCATCACGTGAGGTAAAGGTCTAAAATCTGCATAGTGTATTATAGGATCCATCAAATCGGCTAGTACAGTGATGTAGAGGTGAAAGAAGTAAGCGGTGCGGCCTGTAAGGCCGTAGAAAATGTTGTTGTAGCAAAACAGATTGTTATGCTGGTGCCGACCTGGAGTACTCTTCCGGGGTACGGGCAAGTCCGGAAAGGAAACGATAAGTATGCCAGTGCAATGGGCGTCGGTCTCCATAGGGAAAAGGAGCAATGTCAGCGGTTGCGGGTGCAAAAACAAACATCTCAACAAATGAGGAGATTGCCCGATGCAGGTAGATATAAGGGGTGCAATGTCTGGCCGGTCAAAAAGAAACAGGATCGTGATCACGTAAAGGTGTAGGTTCAGCAGGCGCAACATCAAGCTGACCCAAAAGGTGTAGAAGCTAGCTCAAGAGCAGGCTCTGGGTCGTGTAACGGTGTGGTGTCTCGAGCAGGTGATAGAGCAGCAGCCATGTCATCATCGTCTTGTGTCAGTAGCAGAATGCTGTAATCCAGCTGTTTGTAAGGTTGCAGGTATCACAGACTCAAAGGAGTCTGAATGCATGCTAGAATCAGATGATGGCTTGTTAACAGGGGTCTTAAGAAGTAAAGTTAGTAACAGTGTTCTCGTCTAATTTTCTATCATCATGGGCGTCGGCAGGAGGACCATCAATAAGCATGCCCACGTAGTCATATATTGTTTGTCGAGTAGCCAACCTTTAGTAGAAGTGTCCACAGGAGACGCATCATCGAGGATTGGATCCATGGTGCGTCCATCATCGGGATGACCAGTGATGGAGTGGTCATGGATTGAAACAAGAGTGACAGAAAGATCCTTGTCAGAGAAACCATCAGCTAAGATGAAGTATCACCAAAATCTGGTAGCACGGACTGTTAGAAGTCATCCTCGCCCTTGGTCGGCATATCAGGATCACTCTCAGTGTCTGCCGTAAATATATCTGGCGCAGATGCAGTCTCCTTATCCGAGGCGATGGCCGTAGGGTTATCAATGTCTGATAACTCGCTTTCTAATTAGTGCGACGTGTGTGCTGGTCCATAATAGTCATAGTACGTATACCCATAGTAGTTATTAACAATTAGTGTATGCAAATATTCACCACGTGTGCACGTATATCAATAATCATCAATTAAGCAGTAACAATGTAAGCATGTAATCATCCTAGTCTTCCCTAGACTATCCTCTCAGCCTCTCAGACTGAACTTCCTAGTCTCTCCGACTAAAATCTCCCAATCTCTCAGATTGAATTCTCAGTCTCTCAGACTAAAATCTTCCAATCTCTCAGATTGAATTCTCAGTCTCTCAGACTAAAATCTCCCAATCTCTCAGACTAAAATCTCCCAATCTCTCAGATTGAATTCTCAGTCTCTCAGACTAAAATCTCCCAGTCTCTCAGACTAATCTCCTGGTCTCCCCGACCTAATTCCTGGTCTCCCCGACCTAATTTTTCCTGGTCTCCCGGCCTAATTTTTCCCCAGTCTCCCCGACTGGACTCCCTCAGTCTCCCCGACTGAGCTATAAATTTAAATTTGGAAATGTGTATTTGTGCCTTTTTGTTTGTAAAAAGGTTTGTTCCCTGGATCTGGACGTATAGTGTATGCAATGAAAAAGTGTTTGAAAACGTTTTAGTGAGAGCCCTGATGAACATAGTCTAGACTCGAGAAAGAATCCTAGTTCGCTATGATCGAGGCTCTGATACCAAGCTGTCACACCCTGGCTTTGCGGAAGCGTGGGTTATTTGGTGTGACTTCTTAATACCATAGCAACAATCATAACAATGTTATACGATAAAAACATGAGATATTCATCCATTAATAAAGTTTAGAAAAATCCCATTTTCAACAATCACAAAATAAGTTACAAACCTTAACTTGATTTAATTAAGTTTATAAAGACTTAGCAAAAGACTTTAAACAATACTAGGTTTAGAGATATGTAACCCGTCCAGGAAGAGGTTACACCTTCTAAACCCTGGATGACTTCTTTATTCAAACGCAGCTTGAAAATACGTGCATACCGTGCCAGATCCGTTAGTTTCCTGAAATACATGTAGTTTGAAAAGTCAACATAAAGTTGAGCGAGTTCATGTGTAAGTAAGTATGTACAAACATTTGAAAATGTTGTAAGTATGTATAAAAGTCCCTGGTATGTAGCAATTAAGGAAAAAGAGATCACCATTGGGTTGCAAAGCCAATGATATGTGTGAAGTGCTGTAGGAAGACTCAAACCTAGCAGATTTTTGCGTCGGGCTGAAAGTCACCACCTGGTTCATTCGGCGGACTCAGGGGTTGGGCTCGCTACACCCAGATAGATCTACCGCTAATGACCCTCGGTCCTACAATGAGGATTAATGGCCTCCAGTTCCCGCCTACCCACTCACATGATCTAAGTAGTAACCCTCCTTAAGCTAACCATACCATGTAAAAAGTATTCGTAATCATAGTAACATGTATTTCACCCCCGAAGTATAAAAACTGAAAACAGTTAAGAGAAAAGGGGGGACATGAACTCACTGAAGTGCGTATCCAGCAACGTCAATCTCCAACTCTATCTGCTGCGTGACGACCTACACGTATTAATTCCTATTAGACGGACGGCCGTGCCTTGGCTTAAGGTTTAACGTTTTTGGGAAATAGTTAGACAACTATTTCGTATTTACACTTCTTAATCATTAAATAAATATATTCCTTCCCAAAGATGGGGGTATTAATACATGTGCGTTTTATAATTCTGAAAATATATTTTTAAGTCTCACTTGAAAATATATTTTAATTCACTTGTCTAAAATATTCTGTTTCCAAAATATACATATTTTTCCCAAAAATATTATATTTTACTTAATACAATTTTCCAAAATAATACTTTATCAAAATACACATTTAAGAGTATTTTCCGAAAATACGCCAGTTACATTTTAAACACTATTAACCACTTAAATAACAAGTAAAACACAAGGATCTAAGTGCTTACCACTAGCACAAAGCTATGAGAGTTCAAGTGAAGAAATGGGGTGGTTAAAAGAAAACGAGAGAGGTCCTTGAGATTCCGAAAGTTCAGGAAAAGATAAACAATGTCATTGACAATATTTTTATGTTCCGGGTAAAGTCCAGTTGTTCGGTTGGATACTGATCCGTTAAAGTGCTAAATAAGCATTTAAAGTGTCGTTAATATTAGTTTTAGTGACACAATAAATTCCCGACACTTTGGAAAGTGTCTAGTATTATTTTCCCATATTTTTGCACTTTACTAGTTAAGTTAAATGCTGAATTTTAGAAAGTGCAGAATTTTTGTAGTTAAAGCATGTTTTAGGCACATCCGGTCACTATAACTATCACCTAGTGACGCAGTTCTACAATCCTCACCTCCCTACTAGTGTAGTAATCTATTCCTGGCTCATACTGGCCTCAAAGACAGTGTCTGTCTAGTGCTGGCTATGTCAGCATGTTTACTGGGTTATCCGTTCATTGTGCTACTGTGCTTTTGTGCATCAAGTTTGTCACTATGGTTCTGTGTAATAAAGGAGTGACAGTAATAAAGTATGATGCATGTATATGTATGTATCAGAAATCAAGTAGCAGTTTAATCACAATTGTAAGCAAGCACAGTAATTAAGCATTAATTAAATATTGATTAATTCGTACGGATACCTGATTTGGTGAGGGTTGTCACACTATCAAATAAGTCACTTATGAGTAGGGATGAGTATTCGCAATCCTAGTCACATAACTAACTATAAAACTACATCTCATATCTATTCCCATGCTTAACATATATCTGTTACTCAATATCCTTCGATTTGTGGGTATCAAGTATGCAGTGGCGGAGCTTGACCAAAAATTCCGCGGGAGGGGGGGGGGGAAGACATGGGACCCAATTTATATATTGTATAAATTTTTAGGCAAATCAATTGAGGGCGATCCTTTATAATTTAAATTTTCAAACGAGAAATTGAAAATTTTACACTTCTAACCGAAACATTGGGGGCACCCCCGATTTCCACTAAGCTCATCCCCTGCAAGTATGCCTGTTTATGGTATTATGTGATTAATAGGTGTACTTGTTGCCGGAACCTAATCTTAACTCACCTAAAAAACCGAACTTTAAATATTAAATACGCAACTGTATTTATAGTAACTTCAATTTATGAATTCTTCGGCACATCATTTAACATTTATTTTAAGATTATATAATATAGATTAAATTGCCAAAATCGTCCCTGAGGTTTGGGCATGTTTGTCATTTTCATCCAAAACAACTTTTTTGTACAATATAGTCCTTCACTTTTGGGATTTTTTGCCTTTTTCATCCAAACGTCTAATTTGCTTTATTTTTTCTATCAAACATTTGGATGAAAATGACAAAAAATCACAAATCTCAGGGATGAATTTGGCAAAAAAAAAAAAAAAGTCAGATGTTTGGATGAAAATGACAAAAAATCCCAAAAGTGAAGGACTATATGGTACAAAAATGTTGTTTTGGATGAAAATAACAGACATGCCCAAACCTCAGGGACGATTTTGGCAATTTACTCTATGATATATTAGTATTCGGTTTTAATATGGGTATACAAGTTTCGGTAATGGGTTAGTTATCACCCAATACCATATCCACCTCATACCCTGCTTAATTTTTAAAGCTAGTCTCATATCCGAATACCGATCACATTACTCATCCTAAATATTATGTGTTTCAAGTTTTCGTATTGGGTTCGGTTTCTTTAGTAATTATAAGCCCTATTGGTATAATGTCACCTAATTAGAAGTGTGCAAGTTACAAACTTAGGTTCTCTTGAATTTGACGGATCCATTATTCAAACGTCATCGCATATCGCAATTGTAAATTTGATATTTCTAAGGTAATCGATTTCTAACACTATTTGAAAACGGCGTGAATATAATTAGGTTTTTACTTATTATCTTTGGTATGTTTAAATATAGGTAATGTTTGGGTTAACATGTTTTACCAGCCGAATCGAATGAGTCGTGTTCTGGTTGACATATTCAACCTGTTTAATTAAACATGTCAAACTGTTAGCCAATCTAATCTTACGAATCAACAGGTCAACTTGTCTATGACTCAATTACTACAACCCTATTGACTCGTTTATAACTAGTTTAACATGTTTACAACTTTATTAAGACTCATTAACCAGTCAGACACATTTACATTGAATAAGATGAATAAAAAAGTATACTTGGTAGTTTTAATGGCCAGTGAAATTGTGACCAAGATAATTCTTTACAACATGCATGTTTCATGTCTAAAACTTCAACCACATTCACAAGATTATGCACCGATTATAGTTATGTTTTTGTCAAACTATTAGTAGAATTTCATTAGTATGTTACCACGTGTTACCACTTGTTACATGGTTTTACTCAAAGGCCATATGTAGAGCCCTCAGTCTCTCGAGGCCAACCATTTCACACTTATTGATATGGGTCACTGGTTTCGTCATGTTATGAACTAAAGCCCAACTCCTGATTGGTGGTACACTAGAGTGTAAACACTTATGTTGCACAACTTTCCTTAATCACTCAAACTCTTTGCAATAAGACGCAAGAGTAGCTGGTGTATCTAAATCGTTTCAACACAATTAAGTAGTTGCGACCTGCAAAACATTTGAACCGTCACAATTAGTTTCATATTGTGTTATGTATTTTTTTCACATATGTTTGAACTTTAGTAGTTAGTACTATCAAATAAGTCACTTATGAGTAGGGATTTGAGATGAGCATAGTCACATAACTAACTATAAAACTATATCTCATATCTATTCCAATTAAGTCACTTATGAGTAGGGATGATCATTGAGATGAGTATAGTCACATAACTAACTATAAAACTATATCTCATATCTATTCCCATGCTTGACAAATATCTGTTACTTATTATCCTTCGATTTGTGGGTATCGAGTATGTCCGTTTACGGTATTATGTGATTAAAAAGTGTACTTGTTGGGATGTCCTTTATCCGGAAGCTAATCTTAACTCGCCTCAAAAACCGAACTTCAAATATTTACATTTATAATAACTTCAATTTATGAATGCTTCAACACATCATTTAACATTTATTTTAAGATTATATAATATATTAATATTCGGTTTTAATACGGGTAAACAAGTTTCGGTAATGGGTTGGTTATCACCCAATACCATACCCACCTCATACCCCGCTTAGTTTTTAAAGCTAGTCTCATATCCAAATACACATAACATTACTCATCCTAAGGGGAGGGGGGTGGTCACTAGTGACCATTTTTCCATCACTCACAACCTTTTTTAGTGGGGGTGGTCATCACTCACCACCACACCCAACAATTTCCCCCCAACCAACAATTACACTCACAAATAAAACCATCACGGCGTTGTAAAAATAACGAAATCATGTTTTCGTTAATATATAACGCGTTATACTTGGAGGTGGGGGTGGGATTTTTGATGTTCCACGCGTTATATATGGCCATCACGCGTTATATATCATCCGCCCCGCCTAGCCTAAATATTATGTGTTTCAGGTTTTCGTATTGGGTTTGGTTTCTTTAGTAATTACAAGCCCTATTGGTGTAATGTCACCTAATTTTGACTACTCTGCATTAAATTTAACACCAATCACACCATTAGTTGATGACACATAGCCACATCAAATTAAATTGCGTTCCCCTAAGTACACACACTTGCTCCACAATAATACATAGGTGACGCTAAGACCATGTGTAGTGGAGGGTTTTTTTTTAATTTAAAAAAAAAACGCCCAAAAACGTCTCCCCCACCATTACATAGGGCGTTATTTTGTATTTTTTTTGAAAAAAAAGTGTCCGGCGTTTTATATAAAACGCTCAACAAGTATTGTGTCCAATTTGACTGACCAATGGGAAGGGGGATTAGTGGTCCAAGTGGGATGACATGGTCTAACCAAACACCTTTTTAAATAAGTTTTTTTTTTAATCATTTTTAATGATTGGAAGGGGCATTATTTGGGCATTATTCCCACTACGCCACTTTTGCAATAACGCCTCATGCTGACTGGGATGACACGTGTTGGATAATGCCCCATGGTGGGGGCATTATTTTTCTTAACCACTACGGGTGGTCTAACACTTCATAATAGCATTTACACACCACGTAGCATTCTTGAATTCACACACTATCTTGTCTTATCTAATCAAGTGTGAGCGCTCTCTCTCTCTCTCTCTAGGTTTATTTACTTCTTTTGATCGGTTTTAATTGCATTGCTCATCTACTTATGTTTGATTAACAAAGTAAATAGAAGTTTTGATATTAAATCGTGATTTTGTTGCGATTGGCGTTTATTTATAATTTTTAATATGAGAGTAGTTTTTTTTTATTTTACAGAAGCTTCCAATTTACTATAAATATACTAGTACTCTTTCTCGTCTAACGTCTTGCTTTTTTTTTTTGTATTTATATGTAGAGTTAAGATCGTGTACAAACACGCTTATCGTACAACACGTACAAATAGAGTAATTTTCAAAATTTGGACGGTAGCAATATTGTATTTGTACACACCCATTAAATCCAACCGTCTCATTTATTTCTACACTAAATCAAATACACATTCAATTTTCTAACGATTCAAAAACCCAAAATTCTTCTATTCAAGTTCTCCAACAAAAATATCCGATTCTCCAAAATTCTCCGATTCAACCCTAAATCATGTCTACCAAAGGTAATTTCAAATTGTTTGTAGCGTAATTTGTTATATAGTGTATAAATTTGAGATTTAGAGTTTATGAAAATGATTTTGCGTTATTTTCTAATTTTCATTGTGTTTTAACAAATACAGAAGCTACAACAAAGTCCCTTGATATTGATGAATTAAGAATGAAATATAACAATGAGATACCATCGAAAACCTCTAATTATGGTATTATTTTTGTTGAACTAGTAGAGTATTTTTATGCACTTGTAGAGTGACTTTTAAATGACTAGTTGCCCATTGACTTGTAGAGTAATTTGATTTGTTATCTTGTAGTAATGCATTAGTGATGAACTAGTAGAGTATTTATGTTGAACTTGTAGAGTGATGTTGAATGACAAGTTGTTTGATGCATATGTAGAGTAATTTTGACTAATACCTTGTATTAATATATTAGTGATGAACTAGTAGAGTAATTATGATGCACTTTTTTTTTTGAACGGCCAACAAACTCAATCCCGAGCACTCTCGGGTCACCCACTGGACAAACGGAGTACTCCGAGAGTAACCCGAGTCCACCACCAATTCCGGGGAAAACCCGGTAACCCACACGCCCGTAGGCACGACGGTGAAATTACCGGTAAAACCCGTTTGGCTCAAGGATCCAACCCAGATTTCCCTGGGTCTCCTATCATTGCCCACCAGTGCCTCACTCTGAACCAAGTGGGAGTCGAACCTGCATCTCTCAAGAGAAATGCAGACCCTCCACCACTTGATCTAGAGATCATTGGCAATTATGATGCACTTGTAGGGTTATTTTGAATGACTAGTTGTTTGATGCATTTATAGAGTAATTTTGACTGATATGTTATAGTAATGTATTAATGATGAACTACTAGTGTAATTATGATTGACTTGTAGAGTAATTTTGAATATTATTTTGTATTAGTGATGAGCTAATAGAGTAATTATCATGCACTTGTAGAGCGATATTTAAATGACTAATTGTTGATGGACTTGTAGAGTAATTTTGATTGTTATCTTGTAGTAGTGTATTAGTGATTAAATAGTAGAGTAATTATGTTGAACAATGATTTTGAATTACAAGTGAGTAATTTTGAATGACTAGTTGTCTAATGCACTTGTAGAATAATTTTGACTGATTGTTTTAGTTGTGTATTAATGATGTATCTTTTGTGTATTTAGTTCCTATTAAATGAAGGAGGAAAAGAGGTAGAATTACTGTAAAAAGCCTTATCGAATATGCAAATGATGAATCAAACCCTTTTGCATTGGTGTTGATGAAATTGATGTTGGAGAAATATTAGCAGGTTAATAAAGCATAATATATGTATAGTAATAATCTATAATTCATAGACTAATTAATGATTTTTTCCTTACTGCTTTACTTTATGTTGATACAGAAAATATAACAAAGAGAAAGAAGGGAAAAAGGTATTCTTAATAAGAAACAAACAAGTGTTCCTGATAAAAAGGATGACAAAAATTAGAAGAAGAATGACGAGAAATAGTAGGATGGTAAGAAAGAAAGAAAAGAAGAACAGTAAGAAAGAGAACAAAGATGGTGAAAAGGAGAGTGTGAAAAAAAAACACATGGGCTTGCAAGGCGATTTCGAATCACCAGTAAAAAAAACAAAAAGAGCAAATGCTAATGAAAAGAAGAATGATAGGAAAGAGAAAAAGAATGGTAAGAAGGTAGCTACGAAAAGAAAACAAGTGGACTTACATGACGATTTTGAATCACCTTATAAAAACCCAAAAGGAACAATTGCTAAAGGGTTTCCAGAAAGGAATTTTGTAGAGTTCACTGACAAAGCCTTACACATGAAATGCATGGCGGCTGGTATCTTTGAAGCTATAAGTTCACCTCCTATTGAACAAATAAAAGATGTTAATGAAATGGGATTTGAATCTCTGCTTTCTTTGAACATGACTGTTGTACCACCAACGTTAGGATTTTGGTTGCTAATGAACTATGATGAAGATAGAAACGAGATTCATACGAGAAATCATCATATTAATATAACATAAAAGTTAGTCGAAGAATGTCTCGGAGTACCAAGGGGTAAAGCTGAAGCAGTTGAGGAAAACAAACCTAGAAAAGGGGTTGATGAAAGAACTGATGAATTCAAATTTTAGTTTGACAGCCCGGAAATCAATGTGAAAAGAGTTATTGAACTGGTACAAGAAACTTCACAAGCCGGAAAGCTATTCAACATAAATTTTCTGGTTATAGTCAATACATTGTTGGGAGAAGCAACCCGATCCACAACAATCAACTAGAGGCTCATCATAGGTATTACAAAAGATTCAGAAATTCCGAATATGAACTGGTGCGGCTACATGATCGAGTGTCTAAAAAGATTAAAAAAAATCATGGTAAGGAGGAAAATATAAATTCACTAGCTCAGTAATATTACTCGCAGCATGATACTAGATATAATATAAACACCAAAATGTATTTTACAAAAGTTCAAATATATATAAGCTAGCTTTCCTTAGACACTGCACTCTCTGCAACTCAACCAAGAAGTAACTTGCAAGTTCGAATATCATGACCAAGTTTCCCACATACCCTGCATTCTCTATGTCTTTTCCCGGCACGATTGGCTACTTTTTCTTTTTTAGATTTGATTCTCCTATATGAACCACGTCCCTTGTTTCTAATACTAAATGAAGTTTAACAGTTGAGGTTGATGGTTGATTATAATCAAGAAGAGAATCCATCATATCATTTTTCTTCAAAATCGGTCCAGTCTTACCACTCTCATCTACCTTTTCGATCATTACCTTCAGTTGATCTCTAAGCTTGACCAGTTCTTCATTATTTGTAAAATATCGACTACAAAGGCATTCGCGTGAAATATCGACCCATAATCCCATCCGCGTAAAACAAATGAGATATTTTCGGACCATTATTAGGAGTTTGAATTCCTTTGAATAATCCTTCAACCCCCGCTTTACAGAATTTGCTAGATAAAGCCTCCATAACCAGAAGGAACAAAAAAGGTGACAACGGGTCTCCTTGTCTAACCCCTTTGGAATAACTAAATTCAAAATTAGGAGACCTGTTCACAAGCACCGAGGACCTAGCAGAAACTAGAACCCCTTTGCCCCAATTACACCATAACCCATGAAAACCCATTTGACCCATAATGTCTAAAAGAAACTTCCAATTAACGTTATCATAAGCCTTTTTAAAATCAATTTTAAAAAGGAAAGCTTTTTTATTCTCTTTTTTAATCAAAGCTGTAAGTTCGTTTAACATTAAAGGGCTATCGAGAATGTACCTTCCTTTAAGAAAATCCGTCTGGTTTTCCGAAATGATGCCTCCAATCACCTTCTTGAGCCTATTAGCTAAGATCTTGGATATAGTTTTGCTACTCACCCCAGTTAAATTTATCGGTCTGTAATCTTTTAGCCCTACCAGATCCTTGCTTTTCAGTATAAGAGTAATGAAGGACGAACTACTTCCCTTCGTGATCGACCCTTTACTGTAAACGGAAGCAAGAAGATCAGAAAAATCTTTCTCGAATAAGTGCCAATACCTTTTGATGAATTTGAAGTTGAATCCATCTGGCCCAGGAGCTTTATCTGCACCACATTCGAAAACAACATCCTTAATCTCTTCCCTTGAGAATGGAACCACCAAGGAAGCCGCATCCTCCTCCGACAACCGCTTTATATTAAGGCACATAAGCTTAGGTCTATCCTTGATTTTTTCCTTGAAAGCCTCTTTGTAGAATCCCATAATCTCTTTTTTTATCAAGGAAGGTTTTGATGTCCATACTCCATTTATCATAAGCCACGGAATATTGTTAATAACACGCCTAATGTTGATATACCCATGAAAGAAAGCTGAATTTTCATCTCCTTCCAAGTCCTATCCCATCCTGGCTCTTTGTTTGAGATCTTTAATTTTGAAACCTTCCAGCTCCTTTAAATCATTCAGACATTCCGATTGGATCCATTCCTCCCCTTCCGATAATTCTCTAACCTCTAAAAATTTCATCCTGACTTTCAAGATCAACTTTTAAATTCCTTTCTATTTCCCCTTCCTTAGCTAAAACCTCCTTTTTCCATTTTTTCAAAACCTCCCTGATCGCCTTAAATTTCTGCGTTAAAACCACGTCTGCCTCCCCACCACCATGAAAATTCTCAATCGCCTTAATAACCACCTCATCAAAATCTCTTATCCCCAACCGGGAGTTGAAAAGTCTAAAAGGTTTGGGCCCAAAATTTTTATCCGCACAAGTCAAAACAATAGGACAATAGTCTGAATGAACCCTTGGTAATGCCCGGAGGTAAGCCCCCAGCCATTCAGAGAAAAAATCTTGGCACACCAAAAACCTGCCAATTTTGTGTTGCTTGTTTCCGTTATCATTAAGATACTTGAATTTCCTCCCTTTCATTTCATATTCTCTCAAACCATTTTCAAAAATAAAACAATTAAAATTTGAAGCACATTTTTGTTGAAAAACGAGTTCCTTATTTCCTCCAAATAACGAACTGCATTGAAGTCCCCCATAATCACCCAACACCCTGGATAGCTACCCCCCCCCCCCCAATTTCATCCCACAGAGCCTTTTTCTAGGGTATTTCTTTTTGCAGGAAATACACATTAATAATGTTAACAGCTTTGTTACCCCCTTTTAAAATATCCGTAGTCAATAAAAAATTGTGATGTTTGACAGAATCGTGTACCTTGAAAATGCTAGGATCCCACATGCTAACGACCCCTCCAGATCTTCCGTCCGACGGCACATGATCCATCTCAAATTTTCCAGCTCCCCAAAATTTCTCAAAATCAATACCAGAAATGTCACTGAATTGAATCTCCTACAAAGCCAAAAAAATCAATCCCATTATCTCTTTTCAACTCCCTAATCCACCCCGCTTTATTTTTAACCCCCTCCCCAAGACCCCATATGTTCAACGAGAAGAAATGCATATCGATACTTTTTGAATCCTTTCATCCCTTATTGCCTCTCTAATCAGTTGCTCGTGATTTTGAATATTAACTCCCACCACACCCCCCATGAAAGTAGTAGCTTGTGTCTCTTCAATAATGTTATCTTCTTCCTCATTTGGTTGCGTGTTTAAATCTTCTATCCCATTGTTTTTTCTCTCCCCCCATCTCTCTCTCAAAAACTCCATTGTTCCCTCGTAATTTTCCTCGTTTGCCTCATGTTTTTCACTAGAGCTACCCTCGTCAATAATACCAATTGTTTCATTTAAGTCGAAAGGATCACTTTGCCTAGATCGTTTTCTGGCCCTTACGATCCCACTATCCTCTTCCACATTGACTTTGCCAACCTTGGGTTTCCTTATTGTATATTTTTTACCGCAGCGTGTCCCACTAGATCCCAAGTTCACCGTAAAATTCATTTTCTTTGGCACTGGAGCCGAGAAGTCAAAGGTTCCCTCTCTACTAAATCTCCTAGCCACCTCTTTATCCCCAAATAACATATTAAAATTCTTTGATAAACTCGCCGCCATCTGCTCCTTTATTTGTCCAATCCCCAACCTCTTCTTATTAAAGGCATCCAACTTCCCATCAACATTTATTACACCTACTTTTTCGGTATCAACGATATTTCCAAAAACCCAAAGTCTCCCACCAACGTGATCCCATCAGAGGTGTGTAACTCCTTTTCTGGTGAACAGTAACCCTCTCATTCCTTCGGCATTTCCTCGTTGTTACCAAGCTCCCCCCATCGCCGACCTTTGGATTCTCTCCGGAGTTGCGTGTCTCCTTTTCTGGCGAACAGTACGTCTCTCCTACCTTCGTCGCCCACCAACGTGATCCATCAGAGGTGTGTAACTCCTTTTCCGGTGAACAGTAACCCTCTCATTCCTTCGGCGTTTCCTCGTTGTTACCAAACTCCCCCCATCGCCGACCTTCGGATTCTCTCCGGAGTTGCGTGTCTCCTTTTCTAGCGAACAATATGTCTCTGTCACACCCCTTTCTTAGGCGGAAGCACGAGGTGTGATCATGAAAGATTTTCATTGCATACGAAAGGTAAACATACTACATGCTCGTAAAAATAACTTCAAATACCCATAACATTACGTTACTGAAAACATAGATTAAGTGTTTACATCACGAAACAACATATTGTCTGAAAGTTTACAACTTTATTTAAGGATAAACATAAACAACATCCAGGAGCATGAGTAAGACCGCGCGCACTTCCACTTTAGTTACCTGAAATACATGTGAGTTTTGGAAAAACGTCAACATAATGTTGGTGTGAATTCATGCAGTTCTTGTATTGAACATTTGTATACTTTGTATGAAAAACATGGTATGTATCTTGTATAAATCAAGTATTCTTGTAAAAATCAAGTATTCTTGTAAAAATCAAGTATTCTTGTATAAATCAAGTATTCTTGTATAAATCAAGTATTCTTGTATAAATCTGGTATTCTTGTATAAATCAAGTATTTCTGTATGTATCAGTTGTTAATGGGTTGCAAGGCCATTAACAAGTGACACGACATAGGAAGCATCCAAACCATAGGCATTTTTCTAGTTGTCGATTCACGACGGAGACGCAAAAGCACTACTCGATACTAGTTTTCACCAAGAGTGTGGCTGCCCGAAAACCCATTAGATCTAACCTTTTGTTCGGCGGTCTAAGTATGTACACGATTAATGGTGCTTACGGTACCCTATTCGTGACACGATTTCTCGTATCATTCCTTAAAACGCATCATACTTGCTACTAGTTATCACCAAGAGTGCTTCTTGTTTTTGTATCCGTCATACCATTTATAAACATTGTAATATTTGTAACATTTATTTCACCCCCGAAGTCATAAAACTGAAAACAGTTAAAAGGAAAGGGGGAGCATGAACTCAAAACTTTGCGTTCCTGCGTCGTAAACTTCACCGGTTTTCGCTTATCTAGCGTCGTGACCTAAACGTGTTTTATTAACGTTAGTCACTAGACTTGTATCGCACAAATACAAGTCACTATCTTTTGTATATGTGTTCTTGTGTTAAAAATAATTTATATTTTTAACTATGTGTCTTACTTATATTATTTTCTCAAAAATAAATATATGTATCTTCTATTTGTCTAAGTATGTTGTATGTGTATTTTTGTCTTTTCACTCCTTAGGAGTATTTAGTGTATTTTCAAGTCCTAATACACTATTACATGTAATACATACTACATACACTTAGCACAAAATTTGGTGATTAATAAATATATATATTTTTCTCAAAAATATACATACTTAATATCAATTTTAATCTTGAAGAAATCATCATTTCTTAACACAAAAATTAGGGAAACCTTGGTAAATGTTTTTAGATACATTTTTAGGGAGTAAGTTTCTCAAAAACTTATATTTTTCTAAGTGTCAAAATTTATAAAAATTTTGACATAGTTTCCCCTAAAAATGGAGGTTTCCCATGTTTTCAAAAGATGTGTTTATTTTCTTTTAAAATCATCTCAAGCATCAACAACTCATTCAAGTCTTACCGTAAGCCTAGATCATGTAAATCACACTACATCATGAACTTGAAGTTCTTGTAAAAACTTGTAGTAACTTACCATGTTATTTAGTAGGTTTAGTTACCCTTAAAAACATGGTTGTTTGTTTGTAAATCCCATTCTTGAAGGATTTAGTCATTTACAACTTGTAATCACATTTCACAAAAATATTTATTTATAACATCTTCTTGTTTCTCTAGTGTTTTTACACTTATTTCTTCACCAAAAATAGTGTAAGTTTAGTAAAAATCATGATCTTTCAAAAATCATATTTTAAACTTGGTTTTCTTGGAAAAAATCATTTATAAATCTTGGATCTATAAGTTTACTAGCTCACTTTGATCTTTGTTTTACAAGAAATCATTTATTCATCAAGTTCATGTTTACACATGAGGATGATCTTCTTGTGTAAACACATAATCATCCTCTAATTTGCTAGTTCATGTGTTTAATCACAATTTAACAAGCTTCATGTATTGATCAACATCAATATTTCTAGTAATCAACAAGCAACATTATACATCTACTAAACAATATCATTTTATCAAGATATCATCATATTTCACCTTATGTTTCAAGATTCATGTTCAAGTCTTTTAGTGTTCTTGTTATTTCAACATGTTATATCTTTTAACCAACTAAAATGGAAGTAAACAAGAGTGTTCAAGAATCTTACAACTAGCTTAAAGCTAGGGAAGAACAATGTTGAAAATCGAGTGGATAATAGCACACAAGAGAGGTCCTTCAAGATCCGTGAGTTCCACACCTTCTAATATGGCTCCTTACACCTTGAGTGAAGCATGGAATGGATGAAGGATGATTGAAAATAATGGTGTTGTGGTGGAGGATGGAGGCCGTAAGTGTGGGGGAGAAGAAGGAGAGTTTGGTTGGTGTTGTGAAGTGTAGGTGATTCAAGTCCCTTTATATCCTAAATTTCTAATATCCAAGGGTTATTGTGTTTCTCAAAGTACTAGCAATATCTCATCAAATCCAATGGAAGATCACTAGGAGATTTATGAAGGATTATGTAATCTTTGAGTGGGGGCCATCACATAGGCCGTATATTGTATATGGGGGGGGGGGGTAAATGAAACTTCCAATCTCTAATTACATTAATAGGTTAAGTTCCAAGTATAAAGTTTAGGGTTTTTTGGTGTGTTATTATGTTATAAGGGGTGTTATGGTGTTCGGGGACCATAACTAGCTCAGAAACATTAGAACAATGCTTCTAGTAATATTTTGATGTTTCGGGTAGTGTCCGGTTGTTCGGTTAAATACCGGTTCGTTAAAGTGCTAACTTGCACCGTTTAGTGTCCCTTATGTATCCTTTTGTGACACTTTTAATTCCCGACACTTAGGGAAGTATTATGGATGATAAAACATGAATTCTGCATAATATTTTGAGGTTATAAAGCTGATTATAGCTGAATTTTGTAAAATTCTGCACTTAAAGTGCGTTTCGGGTGCTTTTTAGTGCGTATTTTAGCTTCCGGAACGTCTATATGTTAACCCTTGTATGTTCTCTTGGGTTTTAATGTATTCTTGTCGTTGGACCTACACTTAGGCCCTTAATTCTAGTGTCTGACTGCTTTCTGCAGAATTGTTGACACAATGTGTCTTACCGGTGAGTTTACTAGTATTTCTGACGCAATGCTATTAATTAATGCATAAAGTAATTTTTGTAGTATAAAACGTGCACAAATTCACTTGTATAGTATGTAATCAGACAATGTTGACATTTAAGCATATAATTGCAGTCATTAAATAATAATTAAAGTGTACGGAAATTACCGGTTTGGTGCCAGTTGTCACAGTCTCCCCCCGTTAAAAGAATTTCGTCCCGAAATTCAGGCTGATCTATCTCTCGCAGGAGTTTTCTTGAATAGGTGGGGATACTTTTCTTTAAACTGGTCTTCACGTTCCCACGTGTACTCGGGTCCGTGCTTAGAGTTCCAACGTACTTTGACAAGTTTCACACTGCTCCTCCTGGTCTTGTTGACTTTCCAGTCGGTAACCTCGACGGGTTGTTATGTAAATCGAAGGGCGTCATCAATATGCACTTCATCCGCAGGGATGATCACGTTTTCTTGTGTTGGACTCTTCTTGAGATTGGATACATGGAACGTATCATGTACTCCATAAAGTTCTTCCGGTAATTCCAACTTGTATGCCACGGTACCAATTCTTTCTAAGATCTTGAATGGTCCGATGTATCGTGGATTCAGCTTCCCACGTTTTCCGAATCTTACTACGCCCTTCCAAGGTGAGACCTTCAATAAAACTTTGTCTCCTACCTCGAATTCTAAAGGTTTTCGTCTTCGATCAGCGTAGCTCTTTTGTCGATCTCGAGCCGCCTTAATGCGCTCTCGGATCTGCATAATCTTGTCAGTTGTCTCTTGTACAAGTTCAGGACCAACCATACGTTTGTCTCCAACGTCTGCCCAACATAATGGCGATCGGCACTTGCGGCCATATAGAGCTTCGAACGGTGCGGCTTTTATACTTGTATGATAACTGTTATTGTAGGAAAACTCAACTAAAGGTAGATGAGTATCCCAGCTGCCGCCTAGGTCCATAACACATGCGCGAAGCATATCTTCTAACTTTTGAATAGTTCGTTCGCTCTGGCCATCTGTTTGTGGATGGAAGGCCGTGCTTAGATCTAATTAAGATCCAAAGGCTTACTGAAAGGATTGCCAGATTCTTGAGACAAAGCGTCCATCTCTGTCTGAAATAATTGAGATAGGCACTCCATGACGTGCCACAATTTCTTTTAGGTATATCTCAGCAAGCTTTCCCGTGCTATCCTTTTCTCGGATCGGAAGGAAATGCGCAGATTTCGTTAACCGATCGACTATCACCCATATCATGTCATGCCCTCTAGGGGTCCTGGGTAATTTTGTTATGAAATCCATCGAGATTTGCTCCCACTTCCACATGGGTATCTCTGGTTGTTGTAGTAGGCCGGACGGTTTCTGATATTCAGCCTTAACCTTAGCACATGTTAGGCATTTTCCAACAGAAACAGCAACATCGCTCTTGAGTCTCAGCCACCAATAATATTCCTTCAAGTCTTGATACATCTTGTCCGATCCTGGATGGATCGAGTATCTCGACTTATGAGCTTCATTAAGGATGACTTCTCGTATACCGCCATAGAGCGGAACCCAAATACGCTTCTTAAAGTATAAGGTTCCCTCTTCATTTGGAACCATATATTTCAACATACCCCGGAGGTATTCAGCATTACGGTTTTCCATCTTAAGGGCTTCTTGTTGTGCGTCACAAATGCGTGTAGTGAGGTTCGTTCAAATCGTCATTTCCAATGCTCGAACCCTTAGGGTCTTAACCCTTTCCTTTCGACTTAATGCGTCTGCTACAACGTTTGCTTTTCCAGGATGGTACTTTATCTCACAGTCATAATCGTTTAGCAGCTCGACCCATCGCCGATGTCGCATGTTTAATTCCTTCTGATCAAATATTTGTTGTAGACTTTTGTGATCTGTGAAAATTGTACATCGAGTACCATATAGATAATGTCGCCAGATCTTCAAGGCGAATACCACCGCGCCGAGTTCCAAGTCGTGCGTGGTGTAGTTCCTTTCATGTACCTTCAACTGTCTTGAAGCGTAAGCGATGACTTTTTGGCGTTGCATGAGCACGCAACCCAGACCTTGGCGCGAAGCGTCGTAGTATACCACGAAGTCTTCAGTGCCTTCGGGTAAGGATAGTATTGGTGCATCGCATAGCTTATTTTTAAGTAGCTGGAAGGCTTCTTCCTGCTTGTCACCCCAGTCGTATTTCTTGTCTTTCTGCGTAAGGGTTGTCAATGGTTGAGCTATCTTTGAGAAATTCTCAATAAACCGTCGGTAATAGCCTGCTAAGCCCAAAAATTGTCGAACTTCAGTTGGGCTTTTGGGGGCTTCCCAATTCTTTATGGCTTCAATCTTGGATGGGTCTACATGAATGCCCTTTTCGTTCACAACGTGACCAAGAAACTGTACTTTGCGAATCCAAAATTCGCACTTGGAGAACTTTGCATAAATTTTTCTTTCTTCAGTAGTTCCAAAATGGTTCTGAGGTGTTGCTCATGCTCTTCTTTCGTTCGCGAATAAATCAGGATATCATCGATAAATACAATCACGAATTTATCGAGATATGGTTTGCATACGCGGTTCATCAGATCCATAAATACCGCAGGCGCGTTCGTCAGTCCGAATGGCATCACAAGAAACTCGTAATGCCCATAGTTGTGTTCTGAATGCAGTCTTTGGTACGCTTTCCTCTTTTATCCTTAACTGATGGTACCCAGATCGAAGATCGATCTTGGAATAGTAGCTTGATCCTTGCAACTGATCAAATAAGTCATCAATCCTCGGTAATGGATACCGATTCTTGATAGTGAGCTTGTTCAGTTCCCTGTAATCGATACACATCCGCAGTGTTCCATCCTTCTTCTTCACGAACAATACTGGAGCTCCCCAAGGTGAGAAGCTTGGCCTTATGAATCCTTTATCCACCAACTCATGGAGTTGTGTAGATAATTCTTGCATCTCGGATGGTGCAAGCCGATAGGGTGCCTTGGCTACAGGAGCAGCTCCTGGAACCAAGTCTATATGGAATTTGACTTGTCGTTGCGGAGGTAATCCTGGCAGATCTTCTGGAAAAACATCAGGGAATTCCTTCACTATAGGAATGTCTTCGAGTTTCGGCTCCTCAGCCTTCTTATCTACAACGTGTGCCAGGAAAGCAACACATCCTTTCCTTAAACACTTCTGTGCCTTCATACAACTGATGATTCGAAGAGGCGCGTCTCGTTTTTCTCCATGCACGATGAGAGTTTCATCATTCGCCAGAGGGATGCGGATGATTTTCTCATGACAAACAACTTCAGCTTTGTTCTTGGACAACCAGTCCATTCTGACCACTACATCGAAACTACCCAATTGAATAGGTAAGAGGTCGATGCTAAATCTTCGTTCACCAAGTTCCAATGTGCAACCTCTAACAACTTCGCCCGATTCAACAAGTTTACCATTGGCTAGCTCTATAGAATAAGGAATATCTAATCTACTAGATTCTATTCCAAGCATACGTTTAAATTCCACAGACATGAAGCTATAGTCGGCACCAGTGTCAAATAGTATGGATGCAAAGTGATTGTTAACGAGAAACGTACCAGTGACCACATTAGGGTCCTCGTGTGCGTTCCTTGCTCCAATCACAAATGCTTGTGCCTGAGCATTGTTTCCCTTTGGGCAGTCTTTCATGAAATGATCCCTGCTTCCACAGCTAAAGCATCCTTGATTCTGCCCCTTTTCGTTACCATTCCTGTTACCAGCACCATTCCCATTCCGGTTCTTTCCTTTTCCCCAACAATCTTCAGTGTGGTGACCCAGCTTTCCACACTTGTCGCATTTTGGAATGCGACAAACCCCTTCGTGATGACGCTTGCAATTGTTGCAAATGGGAAGAGTGCCCAGGTATCTCTTGGCAGGAGTGTCATTCATGGTTGTAAGAGTTTTCGCCTCCTGAGGCGGGTTGGGGTCACGCTTCTTGTTGTTGAAACCCTTGTTGTTACGTGTCGCTTAATTCAGGTTTGCATGTTTCCTTTTCTTGTCACCGGACGACTCAGCATGCGTCTCGGTCTTTTCAGTGGGGTTCAGCGATAACTTCTTCATACGAACACAATCTTCAGTAAGGCTGATAGCCAGAGTTACAGCCTCAGTGATTGTTTGAGGTTTAGCCGAAGTTACCATGCCGCGAAATTCTGAGGCCAATCCCCAAATGTAGCGCTCAACGCGCTTAAATTCAGGAGTCACCATGTAGGGGATCACCCTAGACAAATCATGGAACCTTCGAGTATACCCAGTAATGTCTGCACCTTCCATGGTCAAATGCCAAAACTCAGTCTCCAACCTTTGGAGTTCAGCACGAGAACAATACTTCTCTCTCATTCTTTCCTTCAGTTCATCCCAAGTCAGGCCATAGGCGGCATCATCACCCAGGGTTTGGACTTGCAAGTTCCACCAAGTCAAAGCTTCATCCACAAACAACCCAGTAGCAAAAGTGACTTGCTGATTCGCGGTACACTTGCTCATACGGATACTGGCTTCAGTCTTCTCCATCCAGCGTACAAACGCCACTGCACCTCCAGTGCCGTCATAGTTCAGTGGTTTGCAGTCGAGAAACTACTTGAAAGTGCAGCCCTGAGCTGCGTTGCCTACAGATGAATCTCCATTCCCATTACGTCTAGCATTGCTTGGTCCTCCACTTTGTTCAGTACGGTTCGCCTCGTACTGAGCGATAGCTGCGGAGATCCTTTCTTCTAGTAGAGCGTTCAGCTCTTCAGCAGTCCTTGGCAGTGGGGGAGGAGGAGGTTGATCATGAGCGTTCACAGCTCTTCTGGGTGCCATGTTCTGAAAGAACGCAACACAATAGGGTTAGACATTTGTTTGATATCGTCATGCGAGACAGTAGTAGTATATATATACACAGGAATATACCACATAAGTGACATCAAACAATCCGCCAAACGTATCAATTCATACAGCAACAAGCATGCATAAATAGATAAATACAGTTGTGTCATAAGATATTCACATTGGCGGTCCTTGTCTTTATACCCTAAGTCATTACTCCAAAAGAGTATTTGGGGAAAGGGTGTTCACTTATGACCCTTTTCTTGTACTGAGGGAATCTATACGTGACAAGACTTGTTGTGGTTTCTGTGCACTGAATTCCATAATTATGTATGCATCTATAATTACGTAACTCCTTGCACAGTCCGCACAGTTCGTTTCATCCTCGTATTTCTTCCTTCAGATAGGTCACTGTTTTCAGGTAAAGTCACGTATACTTGTGACATTCGACTTCTAGTATATGTATATATCAATTATCACACATAATTGCAAGTAATTCTTAATCACAGACAAGTGCTACTCCAGTGCACCCTAAATCTTGTAGTGTCTTTTCTTGACTCTTGTAAACAGTTTCAGGTAGTAGATGTCGCGGAAAGTTTTATGCAATGAAAACTTTTTGAAAAATTGTTTTCGTGAAAGGATCCTAGAGATTGTAGACTAGACTCGAGAAGGAATCCTAGTTCACTACAATCGCAGCTCTGATACCAATCTGTCAGACCCCTTTCTTAGGCGGAAGCACGAGGTGTGATCATGAAAGGTTCTCATTGCATACGAAAGGTAAACATACTACATGCTCGTAAAAATAACTTCAAATACCCATAACATTACGTTACTGAAAACATAGATTAAGTGTTTACATCACGAAACAACATATTGTCTGAAAGTTTACAACTTTATTTAAGGATAAACGTAAACAACATCCAGGAGCATGAGTAAGACCGTGCGCACATCCACTTTAGTTACCTGAAATACATGTGAGTTTTGGAAAAACGTCAACATAATGTTGGTGTGAATTCATGCAGTTCTTGTATTGAACGTTTGTATACTTTGTATGAAAAACATGGTATGTATCTTGTATAAATAAAGTATTCTTGTATAAATCAAGTATTCTTGTATAAATCAAGTATTCTTGTATAAATCCAGTATTCTTGTATAAATCAAGTATTTTTGTATGTATCAAGCTGTTAATGGGTTGCAAGGCCATTAACATGTGACACGACATAGGAAGCATCCAAACCATAGGCATTTTTCTAGTTGTCGATTCACGAGGGAGACACAAAAGCATTACTCGGTACTAGTTTTCACCAAGAGTGTGGATGCCCGAAAACCCATTAGATCTAACCTTTTGTTCTGCGGTCTAAGTATGTACACGATTAATGGTGCTTATGGTACCCTATTCATGACACGATTTCTCGTATCATTCCTTAAAACGCATCATACTTGGTACTAGTTATCACCAAGAGTGCTTCTTGTTTTTGTATCCATCATACCATTTATAAACATTGTAATATTTGTAACATGTATTTCACCCCCGAAGTTATGAAACTGAAAACAGTTAAAAGGAAAGGGGGAGCATGAACTCAAAACTTTGCGTTCCTGCGTCGTAAACTTCACCGGTTTTCGCTTATCTAGCGTCGTGACCTAAACATGTTTTATTAACGTTAGTCACTAGACTTATATCGCACAAGTACAAGTCACTATCTTTTTTATATGGGTTCTTGTGTTAAAAATAATTTATATTTTTAACTATGTGTCTTACTTATATTATTTTCTCAAAAATAAATATATGTATCTTCTATTTGTCTAAGTATGTTGTATGTGTATTTTTGTCTTTTCACTCCTTAGGAGTATTTAGTGTATTTTCAAGTCCTAATACACTATTACATGTAATACATACTACATACACTTAGCACAAAATTTGGTGATCAATATATATATATATATTTCTCAAAAATATACATACTTAATATCAATTTTAATCTTGAAGAAATCATCATTTCTTAACACAAAAATTAGGGAAACCTTGGTAAATGTTTTTAGATACATTTTTAGGGTGTAAGTTTCTCAAAAACATATATTTTTCTAAGTGTCAAAAATTTATAAAAATTTTGACATAGTTTTCCCTAAAAATGGAGGTTTCCCATGTTTTAAAAAACATGTGTTTATTTTCTTTTAAAATCATCTCAAGCATCAACAACTCATTCAAGTCTTACCGTAAGCCTAGATCATGTAAATCACACTACATCATGAACTTGAAGTTCTTGTAGGTTTAGTTACCCTTAAAAACATGGTTGTTTGTTTGTAAATCCCATTCTTGAAGGATTTAGTCATTTACAACTTGTAATCACATTTCACAAAAATATTTATTTATAACATCTTCTTGTTTCTCTAGTGTTTTTTACACTTATTTCTTCATCAAAAATAGTGTAAGTTTAGTAAAAATCATGATCTTTCAAAAATCATATTTTAAACTTGGTTTTCTTGGAAAAAAAATCATTTATAAATCTTGGATCTATAAGTTTACTAGCTCACTTTGATCTTTGTTTTACAAGAAATCATTTATTCATCAAGTTCATGTTTACACATGAGGATGATCTTCTTGTGTAAACACATAATCATCCTCTAATTTGCTAGTTCATGTGTTTAATCACAATCTAACAAGCTTCATGTATTGATCAACATCAATATTTCTAGTAATCAACAAGCAACATTATACATCTACTAAACAACATCATTTTAACCAACTAAAATGGAAGTAAACAAGAGTGTTCAAGAATCTTACAACTAGCTTAAAGCTAGGGAAGAACAATGTTGAAAATCGAATGGATAATAGCACACAAGAGAGGTCCTTCAAGATCCGTGAGTTCCACACCTTCTAATATGGCTCCTTACACCTTGAGTGAAGCTTGGAATGGATGAAGGATGATTGAAAATAATGGTGGTGTGGTGGAGGATGGAGGCCGTAAGTATGGGGGAGAAGAAGGAGAGTTTGGTTGGTGTTGTGAAGTGTAGGTGATTTAAGTCCCTTTATATCCAAAATTTCTAATATCCAAGGGTTATTGTGTTTCTCAAAGTACTAGCAATGTCTCATCAAATCCATTGGAAGATCACTAGGAGATTTATGAAGGATTATGTAATCTTTGAGTGGGGGCCATCACATGGGCCGTATATTGTATATGGGGGGGGGGGGGGGTAAAATGAAACTTCCAATCTCTAATTACATTAATAGGTTAAGTTCCAAGTATAAAGTTTAGGGTTTTAGTGTGTTATTATGTTATAAGGGGTGTTATGGTGTTCAGGGATAATAACTAGCTCAGAAACATTAGAACAATGCTTCTTGTAATGTTTTGATGTTTCAGGTAGTGTCCGGTTGTTCGGTTAAATACCGGTTCGTTAAAGTGCTAACTTGCACCGTTTAGTGTCCTTTATGTATCCTTTTGTGACACTTTTAATTCCCGACACTTAGGGAAGTATTTTGGATGATAAAACATGAATTCTGCATAATATTTTGAGGTTATAAAGCTAATTATAGCTGAATTTTGTAAAATTTTGCACTTAAAGTGCGTTTCGGGTGCTTTTTAGTGCCTATTTTAGCTTCCGGAATGTCTATATGTTAACCCTTGTATGTTCTCTTGGGTTTTAATGTATTCTTGTCGTTGGACCTACACTTAGGCCCCTAATTCTAGTGTTAGACTGCTTTCTGCAGAACTGTTGACACAATGTGTCTTACCGGTGAGTTTACTAGTATTTCTGACGCAACGCTATTCATTAATGCATAAAGTAATTCTTGTAGTATAAAACATGCATGAATTCACTTGTATAGTATGTAATCAGACAATGTTGACATTTAAGCACATAATTGCAGTCATTAAATAATAATTAAAGTGTACGGAAATTACCGGTTTGGTGCCAGTTGTCACAGTCTCTCCTACCTCCGTCGGGCCTCCATCTCTGGCGTTACCTGCGCCATCATCGGAGTCAACATTTGTCTCCTCCATGAAATCTTGTCCATCTCCATCCTCCGACTTACTAGTTTGTTGTCACGACCCCCGACCCACCCTGGAGGGAATCGGAAGTCGCGAACAGCCCGTGGTACCGGTGATTTAATTTTGAAAAATATTGCAGCGGAAATTTCATCAGGACCGTGAGTTAGGAAAAATATCAGAGTTTTAGAAACACCAGATTTTATTTATTAAATAGATGGGATAAACCCATGTTTTACCAAGGTAACTTTTAATAAGATAAATTTTATTACATAAAACAATATTTCTTAATTTGATTTAATTAATAAAATAAGCCACTTCTTGAAGCCTTTCAGTGTCGTATCCAGCTCTTATTCCAATCTACTGTAATTACCTGAAAAATGTTTGAAAAAGGTTTTGTCAGCGGAAATACTGAGTGAGTTCATTCCATTTTTTTAAAATATATTATTATACCTTACAGCATTAAGGTTTTTATATTCATTTATGTTTACCCAACTCAATCAGTATTTGTCACATGGTGGCTGTTCCAATGTGACAGTAATCATATCACTCATTGGCTTATTTCTATCAAATAGTGAATTTATCAATTAATAGATATAGAATATATCTTATTATTTTATTGGTCACTAGGCGATTCCTGTGACGATGGTCAAATCACTGTTGATCATTCTTTCAACTAGTGACTCCGGTCATATTACTGTTAATCATTCTCTTAACTAGTAATTGTGGTCATATCACTGTTGATCATTCTTTCAACTAGTGATTCTGGTCATAACACTGTTGATCATTCTCTCAACTAGTGTCTTTGGACATGTCACTGTTGATCATTCTCTCAACTAATGACTCTTGACTTAATTGTGTCCCGTGACATTACTTTGTCAACTATATTACTTATGGCACAAAACCATTTAACCTAGAGAATGACATATATCATCCTATGTCAAACTACTATAACTTATCAAATATAATATGTTAATTAAATAATTGTAATATCATTATTTGATATATTAATGTGACTAAAATATAATCTTCATATAGTAGAATACATTATAATTGACTATTTTATTATGGTATACACCATTTAGATTTATTTCAAACATACATTAAATTAATTAATGATTTAATGTTAAAATAATATTAGTTATAGGCTATGGTTACTGAGCATAATTCCCACTGTGATTGGGGTCATGCTACTATTGACTAACTTTCTGGCTAATAGTAACGAGGATCAAATAATGTATAAAACCTCCCATACCAGTAGTTATTATAGAATATAAAAATTTAATCACTGTAAGTATAACAGGTAAACCTTTATGATTTTGGAAAGCATTTGTAAATATAATTGTATCACAAAAAGGTGATAAAACTGTGAGAAAAGAGAATGGACTCACAAACGGTGAGAAAAGAGAAATGAACTCACATTGCAGATTTCTACGGCAAAGTTTAGTCTACAGATAAGCCTTGATATATTGCAGATTTAATTTGAGCAGAGCCTAGCCTCCTGATTACCTTGTAACCTAGTGCATACAAACTAGGTAAGTAACTAATACAGCATTTACGATAACTCACGAGATACAAACCCACACAACGAATGACAAAGTGCAATACTTAAACATTCATCGGATTCGCAATGAATGACAGAGTATTCCCCGAGTTCGGGTGGTACTCAAACATCCTGTCGGAATCACGACTAATGACAAAGCATAACCCAAGTTTGAGCAGCACTTAAACATCCATTGGATAGTTTAAATCGATCGGACATTGAATCGTAGCAGCGATCGAGTTAATACCCTGTTTGTAGCAGCACCCCGCTATACTAATTAGTGATTCGTGTGTGTTTCGGTAGTATTTAGACGATATCTCAGCGTGTATTTTAAGTTTCTTCGTCGAACGAACGCCCAGAATCAAGTCCCAAAGCCTGCTATTTATACTGAGATTTTGACATGCTTACGGACCGTAAGACTCAACCCTTACGGTCCGTAAGGGACACCTAATTGCTATAGGCTTGCCACGCGTGGGAGTAGGCCTGCTGAGTCGACGAAATCGATAATTTCAATTTTGACAACGAGATATAAAGATAATCGTCAAGTAGGGAATGCCCCCCTTGAGTTTTAGGGGCCCTGATCCTGATTCTGATTGTTCTGAAATTTGTAGGGTTTGTGCAGAATCACTTGGGTGTCTCAATTAGGGTTTCCTATTGGATAAAATAATAAAAAAATAGGACTTTTAATGAGGGTTGTTACATTCTCCCCACCTTAATAAAAATCTCGTCCTCGAGATTTGAGTTACGATATTTCTTTTAGATTTTTGTCATATTTTAGTCAACAAAATGACACAGAATTAAATATCAAATTTTGTGAATACAAGTTATAAAAAAAATAGGACTCAATGGTTTAACTGAATTATTTCAAGAAATCGATGTCAAACGAATGAGATGAAATGATATAATTTTCAAGGTAACTATGTTCAAGCCAAAAGATATATGATCAATAGATATTTAGAATGAATGTGAAGGACTTTTAGAATCAATAAAATTCTTTGTCAAAAGAAAGCTTACTTTGATTGGCAACTGAAGAAGACTCAGAATCAATAAGCTCAAAGGAAATAGAAGCACAAAAATGACTGTTAACTATCAAATCATAACAAAAGAAAAATCAGTGTGTTGACATTTATTGTATTGCAAGGATACACCGAAATACAACAGAGTTTAGTGTATCATCGTCTTAATACATAATTGCATTAAGACTATTTTTAATAACGAGTCAAATGAAAGACATACGTGGTTTTGAATGGTTCGTATAATTATGATTAGCCCAAGCTACAAGTTTATAACGACGCCGCAAGGTGTCGTAATGATTTGAAATAATTCAATAATTACGGTGACCGAACAATTTCACCGTGTAATCAACTGAAAGCTTTAATGAAGTAAATTTGGATATTCATTTCGAATAGGATTTTCAATTGATAATGAAAAGACCAAATGAATATTATAGAATTTTCGATAAATGATGAAAGAAACGTTAAGAGGTACACCGGAATATGATATGAATTTGTGTACTCTTATCTTAACACATAATTGTATTAAGACTGTTTAAGATAATGAACCAACAAAAGGAAATAGATAAATAAATCCGTATATCAAGTGTGAAATTGAGATTAACTCAAGCTTCAAATTAAAGAAAATGCCACCACAAGGTGTCGAAGTAATTGAAAATAGCAGCGGTGAATGAAATGAGTTTCACCATGCTTTAAATCAAATGAAGTAAGTCCGAATGTTTCAAATAAATCTAGTAGGATTTGAAATTGAAATAATTGAATAATGTTTTTCGATCAAAGATGATAAAGCAATAAAGATTACAAAACGCTCGATTGCTGATATCAAAATCTTTAAGAGATACATTGAAATATGAAATGAATTTGTGTATCATTATCTTAGCACAGGATTGTGTTAAGATTGATTTTATAGAATAAACCAACAAAGCGGATTCAATATAAATAAATAATTAAACCCATATATAAGGTGTGTAACAAGATTAGCACAAGCTTCAAATTTTGAAAACGTCACCACAAGGTGATCGTGACCAAATAAATGATTTAGTGAAAGTGAAAACCAAACAAGTCTGTTATGGTCTTGAATAGATGAAGTACTTGACAAAATGTATTTATTTATAAACTTTTATTTATATGAGGGTTAAATAATAACTTAACTTAGATATTACATATCAGCGATCACGTCTGGAATCATTTCTGCTTCTTGCGTAGTAAGTACGAATGCTCGCGCATTTTTCTTAGCTCCGTCTGTTGTTCTGGCCTTGTTGTCAGGTGCTTTGGTCAGTTTTGGGCAATATGGTTTGATGTCTCCCGTCTCTCCGCAATTAAAACAAACATTAGTTTTCCTTCTACACTCTTCCTCTATATGCCCGGTCATCTTGCAGAAGTTACAGTAGGGTGTTCTCCTAAAACGGCATCTTCCTGAATGCTTTTTGTTACAGCTTCTGCAGATAGGTTGCTCCAATAACGATTCAGTTCCTGTCTTTTTGAATTCTTGGAAAATTTTCTGGGCTAACTCTTTCTTCTTGTTTTCTTCTCTTGTGCGTATTAGTCCATCTGTCAACATGTTAGCTAGTTCGACTGCTTCTTCAATAGTCTGTGGTCTAGTGGCCTTAACTATGTCTCGGATTTCACTAACTAATCCCCAAATATAACGAGAAATTAGTACGGGTTCTGGCGAAGCCAGAGTTGGTACCATTCTTGCATATTCGAAGAACGTTGTTGTATATTCACGACAATTCACATCTATCATTTTATGATTTAGGAACTTGTTAGCCATTCGTTCCTTTTCATAAGGAGGACAAAATTTCCTTTCTGTCATTTCTTTGAATTTTTCCCAGTTCATGGCATAAGCCATGTCACTTCCTTTTGCCTGAAGACATGTATTCCACCATTCTAAGGCTTCTTCCTTAAAGAGGTTAGATGCATACATCACCTTATCTTCTTCGGCACATTTGCTGATTGTAAGAACAGCTTCTGTCTTTTCCAACCATCGCAGAGTAGCCGTGGCAACTTCACTGCCTGCGAACTCAGTTGGTTTACAGGCTAGAAATTCTTTGTAGGTACACCCGAGAGTCATCGCCTTCTTTTTCTTGGGAAATGGGGTTTTGATAATATCATCATTACCTTCATTGACACTATGGCTAAAACCATCGTCACGAGTATGCTTGCTACTCGCAACTTTGGTAGGTTCTACGGGATTTTTAACAGCTTTAATTATTAAAGGTAAAGCACTAGCTATTCCTTGGGCTATTAGATTTTCAATAGCATTTTTATCCAAAGGATTTTCATTATTAGCATGAACTTCTGGATTATGTGGTACTTCATTCGACATCTGAATTGCAAACATTTTCACTTATTAATATCATATAATTAAAACAAAACAATACTTCCAGGATATTATATGTGCATATCGACATATATATATATATATATATATATATATATTCATGTATAACACATATGTTAATTTGTATCAGTTTCCTAACTTTTAAGTTTAGGTATTAAAAGAACACCTAAATAGCTTAAACAAGTGGCTCTGATACCACCTTCTGTCACGACCCCCGACCCACCCTGGACGGAATCGGAAGTCGCGAACAGCCCGTGGTACCGGTGATTTAATTTTGAAAAATATTGCAGCGGAAATTTCATCAGGACCGTGAGTTAGGAAAAATATCAGAGTTTTAGAAACACCGGATTTTATTTATAAATAGATGGGATAAACCCATGTTTTACAAAGGTAACTTTTAATAAGATAAATTTTATTACATAAAACAATATTTCTTAATTTGATTTAATTAATAAAATAAGCCACTTCTTGAAGCCTTTCAGTGTCGTATCCAGCTCTTATTCCAATCTACTGTAATTACCTGAAAAATGTTTGAAAAAGGTTTTGTCAGCGGAAATACTGAGTGAGTTCATTCCATTTTTATAAAATATATTATTATACCTTACAGCATTAAGGTTTTTATATTCATTTATATTTACCCAACTCAATCAGTATTTGTCACATGGTGGCAGTTCCAATGTGACAGTAATCATATCACTCATTGGCTTATTTCTATCAAATAGTAAATTTATCAATTAATAGATATAGAATATATCTTATTATTTTATTGGTCACTAGGCGATTCCTGTGACGATGGTCAAATCACTGTTGATTATTCTTTCAACTAGTGACTCCGGTCATATTACTGTTAATCATTCTCTTAACTAGTAATTGTGGTTATATCACTGTTGATCATTCTTTTAACTAGTGATTCTGGTCATAACACTGTTGATCATTCTCTCAACTAGTGTCTTTGGATATGTCACTGTTGATCATTCTCTCAACTAATGACTCTGGACTTAATTGTGTCCCGTGAGATTACTTTGTCAACTATATTACTTATGGCACAAAACCATTTAACCTAGAGAATGACATATATCATCCTATGTCAAACTATTATAACTTATCAAATATAATATGTTAATTAAATAATTGTAATATCATTATTTGATATATTAATGTGACTAAAATATAATCTTCATATAGTAGAATACATTATAATTGACTATTTTATTATGGTATACACCATTTAGATTTATTTCAAACATACATTAAATTAATTAATGATTTAATGTTAAAATAATATTAGTTATAGGCTATGGTTACTGAGCATAATTCCCACTGTGATTGGGGTCATGCTACTATTGACTAACTTTCTGGCTAATAGTAACGAGGATCAAATAATGTATAAAACCTCCCATACCAGTAGTTATTATAGAATATAAAAATTTAATCACTGTAAGTATAACAGGTAAACCTTTATGATTTTGGAAAGCATTTGTAAATATAATTGTATCACAAAAAGGTGATAAAACTGTGAGAAAAGAGAATGGACTCACAAACGGTGAGAAAAGAGAAATGAACTCACATTGCAGATTTCTACGGCAAAGTTTAGTCTACAGATAAGCCTTGATATATTGCAGATTTAATTTGAGCAGAGCCTAGCCTCCTGATTACCTTGTAACCTAGTGCATACAAACTAGGTAAGTAACTAATACAGCATTTACGATAACTCACGAGATACAAACCCTCACAACGAATGACAAAGTGCAATACTTAAACATTCATCGGATTCACAACGAATGACAGAGTATTCCCCGAGTTCGGGTGGTACTCAAACATCCTGTCGGAATCACGACTAATGACAAAGCATAACCCAAGTTTGAGCAGCACTTAAACATCCATTGGATAGTTTAAATCGATCGGACATTGAATCGTAGCAGCGATCGAGTTAATACCCTGTTTGTAGCAGCACCCCGCTATACTAATTAGTGATTCGTGTGTGTTTCGGTAGTATTTAGACGATATCTCAGCGTGTATTTTGAGTTTCTTCGTCGAACGAACGCCCAGAATCAAGTCCCAAAGCCTGCTATTTATACTGAGATTTTGACATGCTTACGGACCGTAAGACTCAACCCTTACGGTCCGTAAGGGACACCTAATTGCTATAGGCTTGCCACGCGTGGGAGTAGGCCTGCTGAGTCGACGAAATCGATAATTTCAATTTTGACAACGAGATATAAAGATAATCGTCAAGTAGGGAATGCCCCCCCCTGAGTTTTAGGGGCCCTGATCCTGATTCTGATTGTTCTGAAATTTGTAGGGTTTGTGCAGAATCACTTGGGTGTCTCAATTAGGGTTTCCTATTGGATAAAATAATAAAATAAATAGGACTTTTAATGAGGGTTGTTACATTTGTTCCTCAACCGAATTGGGTACCCAATCTCCCCTCTCTTCTTCGACCCAAATCTTGAACTGTTTACCTTCCTCAATGATTGTGACGACTTCTTCGATCCTATTGACTGAATCCGTCAAAAAACAAACACAATCATAAATTAGTATGTTGTCTTTTGGCTGCCGATTGGATGCGTGAATTACCTTACCAAAACATCTTCCAACAGAATCAAAAACTTCGTTACTGGAAAGATGGAGCGGGACCCCGTGTATGTTTAACCACTCCAATCTCTCGAACGCCACCGCTTGGCCTCCCCAAATCTCCACATTTGTAACCACCCGCAACCTGCAGCAAAAGCTCTAAAATTGTCCGCCTCAAATGCTGATTTGAATACAAGAAGAGTATTAAGTCCCCCAAGATACTTAATAGTTGATCCGACAAAATTCGCTTCCTTCAGTAACACATTCAGCTTACTGGAAGTCCATAAATCAACAACCTTACCGATTATCGCTTTACTATGAATATCGACGGAAGCTTTAGCAAACTCCAAGACCACAACCTCTTTCGTATTAGCACCCGTCTGACGATTACCGAACAACATTTCTGCAAAAGATTTACCACTGTACACATAAGTACCATCTCTATAAACTCCCTGCTCCTTGAATACCTGTTTCTTGGGCTCCTGTTCCTTCGCCTTCCCGTCAAGTTCCGGGTTTCCCTCTAATCTCCCTTCTCCTAGCATATTCCAAGCATATTCCTAGCATATTCCTAGCATATTCCAAGCATATTCCTAGCATATTCCAAGCATATTCCTGGCATATTCCTTAGCATATACCTTAGCATATTCCTGGCATATGGCTAAAACGGGTATTTAACTGGGTACCGGGTATTTTATCTAGCGTTTAAATCCCGGTTTATGGCGTTCTAAAGTATTTTTATTTATCTATAAAAATAAACTCACCAAGATATTACTGAAATAAATTTCAGTTGCCAGGACTGGTTGCGTTGTCTGCGTTTTGCAGTAGAAGCACTGTGTTGCGCAGAAACACACGGTACGCGCTTAAACTTTGAAAAATAACGTTTTTAGGCGTTTTAATTTATTTTTCAACACGGACCTGATTAAAATAAGATTTTAATCAGAACAGAATATTTGTGGGATTTAAATATTATCCGGTCGGTCACCAACGTTCGTTTGGTCGTACGATCGCGATGTTCGGTTAATTACGACGGAATGCGCATGAGCGCGAAAAACGATCCAAATGGCGTGACGAATGGATTTGTTTCTAATGCCAAACACTAAAACAAAGTATTTTAGTGCTTACATAAATTTTTGGATGTCCGGATGTTTTCAGAACGTAAGTTATTCGCGAAAGTGCAAACTTATGCACTTTTTGACGCTTTTAGTCCCTGATCCTTCTACACTTGATCTTAACATGATTTCTTGCACTTTGAGCCCTCTAACTTGACTTTTAAGGTCCTTAAGACATAACCAAACTTTGTTAAGTCCTTGGGTAACTTTATGGTTACCCGAAAAGTCATAAATTTCAACGTCGACGCTTTTAACCCCTCGTATACGAATATTGTCATAACTTTCTCATATGATAGCGAAACTTGGTGAAATTTTTATCATGTATTCTAGTGAGCATAATTGATCGTTACAAAGCTTCGGGTTTGCTAAAAGGTCACTCAGAGGTATACTTTAAACATGCTGACACATTTAACCCCTGTAGTTTGTAATCTCTCACTTTCTTTCACAATTAGCTTCGTATGATCCATGAATCATTCGTTTAAGGGTATAAACATCATGTAGGGATATTGTAGGGTATATTTATCCATTGTTGACATTTTGAACCCTTATATTCACATATTTTCCATGTTTATCAACTTTAGTCCTTCTAGAGTATTCTTTCACACGTTCAAAGCTTATGACACGTGTCAATACATTATAGGACGTGAATTTTCGAGGTGTTACATCCTCACCCCCTTAAAAGAAATCTCAACCTCGAGATTTGTTAAAATGCTGGAAGTACTTTTTGTCACATAATGGACTTAACTTCTATAACATATCTGGAGTCCTTCTAAGCTCCCAAAGTGACCCCTATATTAGGTGCATGTATCCTTTTGGAGCTTATTAACCTGTCGATCCTTAATCGATGCAGGATGCTCATCACATCATAAATCTGCATATCATTATGTGATAGTGCTCCTTAACTTATTGGTGAAACACATCCTTCTGTCACTAGTGTGCAATGTATTGCGAGTTCCGCCAAGCTCCTTAAATAGGTTTTAGCTTATGAGCTACTTGATCTTGATACATTCGATTTCCTCCGAATGATTCTATATATTCAGAGCTTAACTAGCCTGATAATTTAACAATTTGGCACACCCTTCCTGGGTGATATCTTTTGTTGAACCTTATTCCTTACCAAGAATTTAGGAGGGTTGCTACTTTCATTAATTCTTGATTTTCTGCCGAATACTGGCAACTTATAGATGATTAGGGATTTGTGTGATCTTATTTGTTGTTTCCAATGCAACTTTCAGATCCTGATAATTGGACTTACCAGTCTGTTGTCCTAACAATAGATGTTTAACATTCCACCAATACAAGGTCTCCAAAGGAGCAGCCTTGATGCTTATATATCAACTATTATAGAAAAGCTTATCTTAAGGTGAGATGGTTATTCCCACCACTGCTTAATTAATTTTTAAGGAATAGCTAATCCTTGTTGTTAGTCGAACAAATCGACGATCCTGGGCAGCTGATGGTGAATTCTTAATTGTTGCCTAAATAGGGTTGCGGTAATCAATGCATAAGCAAAATGAACCGTCGTTCTTAGCTAACAATACTGAATTCTCAGAATATTGAGTTAGGCTATATGAACCCTCTATTTTAAAACTTGGTTAATCAGGGTTTCGATTCTTCCAATGATGGTACTAGCCGTCTTGGAGATTTCATAATAATACAGCCTTAAATGGGATATGAACCTTAACTCTACCTGCCTCTCAGGGGTAAACAAGGTAATCTTAGGAAAAGATAATCAAGATACAAGGAGGTTACAGAGAATTTCCATATCTCAGGCTCCAGTTCATCCATCCTTGCTGGTGTCAAATGAGTGACACCTTTATGCTATGAGTCCACAGATTCCTTTACCAGGGAACATTTATTTGGAAAAATTCTATTTTCTAGATATCTTCTTTGAATGCCATTAGCTGACTTTAGTACCATATGATCATTGGGATATCTTTGTGGTTCCATACATTAAACCTCCATACTGATCAGGCATGGAAGCAATCTATGGAACATATTAAGATACACCAATCCTCATATGGCGCTTTTGTCATACCATTTGGTATTCGTAATCAATAGAGATAAAAGAGATATCAATTTCATATGATGATGTACTTTATCTGGAGAAATGGTATACTAGAATTTTACGACTGAAGATTTCTGACAGGAATAGAAGAAATGGTTCCTATGATTTTCTATTTGTAAGCTTTACCTTACACTTAATATCTAGGGTTCTTATGGTAGATTTTTAAGAGTCTACTATACTTTCAATTTATGAAGGATTGATTGGCATCCGAATCAAAGCAGAACTCTTAGCGTTCATTCTACTTCATATTTCATGCTTAGGGTTCTAATAGGCAGATTTAATAACTTACAAAATTTATTCCGCAAGTGACTTATCTGCACCTGCATCAAACAATACCCCTGCATACACATCATGGATAAGGACGTACCGGTTATAATATTGTCATCTTGTATGACCTCTTTTGCATCCATCTGAGAGCCCTTAGCATTTGTCTTCCTATCTCCTTTAAGCTTCTTCGCATACCTTGGGCAATTGGATTTGATATGCCCTTTCTCGTTACAGTTGTAACAAGTCGCATCTCCTATCTTCTGGCATTCCAATGTTTTATGCTCTCTAGATTTGCAGATCCCACAAGCCCTAGGCTGCGACTGGGATTTTGATTCGAACCTGCACTTCCCATAATGGCGCTTCTTGCATGTCTTGCATACAGGTTTCTCGTTGGACCTTTGTTGGTTCTTCTTCTTAGAGCTCTGGGAGTTATCTTCCTCCCTTTTTCTTTTTAGCTCATCTTTTGCATTTGAGGCATGAACAAGATCCCCCTTATAAGTAAGGAAATGTGGTCCTAGATAAAATTTGGAGCGAGTAGCATGGGGTTCCTTGATCTTTTTCACAGCCTTCTTCACAGCTTTTCCAACAGCTGCGTCTATCATAGTTTGAAGGACATCTTTGGAAATTCTAAGGTTCACAATTGTATCATCATTGACATGGGTCGCATCATCCATAATACGATCAACGGCTGTCTTATCTGAGTTTGCCATACTCGATATTGGTTCCTAACACCAATAAAACAATTTCTTAGTTGCAATCCAACAACTGCTATTCATCATCCTGGTGACCTAATATACTAACCATGGTACCGTTATACCGTACGAGTTAATATAGTACGAACATTCTCTATGAATGTCCTGTAGATATGTATATATATATATATCAATTATACTTAGCCTAGGCCATAGAAGACCATTACTGGCATTTAAGGTTTGGACCTAGTCCATCACCTTGTTGACAGGGGATCAATTGTCACATCTGTCTTGATCATATTGATGATTTCGGATAGCTTGAAAGCTTGACATTGGGATATCAGAAAAGAATGATTCCTAATAGATATAAAATATCAATCTAGGATTTGTTGGAGCATTTTCTATAGTATCATCGGCCAATTTTTACCTCGCATTAAATGACCGGAGTCCTAATCAGGTGGAGACAACAGTTCTCAACATTTATCGCTCATTATAGAATCATATGTGCCAGCATCAAATAATTTCTGCATAAACTGCTTAACAAGGAAAGGTACCTGCTATATAGTTATCATTCTGCACCATCTCCTGGGCGTTCATCTGGAAGACTCATGCGTTTGTTTTCTTGGCCTCTTCGGGCTTTTTCTGATTCCTAGGGCAGTTGGTCCTGATATGCCCCTTCTCGTTGCAACCATAACAGGTTGCGTCTTTCAACTTCTTGCAATCCAAGGTTTTATGTTCCTTAGACTTGCAAATCCCACAAGGTAGAGGCTGAGATTCAAATCTGCATTTCCCCAGGTGGTATTTCCGACAGGTTTTGCACCTGGTCTTCTCACCCGACTGCTGGCTGTCTTCCTTAAACCCGGAACTCTTCTTATCCTCAGAGTTCCTCTTTGCCTTCCTATCGGAGCGATGAGAATTTTCATCCTCCCTTTTACGCTTTCCATCTTCAGAGGATTTGGCAGCCTTGTTCCTGACCACATCGAGTGTGAGAGATAGCCACAGATCTGCCGCTGACCTGAATGTAGTAGGTCTCGATACTTTCACACTTGCCTTTATTTCTGGGGCTAGACCCCCAATAAAGCGAGCTATTCGCTTTGGTTCCGGTGTGATCAAGTATGGAACCAATCGAGACATGGTATTGAAACTTGCAAGGTATGCTTGACAATCTAAGTTCTCCATGACTAATGTCAAGAATTCAGTCTCAATTTTCTCAACTTCATGTTGAGGACAGTAATTTTCCTTGATAAGAGCAACGAACTGCTCCCCAAGTCATGTTGTATAAAGGGATCTTCCCTGTAGCTTGGATCAGTGACCTCCACCAAGCTAGAGCTTCTCCTTTAAAAGATTATGAAACAAACTTCACAATGTCTTGCTCTGCACATCCGCTAATATCCACAACAGTATCCATCTCATCGAGCCACGTCATGCAGTCGATGGCTCCCTTTTCTCCTGTGAAGTCTCTGGGCTTGCAGGAGACGAAATATTTATACGAACAGGTTTTAACATGTGGCTCTTGATTAAGCACAACCTGTCCAGATGGAACACTCCTCTGATTTGACGAGTTATGAACATCGTCTTCCCTTGACTCATGTGATTTAGAAGGGGGCTTACTACGAGCCGAAGATAGAGTCCTAGAGTGTGTATCACTTGATTCATCATACTGTCTGTCGAGAGCTCGTGTAACGGCGTTATCTATTAATGCCTGCAGTTCCGCACCAGTTATATTAACTCTGGTAGCATCATTATTCTCTCTCTGGTGGCTGTTGACCTCATCCGATCCAGCCATGTAGTTTGATGGCTACATAAATATCGACGATGATTCATTCAGAGGTTATTATGGAATCATCATTTTTGACGATTCATCAACCATGGTAATATAAACCATATTGGCTAATTTGTTAGTTATATTTAATTAGCATTTTTATTATAATTTATCCTAGTTATAAAACATTAAGGATATTACGGTGGTGCAAAGGCCTAGTCACAAGGACAGTTTTTAAATTTACAAGCCATGATTTCAGAGAATCGAGGCATTATAATTTATCCTAGTTATAAAACATTAAGGATATTAAGGTAGCGCAAAGGCCTAGTCACAAGGACAGTTTTTAAATTTACAAGTCATGATTTCAGAGAATCGAAGCATTATAATTTATCCTAGTTATAAAACATTAAGGATATTAAGGTGGCGTAAAGGCCTAGTCACAAGGACAGTTTTTTTTAAATTTACAAGCCATGATTTCAGAGAATCGAGGCATTAAGGTTTGAACATATTTCATTACCTTTTCTAGACAGAGAGTCAAAGACTATTACTGTCTTTAGTCTCAGAGGACGTTTATTATAGCCCGTAGGCACTTCATCCTTAAGGGATGATTATTTCAAATAAGGGAATTTAGATTAACCCCCTTTTTAAAGATGGCCTGTGTGACTTTAACGATTCACAGTTTACCAAAAATGTTAACATACTTACAGATGTTAACAGGGTTTGGAATCTTTTAGATAAGTTTTACCGTCTTGGCCATGTCTACAATGACAATTAGGCTAGGTTTTACCCTTAAGATTCTTTTAATATTTAACGCAGAACAATCCTAAATTGAGATGTTAACAAGGATCTGAATCTAATTGTGGAACTACCATCTTGGCCCTGTCTTAAAGTGACACATGGCTAGGTCTTGTCCTTTTTAGATATTGCCATTTTATTATAATGGTAAATCTTATAATATATGAATTATATTTTAAATACAATCGTTCCATTTAAACAAGTATATGGTTGCCCTAAACGGGACTTCTACAGAAAATGACTTGCCCATGCAAGAGCTAATCAGAAAATAACAAAGGAACCAAATAAGGACAAATAAAACGAATTAGAATTTGTCCTATGTTCTTGTCTAGACTCAAGAATGTGCAACTGTGTAACTGAGATTAAACACAAAAGGCTAGTGTTTAATTCACTCAGTGTTGGCTCTGATACCAACCTGTCACACCCCGATATTCCACGTTTGACCGGTGGGCTGGGTAGGGGAGTATCGTGACGTAGTTGATATCATCATAGTCAAACAACACAATATATAAATGCACAGCGGAAGCAAAAGATAAACATATTACAATCCGAATATAAAGTAATATCCAAGTATTACAAACGGAACGTAAAGGATCCACAGGCGGATCTTAAAAAAACTTAAACATTGTTCAACAGACTTTAGACGCCTAGAACTTGCAAGATTCCTTATTAACGTCTTGAGCTTCCAGCCAATTACGTTCAGTACCTGTGACTTAACCTTTTTGGAAAATACGTCAGTTTTCACTGGTAAATACACTCAACCGTCTCATTTGAAAAGAGTTTAAGAAAATTGATTTAGATGCACCAGGCACAAAATATTTTGACACTTTGATTAAAATGCACAAGGCAAAATTAATCTTTTATAACTTGGGACAATTATATTTATAATCTTGTATACAAATTTACATGTTCGTTGTACGTTCAGGGCCCGATGTAGAAACCGAGTCAAGATTAACAGACACGCCATAAGTGTAAGCCCATAAGAGAGTGAGATACCGTTTCCCTTTAAGCAACTTTCAGTGTATGCCTACACCCCGTGCTTAAGGCGTGGCCATTTTATAATACAATGATGTCTAGGATATCCGGGACATGGTCATTAACCCCTAAAGGCTTTTATTTCAAACAATACAGATTAAAACGGGTTACCTCAATAATTTAATCAGAATACGATTAAACATTCAATACCCGACCAAGCGGTATTATTATAATACCGTATCCCAAGCCCGTATAGGGAAAATAAGTTAAGAGTATTTACCTGAGCTAAATATAAATTCAATCCCAGCCGTATATCAATTCAGCAAGCACAAGTACTTCTACTGGGGCTCTTAATCTGGAACGAAGGTTTTTAATAACCTATTAGATTTCTAACGGGTCTTTAATTAAGCCTATGCTTAGACCAGTTAGTTTTAAAGAGGAAGATACGGTTCAAACGCATGATAAGGCGAAGACCGGTTTAGAATGTGGTTTTTGACCCGACAAGCTTGTATGCTTGTTTAATATGGGTAACTTAAACACATTCTAGATTTTGAGACCAAAAGATATGGTTTGACCCGTTTCGGCTAATTTATGCAAACTAGTCACATAAGTCGATCCGAACGCGATAAGCGCGTAACGACTAACCATAAGAGTCATATACAGGTTTCCTAAGTTAATATGCCTTAAATATATTGTGATATCAGTAGGATACCTTCCAATATGCCCAAAACGAGTTTAATCTCAATATAATCCCCGAAGGGGTATTTTGGTCATTTACCTAAGGCATATATACTACCTGTCATACAACTAACTAAACGTCATGACCATAAGGTATAACCTCAGAAGGTTATTCCCTATATACTATGGTCACTTAATGTGTTTGGTCAGATCCTAATGATCGACCAAACGGGTCGGGTTCGAAAGTATAAGCGATTGTTTAGATCGCTTACCTTACGACCCTATATAAGCACTAAACTAAAAGTGACGAGCTAAGCATGTTAAAACATGCTTAACTAAGTTTAGAAAACAGGTTTGGTATCAAAACAAACGGTTTTGATACCTAAGAGTAGTTTGGTTACAAAATACGCAAGAATACGCATTTTGGCCGAAACTAAGACTCGTCACTGAGCCTAGATAACGTGGAAATCATTAGGTATAGTCACTAGGGACTATAACCATCGTGATTACGCTCACGTTATGAAGTTCAAATGAACTTCGCATTGACCATAAACTGGTCAATGCAGAAAGTCAAACAAAGTTTGACTTTAACGCTAAAAGAATAAAAGAACGAAGGAACACTTACAAAGGGTCCAAGAACGGAAGGTTTGAATCCGAATACTCTCAGGTATGAAGTGTTAAACACAACAACTTAGAGAGCAAATTCAGATTTCAAAGGTGTGGGTTTTTGGGGTTGAAAGGGTTGGGTATTTATAGGATCTTCCATATAGAATATTCCTAGCATATTCCAAGCATATTCCTAGCATATTCCAAGCATATTCCTAACATATTCCTAGCATATTCCAAGCATATTCCTAGCATATTCTAAGCATATTCCTGGCATATTCCTTAGCATATACCTTAGCATATTCCTGGCATATGGCTAAAACGGGTATTTAACTGGGTACCGGGTATTTTATCTAGCGTTTAAATCCCGGTTTATGGCGTTCTAAAGTATTTTTATTTCTCTATAAAAATAAACTCGCCAAGATATTACTGAAATAAATTTTAGTTGCCAGGACTGGCTGCGTTGTCTGCGTTTTGCAGTAGAAGCACTGTGTTGCGCAGAAACACACGGTACGCGCTTAAACTTTGAAAAATAACGTTTTTAGGCGTTTTAATTTATTTTTCAACACGGACCTGATTAAAATAAGATTTTAATCAGATTTTAAAATAAGATTTTAATCAGAACAGAATATTTGTGGGATTTAAATATTATCCGGTCGGTCACCAACGTTCGTTTGGTCGTACGATCGCGATGTTCGGTTAATTACGACGGAATGCGCATGAGCGCGAAAAACGATCCAAATGGCGTGACGAATGGATTTTTTTTTCTAATGCCAAACACTAAAACAAAGTATTTTAGTGCTTACATAAATTTTTGGATGTCCGGATGTTTTCAGAACGTAAGTTATGCGCGAAAGTGCAAACTTATGCACTTTTTGACGCTTTTAGTCCCTGATCCTTCTACACTTGATCTTAACATGATTTCTTGCACTTTGAGCCCTCTAACTTGACTTTTAAGGGCCTTAAGACATAACCAAACTTTGTTAAGTCCTTGGGTAACTTTATGGTTACCCGAAAAGTCATAAATTTCAACGTCGACGCTTTTAACCCCTCGTATACGAATATTGTCATAACTTTCTCATATGATAGCGAAACTTGGTGAAATTTTTATCATGTATTCTAGTGAGCATAATTGATCGTTACAAAGATTCGGGTTTGCTAAAAGGTCACTCAGAGGTATACTTTAAACATGCTGACACATTTAACCCCTGTAGTTTGTAATCTCTCACTTTCTTTCACAATTAGCTTCGTATGATCCATGAATCATTCGTTTAAGGGTATAAACATCATGTATGGATATTGTAGGGTATATTTATCCATTGTTGACATTTTGAACCCTTATATTCACATATTTTCCATGTTTGTCAACTTTAGTCCTTCTAGAGTATTCTTTCACACGTTCAAAGCTTATGACACGTGTCAATACATTATAGGACGTGAATTTTCGAGGTGTTACAACCAAGCACTCCAACAATTCATGCAACGCAACTCGGTTCAACTTGATCAATTCCAATCGCAACCGCCAACTTCCCAACCGCAACCCTCGGTGGAGCTTGACGATGATGATGAAGTCGTCCCGAATCGCCACCTAAAGAACTCAAGCGCAAAAAAAACACGGGGAAGGGGAAGGCGGTTGAAACCGAACCCGACACCGCAAAAAAAGCGGTTTGAGAGCAAAGGCGAGACAGTGGACAAAAGTAGAGGAGGAGGCGCTAGCAATTGCGTATGTTAAGGCCTCAACTTGCCCGATTGTCGGTATGAACCAAAGTTAATTTTTTTTAATTTAAATTTAAAAAGAATTATTTTTTAGTTTTACTAATGCATTTTTTTTTAATTTAGGGAACAATCAAACGGGTTCTGGTTTTTGGAAGGCATGTACGGATAGATTTAACGAGCTTATGGGGCAAGGCCCGGCCCGTGATCTCGATTCCGTATCGGGCAAGTGGCGGAAAACGAACAAGTGCGTGAATGATTTTATCGGGATTTATAACCCACTTTACATTAATCGTCCTAGTGGGAGTAGCGACGAGGACGTTCTTAACCTTACGATGGCTAAATGGGAAGCAAAAAATCCGCCTTTCCTGCACCTCCGAGCATGGAACATTTTAAAGAAAGAACCTAAATGAGCGCCGGTTCCAAATGAGGTCGTAACCGCCAAACGGACTAAAACTTCCGAGTCCGGAAGTTATAGTGCGGGAGGCTCTACCGCTCGTTGTCAAATCAACATAAACGACGAACCGGAATATGACGAGGATGCGTTGCCCGCTCACGAGATCGAACGTCCCGGCGGAAGGGACAAAGCAAAAAAAGAGGTGGCCGCAAAGCGCAAAGGGGCCGGCTCGAGTGGAGGGGGCGGCTCGGGTGGAGGTGGCGGCTCGAATGCATCTTCGAAAATGGACGAGTTGATTTCCGAATTCCGTTCGTTTAAAGACTTTGCGGCCGAAAAATATAGTCACAAGAAAAACGTGTCGGCCGACTATGCTCGAGCGGAGGATTTTAGGATAATGAGGTTGGATCTCGACTCGGTTCCGGAGGATGAACGAGAGGTGTATCGGAGGGTGAAGGAAGAGGTGAAGAAAAAATGGACGTCGTAGGTTTTTTTTGTTTTTTTTAGGAAATGTAAATTTTTTTTATTTTTCGGAAATGTTTTTTTTTTTTAGGAAATGTAATTTTTTTAGAGTTAATTGCCAAAATCGTCCCTGAAGTTTGGGCACATTTGCCATTTTCGTCCAAAATGACACTTTTGTACCATTTTGCCCCCCACGTTTGTAACTTTTTGCCATTTTAATCCAAACCACTAACTTAGTTTATTTTTTCTGTTAAGTTGAATGATATTTGGATGAAACTGGCAAATATAAACCACAGGGACGATTTTGGCAATTTACTCAAACTATTTTTAATTTCTTTTATTTAATTAATTTTGTCACATATATAATAAAAAAGAATATACATGCAATTTTTTTATGAAAAAAATAATAGTTTTGTCACATATTTTTTATAACTTTTCATCCAACCACTAACTAAGTTAATTTTTTTCTATTAAGGCGAAGGATGTTTTAAATTTTATAAATTAATATAGAAATTAATTTCCAATTTCTTTACATAAATCAGTTTTATTAAGAGAAAAAACTGGTATATACTTTTCAATATTTTCGTTCTTAAACTTTTAATAAATATATGCAGTTTGAAATATAAGAAAAAAATAAATCATACATTTTCTATTAGTGTTTTTAGTTCTTATCCGAAGAAAAAGAAATCATACATTTTCAGTTAGTTTTTTTAGTTCTTATCTATTTTTAGTTTTTAGTTTATTTTTATGTAAATGTATTATTTTGCTTGTAACATATTCTATTAATGGGTGACCACACCATTTGAGTATTTTGGTCAAGAAAATGTAATAAATCGTCACGCTAGCTGGTTTTTCTTTGTAGTGAGCTTTAGGTTATAACTCAAGCATTATGTAACTAAAGGTTGTGGGATGATACAATCAAACTTTGTGAATTTAGTTCAAACGTCTAATATTGTCATTAGGAAAAAAACAAATTGGGTAATTTTAACAAACAATTTCATAATTCAGATAAAAAAACAAAAGAATTTGTAACAGACATATAAAACTTAAAGTTAATTTATTATAATTGAAGAACTAAAAAATATATATATAAGAACTAAAAAAGTGCAAAAACTTTTTTTGCTTAAATTTCGAATTATATAATTATATTAAAAATTTAAGAACTATAAAATAGTGAGACATATATAAGTATATAACTAAATATTTATAAAAGTTTTTGAAAAAATATTATAAAGGTTGAAAGTTGATAACTGTTTGAATAAAATAATGTTATAAAAGAATAAAAAGTGAACAACTTTACGTAATTTGAGTTTGTGCTATGGTACTCCTAAACTTTCAGAAATCATCATTAAGGATAACAACTCAAATAACTTTTATAAAAAAATTCATAAAACTCAGGTAATAAAAAAAAGCAATAGAATATGTTACAAGCAAAATAATACATTTACATAAAAATAAACTAAAAACTAAAAATAGATAAGAACTAAAAAAACTAACTGAAAATGTATGATTTCTTTTTCTTTGGATAAGAACGAAAAAAAACTAATAGAAAATGTATGATTTATTTTTCTTCTTATATTTCAAACTACATATATTTATTAAAAGTTTAAGAGCGAAAATATTGAAAAGTATATACCAGTTTTTTCTCTTAATAAAACTGATTTATATAATGAAATTGGAAATTAATTTCAAATTGCATGTATATTCTTTTTTATTATATATGTGACAAAATTAATTAAATAAAAGAAATTAAAAAGAGTTTGAGTAAATTGCCAAAATCGTCCCTGTGGTTTATATTTGTCAGTTTCATCCAAATATCATTCAACTTAACAGAAAAATAAACTAAGTTAGTGGTTTGGATGAAAATGGCAAAAAGTTACAAACTTGGGGTTCAAAATGGTACAAAAGTGTCATTTTGGATGAAAATGGCAAATGTGCCCAAATCTCAGGGACGATTTTGGCAATTAACTCTTTTTTTTATGTTATGAAATTAATTTATTTATGTTGTTTTATGTTGTATTTTTTAATTTTTATAAAGTTTTTATTAAGTTAATAAAAAAACTTAGAAAATTATAAAATATTTAGGTAGGGTAGCCCCATCCTCCACCCCCTCAAAAGTGAAGGAGGCCCATCCCCCATGAGCCGGTGATATGGCGCCTGCGTGATGGCCCATCCTCATAGGGATGGGTCTCACCATACCCTCTAGTCTAAAAAAAAGACTAATAATATGGCAATATGCCAAACAACGTAGACCAAAAGCCCATCCTCCCATACCCTCTAATTAAAAAAAAGGCTAACCAAAAGAATCTTGTTGACTTGAAAGATGTTAACAAGAGAATCTAACAATTTGGCAGAAAAAATGTTGGAAAAAAGGCAGGTGCTATTGATATATTTATGTTCAATAATTAAATAAAAAACTAATGTAAACAATAAACGATATTAGTATTTTTTTTTATCTTTTTTTTTTTCAGTTAAATAAAAATAAGAGTTAAAAGTCATTTTAGTCATTTTGGTTTTGGTCATTTTGGCAGTTTAGTCCAAATGTTTCATTTTTCGTATGTGAGTTCAAAAATGTTTTACCGTTGCCATTTAAGTCAACTAGATTAACTTCATCCATTTTTTTCTAGTAACGAGAAGGGCAATTCGGTCATTTTATATGGAATACTGTTAACTAGACCGAATTGCCCTTCTCGTTAACAAAAAAAAGAATGAAGTTAATCCAGTGGACTAAAATGGTAACGGTGAAACATTTTTGGACCCACATAAGAAAAATGAAACTTTTAAACTAAATTGGCAAAATGGTCCAAACCAGAGATTAAGATGACATTTAAATCCCTTCCCCGTGGCCCAGTGGTATCCCCACTTGGGTTATGTTGGCCGGCTCCTCCTTTGGGAGGTCACCGGTTCGACTCCCACTGTGGTCTTAGGGGGGGGGGGGCGTCCCAATGATGGATCGAATTCTACCGAGGCATGGTGCGGTCTTGAGGGCAACCCGGTTTTACCCAGTTGTTACCCCAGCGAGTCTCTCGTGTGGGGGCAGTATGGTTTCTGGGCGGAAGTCAGCCTGCGCGGCGGCCGGGGCCCGATCGAACATCGCGTCCGAGAGTGCGGGGCTGACGGGGGAATGTCTTCGACATGAACCCGGTGACCAATAGGTCCAGTACATAGAAAGTCACCTTCCAAAAAAAATGACATTTAACTTTAAAAATAACAATGACGTGACGTAAGATTATGAAAATTACCAAAATTGTGTGTGTATATATGATATTTAGTCTAATGTTTAATAAAAAAGTTATTGCATTTATTTATGAAATAAAGTAAGCAACGATAAAAGGTAAAGAGGGAGGGAGCCCCCCACCTCAAGTGGTCAACTACCCGACACCCCGCCTCTTAACCTATTTTCATGGGCCACCATAGAATCTTCCTAGTCCCTTCGTATATAGCCGCCCCATAAATATCATCTATACATATAATAAAAGAAACCACTTTGAGGACACTTGTCATCATATTAGGCCATGTCTTATGGATAATTATAATTTTAATTTAATCTCTTCTAATTAGTTAGAGATAATCCTCCTACTAAATATTATTTAGTTTAATTATTACATTTATATTTATCTATTTACTTTAAATTCAAACTTAGTTATCTAATTTGATATTAGAGTAAATTACGATTTTGGCCCCTGTGGTGATATCACTTTTACCCTTTTAGCCAAAAAACGAATCTTTTAACATCTGAGCCCAAAACGTCTTTTTTTTTTCTAACCCTTTTGGTAAATATTATTTAGTTTAATTATTACATTTATATTTATCTATTTACTTTAAATTCAAACTTAGTTATCTAATTTGATATTAGAGTAAATTACGATTTTGGTCCATGTGGTTATATCACTTTTACCTTTTTAGCCCAAAAAGAAATTTTTTAACATCTGAGCTCTCAACGTCTTTTTTTCTAACCCTTTTGGTAGGGGCCAAAAGGGTTAGAAAAAAAAAAACGTTTTGGGCTCAGATGTTAAAAGATTCGTTTTTTGGCTAAAAGGGTAAAAGTGATATCACCACAGGGGCCAAAATCGTAATTTACTCTTGATATTAACTATATATTTGAATGTTTTGTTTAGTTTGGTATCAAATAGATTTTACGAAACTTAAAATAAAATTAACTAATATTATTTATCATTTCTACATTTACAAGTTTTAAATAAATGGTTAAATTTATTGAAACTTCGTTACATTTACAAGTTTTAAATAATGGGTTAAATTTATTAAGACTTTGTTAACAAATTTTTCTACAATATAATAATTTATTTATAACATTAATGTGTAACACCTATCATTCATTGTAAGCATTTATAAATCAATTTGTCGGAATTGATACCAACATTTTATCACTCAAATAGATGTTGATTTGCTTCTTGAATAACATATCTTCTTTTCAAGAACCATCTTCACAATCATCATATCCATCGCGTATCGAGTATTATCTATTAGTATATTGAAAGATATGACTTTTTTATTATTGGTATATAAAATTAGATTTATTAAACCCGTGTAATACACGAGGTTTTTATAGATACACCTTTTTTTTATTATTTACTAAGATGTATTATTTTATTATTTGGTAAACAATATTACATTTATTCAACTCGTGTAAAACAAGCGGTTTTAAAAATATAACTTTTTTATTTGGTATATAAAATTATATTTATTCAACCCGTACAATATGATTCTTATAGATATAACTTTTTATTATTTAATATATAAAATTATATTTATTCAACTCGTGCAATAAAAGAGGTTGTTAAAGATATATTGTTTTATTATTTAGTATATAAAATTCATTTATTCGACCCGTGTAATACACGGGGTTATAACCTAGTTAATTTTATAAAATATACCCCATAAATATAATCAATTTTATAAAATATTAGACGGTGGGGTGGAGCATGGAGGAGGTCGGGGAGCCGACGTGGCCTCCTTCCCCGACGGGGACAACCGCCCCCTGAAATGTTACAAATGTTGTTGTATAGGCATTAGTTCAGTGTTTACAAACAATTAATTTAAATTATAATAAAAGATTCCAAATAATGTCACATGATAATAGCTTTTTTCTTCAAATTTTATTTATTTCTTTTTATATTTTTATTTTATAACTATTTTGTTAAATACTTTTCTATTCTGTATTCTAATTTAATCAAAGAAATTTTAAATCTATATATATATATATATATATATATATATATTTATTTTTATCCTATCTATCATCGATACAAATCAATATATGTCTATATTTTTATTTTATAGCTATTTGGTTAAATAATTTTCTATTTCTGTTTTTCGAATTCGCTGTCAATATATTATCTTACATGAAAATTAATTCCTCTATATAGTTAATTCATAATAATAGCTTATACCAAGTTAAGTATATTATTATTATATAGGGTTAGAATATAATAGAAAGTTTATTTGGCTAAGAAGGCTAGGAAGTAATCTTGAACATCCATTTAGTTAATAAGGGCTAAGATTAAATTAGGTAAATTGAAGGGAATAAAAGAGGCGTGTGAGTTTGTTTAGATGCATTCTAGTCAATCCAAGACAATAGTTTCTCTCTCCTCCAATTTCCCCCATTTTTAAACGTTAATAACTCTTTCATACGACATTATTTTTTTATAAAAATTGCACCAAAAAAACGAACGTTTTTTTCTCTTTAAAACGAGTATACTATTGCTATATTTTCAAAAAAAAAAAAATTTAAACCCAGTTGCGTAAAACGCAATGAAAAAAACCTCTAAAAAATGGCATTTTTCTAAAACGCAATGCACAAAAAACACAAAGAAATGTCTTATTTGTAAAACGCAATGGCCAGAAAACACAAAGAAATGTCTTATTTCTAAAACGCAATAGCCTAAAAACACAAAATAAAGTGTACTTTCTAAAACGCAATGGACTGAAAACACATAAAAATGTGTTTTACCTAAAAGGCAATGCACCAAAAACACAAATAAATGTCTTATTCCTAAAACGCAATGGCCACAAAACACTTAAAATGTCTGTTTTCTAAAACGCAATGGACTGAAAACACATAAAAATGTGTTTTACCTAAAACGCAATGCACCAAAAACTCAAATAAATGTCTTATTTATAAAACGCAATGGCCAGAAAACACTTAAAAATGTATCCTTTCTAAAACGCAATGGCTTAAAAAAACAAAAGAAGGTGTTCTCTCTAAAACGCAATGGACTGAAAACACCTAAAAATGTGTTTTACCTAAAACGCAATAACTAAAAACATTTCAAAAATGTGTTTTTCTAAAGCGCAATGGCCAGAAAACACATAAAAATATTTTAGTTCTAAAACTCAATGGCCTAAAAACACCAAAGAAAATGTTTTCTCTCTAAAACGCATTGAACCAGAACAATAGTTTTGTTTGTGAATTGTCTGAACCAGGAAGTATGAGATCAAAAAGACTGTCTACGAATGCAGTTTTCCAGAGACAATTTACAGAAAATTAAATTTTCTGATGCTCAACCCTAGCCAAGGGCTGCCGCCCCTAGGACCCTGCTACCAGGGGCGCTGCCCCCGGACCCCCGCCAAGATCGTAAAACGCAATGACTAAATCAAAAACCCAGATAATAAAAATGAAATTAAAGAATTTCTTACATGGATCGAAGTCGGTTTCTTCAACGATTAACGAAATTTGAATGATTGAAACACTTATCAGAGATTGAATCGAACGGATCGAGTGATTATCTTCAAAATCACCGGAAAAACGAGATTTTGTATGAAATTAAACTGGGTTTTCTTCAAAAAAGCTGAAGAACACGTTGATCGGGTGTTTGAATCATTTATTGGTGACGAAAATCGCACTATAATGTAGTGATTATTGAGATAGAAAGTGAAGAAATGGTTGAAGATGGTGGGTTTTGAAATTGGTGGGTTTTGATGTTACTGAGAAGAAGAAGGAAGAAGAAAATGATAAGATTGACTAAAATACCATTTCTCTTTATTTTAAATTTTGCCACATGTCCTAATCCTATTGCTTTCTATACTTCCTAGCATGGTTGCAAAAGTCGCTAGGCGCTCCCTAGTCGAATTCGGGAGTACCCGGGAAGTACTCGGCCTAGGCGGGGATTACTCGGGGGGTAATTGGCCTAGGAGAACAATACTCGGGCCTCGGCAGCCTACCTTGTAGCGAGTACTCGAGGAGTACTCGGAGCTTAGACGGGGCTTTTACAACCATGCTTCCTAGCCAAAATAAACTTTCTATTTTATCCTCACACTTATTATATAATACATTATCTTGTTACTGTTGTTTTTATTTTAGCAATGATGACGATGACAATTATAAATAGTGAAGCATTTTCTTTATTTTTACAAATAGTTTTCCTTCGAAATCTCCAACTTCTGCCAACTATAAGAAAACACAAGACAAGAATTTTACTAATAAAATGAAAAATGAATATTAAGTTATGAAATATAGCTATGATAGATGAACGGTCGATTGGGTTATATTTTATTTCTAACGGGTCAAAAAGTAAAAAATTAAATAAAGAGAGTATAAAATAAGAAACTTGGTTGAAAGTCGTCCTAACTTTATTTACTTTATTTTTCCTTGCTTATTAATAAACTATTTAATATTTTATTGATTCAACGTAGTGTAATACACAGGGTTATAACTTAGTTTTAAATAATAAAGTAGTTAAAAATCGATGAACTCACAACCCTAATCCACGTTGGCTGTATATTTACATATAAAGCTAACATGTTAGGGTCAACCTAAAACAAAATCGATTAACCCCGATCTTTCACAGTCATTACCAATCTCATTATGAGCTAAACAAAAATTTTGTTGTATATTTACCTAATAGGAGCTAAACAAAAATGTTGTTGTATTTTTACCTAACATGCTAGGGTCTACGTAAAACAAATCAATTGACCCCGATCTTTCATAGTCATAACCAATCTTAATAAGCGCTAAACAAAAGTGTTGTTGTATGTTTATGTATAAAGCTAAATGCAAGGGTCTACGTAGAACAAAATCGATTGACCCCGATCTTTCATAGTCTTTACCAATCTCAATAAGAGATAAACAAAAATGTTTGAGTCTGTCGAAGTCCAATCCCACTTTAGTCCTCGTAATCCTTGTACTGGACCGAACAAAAAGTTCAAAATTCTCTTAAAGTACCAATAATACCAAACCGCTGCTGGATACATATTTGAGCCGTCGAAATCTGATCCCAATTCGGTCGAGATCGACCGAATATTATAAAACCTTAGTTAGAAAAAGTATTATTATTACCTTTAAAATCATCTTAATTGATATAATTAATTTTAATTTGCAAACCCTGGCATTCTAGCATTTTTATTTTTATTATTATAGATCAAATTGAATTGAACTAAAAAAAAAAAAAAAAACTTTTTTATTATTATTACATCATTATATATGCTTTCTTTCTCCCTCTTTCCTTTGATTTAAAACCCGAAGACGCAGCGGAAACCTGTTCTTTAATTAAGGATCTTGCCTCTTCAATCTTCAACTCTTCCAATACATTTCACTCAACCTCTGCTCCTTTATTCCTCTTCAAATCTTGTTATTTCCTATTAATATCGCTCTACCTCAGGTAACCCTCTTCAAATCTCTCCTTCAATCCCTAATTTCTGCAATATTTTGGTGGGTGGGTCTTTTCAAATAAAGATTCAATTTTTCATGTATGGTTCATTAGATTTCAATTGAAAACAGAGTTTTTCATGTGGGGTTTCTTTATTTTCTTGAATTTAGCCTGATCAATGCTTATCTTGATTGTTTTCATTGTGTTTGTTGGGTTAATTGCTAATTAGGGTTACATAATTTATGGGTTTTGGGTTTTGATGTTTAGATTAATGTTTCAGATATGAAAGTTGCAATTTTGACATTGTTGTATGCTTCTGTTTAGTTCATTGTTATATGCTTGTATGCAGTGGCGAATCTTGAGATTTCCGACCAGTGTCGAAAACGTATATACCCAAAAAATTTCATAAAACGGGGGGTCGAAAACGTATATACCCAAAAATTTATATACGAAAACTACATACTCTCCACTACTGAGCGAAAAGTTCGGGGGGTCGGCCGCCCCCTCCCGCCCCCACTATGCTTCGCCAATGCTTGTATGTTGCATAAATGCAGCCTCTTTCAACATAAAGACTACATTTTTTTTATGTTTTCATGAAGGATCTTGAAAATGGATATGCATTTTTGTTTAATTGTTTAGATTTTGATAGTTTGTTTTTATCATCAGGCTGCATCTATAGTCTGTTGAAGAAATTGTTTTAATGGTGAGTTAAATCTTCATTAGGAGTGTTTTGGTAAAAAAAAAATTAGAATATTTTTTTTTCAAAGTTATTTACATGTTCTTGGGTTGTTTTGGAAATTAGGGGGAAGCTCCAGCTTTATTTATTGATGATGTGCAAAGGAGTTTTTCAAAAGTGTTTGATCTAAAACAGAACGATTTCGACACCGCGGTTGTTGTTGGACACAAAACTGTATGATGTTGAACCAATTCTATTTCATTTTAACTTTCCTTAAAAGCTTCTTGTTTCAATTTTTTTTTCATTTTTCGCGTTTAGTATGTTATTGGTGGGACTGGTGAGCCAACATCAAGTGGAGTTCGTATTTTCAACAAGTTGACCGGTGAATGGTGAGTATGAGTTTTGAGTCTTTTTTTACTTTTATTTTTTTGTTTCACTTTATTGACGAATCCACACAATAAAGGTCGTGTTTTGGTCGCTTACAGGGTGATACCAACCATTCTAGGAACAAAACCGGAATCACTCAAGGGCTTCTCATGTGTTCTTTTGAACGAAGATAGAATCTTGATCATCAAAAAGAATTCCAAATCCAATGAATCCGTCTGGTTTCTTGAGGTGGGTATTTCTCAATATATAGAACTTATCAAGAATCGTATACTATTCACATTTCTTTATCTCGAAATAATAGCATTCAATACGTTATATCAGGTGGACACACAATTCATTCGGGACCAAAAGAATAAATTTGAAACCGAAGTTGTCGCTTGGAGCAAGGGCGTTATCGGCAATGCAGAGCAGCCCATTGTGATTAGTGGCCCGTCCGGGGTGGGTAAGGGTACCCTAATTAATATGCTCATGAAAGAATTCCCCATGATGTTTGGATTCTCGGTCAGCCACACGACTCGTGCTCCAAGAGAGAAGGAACAAAACGGGGTGCATTATCATTTCACTAAACACAACGTTATGGAAGAAGATATTAAATCCGGAAAATTTCTCGAGTTTGCCGAAGTCCATGGTAATCTTTACGGGACTAGCATAGAAGCTGTTGATGTCGTTGCTGATGCTGGAAAGGTATTATTTAGCTCGTGTTCAATATTCTTAAGTGGATATCGACAAAGACATACATAATTGATAAAACAACTTTAAAACTTTCGTGTTTTTTTTTATGTAGAGATGTATTCTCGACATTGATGTTCAAGGAGCAAGGTCCGTGAGGGCGAGTTCACTCGAAGCTATTTTCGTTTTTGTCTGCCCGCCGTCATTTGAGGAGCTTGAAAAGCGCCTTCGTGCAAGGTTTGAGTTTTATCTTTAAATAAGTGTCACGAAAGTTACGAAACAATATTGAATTTGTTTGGCTTCAAGTTGACTAAAACAGGTTCTTTGATTTGGTCAACAGAGGGACAGAAACCGAAGAACAGATCCAGAAAAGACTTAGAAACGCGAAGGCTGAGCTTGAACAAGGACAATCTTCGGGGCTTTTTGATCATATTTTAGTGAACGATGATATCAAAACCTGTTACGAACAACTTAAGGTGAATATACATTTGAGCTATATACGATTTAAAACTTTTATTATGATTCTACGTGATAAATTATTGCGATTTTGCTGTAGAATATCTTGGGTATTAGCGAAAACATCAACGCTGCCCCAATAACCGGTATGCGTTTAGAAATTCGGAGCTACACATTTGATTATATATCGTCTATGCAAATTTAATTGATTCTTATGAGGCGTTACTTTGTCAAATACAGCGAATAAAGTGTTTGATTTGCCTGTGGACCTCTCATTGTCCAAAATCGACGAAAAGATCCTGATTAACTGCGGGACTGCTGAACAAAAGTATGTACAACATCTTACACAGATTCTCTTTACAAAAGTCATGCTGCAAACATAAAAAAAAACATGTTTGCTGATAAATTACATTCATGCCCTTGTAATTTTCTAAACAAATTTACATTATCTTGCAGCGTTGTTCTTGATTTATCTTCAATGAAAGGAGGGGCGCCTGCCCGAACGAGAGGACTAGATATGTATGCTTTTGATCAATAAAGAGTTGCAACTCTTGCACCGATATCTTTAGTCATGGATTATTACGGTGTTGTTTTCTTATTTGAAGGGGGAGACTTAACAAAGTAACTTGTAGTTAGAAATCCCATTTTCTGGGCTTTATTTTTGTGTTCTTAAAGTTATTTGATTGAGGGATTTGGAGTAACTTTTGAGATTTTCAATTTTGAAGATGAATAATGAGATTATGAGAAGGAGATGAATCTTTATTTTGAACCCATTTGCATTCTTTTTATATATTTTCATAAAATAAATGGCTTTTTCTGCTGTAAAATCAAATATTTTAAAAATTGTTTTATACAAGTGTTGGCACAGGCTTCCAATCACAAAACCAAACACAAACAATTTAGATACTAACACGTCTTATACTTTTTGTATTGTTAAATTCAGATCGACAAATAAAACTGTATTTATAGTATACCAATAAGAACATATTTTATTTATATGGTTGGAATTATTTTTTTAACGGCAAAGAATCTCACGTGTAAATCCACCCTACTCGGGGCTATGTCCATGGTTGACTCCTTGACTGCCATGAGACCGTGCCCCCCCTCGATGCGTGGGAATCAGATGGAATCCGTAAATCCTTGCCCCCCGTCAGGTTCGAACCTGGGATTAACGCCCCGATTCGTCCTTTCACCCAGATGTCCCTCTAAAATGGGCCAAGCTAGAATCGAACCTGCGTCTCCACTAGGGAGGGCAGACCAATTTACCACTAGACCAAGTTTTTAGGACTTTTTAAAAAAAAAAATTTTACTTTTAAATAATAAAAGGAGAAAGGCATGAGCATCAACAGCTGTGGACCCAGAACATTTGATTTCTCAAACCAAAGGTTACACCAAGATCTTGTGTTTGTTGGAAAGCTGGATCTTGTGTCTTTAAGATGCTGACTAAGCAACTTGTCAATCTGTAAGTCGTTGGATTTATGATGGTTTTCTGTGGCTTGCAACTTGCAACTGTCACATACAGCTTTCAACTGGCAAACATGTGATGAAAACAAGAAATTAATATTTCACCAATCATAACACCTGCATAATAAAATGATTAAAATCTTTAAGGATCTGTTGCAACTGTCATGACAACCGTCCGTTAAAAGTAAATGTTTTTATAAAACTAGAATTGATGTCTAGCGTTGCGGGGTCGTTTTTAACATGATTTGAGTGTACTAATTTTTTTTTTTTGTAATTGCTTATCGATCAAAAGTAGACCAACCGGAAACGTCCATAAAAATAAGCACAAAAAACGTTAAATTTGGCATGACTCAAAATGTTAAAAACTTGAATTTATACCAACATGTACATAAAATTAAGCATGTCAAACTCGAGGTTGTCAAAATGTTATTACGTCGAAATGTAAACAAATTTGAATTTATACCGACACGTACGTAAATGTTAAAATGTAGACTAACTCAAAATGTCTATAAAATAAGTACTAAAATGTATTATATATGACATGACTTATGAAACGTAAAGTATTAAGTACTTTAAAAAATATTATGTCGAAATGTAAACCAATTTTAGTTTATATCGACGGGTACACAAAAATAAGCATGTAAAACTCGAGGGGGTCAAATGACATTCTACAAAGTTTTTAAAAAGTTGAAGGGGGTGTAAGTGTCAATCTTAAAACTTGAGAAAAGTGAGATTCAAAAAAGTAAAAGTTGAGGTTAGGTGCTTAAACATCAAAACGGGTCAAAATAAAGTAAAACGCAAACCGGGTAACAAGAGCGTAAACTATATGAATTATGGACCCGGGTAATGGATTACAACTTAGATATGTTAAGAAATGAACCCCAAGCGATTGAAATGAGCTTGGATAGGTTTGGATGTAAATTGGATGAAAAGTAAACGTGCAGAGCTTACACGACCGAGTGGACACCTGACTCGACCGGGGGAAGGTTCTGCGAAAAAAGTATGTTTAGCTGACCCGGTCGGGGGAAGGGGCTTAAAAAAATATACTTTCTTTGTTTAATTCTTTTCTTCAAATGCTTTGATTTCTAATCGTTTGAACGAAATTGTATGATAGGTAATGATGCACTTTAGACCTCGAATGATGATCAAGCCATGTCAAGGACCGAACACTTCCCAAAAGTTCATTAGCTTCCGTTGTTTTAGTCTCTTAAAAAAATACCAGTGGGCTTGTATTTTGGATAACGATTAATTCTAACTCGTAGTAGTTAACATTTTTAATACTATCGCAAATGTAACTTTCTTTTGTTTAAAATCGCTAGTTAAAGGGTATATTATATGTATAATTGGAGTGTCTTACAACTATTGTTATAAAATTTTTAATGTTTAAAATTTTATTCTCTTTAGTTTGGGTAGACTATATTTTTTTTTGAACGGTAACTTTCTTAAGGTATTTACATCCCAGACTTACATTGTCTTAACCGGGTCCGCGCTGAGAGTGGTCAGACTTGGCTAACGGCGTTCGCCCGGAAACCGTACCGCCTCCACACGAGACACCTCGCTAGAGTAACGGCCGGATTAAAACCGGGGCGGCTCAGGCTTGAACTTGCGCAACATTGGCTAACAAGCACTTACCATCATTGCCTGGTCCCCACACCTTTTGCTACACCCGGGAGTCGAACCGGAGTCTCCAAGGAAACAAACCGGCCCAACTCCCAACTGAGCTGGGGTGGGGGATAGTTTGGGTAGACTATTGTTATACTTTTTTTAATGTTTAAACTTTTTTATTTTACAAGCTATAAAGTTACGTGATTTTGTAATGTTACGTGATTATGATTTAGGTACCAAATGTGCAAGTAGTAACAAATTTCAATGTAACACTACATTTATAATCACGTATCAAATAATCAATGAATACCTAAATCACATACCAGATACTCAATATATCTAAATCTAGAATCGCGTATCATGTGTGCAAAAACAGTAACAAATGCTCAATGTAACACTAAGGTGGTGTTTGTTTTTCTAAAAAAGATCTGTGCAGGCTCTTCTGTCTGTGCCGCGCAGATCACGCGCAAACATTGTCATCTGCAGACTGTTTGTTTTGACGAAGACGTTTCATTAAAAAACGTATGCGCAAACTTTTTTTGGTGCAGACTTGGCTCATACACTTCTAAGATCTTCAGGGCCGGCTTTGGGCCTGTGCGGGAGGTGCCACTGCATAGAGCCCAAAACATCTAGAGGCCCAAAATTGTTTAAAACATATAAATATATATACAATTAGTGTAGAAAAGTATAAACAAATTCACCTTGAGGTTCAGTGGATGCGGCTACTCTCTAGTGAATCGGCCATGCCGGGTTCGAATCCCACGCTGGTCATTTTTTATTCTTATTTTCTTTATGTAATGTTATGTTTTTCTTTGGCGTCAAGTGGCTGATTATAAAACAAGGGGAAAGGCCCCATATAGTCACATTTAAATTTGGACCTCAAAAAATTTGTTAGTTTCTTCAATTTTTTTCTTCTTATTTAAACATTTACAAAATAAAGGATTCAAGTGTTAGTTATTTTTGCTTATCCGGTAGTGTTAAAACTAATGTTATGTATATTAATTTATTTGTAACATAAAACTAGGATTTACTATTTTTAATCGATGCTAGCATTCACTCTATAAACATGGATAATTATGATACATTGAAATATAGAGAAGAATCGGCATGTATTATAAATACTTGATCTAGAACTTTACTTTCAAAAATGCTAAAAAAGGCTCACGGTTCGCTTAAGTAAGTAATTTTGTTCATTTTGCTACACTACTTTTGTTTTGTTTATTTTACAACAATTATCATCGTATTGTGGTTTTTTTATATATGATTAATGAGTTTGTATTATAGGAAGGAGGCCCAAAGTTTTTGTCTCGCACGGGGCCAAAAAGGTTTTTTTTTTTTTTTTTATCATTTTCGGAGATGGCCCTAAAGATCTTCTAAGGTCTGCAGAGGGTTAAACACCACCACCAACCACAACCGTCCTCCACCACCACCGTCCATCACCGCCACCACTGTCCACCACCCACCACCATCGCCTATCACCACCACCCACTGTCCACATCTACCACCCACCACCACCACCCAGCACCACTGTCCGTACACCAGCACCAGTTTATTTTAGAAGTCTCCATACGTTAAAAACAAACAGTCTTTTTCTTGCAGACTGTAGAGGTTTGGTCGACCTCTTCTTCTACAGATGTCTGCAAATGTGGTCTGCAGAGTGTAGACATTTAACCTCTTAAAAAACAAACTGCACCTAAATCTATAATCATGTAACGACTTATATTACGTATCTAATCTCGCAATAGTATAAAAACAATTAAGTTCATGTTATATTGAATGTATAATCACGTAATAAGCATAACTTTAGTAAAAAAATACTATACAATCAAAAAATTATAATAACGTAATTACGTACTGATACATAATCACGTGACATTACATTTGTTACATATGGTACGTGATTATAGATGCAGGGTCATGCGCACACATATGGTACGTAACTACGTATTGGAACATAATCACGTAACTTTATAGCTTGTAAAATAAAAAAAAATAAGAAAACAATAGCAATAACTTACTCAAATTAAAGAGAATTAAATGCTCGTTAGTACGGTGTAATTTAAAATAAACTAGAAGATTGACCCGCGCGCGTTGCGCCACGACGAACGAAATTGAATGTTGTTGATCAGATTCACATTTACATACAATGTGTTAAAGATGTTTTTGTCGGTTAAGTCTGTAGTGGAGGGTTCAAATGAGAAGAAATATTTTGTAAGAATAAAAAGAATAAGTTTTAAGCCAATAAAAATGCTACATTTTACTTCGTTTAATATGTGTATTTAATGTTATTAATAAGGACATATAGGTAAATTTCTAATTGTAATTAATTAGTTAACTAATTAAAATTGTAACCCACTTTTAAATATACTCTTTCAAGATAAAATAATTTAGGGTGAAGAACAATTTTTGATATGTGTAGGATAAATTTTAGTATGTGTAAGATAAATTCTTAAATGTGTATGATAAATTTAGATATGCGTAGGTTAAATTTCGGTAAGTGTAAGATATATGTAGGATAAATTTTGAAATGTGTAGGAATAAAATGTTTTTTTGCTTTATTAATGAAAGGAGTTAATTACATAGTTAGTCCTTGTGGTTTGCACAAAGTAACATACTTAGGTATTAATAGTTTAAAATCACATCCTATGGTATTAACTTTTCATTTTGTAACGTTTGGAGGTATTAACGTTATTTTTAGGTTTAAAATCACATTCTATTAGTACCTAAGTATGTTATTTTGTGCAAACCAAAGGGACTATCTATGTTACCCTAGAAGTTAATACCTCCAAATGTTACAAAATGAAAAGTTAGTACCCTAGAAGGTGATTTTAAACTATTAGTACCTAAGTATGTTATTTTGTGCAAACCACAGGGACTAACTATGTAATTAACTTTTAATGAGAGATAACATAATTAATGTGGGGAGTTATAAACTATTTAATGAATTATTATTATACGCTTTCTTCTTTTTCTTCACACATTAATTTTTTTCTCAAATGAACCTTCCCCTAAGTCTGTATTACTATCTTATACAAATAAGTAATTCACCAAATAAGCTCAATACAATTAATGGTATCATAATTACTACGTTACATGACTTGTATCCATATAAATAGCCTATCGTATTAAGCTGCCAGCGTTGTGGTGGGGGCGTGAAACCGTGACAAATAGCACCAATGCCACACTATAGCCAACGACCACCAACATTGAAGTTGCGGCGTCTTAACGTGGAAAAATTAGACCGACATATAAAACATAGAAAATAATAACTAACTCGATTTATGACTCGCGAGTTGTGACGAACTTATTAAACGGGAAAAATAGACGACGTAACCACACTGAACCACACACGTACGTTGCCCCATGTTAACTCGCAAAATTTAGAACGAAGCGTATAACAAAACGTAAAATCGTTGAACCACACACACACATTGTGCCGTGTTAAGTCTCAAAATTTAGATCTAAACATAAAAAGAAAAATTTTACAAAATATGAAAAACATATGGGATCAAGGTTAAAAGTAAAAAGGTTGTGAGGTTAAATTGGAAAGCCTAAAAACTTTTGGGTTAAAACTACAAAATCAAGTAGTTTTCGGTTTAAAGTGAAACATCAATTTATTTTTTTTGAAAAACCCCCCAAAACATAGGGTACAACACCCCAATGCCTCAACTTATTGTAAATTTATATTATGTAAATATTATCGTACGAAAACAATTATAGTTGTTTGAAAATTGGTGATGATGTAGGTCACGCAAGAAAAAACCATAATACCCTTTCCCCACTTAAATAAAAAAAAACCAAATATCACCATGTTATCTCCTACACTTTGCACACCAATTTCATCTTGTACATGATACATACCCTTTTATGTATATGTGTATGTGCAAGTCTAATATGGATCTATTAAACAAGAGAAGGGAATAACTTATATAATTATCAAAATATTGGAACAAATAAAAGCATTAAAAAGAATGATAAATTTTGATTAAAAAAATAAAAAGGTAACTGATATGAATATAACAATATGCTACCCCTAGGTATTAGGATATACCATGATCTATATGACTATATGAGACAATTAATTGTGACGTGTTTGGTGGATTGTATCAAGGGTCGTATAAGACATACCATGTGTGATATGTTGGTTGCTTGCTTGCATGTTAAACATACATGTCTACCATACCAAATATACAAACCCATTTGCCACGACACATCGACACTAATTACACCTAATTATAGCTACATTGTATCATCTTCATAAAGGATGCTAGCAGTGGCGAAGCTTGAGATTTCCGACCCGGGGTCGAAAACGTATACATCAAAAATTTCTATAAAACCGGGGGTTAAAAACGTATATACCAAAAAATTTCTATACGAAAACTATATACTCTCAATTACTGAGCGAAAAGTTCGGGGGATCGGCCGCCCCCTCCCGCCCCCACAAAGCTACGCCCTTAGATGTCAGCAATACTTTTTCTAAAAACTCCAAACAATTGTGTTAACTATGGAGGGTTGGTGGGTGTTCAATGAAAATTATTTCATGACGCATTGTACAACTAAGTTTTTCAATAGGTTTCTTTCTTCCTATCGTAACAAGGTTGTTAAAGTGATGCGTGTATGAATTGCTTAGTTATTTTTAGCTAAGTTTAAGAAGTAATTTATTAATTAAATGGAGGAACGACGCCGATGATCCTTTTGCCGTGAAACAGATCCGAGCCGATATCGAAAAAGCGAAGCTGAACGGTTTGCCCGATGAGACGACGGTTGCGTGGAACAATTGGGCAACTCCTAAGTCCAATCTTCTGCTTTGGAGGGTGCTAATGGGCAAAGTTGCGTCTCGGGAAGCGCTGATCAGTATGGGGATACCGATCAATAACGGAAGCTACCCTTGGTGCGGACTCGAGTTGGAAACTACTGATCATATTTTCTTTAAGTGCTTGTGGGCAAAATCTATTTGGTGGAATGTGTTGGCTTGGGTCCGAGTAAGTTTTCCAGGAAATAATTTCTCGTTTCGGGAGTTTTTCGAGTACATTATTTAGCTGGCGGGTGGAGGGTTTTGGAAACGGATCATTTATACGATTGTGTTAGCCTCGGTTTGGAGGATTTGGAGTGCCAGGAATGAGAAAGCGTTCGAAGGTCGGTTCATCCCGATAAAGAAGACGGTGGATCTTATCAAAGAGGATAGCTTCCTTTGGATAAGCAACAGGGCTAGGAATAAGAATCTAGATTGGGAAAATTGGGTGAAGTTCCAGGTTTTGGACTTATTGTAATTGTCTCACTGTTTTTTGTTGCTTTCTTTTCGGTTGTCATGTTTCCAAGTTTCTTGCTAGCTCTTTATATATATATATATAGGTAAAGAGTAAAATACAAATGCGCTTATCGTACGATACGTACGCGATCATCCCAGCCGTTCGATCAGGTGCAGATCTGGTGCGAATTCAATACATATCGCATGTGAAAAAATGGTTAGCATGGGGTAGTGTGAAAAATGGCATGGGGTGTGTAGATGGACAAAATCGCGTGTGGAAGATATGAATATCGCATGTGAAAAAATGGCAAGGGGTAATGTGAAAAATGGCATGGGGTGTGTAGAATCGCATGTGGAAGATTGAATATCGCATGTGAAAAAATGGCATGGGGTAATGTGAAAAATGGCATGGGGTGTGTAGAATCGCATGTGGAAAATTGAATATCGCATGTGAAAAAATGGCATGGGGTAATGTGAAAAATGGCATGGGGTGTGTAGAATCGCATGTGGAAAATTGAATATCGCATGTGAAAAAATGGCTAGCATAGGGTAATGTGAAAAATGGCATGAGGTGTGTAGAATCGCATGTGGAAAATTGAATATCGCATATGAAAAGTCTGTGTGTGTGTGTTACTGTTCATCTTCTTCGATTGTTGGTCGATCATTGTCAGTCTTTCTTCCGTTTGACCCTTACAACTCCCAAATTAGTAGTTCTTATTATCGATATCGCACTAAAAGGAACGAAGGGAGGTTGGGGAAGAAGATTTTCAGGTTTTTGAATTTGATTTAGGGTTTGATTTTGAACTATCATCGGTCAATTACAGAGATTTATGACCTCGCAATGACGTTTAACCTTCCTGGTATGATTTAGATATATTAAAATGATTAATTTAATCATTTAAATTAGTTTCGCCCGCGTTTGATCGATTGAAGATCGTACGGCCGAGGGCATCGCGTACATAATGTAGGATAAGAGGTATTGTACGTTAACCGGCCTCTATATATATATATATATATATATATATATATATATATATATATATATATGATAGGGATCATGAGTGAACAACATCCTTGGTTGTGAACCTTGTGAACTAATCTCAACCATTGGTTTCAATCCTTGATCAATAGGGCAAGATTGTAATTATATAAATTATTTTTTTTAAATTACTTTCCATAATCCAATGTCAGTTACAATTCCTATATTCTTGCATATTATACGTGATCTTCTTTAATTATATTCAAATTATATCATATACAAGTCCAATATTTTGAAACGATTCAAACCCTGATACAATCTTAACCTCGACGTTGATCATGGAGGATGGTCCTAGTAGCGGCTTCAATGGACAAGACCCAATCCAACAAGATGAATTCAATCCACTTTTTTACACCACCATGAATCGACCATGTTCTGTTTTTTTATATGTTTTGTTCGGTATTTGCATCTGAATCGTCTTGATCAGTTTTGTGATCTTCTTCGCCCAGTTCTTTATTGTCAGTTTCACCTTCATGGCATTTAATGATCCTCATTCCGTTGTGTTGATTTGTATTTTGTGGGTTAACGTGTACTCAGTTTTTATAGAATTCATGAATGAGATATTTGGATGACTTGTTTACAGATATATCCCAGTTATTGAATAGTTAAGGATAATAAAATAGTTGCATGTCCACATATGTACTAAACATCTCTGAATATTTTAGAATGATTTGTTTTACAGATTTCAGTGTTTGTTTACAGATTTGGTGTAGTAACTGAATTTTTTTTAGGTTAAGATAACAATGCATGTACACATATGTACTGATCACTCCTGAGATATTGGATTACTTCTTTACAGATATATATGAGTAAATGAATATTTTTAGGATTAAACAATAGTTGCATCTACACATATGTACTGATCACTCCTGAGATATTTCCAGCTTTTTTTTATATATTCATTCGTATAACAAACTTCCTGATGCTTAATTAATTATACTTGTTTTCTATATTAATGATCAGAGTCAGTTGCTAGCAATGTTTACGAAACACCTAACGGCAGTCGGTATTGGACGCCAGTTGTGCCACCCGGTTTCAAACCCTTTGTCAAGGCGAGATTTAGTTCGATGGAAGCTGCTATTGCAATGTATGAGGAATATGCACAACTTGCAGGTTTTTGTACACGATTGGGTACTTCTAAGAAAGAAAAGATCGGCGACAAAGTAATAACAAATCTGCGATATGTCTTGTGTTCTAGAGCCAACAAACCTAAAGACACCGATGGTCAACCGTCTGAGGTTGATACTATTTCCCCCAAAAGACGCTCAAACATAAAAGTTACAGACTTTAAAGCCTGTGTAAAATTTAAACGCGTGAAGGATACATATGAGGTAGAGTTATATAAATGGGTAGAACAACATAACCATTGGTTTACGTCTCCTGAAAATCTTGATTTATCTCTAAAGAAGAGGAAGCTTGATTTTTCCACCACCGAGTTTATAGCAAAATGCCGTAATGCTAACATTGGTCCCACGAAATCCCACAAACTTCAGGTTGTCATTAAAGGTGGTCATCATAACGTACAGGGCACTATTGTTGACTATAAAAATTGTGGTAGAGATATCCGAGATTTCATCAGCGAAAGAGAGGCCCAAATGTTAGTTGACAAAATGAACGCAAGATGCAAGAACAAAGAAAATTATACTTTTGATACCCAGATTGTTGACACAGAACTCCAATTGATTTTTTGGTGTGATAATGTTTCGAAAATGAATTACGAAGCATTTGGGGATGTTTTGGCTTTTGATGCAACGTACCACACGAACATGTAAGTTATAAGTTCTCATATTCTAAATCTTTAGTTATTTACATTGGGTGTTTGTAACACCTCGTAATTTCATGTCCAATAATGTATTGACACGTGTCATAAGCTTTGAACGTGTAAAAGAATACTCTAGAGGGACTAAAGTTGACAAACAAGGAAAGTATGTGAATATAAGGGTTCAAAATGTCAACAATGGATAAATATACTTTACAATACCCCTGCATGATGTTTATACCCTTAAACGAATGAATCATGGATCATACAAAGCTAATTGTGAAAGAAAGTGAGAGATTACAAACTACAGGGGTTAAATGTGTCAACATGTTTAAAGTATACCTCTGAGTGACCTTTTAGCAAACCTGAAGCTCTGTAACGATTAATTATGCTCACTATAATGCATGATAAAAATTTCACCAAGTTTCGTTATCGTATGAGGAAGTTATGATAAAATTCGTATACGAGGGGTTAAAAGCGTCAACGTTGAAATTTAAGACTTTTCGGTGATCGTATGAATAACCAGGGACCTAACAAAGTTGGTTTATGACTTGGAGTCCTTAAAAGTCAAGTTTGGGGGTTACAAGTGCAAGAAAGCATGTTAAAATCAAGTTTGGGAGGACCAGGGGCCAAATGTGTCAGCTTTTAAAAGTTCTGGTGAGCTGGCCTGGTCCTTACGGACCGTATGGCTGGACCCTTACGGTCCGTAAGCCATGCCCAGAAGCAGAAACACTGACAGGTGGCTGTTCAAGCCCATGTAACCGACTTATCTTGCCATTTTTCAAAACCATGTGCTGCCTAAGCTTGTTTTTAGGCACTAGGGGCACTTGTAAGCATCTTGGTTCCATCCTAGACTTGCTTGGCATGATCATGGGAGATTAAAACCCATATAAATAGAGCACTAAGTTGCAACTTTTGATCATTCATTCCATACTTCACTTCTGAAGATTTCTGGAGCTCAAGGCCACTCCCTAAGCATCATTAATCGTGCATTAGACCTTGGTAAGCTTCCTTAACCTTCCTTAATCGAGTTTTACTTAATTAATTAGCTTAAAGTCAAACCTTCGTAATTAAGGTTTGACTTATCGATGAATCACTAATGGTCTGATGTTTAGCCAAATTGAAAGTGGTTATAAGTTGGTAATTATGTGGGCATTAAACCCTTAAAAGGGCACCCTCTGATTCCCGCTCTAAATAAATCATTTGTCGGGTCAAAGTTTATTATAAAAAGTCAACATAAATATAATTTTCGATTTAACGCATAATTAACAATGTAGAAGGCATGCAACCTATTTTATCACTCATATAACTTGGTTATTAGTATAAGAACTGGTCTAAGCTTGTTCGATCCGACAATTTTCTGTTTAGGCTCGGTTCGGAACCGAAAGTCGCAAAACTTTGACTTTTGCTTTGACTTCAGTTCTGACCCATATTGACATGGTTTAGACATGCCTTAAAGTTCCATTAGGACCGGGTTATATGATAGTATAACCCTCTGTGATTGACTCGTTGAATGTCCGATTCGTTTACACGTTTCCGTTAATTGCTTAATGTTGACCATAATGCCCTTTTGACCATAAAACGAGAATTTTGGAAATGTGAGAGGAAAAAAAATCTTTGTTACTGATTTCTAAACATGTCCCTAAATTTTCACATCAATTTGAGGTCTAGATTAGGAGTTATGCTCAATAGCGTAATTAGAACGCTTTTTATGAATTAAACGGCGTCATTAGCATAAAGCCTATCTAAACCCAACTTTTGACACCAAACCTTTTACCCACTGATGTAATATAATATTTTGAGATTTTTGAAGATTTTTAATTATTTTTAAACTGATCATAACCTAAGGTGTGCTAAAATAAACTTTTGGGTCATTCAGGGACTAAAAGCGTCAAAAAGTGCACAAGTTTGCATTTTCGGGCATAACTTACATTCTGAATACATCCGGACATCCAAAATTTTATGTAAGCATTAAAATATCTTATTTTAGTGTTTGGCATAAGAAAATCCATTCGTCACGTAATTTGGACCGTTTTTGCATCCGTTACGACTTCCATCGTAATTAACCGAATAACGCGATCGTACGGCCAAACGAACCGACATCTAAGATATTTTTGAGCACATTTTAAGTTCCCCATACTTTAACTTCATTTTAGAGCTTTGAAATGGGGTTAACGGGCCTTAAACGTGTCGGAAATGGCCTTATTGCATAACAGGGACCAAAACTATCATTTTGCCAAAGTTGATGGCTTACGAACCGTAAGCCATCACCCTTACGGTCCATAAGCAGTCCCCAGATCAGCAGAATGCAGAAACATTGAATCTGGCCTATTCCACCTTTGCACATGGTTTTGGGCAATACCATGGGCTCAAATGGTTTTGTAAAACTAGGGTCTTGAGGTGTAGGGTGGAGATTGAAGCACGGTTTTCGAGGAACGATCTTAACGGCTCTCTGAAAACTATAAATACCCCCCCCATGCCTTGATCAAAACCCACTTGAATTCTTGAAAGTTCTCTAAGTTGAAGTAATACCCACTTCATACATGAGAATACCTGAGAAATCAAAGCTTTCGGGGACCCTTTGTAAGTGTTCCTTCGTTCTTTTATTCTTTTAGCGTTAAAGTCAAACTTTGTTTGACTTTCTGCATTGACCAGTTTATGGTCAATGCGAAGTTCGTTTGAACTTCATAATGTGAGCGTAATCACGATGGTTATAGTCCCTAGCGACTATACCTACTGATTACCACGTTATCTAGGCTCAGTGACGAGTCGTAGTTTCGGCCAAAATGCGTATTCTTGCGTATTTTGTAACTAAACTACTCTTAGGTATCAAAACCATTTGTTTTGATACCAAACCTGTTTTCTAAACTTAGTTAAGCATGTTTTAACATGCTTAGCTCGTCACTTTTAGTTTAGTGCTTATATAGGGTCGTAAGGGTAAGCGATCTAAACAATCGCTTATACTTTCGAACCCGACCCGTTTGGTCGATCATTAGGATCCGACCAAACACATTAGGTGACCATAGTATATAGGGAATAACCTTCCGAGGTTATACCTTATGGTCACGACGTTTAGTTAGTTGTATGATAGGTAGTTTATATGCCTTAGGTAAATTACCAAAATACCCCTTTGACGCCAAATTCATTTTAAACATATGTAACATAACTTTTGACATCTAAACTGATTTGGCAACAATATTAGACATGTTAAGACATATTCTACTTGTCATAGGACTAGTTAGGCGGTCCGAACGCGTTTCACGCAAACGAGGCGTTAAAGTAGCTTAAGCTACCAAAACGGGTCGTAATGGGTCGTAAGCACTTAGGTTAGGTTTCATTTTAGTATGTAGGTTTTGTTAAACCATATTACATGAGTTCATACACTCATTTGGTTTACAAACCCTCATTCTATCCGATCCTCCGATTTAGGTCCGGTTTATTAATGTAGTTACCTATATTAGGTACCGTTTGATTCCGTGATCTTCTAGCATTACTTGGTGGTTATCCTAGGACTATTGAGCAATCTCAAGTGAGTACATAGACCCCTCTTTTACTGTTTTTCAAACTGTTTTGGGGTGAAACACATGTTCCTACTTGTTACTTTCGTGCTTTTCATGTTCTCATATCATATGCTTGTTATGTTCAATAGTACACTTATAGTACATGATTTCATTGTGTTTTTGCTACGTATGTCCTTTGTTGCATACTTAGTACATCGTTTTACATTACATTTTATGCTATGTATGTCCATTGTGTGCATACTTAGTACATTGTTTTATATTACATTTTATACTATGTATGTCCATTGTGTGCATACTTAGTACATTGTTTTACATTACATCACATCATATGCTATGTATGTTCATTTGTTGCATACTTAGTACATTTGTTATTCATCACATGCTTACATTTTGGTATGACATTTGGTTTGTTCAAATGGGACAATATACATTCATTAACATTGATCACGCCATTCGTTAGTAGGTAGTGGTACCATAGGAATTGACAACTCCCGTTCCTGACATCCTAGGTATGTTTGGATGGAAGGAATGACCGAATTCGATAAACATAACACAAATAGACCTTTAAATTCATTTAGGGGTTTATCGCCACAGTCACAAGGCTTGGATGTATGTATTTTCACAATACCGCATAGATGTTTATATCAGTATAGCATGCATTTGTTCCACAAAACATAACTTTGATTTAAACCATGTTTTACTTCAATACCTTGTTTTTGTGCATTTTTACATATGGTTTAGTTGATATATTTCACTTACCATACATGATATTTTGGATACACATTACATGATTTGCATTAGACATAAACATTTTGACATTGATATACACAATTCATGATTTACATTAGACATAGACATGGTCTTCACACAAACATTTTGACATTTGATTATACATAAACATTTTACTTTGGTGGTTTGGTTTGAGTAAGTGGTTTAAGTAACGAGGCGTGTGTAATATGATACAAGCATGGTGGATACGCCGCTGGTACTTCCTATATATAAGTGCTTGTATGGTATTACATATCGTAGCGTTATTTGAATTATTTCAATTTAGACATATAACATTTTATACAAATAACATACTTTTCACAATACATTGTTTTACAAACAACTTATCTGATATAAACTCATTTTACTTGGTTATTTACTTAACCATGTATTATTCTTTTATACATATATATCATTTGGTTTATTTATCACTTTTCAAATGAGTTACAAGACAAAGCAAATTACAAGGTTCATGACTAAACATTTTCTTAAACATAAGTCATGAATTCTATTTTCACAAAACCTATGTATCTCACAGGCATTTTTATGCTGACGTACCTATTTTCACACGTGTTTCAGGATATGATGCATAGGATTTATCAAGATACACTTAGGCGGACTTGGGCCTTAGCGACAATAAAAGATGCAAGACTAGTTATTTATGTTATGTTCCTTTGATTGTCAAGACATTGTAACTCTTTTAATCAATAAAACAATATTTCAATTTCCATGTGTTATGAAACAATGATTCTGTTACAACACTCCCCGACGTTTCCGCCACGTTTTATTGTTTTACGTGGTCGGGGATGTGACAGAAAAGTTGGTATCAGAGCTCATGGTTATAGGGAATTAGGTTATTAGTAATGCTTTGACCTAGTCTATAACCTTCCTAGGACCCTAACGCAAGTTTACTTGCGCTTAGTCATAAAACAATACCGTCACCTATCCTTAGGCGACAACCAGAACAAGAACACAAACTTCAAACCGCTTTGAAAATCAATCATCTGTTCTAGGATGATTTATTGTAAGGTTTTGAACCTTCAAAGTTTTCAAAATCTCGTCAAAGTTTGGGTCTTTTAATGTGAACACGTGCAAACTGGAAGGGTGAATACCTGTACTCTGAGTTTTCTATCTAAGGCTAGAGTGTTCGTACAAATCCGCAGAATCGGACCAGTCACTCTTACCTGGGAACTCTTGGGGTGAGTGTTCACTTATAGGCGAGCATGTCTTCAGTAATACATTAATATGACCTGTTTACTTTGATTAGTCACCGTCTCATTTGTTTGCCTTAGGTAACAAACAAATGATCGCAATTTTATGCGTTGCCATTTTGTTTTGATTTTCCGATAACCTTTCACCTGTTTCTTCCTATGTCTTTCATTTCCTTCTAGAATGTCTCTTCCTCTCAGCAACGGTCAAATGTCCGAGCGAACATCCAAATTTGCCCAGCGAATAGGCGAAGTGATTCTAAAGACTGTGGATTTAGGCATTGCCATGTATCATCTCCAGGATGAAGCCACTCAAGAGTCACCAAAGGAGACAGAGGCCAAGCCTTCACCTAAACCAAAGAAACGTAAAGCTTCAAAGAATCCCGCAGCGGTTGCACCAAAACAGGCAAGACCTAGCCAAGTGGCACCACCACCAGCCAAGAAACCAATCAAGGAATCAAAGACCATGGATGAACAGACTGGATCCCCTAAGAAGTCAAAGAAGCGAAAGGCTTCTCAGAACTTCGCCGTGGTCGCTCACAATGGTCAAGCCATCCCCAACCAACCAGCTCAACCCCCTGCTAGGAAGCCATACAATGGAACTGCACCCTTGTGCAACCAATGTAACCTTCATCATCGTGCTAGTGTGAAGTGCCGCAAATGCCAAATTTGTGGACTTATAGGTCATACAGCAAGGGTTTGCCCAACTACAGCTGCACCAAATCAAGCAGGACCTAGCCAGGTGTCAACACCACCTGCTAAGAAACAATACAAGGGAACGGCACCAATATGCGACAAATGTAATGGGCATCACCAAGCTCACTTACAGTGTCGTCTGTGTGTATCATGTGGGCGAGTTGGTCACCTGGCAAGTGCTTGTCGATGTAACCCGAACCAAGGTGGTCCAAACCAACCCTACTCCAGCTCGTTTACCATCTGGTACTTGGTACAACTACGGCGAGACAAGCTATTTCAGGAACAAGTGAACAAAGATTGTCAATGCAAATCTGACCCACGGATGAGCATTTGGCTGAGTATAAGATGTTACTATTTTAATCTTATGCTTTTATTTCTTTGTTTTTCTTGTAATGTGAAACAATCAGTTTTGTTTATAAATAAATCGTTGATCACAAATTCTGATATACAAGTGTAGTTACATGAGTGTATGGCATTTCCCTATAATACCTACATTAAGGAACTATGTTCCTTACAAACTACTCTTGTGAATATCTCCCATTCATGTGTTTACTCATGATTTCCATAGAAAATTCTAAGTACTCGTTTCATTCTAAGATACGAAGTACAGAAAATAAAGTGACATTATGAGTAATCATGCTTCTGCACATCTGTGCCTTTGAATCCTTGGTTAGATAACTAAGGGTATTTTCAAATCTCATACCCATTACGTTTTGATTTTCAACATACATAGTATGAGTGTTTCAAAAACAACCTTCATGATTCCAAAAACATTTCATATATAGTTCGAAAACGTTCTTAATATAGTGTTTTTACTTAACATATCAAATGCATGATTTCAAAGGCATTGTCTATGTTTTCAAAAACAACCTTCACGATTTCAAAATGTTATTAATACAGTATAATTACTTATATCAAGTGCATGATTTCAAAAGCATCAATCATGTTTTCAAAAACCTTATACATAATTTCAAAATTCATCTCGCATGAATTTAAAACATTTTTACCTAATACACCTACTTTATGATTTCAAAAGTATTATATATAAGGTTTCAAAAACATTAAACAAATTTTTATAAGAAACCCCATGCATAGTTTTCAAAATATTTTCCTCATACATTGACTTAACCTTCAAATTCTGCTTTGTTAGGCCCTAAAGTGTGAGTCTGACGCATCAAATTAACACAACGGGCTATGGTTACGAACTGGGCTTTACCGGGTTAGTTTATATTAGGTTTTGGACCTTTATAGGTCACTTGGGTCAAGCTTTAGGCCATGTGGGCCAAGCAGGCCCAAGGGGAGCCCATGTGGGAAGTGGGCTTGTCTATGTATATAAACAAGTTATTAACTTGTTTTAGGGTTGAACCTCTGGGAACCTCCATTGATATAGAAATTCTAGAGAAACACAGAGGGGGAGGCGATTTAGGTTGTTAGCACTTGTACTAGACGGTTTTGCTTTTCAAGTAATAGAATCGTGTGCAAGTGTTGGAAGGTGATTCGTATTGTTCTTCGTATTTCTTGCTTTTCGCGTTTATTCTTGAATCTCACCAAGTTTGGATTCCGCACAAACTTGGTGATTGTTTGATATCATTGAAAGATCCGGTTAACGGGACTTACAAGTGGTATCAGAGCCATTGAAGTCTTTCAAAGGCTCGGTTTTTGATGTCACTCGAAGAACAAAAAGAAGTTTCGCTCAGTGTCGGGGATGTGTGTTCGCAAAGGAAGAGATCTCGGTTCATAGGATTTGATATTCATTCACAGATCTGAAGAAAATATAAGATCTGGTGAGGTTATTGTTATGATGGCAGTTAAAGTCGGTGGCGGTGCTCCGATAGAGGATTACGAAGAGATTCGGAGACGGTGAATCTGGTTATGGTGGCTTCTCAGATACGAGCGGTGTACAATGGTCGTTGATGGTCTTATCTCGGACGGTTGTTGACAGTCTTGGAACTCCGATGATGACCGGCGACAATGGTGTCTGCCAGAATGATTTGAAGATGATCGGTGAATTTGTCGTTGCAAGAATGAGATGTGTACTGATCTCGGACGAATGAAGTTGATTTCGGATTGATGAATATGATGGAATAAGGGCTCGATGTTTGAAGATGATGATGTCACGCATCATCAGCAAAAGAATGTTGAAAAAATTTAAATTGTGAAATCCGAGTACAAGTACTTGGATGTACCTAGTGTTCATATGGTACTCTCCCTGTTGCATAAGAAATGTTTGCTTATGAGTTTGTGAGCATGTGCAGAACTTGATTTCAATCAAGAACAGGGGTTGATGAAGATTCAGATGTTGTTTACTATTGACGAAGCCTGAAGCAGCACAACAACAAGATGTACCTGAGTCAGAAGAACCGGATACAAAACGCCGTCTGACAATGAAAGTGCATTTAAAGAAGTACCGTGAACCTGCTTGAAAGACAAAGGACTCAAGAAGAAAAGAGCTGTTGAGAATCCTCCTCTCACATTCTTTTTAACAAGATTTTCAAGCAAAGCTGATCGTGATCCTGATATGAAGCTAACCACAAAAGCTGAAGAAAGAGACCCAGTGCTGAGAGTTTAGAAGTCAAGAACTTCCACAACATCTGCAGCATAGTGACAACCATAGACTACGTTGAAGACGTTGCTGAATTCAGATTATGAAGACAATTTGATGGCATCAGTCTAGGGGGAGAATGTTAGGCCCTAAAGTGTGAGACTGACGCATCAAATTAACACAACGGGCTATGGTTACGAACTGGGCTTTACCGGGTTAGTTTATATTAGGTTTTGGACCTTTATAGGTCACTTGGGTCAAGCTTTAGGCCATGTGGGCCAAGCAGGCCCAAGGGGAGCCCATGTGGGAAGTGGGCTTGTCTATGTATATAAACAAGTTATTAACATGTTTTAGGGTTTGAACCTCTGGGAACCTCCATTGATATAGAAATTCTAGAGAAACACAGAGGGGGAGGCGATTTAGGTTGTGAGCACTTGTACTAGACGGTTTTTCTTTTCAAGTAATAGAATCGTGTGCAAGTGTTGGAAGGTGATTCGTATTGTTCTTCGTATTTCTTGCTTTTCGCGTTTATTCTTGAATCTCACCAAGTTTGGATTCCGCACAAACTTGGTGATTGTTTGATATCATTGAAAGATCAGGTTAACGGGACTTACAAGTGGTATCAGAGCCATTGGAACCTATTTCTAGGCTCGGTGTGATATCAAATATTCAAGATTTTCGTTGTTTTTGGGTTGGTGTTCTTCGCGTTCTTCACGTTCTTCATAGTGTTCGTCCAAATTCTATAAAAATCAGTATATTTTGGTTCTTTGATTTAAAAAAAAAAGGCTGTTAAAAGATTAGACGTAATATTTCTATTTTTTTGAAAATATCTTGATTTTAAAAATTCCCAAAGTTTTCGGTGGAGAGTTGTTGAGATATTGAAACTTTCCATATATTTTATAATATACAACTCATCCACAGTTACATCTTGGTCTCGACTTATCATCAACTGGTCTCGACTCCAATTTTTAAAGGATCAACGGTTTCGACTCACTGCTCATCACTGGTCTCGAGTCATTCATTCTTGTGTCGCAACCACAGTCTCGACTCAACAACCCCAAGGTTGTATTTTTGGATATCCTGGTCTCGACTGAACTTTCACAAAGGTTTGCCGTCAATTTTCACAAAGGTCTCGACTCATCTCTTGAGGTCTCGACTGATCAAGTTTCATGGTCTCGAGTCTTCAACATCACTTCACATAGGTCTCGACTCATCAATTTTCACAGTCTCGAGTCGCAACCACGGTTCCGAGTCGCAACCGAGATCTTGAGTCGCAACTGAGATCTCGAGTCATCTCTTTCTGTTCTCGAGTCGCAATCAGCAGAGGTTTCGAGTTTAGTGATTTCGAGTTCCAGTGGCAATCATCATCTTCTCCGACTATAGTTCACCGACCAACCTGCAACCATCTCCGATATCCAGTTCGTCACCTCCTTCGTTCATTCACTCCCACAACGGTTTCAAGTGACTAGTTCCGAGTTTCTCCGTTCATTATCACCTTCTCCACTGTCTATCCGATAACCGTCATACACCGACCACTGACAACCTATTTCATCCTCTCCGCCGATCACCAACATCATCATCTTCCATAACTTCCAATCATACAGTAGCCATACATCGTCTTCTCTAATTCACCATCGTCTTACTCCGACTATCACCACCTCCGGTCACCTCTATCTCACCATTGACTTCTTCGGTTGTCGTCATCACCATCGCCGGAGCACCACACCCTAACCACCTGCAACAACGGACGTCATTTGCATTTGAAATTAGGGTTTCGGTTTGGTAGTTTTTAGACGAAGAAGACAACGCTGTGTATGTGGTTTAGGTTTTATTTTTAATAATAATAATAATAATTATAATAATAATAATTTAGTAATCATTAATTATAATTAGGTTTTCTTTTAATAAAAAAACAGGTTTATTTTATAGTTAAAAAAAAGGGGGGGGGGTTTGTTTGGTTGTGAAAAAGTTTGACATGTTTTGAGGCGCGGTTCAGAAAGCGGGTTCATTCGATTGCAAAGGGTTTAAGTTAGTGAGTACACGGGTTCTCGTTTGGTTTGTGTTTTGAGGAGAAGAACAAAATATCAACCACCCACTGAAATTATGGCATTCATATTTCACAAACCCATGGTTCAAGAAATGACTATTGAAGATGTACTTTCTGTTTTCTGCATTCCTGAGTGTAGAGAAAGGGTTGAAGCTTATAGAATACACAACGCTGAGCTAATTCAAGACTATCAAGATATTAAAAATAAAAACTTTACTTTATCGAAAAATGAAAAACTTTATAAAGAAAAAATTGAGGCTCAGCGGAAAGACATCATCAAACTCAAAGATGATGTAAGTGTGAAAACAACTCAACTCTTATATGTTCAGGAGAAATTATGCAATGTGACTAAAGAACTGGAGGATATCAGAGATAGATATCAAATAAATGAACTCAATATAAAGAAATTTGATTCTTCCAGCAAATTAGTCAAAAACTTGTGTGATCAACAGCTCGCATACAAGGAAAAGAAAGGGCGTGGTTTGGGTTTTAATCAGGCTCCTCCTCCCTATAATGACAATTATACTTATTTACATATGACTGAGGAGGAGATGATGAATGAAAGTAAAATGACTTATGGTCCCAAAAACAATAAGTCATCATTTAATGACAGACCAATTGAGAAACAGAAGTCTACTCAAATAAATTTTGTTTCTAAAGGCTCAATTGATCCTAACACTTCGTCTTCATGTGCAAATAAAGTATCTGAAGTAAAGTGTGGAGATGTTCTTGGGAGTGAACCAGTTGTTCATACTAATATTTCTGAAAATTATTTTGAACAAACTGAATCTGATATTGCTTTTGGTCGATCTTTGTTGGCGTCGTTTTGTGCTTATGTTTCGTCTAGTGAGCCTGATGTTTTGGGCAAAACTGATGATGTTTGTGTTGAAACTTTGAACAATAAGTCTGGTGATGAATCTTCTTCAGTTAATGATTGTGATTGTGATGTTTCTAACTCTTCAGTTGATGATTGTGTTACAGGTGAGGTCCCTCAGGATACATTCAGTGAAACCACTGAAACTTCTTCTCAAGAAAATCAAGAATGTCCTGATTCATCTTCTGAATCGGTCTCAGTGGACGTCCCTAATGTTGAATCTAGTGGGACCCCATTGGAAACCGTGGATGAAAGCAAACCTAAATCAGATTCACATGATACATGTGTTGACGAAACATGTGTTGATGAAATTTCAACTTGTTCTAAAATTAAAACTGAATCTGAATCTATTAAAGAAGAAAAAGGAGTTGAAATAAATGAACAGTCACCGAAAAATGTTTCTGAAAATAAAGATAAACCTGAAACACCGGTTTTTCAAAATGATCATGATAAAAGTGAGAAGGATGAATCTCATCATCCGTCTACATCTCATGCTTGTGCTAGTTCTGATCAGCAGGTACAGAAGAACTCAGAAAAGGCACATGGAACATAGGCAACGCAAGCTCGATCATCTAGACCCATCAAATTAGCTAATGCTGCTAGCTCTCAGAATTTCCATACATTGAAACGACAGACATGTTTCAACTGTGGAATTCCTGGACACATTGCTAGAAATTGTGTTCATCGTCCAAAAGTGCAACGAAATGCCAACACTCACTCGTGTGCTGATGTTTGTGAGCCGGTTCACAACAAGCGGAATGAGCCAAAACGAGCAGATCAAAGTCGGGGGTATACGAAGTCTGCTCATCAAGGACAATCACGATCCCATAAGGCTCATGACAAGGTGATTGAAAGCTCCAATCAGGGAGAAAAGACGAACAATGGTGCTCAAAGCAACAACACTTCTGCAAACAACAAATACAAGCACCCCAATTCGTCTTCGTCTAAGAGAAATGTGCAGGCGCATCCAGCGCAAAAAGGACCGGTTTGTCCTTCAGGACCTGCAAGAGCGAATCAAGCTGCTCAAAACGTCTTTCCGATGAAAAGACAAACTTGCTACAACTGTGGCATTGCGGGTCATATCGCTAGAAACTGCACACGGCGTCCCCATGTACCCTATTATAGGCGAAATCAGAGGGTTACACCAAATGATAACAATCATTCCAAGCCGATGAAGGTATCATCACCTAAGGCAATGAAGAATGTGAATCCCAAGGTTAAACCTTCTGATGGGGATTGGAACGCTGCTAAAAACAAACGCAAGGCTGTTCAAGAACAAAAAACGTCTTTCTAAAACTGAATCAGCTAAAGTTGCTCAACTGAAGCCAACGAACACGTTTGTTAAACTGAAACAGATTTGGAAACTAAAATCCAAAGCAGCAATGTTTCCAATCCTTGAAACCAAAGGGGACCTATGTTTAAAAGAAGTGTCTTATTTTGATGCTTCAGGAAATCCCAGGACCACGATGGCCTGGGTACCCATGTCTTACTAATCTCCTTACCTTTCAGGAACAACTAAGGAGGAGCTGTTGACAATCTCTGGAATGTTGATAGCGGTTGTTCCAGAGATAAAAACGGGTAACATTTCACTGTTGCAAAAAGTTCAAATTTTTTTTAAAGATGATATGTTTCCTTTGGAGGAGATTAGAGAAGTAAGAAAAGATCAGCAAAAGGTACCGTTTAAATTCAGTACTTTGAATTGAACTTGATTAGTCTTCAATCTGATGACAGAACGGTTAAGCAAAAATATTTTCTCTCTTTCTTAGTTCATTATTTTGTATATAAAGTGTCCTTTCTCTAGTAAATGGTAAATTTGTGCAAAAATACAAGATTTATGCACAAATTTAGGGGGGGAGAGGGACATATAGATAGATATAGAGTTTAGGGGGAGAAAACTCAGAAAATGAGAAAAATACAAAAACATTAGAAAAATGAAAAAGCCAAAAAGAAAAATTGCATGATATGGGAAGTGAAATAAATGTTCGTGTTAAAGTGTTTGACTAACACATGTAAGGTGCCATAGCTGAAAAGACTAGGATCTACTGTGATATGTCGATAGGCTTGACGCTCAAAATGATAAAAGATACTAAGTGTTATAAACATAACGAACTATGTACCATGTGGGTAACATACCAACGGCGTATGATTTTATGGTCTTAAATCTTGCATTAATAGATAGCCAACATCTGAGGTTCGGGTCTTTATATTGTTGAAACCACTTGTACCTTACATGTGTTGAAAAAATTCCTTGTCGGCTACACATGATGTCCATTCAGAATTATCAAAAATCCCTAGTAATTGTGAACCGTCAGATGAGGTGATACATCAACGGTCAAAAGGTAAGGAAATTAAATTGTTTTAGGTGCATGCATTTCTTAGGCCTACTTATTTGGAAATTGACAAAATGGAATTTACAAATTATGGGCCACGCATGTATTACACAAAAAATCCAAGATTCTTGAATTATCTTTGATAGGCCAATTTTTTAAAAGTGTATCAGTGGGCCTAGAGTGTCAATCAGATTTGGGCCGGGATTTATTATTTTTTTGGGGGCCGCAAACAAGACTGAGCCAAGGATTTTATTATATATTTTTTTGGGCCATCGATATTTATGGTATTTGGGGATTTTAACGGTGGATCAGGAGAAGACACACGATTGAAGATCATCTAAACCGTAATAAAGAGAGCATAAAACTAGGGGGAGATTGTTAGGCCCAAAGTTTTACGCTTTACTTTATTACGGTCCTTTGTGTTTAATTGTTTTAAATTATGTCTTGGGCTTGGGCCAGGCCATGTAGGCCAATGGGGTAGAGGCTCCTATATATAGTCTTGATTGGATTATTAGTGGTAGAGCTCTCCATTGTAATCATGTAGCCCCAAATAGAGAGCCTTGTACCAGACAATCCTAGGGATTGTGTGCAAGGTTCTCGAAGATCGTACCAGACAGTCCTTGAGACTGTGTGCGATCTAAGCGGCGGCACTAACTTTTGTAATGTTAAATTTCTTTTTGTTCTTATTTGGATTGATCTTATATTCCGCGTTTGATTAATCCTTGAGTGATATCTCGGGTTTTTCGGGACTAACATGCTTCATATGTCGCCTTGACATATCCAACATCTCAACTTCATAAGCATTTTTACTTCATGTTTTGACTTAAGCACATCCAATGCAAGGGTTCAAAACATCTTCAACTTCTAAAATCTATATGGGATCTTTTTATCTTCACAATTAGACCCTTGTGGATGATTATCATTCAAATCAGAGTCCTTAATTGGATTCCTTGTGTACCTTAATTCGAACATTTCGGTTCCTTATAATCGAAATCGAATTTGCTCTTTAAAAGATCTTTCTATCTTTATAGTTAGATTCTTGGAAATATTTAAAGCACCAATCAAAATCCACTGATTGGATACCTGGTGTGCTTTGAATACATGTGCACAGTAGCAGAACAAATTAACAAAATGATAACAAGTTTAGAATCAAGTTAAACAATTTTGTGGTTATGTGACTATGTGTTTATGCATTATGTGTTTTCTTTTATGCTTTTTTTTTGTGTTTTTGTATATTCTGGATATTCGTTATCCAAATCCTCGTAGAATCTTTCATATCTTCATATGAGGGATTCGTAGAAGGATATTCAAAAAAGGTACTACCCTAAATCCTTATTGGGCTTCTACGTGTTAGTTAAGACCCTTGGATTATATAGTACCACTCCATGATTCATAAGAAACCCTCCTAGTGGTCTAGTAAAAAAGATTGAATCAGAATCTGGTTAAAAATGACATGCGCTGATGTAGCTAAACAGACTCCTTGGTAGTCTATTTAAATCATTTATTGATTTAATTAAAAGGACCCTATGGTGGTCTAGTCACAATCATCACAAGCTCGTTTATTGCTTTCTTCCCCTACACATTATAAGATGCACTACGTGACTATGTAAGGAATTACGTAATTATGGATGCATACATAATTGCGAAGTTCAGTGCACGGAAACCTCGGTAAGACTTATTATGTGTAAGAACCGATAGTGACAACCATAACGAAATGTGAACAATGTAATAGAGGTACGGTGGATGCACCGATGACGTTTTATATACTTGTATATAAGTGTCCCTCTCACATTGCAAGATTGAATCAGAATGGTCTAGTAAAAAAGATTGAATCAGAATCTGGTTAAAAATGACATGCGTTGATGTAGCTAAACAGACTCCTTGGTAGTCTATTTAAATCATTTATTGATTTAATTAAAAGGACCCTATGGTGGTCTAGTCACTATCATCACAAGCTCGTTTATTGCTTTCTTCCCCTACACATTATAAGATGCACTACGTGACTATGTAAGGAATTACGTAATTATGGATGCATACATAATTGCGAAGTTCAGTGCACGGAAACCTCGGTAAGACTTATTATGTGTAAGAACCGATAGTGACAACCATAACGAAATGTGAACAATGTAATAGAGGTACGGTGGACGCACCAATGACGCTTTATATACTTGTATATAAGTGTCCCTCTCACATTGCAAACATGATGTTATTGTAAAGTTACTAGAAGTTCAGGACTCTAACCAGTGTTGTTTGATCTTTTCAACCTCTTGTTTCAAGCTCTCACAAGTTTCCCCTGAATAAATTTCGGGACAAAATTTCCTAAAGTAGGGGAGACTGTGACACCTGGGTCACTGCGACCATCAAACAAATACCAAACAAATGAAATATTGTATTTCATACTTGGGATTTGTACAAATATGTGTGTCATTTGCACATATCAATTCTTGTTCGATTTCGGGCTCTAAATCGCTTTCTGGAAGGTTATACGCGCACTGATGCGTAAATATAACCAGTTTAATGCAACGAAAACTCCAGAATAGTGAAATAGGCTTCACATACCTTAAATAACCTTTACATAACTTAGAAATAAGTTTTGAAGGCTTTGGTATGACAAAATCAAGTTTAATCGCTTACAGGGACTAAATTCGACAAACTGCGAAAGTATGCCGATTTGATCTGTAACAGACATTCCGGAACATGACCATGAGTTAAACATACCATAAATATCCTTTACATAGCTTAGAAATAGGCTTTGAGGGGTTCGGTGTGCTAAAATAAACTTTTGGGTCATTCAGGGACTAAAAGCGTCAAAAAGTGCACAAGTTTTCATTTTCGCGCATAACTTACATTCTGAATACATCCGGACATCCAAAATTTTATGTAAGCATTAAAATATTTTATTTTAGTGTTTAGCATAAGAAAAATCCATTCGTCACGCAATTTGGACCGTTTTTGCATCCGTTACGACTTCCGTCGTAATTAACCGAACAACGCGATCGTACGGCCAAACGAACCGACATCCAAGATATTTTTGAGCACATATTAAGTTCCCTATACTTTAAATTCATTTTAGAGCTTTGAAATGGGGTTAACGGTCCTTAAATGTGTCGAAATGGCCTTATTGCATAACAGGGACCAAAACTGTCATTTTGCCAAAGTTGATGGCTTACGGACCGTAAGCCATCACCCTTACGGTCCATAAGCAGTCCCCAGATTAGCAGAATGCAGAAACATTGAATCTGGCCTATTCTACCTTTGCACATGGTTTTGGGCAATACCATGGGCTCAAATGGTTTTGTAAAACCAGGGTCTTGAGGTGTAGGGTGGAGATTGAAGCACGGTTTTCGAAGAACGATCTTAACGGCTCTCTGAAAACTATAAATACCCCCCCCCCATGCGTTGATCAAAACCCACTTGAATTCTTGAAAGTTCTCTAAGTTGAAGTAATACCCACTTCATACCTGAGAATACTTGAGAAATCAAAGCTTTCGGGGACCCTTTGTAAGTGTTCCTTCGTTCTTTTATTCTTTTAGCGTTAAAGTCAAACTTTGTTTGACTTTCTGCATTGACCAGTTTATGGTCAATGCGAAGTTCGTTTGAACTTCATAACGTGAGCGTAATCACGATGGTTATAGTCCCTAGCGACTATACCTACTGATTACCATGTTATCTAGGCTCAGTGACGAGTCGTAGTTTCGGCCAAAATGCGTATTCTTGCGTATTTTGTAACCAAACTACTCTTAGGTATCAAAACCGTTTGTTTTGATACCAAACCTGTTTTCTAAACTTAGTTAAGCATGTTTTAACATGCTTAGCTCGTCACTTTTAGTTTAGTGCTTATATAGGGTCGGAAGGGTAAGCGATCTAAACAATCGCTTATACTTTCGAACCCGACCCCTTTGGTCGATCATTAGGATCCGACCAAACACATTAGGTGACCATAGTATATAGGGAATAACCTTCCGAGGTTATACCTTATGGTCACGACGTTTAGTTAGTTGTATGATAGGTAGTTTATATGCCTTAGGTAAATTACCAAAATACCCCTTTGACGCCAAATTCATTTTAAACATATGTAACATAACTTTTAACATCTAAACTGATTTGGCAACAATATTAGACATGTTAAGGCATATTCTACTTGTCATAGGACTAGTTAGGCGGTCCGAACGCGTTTCACGCAAACGACGCGTTAAAGTAGCATAAGCTACCAAAACGGGTCGTAATGGGTCGTAAGCACTTAGGTTAGGTTTCATTTTAGTATGTAGGTTTTGTTAAACCATATTACATGAGTTCATACACTCATTTGGTTTACAAACCCTCATTCTATCCGATCCTCCGATTTAGGTCCGGTTTATTAATGGAGTTACCTATATTAGGTACCGTTTGATTCCGTGATCTTCTAGCATTGCTTGGTGGTTATCCTAGGACTATTGAGCAATCTCAAGTGAGTACATAGACCCCTTTTTTACTGTTTTTCAAATTGTTTTGGGGTGAAACACATGTGCCTAATTGTTACTTTCGTGCTTTTCATGTTCTCATATCATATGCTTGTTATGTTCAATAGTACACTTATAGTACATGATTTCATTGTGTTTTTGCTACGTATATCCTTTGTTTCATACTTAGTACATCGTTTTACATTACATTTTATGCTATGTATGTCCATTTTGTGCATACTTAGTATATTGTTTTACATTACATTTTATGCTATGTATGTCCATTGTGTGCATACTTAGTACATTGTTTTACATTACATCACATCATATGCTATGTATGTTCATTTGTTGCATACTTAGTACATTTGTTATTCATCACATGCTTACATTTTGGTATGACATTTGGTTTGTTCAAATGGGACAATATACATTCATTAACATTGATCACACCATTCATTAGTAGGTAGTGGTACCATAGGAATTGACAACTCCCGTTCCTGACATCCTAGGTATGTTTGGATGGAAGGAATGACCGAATTCGATAAACATAACACAGATAGACCTTTAAATTCGTTTAGGGGTTTATCGCCACAGTCACAAGGCTTGGATGTATGCATTTTCACAATACCGCATAGATGTTTATATCAGTATAGCATGCATTTGTTCCACAAAACATAACTTTGATTTAAACCATGTTTTACTTCAATACCTTGTTTTTGTGCATTTTTACATATGGTTTAGTTGATATATTTCACTTACCATACACGATATTTTGGATACACATTACATGATTTGCATTAGACATAAACATTTTGACATTGATATACACAATTCATGATTTACATTAGACATAGACATGGTCTTCACACAAACATTTTGACATTTGATTATACATAAACATTTTACTTTGGTGGTTTAGTTTGAGTAAGTGGTTTAAGTAACAAGGCGTGTGTAATATGATACAAGCATGGTGGATACGCCACTGGTACTTCCTATATATAAGTGCTTGTATGGTATTACATATCGTAGCGTTATTTGAATTATTTCAATTTAGACATATAACATTTTATACAAATAACATACTTTTCACAATACATTGTTTTACAAACAACTTATCTGATATAAACTCATTTTACTTGGTTATTTACTTAACCATGTATTATTCTTTTATACATATATATCATTTGGTTTATTTATCACTTTTCAAATGAGTTACAAGACAAAGCAAATTACAAGGTTCATGACTAAACATTTTCTTAAACATAAGTCATGAATTCTATTTTCACAAAACCTATGTATCTCACAGGCATTTTTATGCTGACGTACCTATTTTCACACGTGTTACAGGATATGATGCATAGGATTTATCAAGATACACTTAGGCGAACCTGGGCCTTAGCGATAATAAAAGATGCAAGACTAGTTATTTATGTTATGTTCCTTTGATTTTCAAGACATTGTAACTCTTTTAATCAATAAAACAATATTTCAATTTCCATGTGTTATGAAACAATGATTCTGTTACAACACTCCCCGACGTTTCCGCCACGTTTTGTTGTTTTACGTGGTCGGGGTGTGACATTAGACACCAAACCTTCGGCCACTGAATTTATATGATAAATGAAGTATTTTGAACTTTATAACCTGATCAGAAAACTAAGATTCCTGTTATAACCCGGAAATCGCTTTAAACGACTCTTTACGCGTATTAAACACATAGTGTGGGTTTAAAACCATTTTGTCATATAAGACTTATCACCAACTGATATAACCTATTAAATTAAGTTGTTTTGCTGATTATTTTAGACCCGAATCTCAGAATTATAATTAATCCCTTTTATAATCTTTTAAATTACCAAAATACCCCTACGGGGCTTAAATTGAGATTAAACTCGTTTTGGGCATAATGGAAGGTATCCTACTGATATCACAACATATTTAAAGCATATTAACTTAGGAAACATGTTCGTGACTCATTCGGTTACCCGTTATGCGTTATTCGCGTTCGGTTCGGTTTATGTAACTAGTTTGCATAAATTAGCCGAAACGGGTCGAACCTTATCATTTTTATCTCAAAATCCAGAATGTGTTTAGTTTACCCATATTATACAAGTCTTCAAACTTGTCGGGTCTAAATCACATTCTATTCCGGTCTTCGCTTAATCATGCGTTCGAACCGTATCTCCCTTAAAACTAACCGGTCTAAGTTTAGGCTTAATTAAAGACCCGTTAGGATTCTAATAGGTTATTATAAACCTTCGTTCCAGAATAGGAGACCCGGTAAAAGCTACGTGCACTTGCTTGTTGTGATTATTACTTGCAAAGGTAAATACTTTTAACTTATTTTCCCTATACGGGCTTGGGGTATGGTATATAAAATACCGCTTGGTCGGGCATTGAATCTTTAATCGAATGAAGGTTAATTCATTGAAATAACCCGTTTAAATTGTTTTGTTGCTTAAAGCCTTTGGGGAGGTTAATGACCATGTCCCGGATATCCTTGGCATCATTTTACGAAATGGCCACGACCTAAGCACGGGGTGTAGGCGTACACCCGACGGTGCATAAATAAATAATAAGGTATAACCGCCGGTTTCGGGAATAAACCGCCGCGGGACTATATCATGTGGTGTGTCTATTAAGCTCTAACCCGGTGTCAACCCGGGCTACTGAACGCATAAGAAACATGTAATTCTTTTACAAGATTATATATGTAAATAATTATCCCAAGTTATAAAATGTTCGTGCCTCGTGCATTTAAATCAACTTTCTAAACCATTTCAAAATGAGTCAGTTGATTGTATTTACCAGTGTAAACTGACGTATTTTCCCAAAAGATTAAGTGCAGGTACTACTCGAAATAGGCTGGCTTTCTCCTTAGCATCAATAAGAGTCTCGCAAGCTTGGATGCATTTCAATCTGTTGAACAATGTTTCTTTTTATTTTGATCCACCTGTGGATTATTTTCAACTATTTTGTGATACTAAATATTACAATTTTATTCGGTTGAATGGATCTACTTTTTGCTTCCGCTGTGCATTTAAATATTGTGTTGTTTGACTATAATGATATCAACTACGTCACGATACTCCCCACCAGGCCCACCGGTAAAACGTGGAAATATCGGGGTGTGACAGGTTGGTATCAGAGCCAACATTGAGTGAATTAAACACTAGCCTTTTTGTGTTTAATCTCAATGACACAATTGCACATACTCGAGTCTAGACAAAGAACTTAGGACAATTCCAAATTATTTTTATTCCTAACCATGTCCTTTATATTTCTTTGTTATTTCTTTAATATTGTTTGACAGGAATTATGCCACCGAGGTTCCGCAGAGGAGGACGAGGCAAGGGGCCAATCCACCCCCCCAACGATCACGAGGCCGGGCCTTCACACCGGCGAATTCCTTCTGCTACCATGAGTGCCGGTCCTCAAGGAGACTGGAGGAACTATTCGGAGCCGGCTAGGCGATCTGCATCGTATAGCTCAACGCCTCCTTATAGTCACTACTTTGGGCCGCAATCGGAGAACGAGCCTGAAGACTCACGCCACTCCTACTTGCCGTTGCAACGATCCATGTCGCACCATTCCTTTGGCGACCCCACTCCTGTTTTCCAGGGCCGGTTCAACCCAGCAAACTACATTCAAGAACCAGTGGGTTTTAACCCATTGGGCCCTGAAGACCATTTCCCCGAAGCTCAGGGAATGGATATAGATGAAGACACGGATCCTGTTGAACCACCCTCTGGGACCCCTACTCACCCCATCGAGATTTCGGATGGGTCATCCTTCCACGGATCACCTTACCGTGGCCCTGACAGCTACCAAGCAAGGTTCAACCAGTATGAATGGTACTTTACACCCTCTCACCATTCATCGCCTCATGAGCAGCAGCAGCAGGATCCCTCCGAGGATTCGCGTTTCGTGGCAGTCACGCCACCGCCACCACCACCACCGCCAGTACAGCTAGCACCTCCAGAACCACCGAGGCGCAGAAGAACAGGTGCACGAATGTCCGTGCGAGAAAGGGGCTTTCACTTTAGCACACCCCAACACTCAAGTGGCAGTCACTATCCGCCACTGCATGAAGACCCACAAATGGGAGGGCCTTCAAACCCTGTTTCATAGGTGAATTCTGCACCAGTTGCACCACCACCGCTACCATTGGGTTTTGATAACCTGATTCCTACCTACACCGGTTCAACGACGTACAATCCGTTCGAGCAGCCGGCTCACACCCACTATAACTATGCTGAAGCCGACGCGTACCTCGTTGCGGAAAACTACAACGCCCTTCATCCAGAAGGACCATATAGAGCTCCTTGGGGAGTGGGATACCCAACTCACGGGTATCAAATACCTGCTCGACCTTCGATTCAGCAGCAACCACGGCCACCACGGTTTTCCCCACCAGAACTGGAGGAGATCCTCCAAAGACTAAGTCGGGTGGAACATGAATTTCGAGAAGAGCGTAGGAACAACCGGGGATTTCTCAAGGGCCTAGCAAGCTTGTTAAAGGGAAAGAAGAAGAGGGATCATTGAAACTCTATATGTATTGTTGTATTTCCTTATTTCAATCAAGTCCCTGCGTGGACATTTATGTATGTACTTAGTCCCTGCGTGGACATCTATTTTAGTAATCAGTCCCTGCGAGGACTTGTTTGTACAATTTAGCTCCTGCGTGGGTAAGTTATTTATGTTAAAAGTCCCGTTTAGGGCAATGTGTACTCCTTTTTTTTATGTTTAATGGAATGTTAAATTTAACATTTCATTTTGTCATTTTATGCATAAATATATTATACATGAAATAAATAAATTAAAAATTTGTTCCTTTTAAAATAATCTGCCTATTTAAATATTAAATAAGAATCTTAAAGGTATAACCTAGCCTGCATGTCATTATAAGAGTTGGCCAAGATGGTAAGACCTGTTTAAAAAGATTCAAATCCTTGTTAACGTCTGAAAACATGTTAACACTCCTGGCAGACGTGATTCGTTAAAATCACACACGTCATTCTTATAATAGGAATTCTTCAAAAGATTCCTATCCTAACCTGATGATCTATAAATCATGGGTTTAAATCATCAATTAAGATGGTTATATTCTAAACATCCATTGGTAATGTAGTGCCTACGGGCCATACTCATTGTCATATAAGACAAAAGACAGTTGTAGTCTACGACTCCCCGTCAGAAAAAAGTAAAGAACTATGTTCAAACCTTAATGCCTTGATTCTCTGAAATCATGGCTTGTGATTTAAAGATGTCCCTGTGACTAGGCCTTTTGTGCCACTAATAATACTGTTATTGTTATAATTAGGATAAATTATAATAAAAATCCTAAATAAATATGATTAACAAATTAACCAAATATGGTCTATGTTTACCATGGTTAATGAATTGACATAAAAGACAATTCCATAATAAACTCCCAAATAAATTATTGTCAATATCTTATGTAACAGTTCAAACTACATGGCTGAATCGGATGAGAGCAACAGTCACCCAAGGGAAAATCATGATAATACCCGAATTAACATAGCGGGTGCAGAACTCCAAGCATTAATCGACAATGCTGTTATAAGAGCCTTGGATAGGCAGTATAGTGAGTCGAGCGGTACTCGAAGCAGAACCCAATCAGTACCCCATTCCAAGCCTAAGACTCATTCAGAGGCTCACAGCAAGCCACCCTCCAAGAAAGAAGAGCCAAAGAAAGACGATGACGATCATCACTCCTCAAATCAGCTAAGTGTCCCATCAAAGAAGATCGAGCTTAAGCAAGAACTGCGTGGTAAGTCATGCACGTATAAGTATTTTGTCTCATGCAAACCGAGAGACTTTACTGGGGAAAAAGGAGCTGTCGACTGCATGACTTGGTACGAAATGGACAGCGGGGTTGATATCAGCGGGTGCGCTGATAAGGATGTGGTAAAGTTCGTATCTCAGTCATTCAAGGGCGAGGCATTAGCTTGGTGGAGGTCATTAATCCAAGCTACCGGAAAAATCCCACTGTACAATATGTCATGGGATCAGTTTATGACGTTGATTAAGGAAAACTACTGCCCTCAGCATGAGGTTGAAAAGATTGAAGCTGATTTCTTGTCACTGGTTATGAGAAACCTAGATTGTCAAGCCTACCTTACAAGCTTCAACACCATGTCAAGGTTGGTTCCTTACCTTGTGACACCGAAACCCAAGAGGATAGCTCGATTCATCGGGGGTTTAGCCCCAGAGATTAAGGCAAGTGTGAAAGCCTCTAGACCAGCTACCTTCCGGTCTGCAGCTGATATAGCATTATCTCTAACTCTGGACGCGGTAAGGCAGAGATCGCTGAGAAACACTGATGCTGAGAAAAGGAAACGTGAGGATGATAACTCACGGTGATCGGATAAAAGACATAAGGGAAACAATGACCACAAAAAGGGTTCTGGATCCAAGAAAGATGGTCATCAGTCGGGTGATAAACCCAAATGTAAAATCTGCAAGAAACAGCACTTCGGGAAATGCAGATATGAATCGAAATCCCAGTCTCAGCCAAGGGCATGTGGGATTTGCAAGTCTTCTGAGCACAAGACCTTAGACTGTAAGAAAATCAAGGATGCTACGTGCTATAGCTGCAATGAAAAAGGGCACATTAAGTCGAACTGCCCAAAATATGCCAAGAAACCAGAAGAAAGTAAAAAGACCAACGCTAGGGTCTTCAAAATGGATGCTAAGGAAGCAGTGCAGGATGATAACGTGATAACAGGTACCTTTCTCATAAATGATGTTTATGCAAGAGTGCTATTTGATTCAGGAGCTGATAAATCGTTTGTAGATAATAAGTTTTGTAAGTTGCTGAATTTACCTGTTAAGACCCTAAGTGTGAAATATGAGGTGGAATTAGCTGATGGTACGTTAGAAACCGCCTCAACCGTGTTAGATGGATGTTTCATCTCCATTAGGAACCACTCTTTTCCATTGTGTTTACTTCCTTTGAAGTTAGCTGGTTTCGATATAGTAATAGGCATGGATTGGTTGTCTCGCAACCAAGCCCAGATCGTTTGTGCAAAGAAGCAAGTAGTTGTCAGAACTCCTCATGGCGAGCCTCTGACAATCCAAGGAGACACTAAGTACGGAATGTCTGAGCAAGTGTCCATGCTCAAGGCATCAAGGTGTTTGACGAAGGGTTGTGTCATCTACATGGCGCAAGTAACTGTTGATGAACCAAAGCCTAAGATCGAAGACATACCTATTATCTCAGAATATCCAGATGTATTCCCTGAAGAACTACCTGGTTTACCCCCAGATAGACAAGTGGAGTTCAAGATCGATATCATTCCTGGTGCGGCACCAGTTGCAAGAGCACCTTACCGATTGGCACCGACTGAGATGAAGGAATTGAGAACTCAGTTGGATGATTTGCTAGCCAAAGGATTTATTAGACCTAGCTAATCTCCTTGGGGAGCACCAATCCTATTTGTGAAGAAAAAGGATGGCTCGATGCGTCTATGCATCGATTATCGAGAGCTTAACAAAGTTACTATCAAGAATCGGTATCCATTACCCAGGATCGACGACTTGTTCGATCAGCTTCAAGGAGCAAGTTACTTTTCCAAGATCGACTTAAGGTCAGGATATCATCAATTGTAGGTCAAGGATGAAGATGTACATAAGACTGCATTTAGGACTCGTTATGGTCACTACGAGTTCTTAGTGATGCCTTTTGGACTCACTAATGCACCAGCCGCATTCATGGATCTCATGAACCGCGTCTGCAAGCCCTACATGGATAAATTTATCATCGTCTTCATCGATGACATTCTTATTTACTCGAAGAATCAAGCTGACCATGAGAAGCACCTCCATTGCATTCTGAAATTGCTTCAACGAGAAAAGCTCTACGCCAAATTCTCTAAGTGTGAATTTTGGCTTCGTGAAGTCCAATTTCTTGGACATGTGGTTAGTGAACGCGGAATCCAGGTAGATCCCGCTAAGGTTGAAGCTGTCATGAATTGGCAAGAGCCGAAGACGCCCATAGAAATTCACAGCTTCTTGGGATTGGCAGGATATTACAGGCGTTTTATTGAATTTTTTTCAAGAATTGCTGCACCCCTAACTTCTTTGACTAGGAAGAATATTAAGTTCGACTGGGGACCGAAGCAATAAGAATCCTTTGATATCCTTAAGCAGAAGTTAAGCAATGCACCAGTATTGACATTGCCTGAAGGGATTGAAGAATTTGTAGTATACTGTGATGCATCACACACCGGTATGGGGTGTGTGCTTATGCAGAAAGGCAAGATTATTGCCTATGCTTCTCGACAGTTAAAGGTGCACGAGAAGAACTACACCACCCATGACTTGGAGTTGGGTGCCGTTGTATTTGCACTAAAACTGTGGAGGCATTATTTGTATGGAACCAAATGTGTGATCTATTCTGATCACAAGAGCCTTCAACATTTGTTTAATCAGAAGGACCTAAACATGAGGCAACGTCGTTGGATGGAGACGTTGAATGATTACGATTATGAAATCCGAAACATTCCAGGCAAGGCGAATGTGGTCGCTGATGCCTTGAGTAGAAAGGAAAGGGTTAAACCCATCAGAATCAATGCCAAGAGCATTAAATTAAAGAATAGTTTGAATGAAAGGTTGTTAGCTGCACAGAAGGAAGCTGTGCTAGAAGCTAACTATCCTGATGAAAAGCTAGGAGTAACTGAAGAACAGTTATCCTATGGCAAGGACGGAATTCTGAGACTAAATGGACGAATATGGGTTCCAGTGTATGGAGGACTTCGGGATGTTATTCTCCGGGAAGCCCACAGTTCTAAATACTCCGTCCATCCTGGAGCTGACAAGATGTACCAGGACCTAAAGGCAAACTTTTGGTGGATAGGCTTGAAGAAGTCTGTAGCTGCCTATGTAGCTAAATGTTTGACGTGTGCGCAAGTCAAAGCTGAACATCAGAAGCCGTCAGGTTTGCTACAACAACCTGAACTTCCCACGTGGTAGTGGGAAATGGTGACAATGGATTTCATCACCAAGTTGCCAAAGAGAAAGAAAGGAAATGATACTATATGGGTGATAGTAGATAGACTGACTAAGTCAGCACATTTCCTACCCATTAAGGAGACTTATAGCTCCGACATGTTAGCCCAATTGTACGTAGATAAGATTGTATCTCTGCATGGCGTACCAGTGTCTATTATCTCTGACAGAGAAACTAGATACACGTCACATTTTTTGAAAAGTTTCCAACAATCTTTGGGCACGCGCTTAAATTTTAGTACGGCTTACCATCCTCAGACAGACGGGCAGAGTGAGCGTACAATCCAAACTTTGGAAGACATGCTTCGAGCATGTGTGATTGACTTAGGTGGTAGTTGGGATAACCACCTGCCATTGGTCGAATTCTCCTATAACAATAGCTATCATACCAGCATTAAGGCTGCACCTTTCGAGGCCTTGTACGGTGGAAAGTGCAGAATGCCCGTTTGTTGGGCGGAAGTTGGAGATGTCCAACTGACAGGACCTGAAATAGTCCTGGAGACGACAGATAAGATTGTGCAGATACGCGATCGTCTCAAAGCTGCCAGGGATAGGCAGAAAAGCTACGCGGACTTAAGGCGTAAACCTCTAAAGTTCGACGTTGGTGACAAAGTTCTACTTAAAGTATCACCCTGGAAATGGGTAATGCGATTTGGTAAGAAAGGCAAGTTAAGCCCGAGATACATAGGACCATTCGAGATCATCGAATGTGTCGGATCAGTTGCTTATAAGCTAAATTTGCCTGAAGAGCTCAGTGGTATTCATAATGTATTCCACATCTGCAATCTGAAGAGGTGTCTAGCAGATGAATCGCTAGTCATACCACATACAGATGTGCACATAGATGAGAGCTTGAAGTTTGTTGAAAAACCTGTGTCGATCGAGGATCGACAGGTTAAAAAGCTTCGAAGGAAGCATGTGCCAATTGTAAAAGTTAAATGGGATGCCCGTAGAGGTCCCGAGTACACGTGGGAGGTAGAGTCCACAATGAAAGAAAAGTACCCTCATTTGTTTTAGTAAATCTCGAGGTCAAGATTTCTTTTAAGGGGGTGAGGATGTAACACCTCGTAATTTCATGTCCAATAATGTATTGACACGTGTCATAAGCTTTGAACGTGTAAAAGAATACTCTAGAGGGACTAAAGTTGACAAACAAGGAAAGTATGTGAATATAAGGGTTCAAAATGTCAACAATGGATAAATATACTTTACAATACCCCTACATGATGTTTATACCCTTAAACGAATGAATCATGGATCATACGAAGCTAATTGTGAAAGAAAGTGAGAGATTACAAACTACAGGGGTTAAATGTGTCAACATGTTTAAAGTATACCTCTGAGTGACCTTTTAGCAAACCTGAAGTTCTGTAACGATTAATTATGCTCACTAGAATGCATGATAAAAATTTCACCAAGTTTCGTTATCGTATGAGGAAGTTATGATAAAATTCGTATACGAGGGGTTAAAAGCGTCAACGTTGAAATTTAAGACTTTTCGGTGATCGTATGAATAACCGGGGACCTAACAAAGTTGGTTTATGACTTGGAGTCCTTAAAAGTCAAGTTTGGGGTTTACAAGTGCAAGAAAGCATGTTAAAATCAAGTTTGGGAGGACCAGGGGCCAAATGTGTCAGCTTTTAAAAGTTCTGGTGAGCTGGCCTGGTCCTTACGGACCGTATGGCTGGACCCTTATGGTCCGTAAGCCATGCCCAGAAGCATAAACACTGACAGGTGGCTGTTCAAGCCCATGTAACCGACTTATCTTGCCATTTTTCAAAACCATGTGCTGCCTAAGCTTGTTTTTAGGCACTAGGGGCACTTGTAAGCATCTTGGTTCCATCCTAGACTTGCTTGGCATGATCATGGGAGATTAAAACCCATATAAATAGAGCACTAAGTTGCAGCTTTTGATCATTCATTCCATACTTCACTTCTGAAGATTTCTGGAGCTCAAGGCCACTCCCAAAGCATCATTAATCGTGCATTAGACCTTGGTAAGCTTCCTTAACCTTCCTTAATCGAGTTTTACTTAATTAATTAGCTTAAAGTCAAACCGTCGTAATTAAGGTTTGACTTATCGATGAATCACTAATGGTCTGATGTTTAGCCAAATTGAAAGTGGTTATAAGTTGGTAATTATGTGGGCATTAAACCCTTAAAAGGGCACCCTCTGATTCCCGCTCTAAATAGATCATTTGTCGGGTCAAAGTTTATTATAAAAAGTCAACAGAAATATAATTTTCGATTTAACGCATAATTAACAATGTAGAAGGCATGCAACCTATTTTATCACTCATATAACTTGGTAATTAGTATAAGAACTGGTCTAAGCTTGTTCGATCCGACAATTTTCTGTTTAGTCTCGGTTCGGAACCGAAAGTCGTAAAACTTTGACTTTTGTTTTGACTTCAGTTCTGACCCATATTGACATGGTTTAGACATGCCTTAAAGTTCCATAAGGACCAGGTTATATGATAGTATAACCCTCTGTGATTGACTCGTTGAATGTCCGATTCGTTTACACGTTTCCGTTAATTGCTTAATGTTGACCATAATGCCCTTTTGACCATAAAACGAGAATTTTGGAAATGTGAGAGGAAAAAAAATCTTTGTTACTGATTTCTAAACATGTCCCTAAATTTTCACATCAATTTGAGGTCTAGATTAGGAGTTATGCTCAATAGCGTAATTAGAACGCTTTTTATGAATTAAACGGCGTTATTAGCATAAAGCCTATCTAAACCCAACTTTTGACACCAAACCTTTTATCCACTGATGTAATATAATATTTTGAGATTTTTGAATATTTTTAATTATTTTTAAACTGATCATAACCTAAGGTTATTGCCGTGATTCGGTAAATACCGATTATACCCTTTTTGCTTATAAAATGAGTTTTACATAGCATTTAGACACCAAACCTTCGACCACTGAATTTATATGATAAATGAAGTATTTTGAACTTTATAACCTGATCAGAAAACTAAGATTCCTGTTATAACCCGGAAATCGCTTTAAACGACTCTTTACGCATATTAAACACATAGTGTGGGTTTAAAACCATTTTGTCATATAAGACTTATCATCAACTGATATAACCTATTAAATTAAGTTGTTTTGCTGATTATTTCAGACCCGAATCTCAGAATTATAATTAATCCCTTTTATAATCTTTTAAATGACCAAAATACCCCTACGGGGCTTAAATTGAGATTAAACTCGTTTTGGGCCTAATGGAAGGTATCCTACTGATATCACAACATATTTAAAGCATATTAACTTAGGAAACCTGTTCGTGACTCATTCGGTTACCCGTTATGCGTTATTCGCATTCGGCTCAGTTTATGTAACTAGTTTGCATAAATTAGCCGAAACGGGTCGAACCTTATCATTTTTATCTCAAAATCCAGAATGTGTTTAGTTTACCCATATTATACAAGTCTTCAAACTTGTCGGTTCTAAATCACATTCTATTCCGGTCTTCGCTTAATCATGCGTTCGAACCGTATCTCCCTTAAAACTAACCAGTCTAAGTTTAGGCTTAATTAAAGACCTGTTAGGATTCTAATAGGTTATTATCATGGTTGTAAAAGTCCCGCCTAGGCTTCGAGTACTCCCTGAGTACTCGCTACAAGGTAGGATGCCGAGGATCGAGTACTGTTTGCCTAGGTCAATTACTCCCCGAGTAATCTCCGCCTAGGCCGAGTACTTCCCGAGTACTCCCGAGTACTCTCAAATCCGACTAGGGAGCGCCTAGCGACTTTTGCAACCATGGTTATTATAAACCTTCGTTCCAGAATAGGAGACCCGGTAAAAGCTACGTGCACTTGCTTGTTGTGATTATTACTTGCAAAGGTAAATACTTTTAACTTATTTTCCCTATACGGGCTTGGGGTATGGTATATAAAATACCGCTTGGTCGGGCATTGAATCTTTAATCGAATGAAGGTTAATTCATTGAAATGACCCGTTTAAATTGTTTTGTTGCTTAAAGCCTTTGGGGGGTTAATGACCATGTCCCGGATATCCTTGGCATCATTTTACGAAATGGCCACGACCTAAGCACGGGGGGTAGGCGTACACCCCGACGGTGCATAGATAAATAATAAGGTATAACCGCCGGTTTCGGGAATAAACCGCCGCGGGACTATATCATGTGGTGTGTCTATTAAGCTCTAACCCGGTGTCAACCCGGGCTACTGAACGCATAAGAAACATGTAATTCTTTTACAAAATTATATATGTAAATAATTATCCCAAGTTATAAAATGTTCGTGCCTCGTGCATTTAAATAAACTTTCTAAACCTTTTCAAAATGAGTCAGTTGATTGTATTTACCAGTGTAAACTGACGTATTTTCCCAAAAGATTAAGTGCAGGTACTACTCGAAATAGGCTGGCTTTCTCCTTAGCATCAATAAGAGTCTCGCAAGCTTGGATGCATTTCAATCTGTTGAACAATGTTTCTTTTTATTTTGATCCACGTGTGGATTATTTTCAACTATTTTGTGATGCTTAATATTACAATTTTATTCGGTTGAATGGATCTACCTTTTGCTTCCGCTGTGCATTTAAATATTATGTTGTTTGACTATAATGATATCAACTACGTCACGATACTCCCCACCGGGCCCACCGGTAAAACGTGGAAATATCGGGGTGTGACAGTGTTACAATTTTTTTAGAGGTACGATATGATTTTTGTTCCATTTACTGGCGTTGATCATCACAAAAAATGCACGCTATTTGGTGCTGGGCTGCTTCATAACGAGACAATCGAGTCATACACATGGCTTCTTCAAAAATTTCTCCAAGCTCATAACGGCAAACAACCTCTTTTCGTTCTAACTGATCAGGATTGTGCCATGAAAGAAACAGTTAGCAACGTATTCGACAAGTTGCATCATCGACTATGTATGTGGCATATAGTTCAAAAGATACCTTCTAAGGTATTTCTTTACAAACTTTCTGGTTATAACCTATTTGTACACTTGTGTACAAGTAGCATCATACACTGGTGTTCATTCTTCCTTCTTTTTTATTTGTCCTTATACCTGTTTTTATTTCGACTTTGATAATTTTTCCATTTCTTTTTACAAAAATAGATCAAGGGAAACAACTTGACAAATATCGAGATAAAAGAAAAGTTTCACAAGCTTGTTTGGAACGTCTATATCAAACCTGAAACATTTGAGCAAAGGTGGAATTCATTGATCGCTGAATATGGGTTAGAGTCTCATAAATGGTTGACAGAGATGTTTTCAATTCGGGAGCAATGGATTCCGGGTTACTTTCGTGAAATACCCATGAGCACTTTAATGAAAACGACATCCAGATGCGAAAGTGCAAACCACATGTTCAAAGCAGACTCGAGCGCACATAATACACTGGTTCAATTCATGTTGTGTTATGAAACGTCCATCGATGGGTTAAGAAACAAGCAACATGAACTTTGCAATCATACTGAGACCACCAACCCAGAAAAATTCAAAACAAGCTACAGGATTCAACGTCATGCGAACGCCGTTTACACAAGGAAAATTTTCTACAAGGTTCAAAAGCAAATTTTCAATGGCACAGAATTTAGTTACATTGCGGAACGGTCCCTGGTTGATGGCGTTCATTGTTTTACAGTTGCTCATCTAGATCACGAAAAGGAAGTTGTTAACGAGTTCAAGGTTAGCCAACTATCACTACTTACTAACATTATTACCTAATTTTGTATTCAGCTTTCTTTATTCATTGTGTATTTTTACTGTACACCAGTGTTTATTACTCACTCCAGTCATACTAACCAGCTTCTCAACCACCTTTTTATTAGGTGACCTTTAACAAGGAAGACCTGTCGGTTTCTTGTGCTTGCAATGGTTTCACCCGAGATGGATATCTATGTCGCCACGTGTTTTGTGTCTTCAGAAGCCATAATATTCAAGAGATCCCAGTCAGATACATTCACCCGAGATGGAGACGAAATGCTCTTCCGGGTGTTGTGCATAGTTTGGAGAACAGGTTATCTGTAGACCAATCTAGGAGTGCAGTATTATGGCGCAGAATCTTAGAAAACATGGACATGTGTAGAGATCGCGTGCGGGGTAACATTGATAAACTAGAGGAACTAGACTCACATATTCAGGCACTTAAAGATAAGATTTTTGCTGAAGTTCCATATGATACAGAAATTCATAGAAAGGGGGTAGCAATTCAAGAAGTTATTGCCCACACTGAACCGGACGAGATCTCGTGTACGGCACCAAAGAAAATTCAAAACAAGGGTTGTGGGAAGCACAAAAGACCGATTGGTCCGCGAGAAAAAGCAATAAAAGCAGCCAAGAAGCCAAGAAGGAAATGTAATTATTGCGGAAAACGAGTTAGAACACACGACAAAAGGAATTGCCCTTTAAAAAAAGGGAAGCCAACTAAGGATGACTCGTCTACAGATGAGGATGACGAGGAAGATGAAGAAGACATGGAGATTGAATCGGACGAAACTGATAGGGACGGCAACGTTAGCGATGATTAGTTTATTCATGCAAATACACTACCTTTTTAAATTGCTTTTTGTATTAAATTTGATCAGTTAAAACACTTACATTGGTCATTGTTTTTACTGATTTGCTACTATCTATGCTTATCTCCAACACTAGTGTTTTCACATATGTTACATATACGTACTTAGCGCTTATACACTAGTAATCAGTGATACTGTTACTGTGTGTTTTAACTAATCAGTTTTCTTCATAAACTGTGATACTGTTTGTTACCTAACCAATGCATCAAACATATATACACTGGTGTATTTCAGTAAACCACTTTCTATTACTATGTAAACCTAGACTAAACGTAACTAATCTCCATGCCTTAACCAGATGGCAGTTTGACTAACGTTGCATATACACCAGTGTTTTCTCATATGTTACCTATGCGTACTTTGCGCTTATAACCTTTTAATCATTTATACTAAAGACTGTGTGTTTTAACTAATCAGTGTTTCTGATAAACTGTGATACTGTTACTTAACCAATGAATCACACATATATACACTGGCGTATTTCAGTTAAACATTTATATCACTTTTATAAACCCAAACTAAACATAACCAATATCCAAGCCTTAACTCTAAGGCAGTTTGATTAAGAATGTATATACACAAGTGTTTTTTCTTATCTTACATATGTGTACTTATACACGAGTGTTTTGTTCGTGTTTTTTTTTTCCTTTTTGCAGTATATATGCATTGTCAATCTCCTAACAATGTATTAAACCAAAAAAAAAAAAAACCATGTACATACGGAGATGAAAAAGGTTTACAAACATGGGTATCCTTACCAACATTGTCGCAAAAAAACATAGCAAACATTCAAAACAACTGTAAATCAAAATCAGTTTAACTACAAAATTTCCTTCGGTTTTTATTAACTACCATACCCTTTTCAACCTCATACCCTTCGGCCAAGTTCCATGCGACGACTGCACCCATGACTTCATTACGCCGCTTGTTTACATCGGAACACACAATCTTGCAAGCATACTTTTTCCTTAATCTTGTTAGACTAGACTTTTTTTGCGTATGCGTGAGAGGAAACCCACTGTCCCATTTTAAGTCGGTTTCACCGAACCAGGTTTCCATGTGACGCATAGCAAAAACTCCACAATCCACACTATTTCCTACCATCGCCCATTCGATCTCCAGCCTTTTCAGTATTACTGGCTTAAACTCCAAACATTTCGGATGGTGTACGGATCTCAAGTATTTTACGAAAACATCTTTCTGCGTTTGAACCAAATATAAAACAGGTTAGCAACGTTATACACATGCGTACGTTAACAGCTTAAATCCATACTTACTACTTTAAACGGTGCCGTCTTCTTTAGAAAATCAGTGTTATCCGAAAACTCGATGAAGCTCTCACTAGCATGCATGTTGTCAATTACACTTATTGCCAACTTTTCCATGTCAAAACTAATCAGATAAAAGTGATTATTTTCCATTATTGGGAAAACAATCACCGTATAATCTGTCAGCTTCAAAAGTGAAGCATCTTTATTCAGCACCATCAGCAATGCACTGCTGAACTTCTCCAACCGACCCTTGTCATCGTACTTCGTGTTAGTTAAGACGTCGTCGTTCTATATATTTAAAAGTAACAAACAATCAATACCTGTTATTTTTTTTTCCGAAAACTAATAAAAAATGATTTACAAATACAAGTAAACTAATCACTTGCAAAACAAACCGTGTGGCAGAAAAGACGGCGAGTTTCACCAAAATTTTTGTTAACCTCTTTGTTTTTCCCCTTGATCGGCTTTCTACCGTTAACTTCTTCGTAATTTAGGACCGTCGCAAATCAGTTGATAATTGCGTCTCCCATCCACTCGCTCGGGCAAAAATCTTTTAATTGAAAGTACATAAGCCCGATGCCAGATTCCGTTAGGAAAACGTATGACCTGAACATTATCATACATATACGTTTTCTGTAGTTAATACACCAGTGTATACTCCACTTATGTATCAAATATCACTTACATCGACTATATAATGAATAATAAATTCCAGTCAAACTGTTGCTTACCCTTTTGAACCCGCAACTTCGGCCATTTCTTTTTGATCCCTGCCCTCTTTTGTCGCAACCTTCTTGCCCTTCTTCTTCGGTGTTGCAACTCTGTACACGTGATGTTACAAAACAAAACACGTGTCTTAGGAATTTGCCCATCATAACAAACATATTTTTATAAATCAAGATTGTGCAAAAAAAAAATAAGAATATACATACTGAGTTTCCTCTACACAAGCGGCCATGTATCTCCAAATTATTTTATCTTTAGATTGCATCCATGACTTAATGTCCACAGCTCGTAACATAAACGGAGATTTCCCGTATTTCGACATTTGTTTTTTTCTTTTTCCTTTGCCACCAACATCAGCTTCCGGATCAACATTTCTCACAGGTTCTTCTCTTACCGCCACCAACTCTTGTGTACTTGGAAGAGGCTGAGACAGCCCTAAGTCGAATGAGGGCATGTCATCCATCCGTTGCGTATCATACGCACCTGAAATAACATCCTCGAGTACATTAGTGTACATAATAACATTCTGCGTAAACGTTGACGCAATATGAGGAGTCGAGAACCCATCTGCTTCGTCGGCCACACTATTATTGTTTCCTTTCATAGTAACGTTATCTACACACATTTAACGGACATAATACATATGACTTTTTTTTAAGTTAGATTATATAATGTATGGGTACATGAACACCAAAAACATACATTTCGTCCGTCCAGCATCTGATTTTACACCGGATGGTCCACCCTTATCATCGACAACACTTCTGTTAAACATCAACTTGTACCGTTCCAATACCGGCAACAAGCACTCGCTATTCGGGAAACGAGCTGCCACTTGGGCAACAGCATCCTCCACCCTCCTCTTCAACCCTTCCGCCTCGTCCAACATCCGAAACAATCCATCAACGCAATCCTAACATATCCCATCAAAATCTATTTTTTACTCTATATAAGATATGAATGTTTCAAATTATTTGATATCAACAAAAACATACCTCAAGCGACATCCCATCAAATCCCGCACTTTTTTTTTCTTCGTCTCCTTTCGATAGATCTACCACTTCGTCTTCACTTACTTGGTCGTACTCTTGATCATCAGCATACAACTCCCTAACATCACCCAGTCCAAATCCCCCGTTCCTTATCTCCAATTCCTTCCGCTTACTCATCATCTCTTTTGTCCAAAAGCTGATTGGTGCTTGCTCACGATCTCCTACCAATCCTGGACACGTTGTGTTGTCCAGGTAAAGCAACTACACATACCAAAAAAGTAAAAAAAAAACATTATTCAACTGTACCAGGTATATACTATGTTGTACACCCATGTACAGAACAAATTACTATTCTGTACACAAATGTACAGAACTAGTTACATAGGTGTATTTCAAGTTAAAGCGTCGTACCACCAAAACAGTGAGCGGACCGCGGAAAAACGAATCACGGTCATTTCTATCCCAATCACTTTTACACACCCTGATTGTGTCTATAATCAACTGGCACCAATCGTGCTCTCTAAACTCCTTTGAAAGACAGAACCATCCGAGCATTGTATACATCGCGTTCCCGTTCTTGGTGCTTGCTATCATTGTGGCTATAAATAGCATTGCGAAATCCATTTTGAACGTCTCCTCATCGGCATAACTATTTTCTCTGATCTTGTCGACTATCATCTTACAACTAATCGGGGTCTTCACAAACCTGTTTTTCCATGTATCCACAGGTGTATCAGCATCAGCACATCCTTCCGCATCGCTCACCACCCGTATACCTCCGTAAGGTACACCCATTATTCTACGAACGGCTTCTTTATTAACTTTTATTTTTCTGTCGCCAAGATTGATTTCCATTTTTTCTGTATCTAGCCTATCGACCACAAAATACGCCAACTGCGCATTTACGTCTGATACTCTTAGATTCAGTATCTTTCCAAATCCCATCCTACGAACCACGTTTCTCTGCCACCTCATCAATATGCTAACAGCTTCGAACAATTTATTCGGAGAGGTACGCGTCCTTATCGACCGTAACCCTTTGCAACGCTTCACCATCGCCCATTTCTTACTGTTACTTTTTCTTTTTTTGGTGTTCTTTGCTTGCTTCCTTTTTTTGAATTTGAAAATCTGGTCAACCGCATTCATCTCACAATCTTCTTCATAATCTAAACAATTAACAAAACTTTTAACAGCTTATTATAACAGCTTTTCTATACATATATCAATACAAACAATACCTCCTTTCACGTCTTCGTCTTTGCTGTCCATGCGTTCCCCGTCAGTCGTCTTCTTCATATGTTTCACACAAACCTCGGTAGCTACATCAAAATCTAATCAATACACAATTCCCATCTTTGTATACACAGTCAATTTTCATAACAGTTGACTTCATATGTAATAATTTTACTTACATGTAACAACTTTTTCCTTCACATTTCCTGATGTGTGTTCCTCATACTTTGTTTCCGTCTTGGATACCTCGTCGTGTCCTGAAGTAAAAAACCACAACCATTAGGACGCTAAATAGAATTTCGGGTCCATAGGCCTCGATTGGTTACGGTAATAAATAGGAATGCATATATGTTATACCGTCTTGTATATTGGAGAAGGGCACACGAACAGCTTTAAATGTTTTACCACTCGGAAGCCTACATGCTTGTCGTTTAAATCTCTTTCCTAAAACTGTTACATTCATATACACAACTAATTAGTACACACAAAAAGTAACGGTTACACAAGCACTTTCACACTTAACACAGTTTAAACAACCAATCTACCTGTGTTATTACTAACACCCACATTTGCTCCTTCAATCCTTTTAACATCATCCATCTTAAAACCTGTTTAAACATAGGGGCATACAAAAAATGCGTTATTATATAGACCAAGAGTATGTACTTCAGTTTAAAACTACCAGACTATACCCTCTTTAAATACAGTACATAGGTGTACATCAACAACCTTACATCATCATCATACGAAGATAAAAACCAAGCTACAGCCAAAGGATACACTTGTGTACTCCAAGTATAACCTTTTTTTATCTATTACTTCTATGAAAAAAATCACATTTTTTACACACACAACAATCTGCTGTACACAATAACTTCATGAAACTTCACTGGTGTACTTCACGTTATACTTATTTTTCTGAACAACATAAATATACTTTCTGTAACTACCATATACACAAGTGTACCCAAAAATCTTAACTCCAAAATAGGAAGAACACATGCATCCCCCAACCCATGGCTACACTAACGATTTTCCGACGACATAGTGCACCGTCGAACATCCCATTCCGAACCCACCTTCCGATGGCACAGGGTGCTCATCTCATCGAATGAAAACTCAGCAAAAAATACAATCTTAAACATCAATCGCTCTATTAAACAAATAACACAACAACTTATTCATTCCAAACGATCCGATTGAACAAACCCTAAATATTCGATTCTCTAAAAAAACGAAAGTAACACTAATGTACATCAATAATCAGTGTACTGAAGTATAAACTTACCGTCTTCAACCTTAGTTTCTCTACCGTCGCCTCCTTGGTTCTCCATCGTCTTTCTTCTTATCGCCGATTTGGGGGAAAAAGATATCGTCGATTTGGGGGAGTGATATTTTGATTATGAATATTACCTAGCTTCAAGGCTATTTAGTTACACTAGGATAGGTAGCTATGATTACGGGGGAAAAGATATCTCTGAATCAAATCCTCACAATTCGTTTCTTGTTGCCATATTTAAAAGCTTGTAATTTTACATAAATATCCCTACCATTAAATTATACCTATTTTATTTTATTAAATAATTAATAAATTAGATTACAATCAAATCTCAAGATCTAACAAAACCAATGGCTAGGATTTGTTCACAACTTAACCCTGGTTCACTCTAGAACCCTACCCTATATATATATATATATATATATATATATATATATATAAATAAAGTGATTTTGCTGTTCAAAAAAAAATTAAATGGAAAGATGCAGCTGACAAAATTAAGCATTAATAAAGAATTTGTAGACGTCGGGATTAGAACCCGTGTCTCCTTGTTTAAGCAAGGCAATAACTACTAGTACAAGGATTCATTTATATTATCTCTCAATTCAGTACATATATATTCTATTTTATACAGCATAAACTCTATACAAAATTAAAAAGATTTGGTCCCTCGGAAGGTTTGGGCCTTGTGCCGTCGCCCACCCTGCACCCCCTACGGGCCGGTCATGCGATGATATTGCAACACAAATTATTGTTAGTGTTGTCACATGTATGTATCTCATGAAAAAATTCAGTTGTTTAGATAATATGAAGTGAGTAAAACAAAGGCAATGTGATGACTGTCGTTAGAGTCAATCAAAAACCTAATTAAACTACGTAGATAGCGTAAGTAGGGTATCGTATCCATGGGGAATTTGTGGTTAGTGTTTAACTAGTTAATTATTATATATTAAAGAAAAGCAACTTCCACCCGGAATCCCGATTGCAAGTTTAACACAAAAACACGTTTACAGATTCATAACACCACATAGACATGGCCTCGGAATTAATGAATTTGATTAATTATTAGGGATAGTTTTTAAGATTCACCATACAACCTAATAACCCGTTTAATTATACCAGTTACCCACCAATTTACCAACCCGCTAACAACGCAAGTATGTTGCCAATACGCTTGATAAACAACAAATAATTCAAATATAATAAACGTTTCACAAAATCAGCACAAGTTGTCAAGATTTACCAGTAAATAAGAATCTGGAAAAAAAAAACAGAGTATTTATATAAAAATCTAACAATCGTTCATCTGGGGGAAGTAACAAAAGATAAAGGTAACATCCTCCAAGTTTCAGATTCTAGGTTCACACCAAACTTAGTTTAATCATTAATTGGACACCACATAGACATGGAGCTGAAAAGTCGGTTAATTTAAGTGGTAATCAAAAACAGGTCTTTGTCATCAGATCTTTTACAGTTCAATTACCCTATTTACTAATGTGAGTCAACCTACTCTATGTCACCCAACAAACTACAAGGTTTTGTCATCAACCGAGCAAGTTGTAAAGCAAGAACTCAAACACATGCAAATAATATAAATAAACCAACTCATCAAATTGTTCATACGACGTCAATGTCAAAACAAATCCAATCATAAATAAACTGAGAAAAGTATTAAACCCTACAAACCGTACGTTTGAAGAAAGCCACTTAGACGCTCATGCCTTAAACCGTGTACAGCCGTCTTTTTGGCGGCTGCTTTGCGTCAGCCCTCCGCCTTGCGATCACTCTCAGCCGTCAATCCCACCCTTTTTTTTTTACAAATCGACCTATGGGAACTGTATAAGAATAATCTCCACCGCCTTTTAATTCCCATGTGGATTTGTTTAGATTTTTGGACCAATGAGAGCCCATCATATACCATTTTCTTTCGGCCCAAAACATTAGTTTACTTCCTCATAGTGGTGTACAAAAAACCCGAACCCGGACCCGGACCCGTAAAAAAAACCCGGAACCGGGTTTTACAAAATCGGGTAATAAAAAAGCAAACCAAACTTGAGTTAAAACTTTTGCTTAGAAATACATGAAATTGAGGTACAAAAACATGAAATAGAAGTACAAATACATGAAATAGATGTATAAATATGAAATACATAAACGGAAGGTATAAAAGCTAGAAATATATGAAAATAGGAATGGTTTAGTTTGGTTAATTTTGGTTAAACGATGGAACAAAAAAATCGATAACCGGTTTTGTTAATTAGGATTTTAGTTAATCGGTTTTCAGTTAATTCAGGTTTAGGTTGATTTCAATTCGGTTTTCTCTGTTCTCCGTTCGGTTTTGATTAATGATTCAGTTATTGCTCACCGTTAGACCATAGCAATACTATAATAAAAACTATAGGAATACTATGCTCAAGTTAAAGAGATAAAATACTCGTTTTTATAATGTAGATTTTAAAAAAAAAATATTAACGTACAAAAAAGTTATGACTGTTTAAAAATTGTGGGGTAGTTTGTGTTTAGAGTAAATTACAAGTTTTGTCCTTTATGTTTGCACCATTTTGCAGGCGGTGTCCTTTGACGCAAAAGTTTACAGGCGGTGTCCTTAACCTTCCAAAATCTTGCACGTTATATCCTTTAGCCTTAACTCAGTCAGATTTTTTGGTTAAATATGATCATGTGCTTTGCATATGAGGACATTCTTGTCATTTAACCTTTCCAGGGGCTATTTTGTAAAGAATTATTAATCAAGCACTAATTATATAAAACTGAAAAATAAAAATAAATATATTTATATCTGAGTTCAGTTTAAGCAAAGCTCAATACCAATCATCACAGAAGCAATTATGATGCAGATCAGCATTCAACAAATTGAAAGAAAGAAAGAACAATAAACCTCCGTACCAATCATAAACCCAATCACGCAGATCAGCATTCAACAAATTGAATGAAAGAACAATCTTCCCATCAGCACCAACAGGCATAAACTCCCCTTGAATACTCCCTTCATCTTTCGCGCCACTCACAAATACCTTCACAAACATCTCCACCACCAAATTCATCTCTCCAACCCTACCTACAACCCAAGCATGCCGGTACTTCCCCACCACCGCCCTTAATCTATCCCCTTGATTCGTATTCACAACCACAACAGTATAAACCCTACTCCCTCCCACATCCTGCAAGTACTCATCAAACACTTCAGTATTCTGATCAAAATTGAACTCACTTAATGCTCCACACTTCCATAATATCCTTTTATCACCATCTTCATATTCTACACAGTCATCACCAGTGTCTAAACTAACCGAAACCGTATAGTTTCCATCACAAGTGCCACAATGTGATGGCCGGAATTGGATTGTCGAACACCTCGTAACTCTGATCGTCTCGCTCTTCATCATTTCGTCGTCATTGTAAGTGATTCCGTTGTGTCTCTCGATCTAACTGAAGATCAAAAGCCCTCTATCAATTGGGCATTACAGGGGCTTAATCGTCTCAATTTGCAGTTTGTCAGATTAGGGTTCATCTTGTTTATACTTTGGGAATTTCGCAGAAACTGAACTAAGATACTATAAATATATTTATTTTTATTTTTCAGTTTTATATAATTAGTCCTTGATTAATAATTATTTACAAAATAGCCCCTAGAAAGGTTAAATGACAAGAATGCCCTCATGTGCAAGGCACATGACCATATTTAACCAAAAAATCTGACTGAGTTAGGGCTAAAAGATATAACGTGCAAGATTTTGGAAGGTAAAGGTCACCGCCTGTAAACTTTTGCGCCAAAGGATATCGCCTGCAAAATGGTGCAAACATAAAGGACAAAACTTGTAATTTACTCTTATTTTTATAAGGGGATAAATTGTAATTCATAACTAATTATCTATATTTTTTTAAAGATGAGCAATCTATACTATATAATAAAAGAAACCATATTAGGGACACTTGTCATTATATTAGGCCTTCTCTTATAGATAGTTATTATTTTAGTTTAATCTCTTTTAATTAATAATTAATTATAGATAATTCTCCTATTAAATATTATTTAGTTTAATATCTTATGAATAATTACTATTAATTTAATCTCTTCTAATATCATATATCATACAGACACGTGGAATTCTAAACACATAAGAGCACTACCATTACCATGTCTATTCTAACTACATGCGACTAATGCTTAAATTTGAGGATTACAAATTATTAGTGATTTTAATATTATAATAATATATAGTTTTTTTAATATTTTTATTATTTTAAAATATTATAATTATAATAAAAGTTATTTTCTTTTTTTAATAACATATAAACGGGTCTTGTGGTTCTTTTATTAGAACTGTCAAGTCAGAACCAACTTGACCTGGAACCGTTATTTAATATAAATCTAGAACCAGAAATTGACTTATATATACAAAAAGGTTCTGTTACATGGTTTTTAAGGGTCAGGTCTAAGGTTCTCGAGGGTCGGAACCGTGAATTGCTCACCCTTACTATGTGATTATATATTCACCTCCCTTTATTGCGTGAACCGCGAGAACCAGTGTGAACACAACTAAAAATACCTGAAAAAATCTAAAAAACAAACAAAAAAATTAATATTTTTTTTTATAAAAATCGCTACTTTTCATTAATATTTTTTTTTATTTAGAAACATTTTTTTTTATACTAAAAGTAGCGATTTTAATAAAAAAATATTAAAAAAATTGTGTGTTTTTAAGATGTTCTAGGTTTTTTTTGGGTTTAGCTTTTATGGTTTAGTTTTTAGCATTTAGCTTGGGGGGGTTAGGTTTTAGGGGGTTTAGTTTTTAGCATTTAGCTTGGGGGTTAGGTTTTTTTTTTAGGGGAGGGGGGATTAGGTTTTTTTAGGTTTTTGGTACTGTAGTAGGTTTATTTTGTTGTGTTCACATTGGTTCTCGCGGTTCTCGCAATAAAGGTGGTTCTCGCATGAATCCTACCATATATATCTATACTATATAATAAAAGAAACCAGTTTAGGGACACTTGTCATCATATCAGGTCATCTCTTACAGATAATTATAAATTTAGTTTAATCTCTTATAGATAATCCTCCTACTAAATATTATTTAGTTTAATATCTTATATTAAGATAATCCTAAATACTAAATATTATTAGTTATAATATAATTCTTATTCTTTTTTATAAATAATTAATTCTTACTTAAAGTTTATCGTTACTAATCTGTCTTATTTTATAGATATTAGTCCAGGTCAGATGATTCAGTTCAAACATATATAAAGTTATTATTAGAAAAACATTACATATAGTATACATACAGTTTTAATTGACAATGGTGACCCTATAATTTTTTTAGAAAAACTAAGACAACAATTATAACTGTTTAATGTATCAATTTAGGGATTGGGGAAAAATATAATTAGGATTTTTTAGAAAGGGGAAATATGTAATTAAATTTAGGGGGTTGGGGAAATATATAATAAGACTTCTTAGGAGAGGGAAAAATGTAAAAATCCCCTTTACTTAATACTTTAATCCGAAAATTTCTCTTGTGGGTCTAAACCCGACATTGTGAATCGGCCGTCTGGCTGCTTCCTTCCAATATTTTTGAGAGTATTGATGCCTTAAAAAAAGGGTCGTACTATTATGGCATTAACACACACATATTCGCTTTGCGAATAATAATTGTAACTTTTTATTTCTCATTAAATATAATGTAATACGTAAATACAATAATAAGTATTATATAATATAATATATTTATTTTTGTATCATCTTCAACGATTACATGTTTCTTTGATGAATTTTATAATAGTAACATACATCATCTTTATATTAATTCATTTATGTCAATTTGGTATATAAACGTCTCTATCTTTGGTTTGCATTTACAAGAAATATTTATTATATAGTTTAGATTGTTCAGCCCGTGTAACACACGGGGAACTAACATAGTATATATATATACACAACCGGTGTAATGTGTCCTACTAAATATTATTTAGTAATAAAACTAATTAAGTTATATCTTCATCAAACAAAAATATATATATATTTCAAACTTTGTGGTTTTACATTATTTTCAAAAATTGTTTTAATAACTTATTATAAAAAACCACAAATTAACCTTATTAGTTATTACTAAGGATATTCACAATTCGATTTAAAACCGTAAAACCGATCAAAATGGTCATCGGTTTCATTTCACGGTCGAGTTTGTTATTAACTTTCAATTTATGTATTACGTTTACTAATATATTACTTTCGGATTCAAATTTAAAACTTTAATTAAAAAAAAAAAAACAATAATATCTTATCACAAAAACCGTTTGTAGTTATCAAGTATATTTATTTTATTCAACCCGTGTAATATACGGGGTTCTAACCTAGTTATAATATAATTAAGGTGAGTGGATTAAAATGTAATTAGTCTTTAAAAGAGTAATTTACCCTTATTTTAAATTGTATCTTATGCATTAAATAAAAAATGTTTTTAACTTGTAGGTATCTTAAAATTTCCTTACATTATATGTAGTACTAATTTCATCAAGAAATATGTAACAAGTACATATTCAAACCTTTGTGTCATATTCAACGAATGTCTTCTACTTTTTATTTTTATAAACCAAATACCCTTCGATCAGAAAGTGCGGCTACAATTATGAATGTTACTTTTTTAATATATATTTTCTCAAACGGCTTATAGCAAATAAAATCTCTAACTTTAAATTAAACCAATCTTTAAACTTTGGGCTTAGCCCAACCAAAACCAAATAAAAAAACTCACTTTTGTATGGGCCTAGCATACAATTCTTTAGGGCCGGGTTCCATCTTCTCCCACTTTCTAATTTAGTAAAATGCTAAAATGGTCCTAAGTTTAGATATTTTTACCACTTTAGTTAAAAAATGAAACTTTTTGTATCTGGGTACCTGATGTTTTATTTTTATTGTCATTTCCATTCAATTGGTAAACTGGTTTAGATTTTTTTTCCTTTTTGTCGTTTTTTTCCCCTCATTTAAATGATGGAGTTCCTGATAAAGTTCAGGTATAAAATGACGATTATATCCTTAATTTAAATGAGAAAACGACAAAAAATGTTGAAATTTCTAACCCAGTTTGCCAATTAGATGAAAATAACAAAGAAAATGAAACCTCGTAGACCAAGATACAAAAAGTTTATTTTTGAACCGAAGTGGTAAAAATAATCGGTTTTAGCATTTTACAAAATTGTTACGTCTAGACAGCACCTGCAATGGATAAGATTACTTGTGATTAATGTATGGTTATTGATAAAAAATAATAATATACAGAAGCAAAGAATGACGTATGCTGCAGTGAAGGCAACAAAGGCGGGGCTAGAAGAACCCCTAGAACAAATTCACAAGATTAGAATCACTCTCTCTTCCAAGAATGTTAACAACCTTGAAAAAGGTATTGTTTTCTTTGCAATTGGATCAAGAAATTTCGTTCGTTTACGTTCTATTAATAAACAAATGAACATGAACAAGAAATTTGGTTCGATTAGTTAAATGAACGAACAGAACAACAGAGGTCTTGTTCGTTCAGTTGTGTTCCTGAACGTTTGTTCATTAGCGTTCGTGAACGTTTGTTTTTGTTTTAATTAAAGATTTTGGTACTTTGATATATTTTACCTAAGCTTTTTGTATTCTTTAATTTTTATTTATTTTATTACCTTAACAATTAAACTACGAAACCCTATTTCCACCTTGTTTATGCATTGTTCCCCTTTCCTTTCTCATTATTTACATTGACGAATATGATCGACCTCCGTTCCAAAATTAGGTCTTCAAGTTCCAGAGCTGCTCTCTCTGTCAAATTCACCTTTGGCATTCGTTGTGTTTGCCGAATTTATTTGTGTTAATGAACCGTTTGTGAACACAATTATTTTATTAACGAACACGAACATGCCTTGTTTGTGTTCGTTCGGTTCGTTTACATCCCTAGTTATAGAAGGCTGATAGGTTCTAGATGATGTATCATGTCCTTGATGTCAATCTGTATGTCTAGTGTACTAAAAGTTTTCGAATTTTAAAACTATGTTGCTTATTTGTTGTGAATCACAGTTTGTTCGGATTTGATTCGTGGTGCTAAAGACAAGAAATTAAGAGTGAAAGGACCTGTTAGAATGCCAACCAAGGTTCTTCACTTTACGACAAGGAAGTCTCCTTGCGGTGAAGGTATTCGACCACTCTTTCTTTTAGTGCCACTACGTTGTTACGTTAAACATACTTGGTGTTTGTAGGCACAAACACATGGGACAGATTTGAGCTTCGTGTCCACAAGAGGGTCATTGATCTTTTCAGCTCACCGGATGTCGTGAAGCAAATCACCTCCATCACTATCGAACCTGGTGTCGAGGTTGAAGTCACCATCGCTGACCCTTAAATAGCCCCTCATGTTTTACTTCTGTGGTGACATACATGCCTTTTGTTCTGTATGATATGATTTTTTTTGTCAGGTTTTTATGGTTATAATATTGCGGATTTCCAATTGACATGGAAGAGAAGTAGACTTATGTTCATTATATGTTGAATAACATGAATGTGTAGTCTATCTTTTCGTTGCTGGGCCAGGTAGAATGAATTCTGTTTCTCTTAAGTGTATAAGTATAAGGTGAGAGTGAGACGAGGGAGCATGGAATGAATCACCTGAAAGACATAAATTATTTATTTATAGTCGGGATGGCGAGAAGGGATTGGGGAGATGTCACTTTTGGAATATCCTTGTGGTCTCCTTTGTGCTGACCGTTAGTGGTAGTAGAAGAGGGTGGAGATCCGTAGAACGTCATTGGCCAGACGTCGCTATATATCAAGATGTCCTTGTGGTCTCCTCTGTTATAACCACTAGTGGTGACTGAGGAGGATAGAGTTTCACGGAACATCATTGGCCAGACGTCGTTATCAGGATGTCCTTGTGCTCTCGTTGTCATAACCTCTAGTGGTGATAAAGATCCGTGGAACGTCATTGGTCAGATGTCGCTATCAGGGTGTCTTTATGGTCTCCTATGTTTCTGATATTTCCAATGGGGCGTGTGGTCCTTGTGGATCGCTCATCTTTGTGGTTTTTGAGATATGGGTCGGATCCACACTTGACCCACGGGGGGCTCTGGGCCCATATCTCTTTAAGTCCCCCAGTCCAGTGTTGCTCTCGGGCATGCGAGCGTTTGGATGGAGTACTTGACTTCAGTGTTGTTTCTATGTGTCCGTGTGTGCTTCCCTCGGTTTGCCTTTGGGTTTTGGCCTTTTGATCCTTTGCGGACTCTTGTGTTGCGTGTTCATTTCATGGCTAGTAACTTGACCTTGGGTTGCTCAAGCGAGACTTTGCGGATGCATTGATTGCGGGTTTTGTGGGTCTAGACTTTTGATTTTGGAACCTCTTTGTGGATGAGGGTCTTGTGCATATGGGAATGAAGTTGCAAAACCGACATGTAAGATTCATGTGTCAACCTATTATATATGTATAGATTATATATCTATACTATATAATAAAAGAAACCATTTTAGGGACACTTGTCATTATATTTGGCCATGTCTTATGGATAATTATTATTTTAGTTTAATCTCTTCTAATTAATTATAGATAACCCTCCTATTAAATATTATTTAGTTTAATTATTACTTTTATATTTATCTGTTTACTTCAAATTCAAATTTAGAGTAAATTATGATTTTGGCCCATGTGGTTATATCACTTTTACCCTTTTAGCCCAAGAAGGAATTTTTTAACATCTGAGCCCTCAACGTCTTTTTTTCTAAACCCCAACGTCTTTTTTCTAACCCTTTTGGCCTCTAAAAGTAAATGGATGGGGTTAGTGTTAGGGGCCAAAAGGGTTAGAAAAAGACGTCGGGGCTCAGATGTTAAAAGATTCATTTTTTGGCTAAAAGGGTAAAAGTGATATAATCACAGGGGCCAAAATCGTAATTTACTCTTGATATTAACTATATATTTGAACGTTTTGTTTAGTTTGGTATCAAATCGATTTTACGAAACTTAAAATAAAATTAACTAATATTATTTATCATTTCTACATTTACAAAGTTTTAAATAAAGGGTTATATTTATTGAGACTTCGTTACATTTACAAGTTTTAAATAAAGGGTTAAATTCATTGAGATTTCGTTAACAAATTTTACTACAATAGAATAATCTATTTATATAAATCTAAATATATAATAAAACATTAATGTGTGACACATATCATTAATTGTAAGCATTTATTTTATGATTTTCTCGCCTCACTTCCAAACTTATCTTATATTAATTAAATAAATAAATGAATAATGAGCTAATACTAAATTTCATCCTACTTTAAATTTCGAATACCATTCTTCTATTTTTCTAATAAAATAATTCTAAAATTTAAATTGTATCAATATTATTACATAATTTATAAATCAATTTGTCGGAATTGGTACCAACATTTTATCACTCAAATAGATGCTGATTTGCTTCTTGAACAACATATCTTCTTTTCAAGAGCCATCTTCACAATCACCATATCCATCGCGTATCGAGTATTATCCATTAGTATATTGAAAGATATGACTTTTTTTAATATTGGTTTATAAAATTAGATCTATTAAACCCGTGTAATACACATGGTTTTTTAAAGATATACTTTTTTTATTATTTATTATACAAAATTACATTTATTCGACCCGTGTAATACATGAGGTTTTTTAAGATATAACTTTTTATTATTTGATATATAAAATTAGATTTCTTTAATTCTTACAATACACGGGGGGTTTTTAAGGATATATTTTTTTTTATTTAGTATAGAAAATTACATTTATTCAACCCGTGTAATACACATATATTTAAAGATGTAACTTTTTTATTATTCTGTAACACCCGACTTAATAAATCAAGATTTTATTAATAAAATACACATTTAAATGCTAAAATGTGACTTTACAAAAACTTTTCATACTAACATTCCACATGTTAACAACATTTCAAAAATACAACTTAATGTAATTGGATTCGTCGTTTAAAAGATACGACGAAACGCCGCGCGGAAGCTTGTATTTTATCGTGTTCGGTTCCTCATCGAGCTTGATCTTCATCCGGGCACTCTTGGCGATCACCTATGATCAAAACCAACTTAAAAGTTAGTTTTGATAGTCAAATATTAAGTTCAAACAAGTACAGGGGTTAAAATGACAAAATTTAACAATTTTCCGGAGTTAGGGGGCGTCGCGTGACGCCAAGGGCCTAGGCGTCACGCCTAGCCCCTGTTTTCACAGACTGTTGCCTTCAGCTGTTGCTGTACATTCCCAGCATGACCCGATTTCACGGAAACGAGCATAACTCTCTCGTTTTTAATCCGTTTTACCCGATTCTTTTTCCTACGCGTCCGTAATTTAATTCTCCATCATATGGAGTGAAAATCCAACATCCAACATAATAAATTTTGAGACTTCTAAGCCTTCGACTCGTTCCCCTTTTACCGAATTTTAATCCGTTTATGCATTTTATCAAACAAACATATTTGTTTGACCCTCATTTCTCATGAACCCTTTAATTCCAATATTACCTATCATATTAGGTTCCAATTATGGATTTCTACGCATTATTGACTCGCTTTTACTTAAAATCTTATTTTGACCCGTTAAGGGTATTTATGTCCTTTTAGGCATAAATCTCGCTCATTTACTTTTAGCACCAAATTTTCACATTAGTTTTTCAAATGGTCTTCCACCACAATTATATTTGTGGTGGATTTGATGTAGTAAACTATTTATGTCACATTTTACATCTCGGTTTGTTATTTTACGAAAAGACCCATTCTTAGGCATTTGACCCACAAAGGTTAATGCCTATAACCTTGATGCTTATCTAAGGATTACCTGATTATAATACGTGATTCCCAAACCCCCCATAAAGGTCGTTTGCCTGATTTACCCAACAAGGGCATATTTATCAACATTAGTCCCTCATTTATGACGAAGGACTTTCACTACAAAAATGATCAACATCGCGCATTTAAACTATAATCTTATTGATATGTACCTGGCTCGGGTCAACAAATAGACCCGATTATACCTCGCTTTAATTATCACATATTCTATGGCGACGCAATTGTCCGAATCGCTAATCGCTCCTGTTAACACAATACTTGACAACCACATTAGTCGATAATGTCAAATGGTGTTATCACCACCATTTGACCCATTTGGACTATATACACAACGTTATCTATTTAAATCAAAAACATGGTTTTTGATGTCCAATTCATACCTCCATCCCATCCCGGATTATATTACCAAATCCTTTATCTCTTAAACTCTTTTCTTACAAATTCGACCCATTTCGGCTTACGCCATGGGCACGCTTTTAACCTTAATTACATTAGTCGACTCTTGACTAATTTCCATTTTCACCATTTTTCCTTATCATTAGATTACACCTCAAGGTAATCTTAACAAAATCCATATTTCAATATTATCGTTATCCTGATTATTTTGTATAGAATAAACGAGTAATCTACATAAGTGCGAAAATTACACTTACCTCTCATCCGGTTTACGCCTTTCCTTCATGTGCTTGATTCGTTTAGCCGCTTCTTTCTCAAGCCTCCACCTAGCTCGTTAAGCGTCAGACTATTGCCAACATTTACAAGGTGGTTAGATTAGTCATTTAAAATCACGACCATTCCACCTTACTTATTCTCTATGTTGAAGCTACTATTCGACTTCAAGATTAGTTAACTTAGTTTATCAAAGTTAACTACTTTCAATCACATGATTTACAACATTAAGTTCAAATCAACATGATGATTAGAACTTTTCTTGTTTCATATTTCATTTAACTAGCCATATTATTCAAATACGCGTTTCGTTCTAAATTTCAATATTTAGCTTTCTCTTAGGCATTATATCAAACACCTAGTGAGCATTCTTTTATAAAATTTAACAATCAAACTTATGGCTACCTATCTTGCCAATTTCAACATCTTTTACTAGATAATCATCAAATTCATGGTTAAATGTCAAGATTAACTTCATAGAGTTCAAATAACACTAGTTTGACAATCATGATTCTAGTGTTCATCATGTTTCTACAAAACCCATTAAACACCCATAATGGATGATCATGAACTTTATAATTTCAACATTAATTCAACTAGTTATTGACTAGGGTTTACTCCTAGACATAATTTCATCCTAAATTCATCCAAACTTCAATCATGCAAGCCAAATTTTTGATTTCAAGTTTTCATCTATAACTCAAGATGTAATCAAGAGATGAAATTCAACATACCTTGTGATCCCTTCACTTAGGTGATCATTAATTTGAGCTCGGTTTTTTATCTAGTCTTGATTTGCCCTTGGATTTTGATGGATTTAGTGAGTTAAGGGTTTTGAGAAGGAACCCTTCTCCTGGCTTGTGAAATCGTCGACCAAACACACACATATGTGTGTGTTTTGGTGTTTATTTGTTTTAATTAAAAACATCTTTCCCTTTTGCCTCTTTTAGTCCCTCTAGTTCCATAGTTTATAAAAAGGGTTATCTATTTCATGTTTCTTTTATTGTTTTTTTACAACACTTAACTAACTAGGTTGATATTCCTAGTTACTTAGTGGGTTCGGGGAAGTCATAACCCGTTTTATTTTTAAATCCCGTTAACTAGGGCCTCTTATTATCTTTATTTCCTCAAAAGTTTTTATTTACTTTTTTTATTTTCATGGAATCTCTTATTTGTTTTTAATTAATATTAGGATTATTTATTTGAATCCTAATATTTACCGGGTTACTTTCACTACTAACGGCATTTTACCCGTGTATTAGTATTAACGGGGTTTGATTACCAAACCCGTTTTCGGGGTGTTACAAGTCTACCCCCCTTATAGAGGTTTCGTCCTCGAAACCTTTCTTACATAGTTCATTGAGTTCTAAACTGAATGCATTTGACCTGAGTAATCTTTTAAGCATTACTTATACTTTAACCAATTGTTAGTATTGCCAGAAAAGTATGATAATATCCTTTTTGGTTACTATTCATCTACGTATCTCATACGGCATAATGCAACTTGAAATAACGTAATTTCGTTATTTCTACTTGTTTAGTTAACTTAGCGATATCCATCGCTTTTATATATTATCGAACTCTTTATGAATCCGTTACTTTGACCCGTTTAAAGGTCCTTTAGTGAAATCTTTCACTTTTAGCAACCATTTCTTTTTGTTTTCAATTTCATTTATTCGATTCAGTTATACCGAATCAACCGCTTACAAGCGACCAAATTTATTTAAATGACCTTAACCGGTCTCACTAACTAGACTTATTAGTCCAGTTACTTTTTACCACTCGCTCGGTTATAATGTGATTCTACCTCACATTGCATTTCTTGACCGTGATCGTGTCACATCATGTTTAATTCATATCAACCTTTCATTTTCGAAAATATCACTTTTTCGAATATATCGTCTTGCGCCTATTAGTTTCGAGACTTGAATCTTTCATGCTTACTATTCAATTTTCCTATCAGAATTTATATTTGTAAAAATGTTATTTCTTACAAAAACTGAATTTTAGTCTAACGTTTTTCTTTTTAACTATGTCAATTACTCATATCAAGGAAATTGACAACCCATAATTTATTGTTTTCCGTTCTCATTTTACGCGGGAAATCATAACTAGTTCCCTTGCTTTACACTATTGACCCGTAGGTTCCTTCACTTAGCCTCATAGCCTATTTCTTTAGATTTTTCACCTTTTTAAGGTGGGACATTGACAACTCGTTTCCTTCTATTTATGTCCCGAGGGTCTTTTTGGTCCCGTAGACCTTAGCACTGTGTTTAGTCCCGTAGGTTATGATGATCCCGTAGATCATCTTTTATTCATGTCTATATTCAAATGTATATATACGTTTATATACGCATATGGCGTTAAGGCACCCCTTTTATGTTTAGAATTATTCACCTTTACTTTTTTTTTTTATTTCGTTTGACCTTGACCGTAGTCTAAGGCTACATTGTTTTCTTTCGAATTATCTTTCCGACTTTATGACTTCTAACGTCATTTACACGTCGGTTTGTCCTGCGCTTACCGTTACCCGGTTCATACTTATACTCCTTTACACGGGTCTTTCTATCTTATTGTTTTTAGCTTTCCGGTTTCACCGGTTTGCGTTTTCCTATTATATTAAGCGTTATTCCTTAATTGACTCGCTTGACTCATTTTAGGTGAATTTTCATCACTTATGAATGTCAAACTTCATTCTTTATTTGACCCGTCCAACTTTGAAATGGTTGAACGTAATTACCAAAATTTATGTTTGCGAAAATTCTTGTCATGTTTTAGTCATGACTCATATTCTGAGTCTTTTGACTTTCTATTTCGCGTTCCTGTTTCTCAGTCTACGCATGCGTTTAAATCCTTACCCACCAACCGGGTGTTTTACCAAAGTCGTTATTATTGCAACCCTTACGGTATGCATTATGACTTCGTTTCACTTTTATATTCCTACTCTGTTCTCAATTTTGGTGTTTTACAAAATCGGCCCGTTAAGAGTCATGTTTGCATTCTCCGGGTTCGAGTGTAAGCACACCCCTCCCAATTGCATATCTTAATTATTTTACATGTTTCTTTGTCCCTTCCCTCGGGCTCATTATCCTAATATAATACGCTTCCGTCACTCGGCTGTGCGTTTACATTATGATCAAATATTCTGCTTATCTGATTCATTTGGGTACTTTTTAATTTGTCCCTTTAACCCCGTCCTTACTACATCGGATGTAAACGTGTCCGCTATAAGAAGTTCATGGTATCATATGCCACTACTTACTTGGCCAGAGTAAGCGATTAACACATGACACGCATGACCTTTTTATAGTTTTCACATCACGCCCTATGTAAGTAACGCCTCTATTTAGTTTTCTTGGAATTAATATCCTGGATAGGTATTCTATTCAGGTTTTCCAAGTCTCTAATTTACATATGCAATAATCATTCTCTACATGTTTGTTGCATATTGTTATTTGTGCGATTATATTCAAAAGCACGCACCTGGTAATGCTTGCCCCGACGGGCGTTTCTTGCCGTTAACTTTGTTCGCGGTCGTTACGCGATTTAGTCCTTGGTGAGCATGTTCCTCTTGTCATACTTTGGACCGTTCTTCTATCATATCCGAAATTTGTTAAACTCTCGCTATCCTCATATGCGAGTGTCCTTCAACTAAAACATATACAACGGTTAATAATTTCAACATTAAAGGATGCCCGTATTATAATACAAGGCTCTTCTGCTATACGCCTTAACACGTGTAATTTCGTTGACTATATCTATTCTATATCGATTTTATTGGTGTAACTTGTATTACACGATAAAAATATGTGTTGTTTTCAACACTTTAATCATACTAAACCATTGATATTCATGTACTTACCGGATTTGCGATCAAGCCTCGAACCGAACACCAATCTTTATCAAGAGCATAAGGTTTAAGTCCAAGCATAGTTTTCCCACCATACTTGAATCTCTTAAACCAAGGCTCTGATACCAACTTGTAACACCTGACTTAATAAATCAAGATTTTATTAATAAAATACACATTTAAATGCTAAAATGTGACTTTACAAAAACTTTTCATACTAACATTCCACATGTTAACAACATTTCAAAAATACAACTTAATGTAATTGGATTCGTCGTTTAAAAGATACGACGAAACGCCGCGCGGAAGCTTGTATTTTATCGTGTTCGGTTCCTCATCGAGCTTGATCTTCATCCGGGCACTCTTGGCGATCACCTATGATCAAAACCAACTTAAAAGTTAGTTTTGATAGTCAAATATTAAGTTCAAACAAGTACAGGGGTTAAAATGACAAAATTTAACAATTTTCCGGAGTTAAGGGGCGTCGCGTGACGCCAAGGGCCTAGGCGTCACGCCTAGCCCCTGTTTTCACAGACTGTTGCCTTCAGCTGTTGCTGTACATTCCCAGCATGACCCGATTTCACGGAAACGAGCATAACTCTCTCGTTTTTAATCTGTTTTACCCGATTCTTTTTCCTACGCGTCCGTAATTTAATTCTCCATCATATGGAGTGAAAATCCAACATCCAACATAATAAATTTTGAGACTTCTAAGCCTTCGACTCGTTCCCCTTTTACCGAATTTTAACCCGTTTATGCATTTTATCAAACAAACATATTTGTTTGACCCCCATTTCTCATGAACCCTTTAATTCCAATATTACCTATCATATTAGGTTCCAATTATGGATTTCTACGCATTATTGACTCGCTTTTACTTAAAATCTTATTTTGACCCGTTAAGGGTATTTATGTCCTTTTAGGCATAAATCTCCCTCATTTACTTTTAGCACCAAATTTTCACATTAGTTTTTCAAATGGTCTTCCACCACAATTATATTTGTGGTGGATTTGATGTAGTAAACTATTTATGTCACATTTTACATCTCGGTTTGTCATTTTACGAAAAGACCCATTCTTAGGCATTTGACCCACAAAGGTTAATGCCTATAACCTTGATGCTTATCTAAGGATTACCTGATTATAATACGTGATTCCCAAACCCCCCATAAAGGTCGTTTGCCTGATTTACCCAGCAAGGGCATATTTATCAACATTAGTCCCTCATTTACGACGAAGGACTTTCACTACAAAAATGATCAACATCGCGCATTTAAACTATAATCTTATTGATATGTACCTGGCTCGGGTCAACAAATAGACCCGATTATACCTCGCTTTAATTATCACATATTCTATAGCGACGCAATTGTCCGAATCGCTAATCGCTCCTGTTAACACAATACTTGACAACCACATTAGTCGATAATGTCAAATGGTGTTATCACCACCATTTGACCCATTTGGACTATATACACAACGTTATCTATTTAAATCAAAAACATGGTTTTTGATGTCCAATTCATACCTCCATCCCATCCCGGATTATATTACCAAATCCTTTATCTCTTAAACTCTTTTCTTACAAATTCGACCCATTTCGGCTTACGCCATGGGCACGCTTTTAACCTTAATTACATTAGTCGACTCTTGACTAATTTCCATTTTCGCCATTTTTCCTCATCATTAGATTACACCTCAAGGTAATCTTAACAAAATCCATATTTCAATATTATCGTTATCCCGATTATTTTGTATAGAATAAACGAGTAATCTACATAAGTGCGAAAATTACACTTACCTCTCATCCGGTTTACGCCTTTCCTTCATGTGCTTGATTCGTTTAGCCGCTTCTTTCTCAAGCCTCCACCTAGCTCGTTAAGCGTCAGACTATTGCCAACATTTACAATGTGGTTAGACTAGGCATTTAAAATCACGACCATTCCACCTTACTTATTCTCTATGTTGAAGCTACTATTCGACTTCAAGATTAGTTAACTTAGTTTATCAAAGTTAACTACTTTCAATCACATGATTTACAACATTAAGTTCAAATCAACATGATGATTAGAACTTTTCTTGTTTCATATTTCATTTAACTAGCCATATTATTCAAATACGCGTTTCGTTCTAAATTTCAATATTTAGCTTTCTCTTAGGCATTATATCAAACACCTAGTGAGCATTCTTTTATAAAATTTAACAATCAAACTTATGGCTACCTATCTTGCCAATTTCAACATCTTTTACTAGATAATCATCAAATTCATGGTTAAATGTCAAGATTAACTTCATAGAGTTCAAATAACACTAGTTTGACAATCATGGTTCTAGTGTTCATCATGTTTCTACAAAACCCATTAAACACCCATAATGGATGATCATGAACTTTATAATTTCAACATTAATTCAACTAGTTATTGACTAGGGTTTACTCCTAGACATAATTTCATCCTAAATTCATCCAAACTTCAATCATGCAAGCCAAATTTTTGATTTCAAGTTTTCATCTATAACTCAAGATGTAATCAAGAGATGAAATTCAACATACCTTGTGATCCCTTCACTTAGGTGATCACTAATTTGAGCTCGGTTTTTGATCTAGTCTTGATTTACCCTTGGATTTTGATGGATTTAGTGAGTTTAGGGTTTTGAGAAGGAACCCTTCTCCTGGCTTGTGAAATCGTCGACCAAACACACACATATGTGTGTGTTTTGGTGTTTATTTGTTTTAATTAAAAACATCTTTCCCTTTTGCCTCTTTTAGTCCCTCTAGTTCCATAGTTTATAAAAAGGGTTATCTATTTCATGTTTCTTTTATTGTTTTTTTTTACAACACTTAACTAACTAGGTTGATATTCCTAGTTACTTAGTGGGTTCGGGGAAGTCATAACCCGTTTTATTTTTAAATCCCGTTAACTCGGGCCTCTTATTATCTTTATTTCCTCAAAAGTTTTTATTTACTTTTTTTATTTTCATGGAATCTCTTATTTGTTTTTAATTAATATTAGGATTATTTATTTGAATCCTAATATTTACCGGGTTACTTTCACTACTAACGGCATTTTACCCGTGTATTAGTATTAACGGGGTTTGATTACCAAACCCGTTTTCGGGGTGTTACATATTCGGTATACAAAATTACATTTATTCAACACGTGTAATAAACGAGGTTTTTTTAAGATGTATTATTTTATTATTTGGTAAACAATATTACATTTATTCAACCCGTGTAATACACGTGATTTTAAAGATATAACTTTTTTATTTGGTGTATAAAATTATATTTATTCAACCGGTACAATGTGGTTCTTATAGATATAACTTTTATTATTTAATATATAAAATTATATTTATTTAACCCTTGCAATAAAGGGGGTTTTTAAAGATGTATTGTTTTATTATTTAGTATATAAAATTTATTTATTCGACCCCGTGTATTACATGGGGTTATAACCTAGTTATATATAATAGTATAATTTGTAACATTTTTTTGCATTAAAGCTTGTATATTAGATTATATTATATATTATATTATACTATATAATAGTATAATTTGCAACATTTTGTTGCATTAAAGCTTGTACATCAAGCTTTGTAGATGTATTATGCGTCTTATGGTTGTACTCAATCTGGGTTTACAACTTTGAGGCACAAGAGAGTACAAGGGATTATTGCGTAGGGTGCCCTATGATAATGCGTGAGTCTGTAGCAAGCATAAGACTATGTGTAGTGGGGCTTGAACTTCAAGCTCCTCCTTTGGGCATTATCCGACATGTGGCTCCTAGTATAGATATAATTTGTAACACTTGTATGCATTAAGCTATTGTATATTATCTTTTACAATTTAACCTCACAACTTTTTTACTTTTACCTTTGGTCCTCTATACTTTTCATTTTCCGCAAAATTTTCGCTTTACGTTCCGTTCTAAATTTTGCGAGTTAACACGGCGCAACGTGCGTGTGTGGTTAAACATTTTTACGTTGTCTATTTTTTCCGTTTGACAGGTTCATCGTAACGCGCGAGTCCTGGATCGACTTAGTTATTCTTTTATATGTTTTACGTTTCGGTTTAATTTCTTCGCATTAACACGCCGTAACTTCAGTGTTGGTGGTCGTTGGCAGTAGTGTGGCATTGGTGTTCGCCCCTGCAGCAACGCAGGGGTGCTTAATCCTAGTTTGTTTTTTATTTGGTAATGTATGATGATATTGATAGCGGGATTTCAAACGACAAACATTTTGTAGGTCATACAACACCATAGTGGGACTGTGGCAATGCAGAGTATGTACGAACGTATCCAACGATCCATTGTGGAGAAATGTTATGGTACGGTGAACATACTATTAAAGCGTTGGCGCCCGCCACTCCTAAGTTCTCTATATGTTGTGGTAAAGGAAAAGTTGTTCTCTCTTTGCTTCAACATACTCCTCAACCGTTTCTAGATGGAAATGGTGGCCAACGATCAAGGGTGTAAGATCGAAGATATTATAAGCGGAGTCAAGTCTTTGTGGGTCTTATGGTTTAATAGTAGGTATAAAAACAAAAAGATATTTTTGGTCAATTGGTGTAAATTTGTAATTATATAAGTTCTGGTTGTGTTTGGGCCGCCTCGGTTTGAGGTTGGCGTGTTTTAATGAAGTTTACGTTTAAAAAAAAAAAAAACGATCAAGGGTGTTTAAAGAAAATATCAAGCTTTTAAACGGAGTGTTTGTGTTTACCTCAACCGACAGAAAGATGTGAACGAAGGTTGTTTCAATGGCCACAACCACCCATAGAGTTGGGTCATTGTTACCCACACATAATGATGCTCGTCCTAGATTAAAGTGGTAATAATATCATAGATATCCTACTAAATTTAATAATATTAAATATAATCATTGTAGCACTTAGTTTTCATATTTTCTAGTTTCATAGATATCCTACTAAATTTAATAATATTAAATATAATAATTGAAGGACTTAAAGTTTCCATATTTTCTAGTTTTAATAAATATAATTTATAACATAAATGTTACATTTTCTTTTTGTTTATTGTTTGAAAGGTGTGAGTTATTCGTGAATGTCGGGAGGTCTAGCATACGTTGTTTTAATCGGGTCCGCGCTAAAGAGCCCCATCGCAAAATAGATCCCCAATTTAAACCCCTCAATGAGAAACTCCTATCACCCAGACTCGAACTTGAGACCTGTAGGGAAAAACAAACCCGTGCCCACCACTGATGGAACTTAAATACCTGTGACCATTAGGGCTGTCCAAACTGCTCGACGATCGCAATAAAAATGCCCGAAAAATGCTCGTTCGATTCCCGCTCAGTTTGTAAATGAGCCGCTCGGATCGGTTCGATTCAAATTCAATCCAAGCATGAGCAAATGTCCGCTCGCTCGTCGATCGCTCGGTTTCGCTCGAATTATTTTAATTAAATAGTGTGTATATATATTTATATATATCATTGATTTAAAGATTTTTATATATGTATGGATGAGCCGAACCAAAAATGTATGGATCCAAAATTTGATGCGTTGAAGTGGTGGAGTCAACATTGTAGCAAGTTTCCGGTTTTGAGTAAGATGGCGAAAGACATTTTTGGCATCCCGATCACTACCGTGGCTTCCGAATTAGCCTTTAGTGCTGGGGGGCATATATTGGCTTTTATTACATTTATAATCTACTTATACTTTTGGTGTTTATGCATTAACATTTGTATTTTGTTTTTTTAATGTGTAGCAAGCTACAAGATATGAAGAAAAATTGGAAATTGATGTGTTCAGGTCTGATAATAAATGAAAGGTATTTTTATAATTAAAAAACCATAAAAGTTGTTATGTAATGTGTAGAACTTAGTGGTTTTGTTTAATGCTTGTGTTTATAGGTTATATATGTTGATTTAAAGTTAAATTTTGTGGATGGAGATGATCAAGCTTAAAGAAGAAGTTTATGGCTTTTGAGCTAAATGCCAATTTGTATTTCGCACTTTATTTTGTGCTTCTTGATATTGTTAAGAACATTTTTAGAATCATGATTTTAGTTAAGTATTGTTTTTGTTAGTAAGATCTTGGACATGTTTTAATTTAGTTTGGATTTGTTTTTGTTGAATGCAGCTTTATAATAGTCTTTTAAGACCCTAACACGTTTAACCTTAAAACGACGCAGGGAATTTCGAGTCTGAAAATTTCTTTCATGACATACATCTTGACATTCTAAGCATTCATTTTATAATATAAGAACATAACTTATCGGCACTAAATTACATATTTAGTCATTCCCGTACAATCCGTCTTGTGACTCGATCTTCGATCTCTACTCCTTAGTAATTATCACGGCTTGTGCTACCTGCGTTCACCACATGAAATTCATAACGTTAGTACGTATCATAAGCATACAAGACTTGTTCACGTTTACTTTTCATTTCATTAACTCTTTACATCCCGGCTTTCCTTCTGATCATACGATCCATAGTGAGACTTCCTTGGTATTCCTGCGTTACACTTCATCACCAGGCACGCTGTCATTATAGTTAGTACTCAATTTCATTGGATACATGCGTGCATACTTTCATACAACCTATACATACACTTACGATCACACATAGCAACATACATACCTATGTACCTACATACATACGTACGTGCATACCTAAATACATCCCTTCATACATACATACATACATACTTACATACATACATACATACATACATACATACATACATACATACATACATACATACATACATACATACATACGTACGTACAAACATACATACATACTTACATACATGCGTACATACTTATTCCATACCTTCTCACAACTTACATACGTACATACCTTCGTACATACTCACTTGACTACTTATACATACCATCTACGTACACCCTTACATACATACATTTATACTTATACAACATACATACGTATACACTTACTCACATACATACATTTATATTTTCAATCACCCATTGCGATATACCCGACTCATACTTGTCTACTCTTACACGTCTTCATATATATCCTTATGTACTCGCTTACACGCTATAATCTTACATACATTCGCGCATACATGCTTACATACACTTCTACATACGTGTATAGAAATACACAACATCCATACATACCTATCCACACATACGCTTACCCTAATGGTCACAAATCATGAGTTAAATTAGTCATACGCAACTTAAAACGCGTTTAAGCGAGTTCCCAAGGCAAAACGAGGCACGAAAACGATTTTCGAAGAAATAAGACCCGTCGCGCGACGCGACGGGCCGTCGCGCTACGCGACCCCCCTAAAACAGCAGAAACATCGCAGCTGGTTGCTGCATATTTTCAGCACGATCCCGTTTCGCGGAAACGAGCATAACTCTCTCATTTTTGATCCGTTTTACCCGATTCTTTTTCCTACATGTCCGTAATTTAATTCCCCATCTAATGGAACTAAAATCCAACATCCAACTTAATAAAATTTTAGACTTTTAACTCTTCGGCTTATTACCCTTTTACCCAACTTTGACCCGTTCATGCATTCATCAACGTAACTTGTTCGTTTTACCATATCCTCTTATAAACATAATGATATCAATGACGTCTACCATAATTTACTAAATTCTTGGGTGTCTTGCATCCTATTAACCAATTATCATTCATATACTCATTTCGACCCGTTAAGGGTATTCCCACCTTAATTGGTCTATGACTAACCAAACCATCATCCCCACTTCCATACTTGTCCAAAACATTACACTAATCGAATAACTTGTTTCTAAGCTACTTTTAATACCGTTTACCCCAAAATACCCATCAAGGGCATTTTGGTCAACCTTAAACCCCTCATTTACGACGAAAGACTTTAACACATATTTGACCTCAAACATCATGTTTAATTCATTACATCACTTTATTACTTACTTGTACTAAGAAGTGATTACAGAAATCACATACCTTATGCGTCCGTGCTCGTATCCGATTCCTCGCCTTTTCTTGACCCGCTATCCTTTCATGCTTGCGTCCGTCTTGACATGATTCCTATACGCTCTTTTCATCAAGATCACGCTCCTATTAACATATGCACTCGTACATGTTAACAATCATATCAATCGCATATTTCACCCTTAACTTTCATTAGTCATTTCTAACATACATAACTCATGTGATTATATTCATATCCGTTTAAACTCATGTAATTCATCATATAATCACAAACAACGCATATTGACATAACATGTACCATACGAATTCCTATAATCCTGCCTTTACGACCACGTGTCAATTCATGTTTCTTATGCTTAGTTGACTTTTGAAAGTCAACTATATACCATATTTAACCATCGACTTGTCATTATATACTCGTAACATCATATTCGGTTATACAGATGACACCATATACATTTCATCATACACTTGATGCGAGTACTACCTTTTAAGCATAACGTACAACTATTTCATGCTCAAATCTTCTAAACTCATACATAACCCATCAAAACATACTACTAATCATCATGTATCATTCCCTAACAAACATCAAACATATCATCATCACATTCCTATACTTTCATCTAACAATAATTCATCATGCCCACATAATACATCAATCATTCAACAAGACTTGAACATAGGAGGTGATACTAGTCATCATCTTCACCCTAACTAACGGGTGTCACCTCTAAACATCAAATTAACGCAAACCATTCCTAACCCATGTTCTACACGAGGATTCTAACCCTTGTACATGATCAATTTCATATTAACTCACGGATTAGAACATAACCCACTTCACCCATGATCACCAATCTTAGATTTAAAACATACCTTATGATCCTCTCGTGTTGGTGATCATTAATCCATGCTCGGTTATGGATTTGGGCCTTGATTCATCCTTCAAATTGAAGCTTTTGAAGAACTAGGGTTTTGGGGCTCTTGAGAGCCCCTGATCGATCTATCCAGAACACACACGAAAGTGTGTGTGTGTGTGTGTGTGTGTTCTTTTTCTTTTAATAACCCAACTTTTCGTTAGTTCCACTTTAGCCCCTCGGGTTTTGCCTTTAAAACATAACTGACACTACCTTCATTATTTAATACTTTTGACCATACCCTTAACTAGGTTAAATAGCCTAGTTATTTATTTCATAACGTGTCACATAAGAACATACGACAATTATTAACATTCAGATTTTGGGGCGTTACAAGTCTACCACCCTTAAACAAGGTTTCGTCCCCGAAACCTTTCTCACTTTCATCGAACACACATTATCTTTTCTTCCAGTCCATCCATACGACCACTAGCCCATACTTTCCTGATCATTCTTTCCTATATCATTTTCATTTTCATTTACTTGACCTGTCAATAACTGGTCAATACACATACTCTTCCGTCCTTTAATATGATCCATTCTTAATGGATCTAATATCTCCATCTCACCTCTAGAAATTTACATTCTCTACATACTTTGTATAACATTTAACTTTTGTTTCGTTACCACCACAAAACTACTATTTCATAGTCACACCTACGTGCTTAACTCTAACGTTAACCTTACTCTACGTTTTCTACAGTTACGTATACCTTGCATACCTTTATATTATCTTTAAATCATTTCATTCATTTCACATTACTATTGCTTTCACTTCATGCATTACTTAATTCACGTGTATACATAGTTCATATCTCTCCAATCAGGAGTTAAACATTTTACTAACCTCTTTTTCATTTCCCAAACCACGATCCGCAACCCAGATCGATCATCTTCTCCTCGAGTACTAGCCGTATAGGCCAGGTTTCATTCCTTCGTGTAATGAGCTTCCGCTCGCGCACGTCCTTTCACCAATTCGATTGGTTTCATTACATCAATAGTTCTAACATTATCATCAACAACATCAGCGGTTAGCATATATCATTCAAACATTCATTACACTAGGTGATTACCCACCTATAACTCTTCACAATTGCCTACGTGCCTGCTATAACGTACCACACATTCTATTTCTTACATGCAATCCTTTCATTCAATTAATTATTTCGCCAACTGAAGTACACGCTCGTACTTCCTTCCATTCATGCTTACTTGCGAAGACCTTATTACATCGTTTCAATATTTCTTACTAAGCTTACCATTCCCGCTCATACTCAAGTTATTGTCCGGGTCACAGCCCGTCATCATTCTGACTTCTAAGAGTCAATTACTCACATATCTTACATGTATCTTATACAAAACTTCGTCTATTATACTATCACTTTTTACTTCATACTTACTTCTATGACCCGTTCGACTCAATCATGGTCAAACTGTCGACATCTTTTTGGGCGGATTAATTTCATCTTTTTTTTTATATTTTTGAATCCGTCTTACGGGTCCAAATGCATCATTCATACTTTTTCATTCATTGAATCCGCCTTACAGACTCAAACATTACATTCATGCCTTTCATCCTTGAATCCGTCTCACAGATTCAAACATTTCATTCATGCCTTTCATCCTTGAATCCGTCTTACAGATTCAAACATTTCATTCATGCCTTTCATCCTTGAATCCGTCTTACAGATTCAAACATTTCATTCATGCCTTTCATCCTTGAATCCGTCTCACGGATTCAAACATTGCATTCATACCTTTCATTCCCTGAATCCGTCTTACGGATTCAAACATATTATTCATATCTCGTTGATCCGCACTTAATCACGGATTCAACATTCTTCATTCTTATCAGGCATGTTTTTCATTCTTACATAGTATGTGACAACCCTCACCAAACCAGGTATCCGTACGACTTAATTAATGATTAATTACTGCTAAATTACTGTGCTTATTTGAACTAGCTGATGAACTGCTACTTGATATCTGATACATGTACTTACTTGCATCATACTTTACTTATCGTCACTATATTATTTACATACGGCACCTTAGTGACAAACATGATGCACAAAAAGCACAGTAGCACTATCGGATAACCTACTGAACATGCTGATAAAGCCAGCATCAGGCAAACACTGCCTCCAAGGCCTATAAGAGCCTGAGATATTTTGCTACACTAGTGGGGAGTGTAGGGATACAAGGGTTGTGGAACTGCGTCTCTAGGAATAAGTCACAGTGACTGGATGTGCCTAAAACGCACTCAAAGTACAAAACTCAGCACTTTACATAATATTTCAGCTTCTAGCTAACTAATAAAGTGCCAAAACATGAGAAAAATAACACTAGACACTTTCCAAAGTGTCAGGAATAAGCTGTGTCACTAAAAGTAACAATAACGACACTTTAAAGCTTTGATAACGCTTTAACGGATTACTATCCAACCGAACAACCGGATTATACCCGGAACATGAAAATATTGTTATTTTCACTATCTATCTTTTTCTGAGCCAGTTAGGGTCCCTGAATACCCTAACACCCGCTTTAAAGAATTAAACATAACTAACTAAGTTAAACCCTTAACTAACTTAACTTACCATAACTAATTACCTAATGGCTAGTTAAAATCGAACCAAGGACCCCCCCCCCCAACCGAATCGGTCACCAAGTGACCCCACCCTTGTACCATGTGATTTACTAGATCATGTATGCTTAAAATCTATGGGACATATTAACCCTTGGGTAATTGTCATTAAGTTTGTCTATAAGATAGCACTAACCACACATAACCTACACACTTAACAAAACTCAACAATACACTCTCCCTCTCTTCTCTAGAGCTCTCGGCCGAACCCCCCTACAACCACCCACCCATTTTCGAGTTTGATCATCATCATTCCAAGCATCTACAAACATCAAGGGTCGCGTATTAGGAGGATTGGAGCAAACGGAACGCGAAGGACCCCTCTACTTTGCTTTTATCCACGCCATTTTCGTCAAGATCCTTCCCTAGCCTTGAGCTAGAGGTATAATGCTTAAAACTCATATTTTTTTTTTGGGTAAATGAGCTTTCGCCCGGCAAACTTTAAGAATAGGAGAAAAAATTACATGTTTAAAGGGGCATACCCCCGCCAACCTAGCACCGGATCTCCAAAACATGCTTTGGGAACCGCAAAACAAAAAGAGATAAACATACAATACCTACTAATATAAACATATTAGTAGGAATGATATCTTTTATCTCAATCACATAGAAACACGCTAAACAATTTAACTTGAGATAAAATCTGTAATTAACCACACCCACAATAACGGGGCCTTCAGGAGGAAGAAACAGCTTGGGCTTGGGGTCCAATAAGTAGCAGCAGCACACCCAATAGCCCATATGCCTAGCAGATCTGAATTTGGGCCGGTACAGCAAAATAATGGGCCAGAAGAGCTGAGGGCACCGCAAACCAGGCTGGATGGACAGGCCCAGCCACGAAATACATCTCAGCGACCAAAAAAGACCACGCCCTAGCTGGGCTTTTGCTTGAATTTTTAGGGCCGTCTGGAACATAATAATTGAAACTGTTGGGCTTGAACTTGGGCTCCAAATAAATAGACCATGCCAAAAATTGTGCTTCTCCACCAGCTGATTACACCACAGGATTTTGCAAAAAACATACTGAACAATAATCCCCCAAACAAGAACCTGAAGCAAAATAATAAACCCGGTCCCCATAGTAGATTCGGTCCAGCTTCTAACAAGCCAAACCCAGACATAAAACCACAAACCCGGACACACAGTGGACTCCCAGAATTTTTGGAGAGAGCAGCAAACCCGGACCAAATTCTGGACAGACCAACAACCGGTATCACTAATCACAACCCAAAAATTGTGCCCAGCTGCAATCTTTATGTCAACTACAGAAATGCAGCTCCAACCTACTTGATTAACCCCAAAAATTAAAAGGAAAAAACAGCAAAAAACGAGAAGAAATAACCCCGAAACCACAAAACACCACCAAAACGAACTGTACAGACCGATGTACATACCAGTCATAAATTACTTTTTGTTTTTGGGGCCCTTGTTAACAACGGGATCAAAGTATTTACCCGTTTTAGCCAAATGAGCGATGAATTGAGCCGAACCACTTTCGTCCTCTTCCACATCCTCTACGCAATAATCCGGGTCAAGACCAAGCTCCATACATTTATCAAAAAAGAAATCATGTTCGCCTTGGACCCAATTTTGTTGATCAACCGCTTTAACCGCCTGGCTTTCTCCGAGCAGGCAATCAAGAATTCGTTTCTTTTGCCCGTCCGTTATTCCATAGTCAATATCAACAATTCGGTTTAACGACTCCGAAGGGCGAAACTGACTCCATTCTGGTAAAATACGACCCGGGTCAATCAAAGGTTGCTCATCAGAAGTACACCTCTCTTCACTATTTCTGTCATGAGGATTAAGGTCCATGGGCTCACCAACCAAACTATTTGACTTAACACTCGCTTCTATATTTAGAACCGAAAACCCAGAAGTATCCATGTGATCCTCCGCAAGAGCTGCAAACCTGTTTGAAGTCACGTTTGTATGCTGTTTAGTAGCCGCCTTTTTCACCGCTGTAGAGGCATTTATGGGCTGCTTATCAGCTTGCTTTTGGGCCATCTGGGCCACTTTAGGAGGCTGCTTTTGGGCCACTTTAGGGGGCAGATTTTGGCCAGACTGCGAAGCTGATTTTTTGACATAAGAAGCACCTTGAACTGCTCGAGAGAAATTAAACCCGGTTCCCTGTCTCTTTGTACCACTTGATTCACCCTTTTGAGTTTTGTTTTTAGTAGCCCCTACCATATTTGTCATAGTAACAGTAGGTTTTACAGTGGACTTATTAAACGAATTTAAGATCGATTTAACATTAGGCACAGAACCCGTTTGATTTGTTTTTCGAGTCATAGGAGTATACTCATCTACACTCCTTCTAGTATCTGAACGCCCTCCATTCTCATGGTTTCCGTTAAGCTGTGAAGAGTTCAACCCAATATCATCATCCAATCCCGGCTTCATTTTACACTGATTGAAAGTATGCCCAAAAACTACACAATGGCTACACACAGGTGGTTTCCATTGGTAGGAAACTTTAAGAATACCCACTCGACCAATCCTGTTCGAACTACATGGATATTCAACTTCAACCTCACTTGGGAGGTTAGACGAGGCTTTCGCTTCAACAAGCATTCGGGCATACCCCAGCTTTCCTGATTGTTCTAGAACCCGTTCTTGAGACACTTTATCTAGGAGCAACGGTTCTCCAATTCCACTAAAAATCTTACTCATCCCCATTTCTGTCCATAATTCCAGGGGAACATCGTGCACCGTAACCCAAATGTGAATTGTCTTCGGTTCAACTTTAGCAAGACACAACCCTGGTTCCCATTTGTTAATAAACAGAGGAATGTTATTGACCAACCACGGGCCATTCTCCAGAACCTCATTCAGGCCTTTTTCACTATAAAACTTAAAATAAAAATACCCGGTGCTGCTCTTGGTTATTTCAGCTAAATCATGACCCTTCCATAAATGTCTTAAACATCTATTAACAATATTGAAATCCATAGACGTTCCGAGAAAATAACCATACAGATGTAACGAGTAAACTTTAGCCGAATGTATAATATCTTCTTTTGAGAGAATAACACGGCACTTACCTTCAGGAGTAATAACAGGAGGGATGTATTTCAACCGAATGCAGCCCCTATCATTGTTCAGTCTAATCTGATCTGCATAGGAGAGACCCGTAGACCCCTGTTTCAACCACACATTATCACCACACATGGTATTGACTGCCATGGTCTGCCTGAGCCCAACAATAGGCCGCTGCATAGTTGCTACTGCAGCAACATGAACCTGCTGATCAGCAGCATTTTCACGGTCCCTCATAACATGATCCCCACCTCCTTTCCCTTGTTGCTCCTGCTGCTTATTATCAACCTGGTCACCTGCAGCAGTAGTAACCATCTCTGTATCAACATCCAACCCATTATTCCCATATTGCCCTTGCTGATTTGCAACACTAGAATTCCCAGCTGGTTGACCATCATTCATAAATTGCATACAGCTATCGTCCTCATCCGAATCTTTCGAATGGACCGAAACAATCTCAACATTGTCTTGGTGCAGATTATTAACCGAGATAGGGATAGAATTACCTGTCTCAGGTTCAGAAAGAGGGTTGGGCAAACTTGAAACATCCTGACATGTCTCCTCCTGAACCTGTTTGTGGGAGATGGTCGGAGCTGGAGAATTAGAAACAAATCCTTTCACCCTCAAATCGGATAACATAGGACTGTATTTTACTGATTTTTTCTGTTTACGAATCACACCAAACCCAGCAATCTGTACACCCCCTTTCTTACTTCGGGATCTCGTATTCCTGGATATTCCATGTTCTTTGTCAAATTCCATTTGAATCTTGGCATCATGAGCCATTTTCTCAGCCCTTAAGGCATCTAATTCTGGGTCCCCAGACTTCGATTGTAATCCCCTGTACCTCAGGTTTCTGGCACCTTTCTTGGGAGAACTATTTGCAGGTTTGGAGGTAGAACAGGGGGTTGTCGACACAGAGTGGGATACAGAATCAACATTACCTGCATTAGGAGCAACAAATTTTACTTGATTCGAGCAACCAGTCTCATCTTCAGGAGCCGCAATCTGAACCGAGGGAGATGCTGGGGCTTCAGACGCACCTTTAGTTGGTGTTGTTCCAAAAATTGGAGAGACCAGCACCTTATTAGCAGGATCAATTGCAGAATCTATACCCAAATTGGTGTTGGTGACTGGAGCTGAGAAATTAGGGTTCGTGGGGGATGGCGGCTGGTAACTACTCGTCTTAATGGGTCTCGAAACACACACACCTACACCATCCGAACAAGAGGGAACATCAGGAGGCTTATCTGGAGGAAATGGAGGGATTAATGGTGGAAAATCTCCACCAGGAGAAGGGATTTCGGGCATGGGGGAGGAAGAACCGTAGAGAGCAAAATTGGAGCAAACGGAACGCGAAGGACCCCTCTACGCCATTTTCGTCAAGATCCTTCCCTAGCCTTGAGCTAGAGGTATAATGCTTAAAACTCATATTTGAACTAATCTAAAGTGGTTAAAAGGATTTTTATCGGATAAAACTCGTTAACATGCAAGATGATGCATAAAAGTCTACTTAAAACACTAAAAATGGTGGTTAATAGCATATATGTTGTGTAAATGTTGTAGTATTTGAAATGTATGGTTATTTGGACCCGATCTATGATGTGGTAGCTCGGATCACCATTTAACCCGATGTAGTCATGTTCTTGGATCATGACATAAGGTTATATTAGAAGATACAAGGGTTAAAAGGTGAAACTCTACCACACATGAAACATGAACTTGTGTAAAAGTATTTCTACTTGCAAAATAGTGTTTAAAACTAGCAGATCTACGTATCTGCAAGTGGTATTTTCAAAGGACCAAGCGTTAAAGAAACCATGTTTTCTAAAAGACGGATCTTACAAAGACAAGTATGATATTTAGAACACACAAGTGTGTAAACACTTGTGTAACACAAATTTCGACAAAATAACTATCTTTGTAAGAATGGACAAGAAGTTGTAAGGACGGAACTTCTCTAAAAACAAGACTTTTACGAAACCGGCTTTATTTAAATAAAGGTCCACTAAAGGTAATGAGATTTACCTCATATTCTCGGAAAAACTACAAGTTCATGTAATATACGCAATTTGTATATTTTGACTAGTTAAAATGTTGAAATATTGTTTGATGACGTTGAGAAGATTATTGATTTGATTTGTAAAAGAAAATGATACGCTTGAAAGCGTGGCCACCTCCAGTTACAGAGGAAACTCTGGCGAAATTTTCCTAAAAACCTAACACTTAGAACTATTACACTAAAAGTGTTAGAATTATTTTTGGATATGTTTTCGAAATATAAATTTCGCCATGACTTTATTTACTAAATATTCGGAGGTGGGATTTTCACAAAATTTAACGTGATAAATATATATATTTTTCACACACTGTTTATGATTATTTTGTGAAATACATAAATATTATTTTTTTTAGTAAAAATAATATTTACGAACGTTAACGAATCCAAATTAATACGAACGCTTTCACCATGAATATATAAGTTACATCGGTAATTATATTACCACTCGATTGTTAAACGTAACTTACGCACTTACGGAAATATTTATGAACGCACATGTATTGAATCCCCCATCCTTGGGAAGGAGATTAACTACCAAGTATATACAGAACATAAACATGAAATAGTTGTCTAACTATTTCCCAAAAACTTAAACTATAAAGCTAAGGCACGGCCGTCCGTCTAATAGAATTAGCACTTGTAGGTCGTCGCACAGCTTTCTGATTTGGAGTACTTGGTAGAGACGCTTCACTGTGAGTTCATGTCCCCCTTTTCTCTAACTGTTTTCAGTTTTCTTAACTGCGGGGGTGAAATACATGTTACTATGATTACGAGTACTTTATACACGGTATGGTTAGCGTAAGGAGGTTTATTACTCAGATCATGTGAGTGGGTAGGAGCAATATGAGGCCATTAGTCCTCATGTCGGGACCGAGGGACAGGAGCGGTAGATCTATCTGGGTGTAGCGAGCCCAGCCCCAGGCCAAACTAGAAACGGACCTTGGGGTGACTTTGTCCACATACTAATGCCGTGGCGAAATCTGCTAGGTTTGAGTCTCCCTATTTGCACTTCACATATATCAGTGGCCTTGCAAACCATTGGTGATCACAAGTCCCCTTATTGGCTACATACCACGACTATTTTTATACTCACAAAGGTTTACTTACTCACTTACACATGAACTCGCTCAACATTATTGTTGATTTTTCAACTTACATGTATTTCAGGAAATTAACGAGATCTGGCACGGTATGGCATGTTTTCCGCTGCACTAGTTTCCGAGGTCATCCGGGGTTTAGGGGATGTGTCTCTTTCCTGGACAAGACACAATCCTTAAACCATGTTTATATTATGTTTAAGTTTGTAATGTCTGTTGAACAAGGTTATGGTTGTTGGGGTATGTTCCCGTTAAAACAATGGTACTGTATTTGGTTTTCAAAACTTAATGGATGATCTTGCATGTTTTTAAATTCATATAGCTTGGTTATGATTAAGCTATGGTATTAAGAAGTCACACCAAATTAACCGCGCTTCCGCAAAGCCAGGGTGTGACAGCTTGGTATCAGAGCTCTGATCATAGCGAACTAGGATTCTTTCTCGAGTCTAGACTATGATCACTAGGGCTCTCACGAAAACATTTTTCTGCATACCACTTAAGTCCAGATCCAAAACTTTTTACAAACAAATGTTGAGCACATTTTATTATTTATAGGCTCAGCCTGGAGGGCTGAGGCTCGGTCTGGAGGATCGAGGCTCGGTCTAGGTGACCGAGGTAGTTGAGCACGTTGATTTATTATAGGCTCAGCCTGGAGGGCTGAGGCTCGGTCTGGAGGATCGAGGCTCGGTCTAGGTGACCGAGGTAGTTGGCTAGTGAGGCTAGGAAGAGTAGGCTCAGTCATGAAGGCTGAGGCTCGGTCAAGGGGACCGAGGCTCGATCTAAGTGGTCGAGGTGGAGGATAGAGCAGTCTTAAAGATTGGGAGAAATTGCTAGTGAGACTAGGAGGATTATGTGATACCTTACTTGGTGACTTATGTGATTATCTGATTGTATGACTGATTATTTGAGCATATTTGTGTTTATGTTACAGACTCATGGATTCCACCGGTACTGGCGATTCGGACACTACTGGACCCATACCTATCGTATCTGATGACCTCACATCCTCAGAGCATGAGGTGTACACATCTGACTATACCAGTACTGACGAGGATGATTTCCAGCCCTTCGCACTACCCGATGGTGCTGATGAGCCTGCAGATGACCCTCCCGCTGAGTACCTACCTCTAGTAGAGATTCCGGCTCCTATACCCTTAGCCGTTTATCCAGCATATGACTTTGACGCCGAGGCTGATGGCGATGTTGACCTGTTCGAGGATGAGCCCTTTGAGGAGGAGATCCAGGGCGAGGCCCTACTCCCTGCGGATGATCTTCTGATGATCGCTGACGTTCCCGCTGAGGATTCGCCAGCACATTCTCCTGTCCCAGACTCCTTTGAGTCTGTGGCATCCGCACCTTCTCACACGTTGAGCGCACAGCACTCTGCGCATGATTCTGATCCTGACCAGGCATCCTCTGTTGCACCTATTCCCCACTTTGAGTTTGACCATGATGACATAGAGGACTCTGACCCTATCTTTCCCCCGGGGTACGACCCGGATCATGATATCGAGTTTATACCTATGGATCAGCCCATGGAGGATCCAGCTGACCCAGTAGATCCTATCGACCCAGAGTTTGACTTCGAGATGGCTTTTGATGATCTCGAGCCTGTCGTCGCCCCTGAGCAGGCAGCCGCTCTAGACCCCATACTTGAGCATGACCTCGTACGTGCTGACATCCCTTTTGAGCCTGTTATAGCAGACCCACCTGTTGATGATCTCCCCATGGATGTTCCTTTGTTAGAGGGCGATCATGTTGTTGTTGATCCTGTCGTTCCTTTACCTGTTGTTGATATACCTGTTGACCATCCTGTTGAGCACATTGCACCTGTTCACCCTTTTGTTGTTCCCCCACCTGATCCCATCCCACTAGAGCCCGAGCATGCACTGTTCGCGGCACGCATGGATCCACCAGATGAGCATGCACAGCACGGTTGGATACCTGCTGATGAGGATGTTCCACCTTTTCCCCCTCAGATCCCTGATACACGACATGTTGATTTTTCTTTTCAGGTTCCACAGTTTGTACCTCCAGCGAGGCCTGGAGAGGGTTCTTCAGCCCATCCTTTTGGGTATGTACCGATGTCTATCCCCTTCATGCCCCATACGTCATCTGTTCCACCCTCTGTTGCTCCATTTCATGTGGCACATTTTGACCCCACCAGTGAGCCGTTCCTTTGGGCACCAGACTCTGCTATGCCACCTACTGACCCCTACCATGCTTTTCACATGGGACACACTATCGAGGACGTTTTGATGTCTTTCGTTTTCCAGCATGAGTCACACACGCAGCGCATCCAGGAGCTCGAGAGAGCTCAGCTGCCACCGTGTCCGTGCCATGGTCAGACACACTCTCCTCTGCAGCCGTTTCGACCCTTACCTCCAGATTATGCTGCCCGTCTCCTTACACTAGAGCAGCAGGTTGCCTCCATCATCCGTACTCAGCGAGCCCAGGAGGAGGACTGGCTCCAGTTACGTCGTTTGCTTTACACCCACTTTCCCCCTCCTCCACCACCATCTGTATAGAGCTCATCAGTGCTGTTTGGGTAGACGAGGGTGAGAAGGCGGTGATTGCTTTTGACTGCACAGCATTTTTGGGAGACTACTTTATGATTCTGACTTTTGTTGACATGTATTTGATGTTGTATTGACACTAATGTAGTTTTTGGACAGGGGTGATGTAGCCCCTAGTTGATTGATGATTGTATGACACAGGGATGTACTGATACACTTATTATGTGGTCTCGATATATGGCAATCGCAGTATTCTCACCATATTTGATTCGCTTGATTGCTTATTTGTATTTTTGTGACGTGGGATGATGTGTGATTGGTATTTGTGATGTGTTGATGAGATGTTATGTGCTATTACTATTACTATATACGTACGTTTTACTATGGCCTGACCAACTAAAACCATCTTTTAGAAGATGCCGCCAAGACGTGAGACACGCATGCCTACTAATGAGGCAGAGCTACAACAAGTCATTGCTGCTGCCATAGCACAGTATGCAGCATCTCAGCCCGGAACGAGCGGAAGTATTAACCAAGGCAATAACAATCCACCTCACGGTAATACTAAGTCATTAAGACATACCGTGACCTAACTGGATATCTCTAGCAAGGATGCTAATGCCATTCATATGTTATAACGTACGTGCAGGATGCACCTTCAAGCAGTTTCTAGACTGCAAACCGGTCAACTTTGATGGCACTGGAGGTGCTGTCGCCTTTGTTCGTTGGGCTGAGAAAACCGAATCTGTTCTTCGCATGAGCAAGTGCGCGCTGGATCAGCAAGTCACCTATATCTCAGGGCTGTTTCTAGATGGAGCCCTCTCTTGGTGGAATCTGCAAGTACAGACACTAGGCGAAGCTGCTGCCTACGCGTTAACCTGGACCGAACTGAAAGAACTTATGCGCAAAAAGTACTGTTCCCGTGCAGAAATCCAGAGGTTGGAGACCGAGTTCTGGCACTTGAAAATGGACGGTCCAAAGATCGCAGAGTACGTTCAGAGGTTCCATGACTTATCGCATGTGGTACCCTACATGGTCACTCCTGAGTTCAAGAGAATTGAACGCTTCATTTGGGGATTAGCTCCTCAAATCATAAGCATGGTAACCTCATCCAAGCCTGCAACTATTACTGAGGCGATTGATTTGAGCGTAGCTCTCACTGAGGAGGCCATTCGCCTAAACAAGTTTGATGATGCTGAGCCTAAGAAGAAAGAGACTCACGTCGAGTCGTCAGGAGGTAACAAACGGAAGTTCTCAAACTTCAAGCAGGGCGCCAGTGTGGCGGTTAAGAAAGGATGATCAGCCGGCAATGGAAAGAAAGGAAAAGGATACCAGGGCACCCAGCCCAAGTGTAATACCTGCCAACGCCACCATACTGGGCATTGTAATGTGAAAATATGTGAAGCATGTGGAAAGCTGGGCCACTCGAAAGATTCTTGTTGGGCTAGTGCTGGCCGGGGAGGCCAGGGAGGATTTGGGAATAGAAATAATAACCGTGGTGGTATTGGAAATCGCCCACAGGGGAACAATGGAGGAGACGGAAATCGAGGCAACAATGCTAACCAAGCGGGCGCTGTGAATCGTAATCAGAGGAATGATCAAGCTGGTGGAAACGGGCAAAGACTTGGATGCTATAACTGCGGTGATATCGGACATTTTAAGAAGAACTGCCCAGAGTTAAACCAAGCCCGTGGAAGAGTGTTCCAAATCGAAGCAAGGGAAGCGCGCCAGGACCCCAATGTTGTTACTGGTACGTTCCCTGTCAATCAACGCTATGCATCCGTTTTATTTGATACTGGTGCCGATTATAGCTTCGTATCGTTAGAATTTAAGAGTATGCTTGGTCTAGCCGCTAATAAGTTAGATATTCCCTACTCGATCGAATTGGCCAATGGGAAGTTAGTAGAAGCCAATGAAGTTATCAGAGGTTGTGTGATCGAATTAGGAGAGCGTGAGTTTGCTTTAGATCTACTACCAGTCCAGTTGGGAAGCTTCGACGTGGTAGTAGGAATGGATTGGTTATCAGGCAACAAAGCTGAGATAGTTTGCCACGAAAAAGTTGTTCGTATCCCAACCGAAGATGGCGAAACAATTGTGGTTCACGGAGAGAAGTGTGACACGCCGCTAAGATTTATCAGCTGCCTGAAAGCGCGAAAGTGTTTGCAAAAGGGATGTGTTGCCTTCCTGGCACACATTGTGGATAAGAAGGCTGCTGAGCCAAGAATCGAAGACATCCCTGTCGTAAGGGAGTACCCAGAAGTCTTCCCAGAAGACTTGCCTGGATTGCCGCCTCTGAGGCAAGTAGAGTTCCACATTGATTTAGTCCCAGGCGCCGCGCCTGTGGCTAAGGCACCTTATAGACTTGCTCCGTCTGAGATGCAGGAACTGTCGACACAACTTCAAGAGTTATTAGACAAGGGTTTTATCCGACCAAGCTTCTCGCCTTGGGGAGCTCCGGTCCTGTTTGTCAAGAAAAAGGACGGTAGTTTTCGTATGTGCATCGACTACCGGGAATTGAACAAGCTGACGATCAAGAATAGGTATCCTCTGCCAAGAATCGATGATCTGTTTGATCAACTGCAAGGCTCGAACTATTATTCAAAAATCGATCTTCGATCTGGATACCATCAGTTAAGGATACAAGAGGAAAGCATTCCGAAAACAGCCTTCAGAACTCGTTATGGACACTACGAGTTCCTCGTTATGCCATTTGGTTTGACAAACGCACCTGCGGTATTCATGGATCTAATGAATAGAGTTTGCAAACCATACTTGGATAAGTTCGTGATTGTATTTATCGATGACATTTTAATTTATTCAAAGACGAAGGCTGAACACGAGCAGCATCTTAGAGCCATTCTAGAGCTACTGAAGAAGGAACAGCTGTACGCCAAATTCTCCAAGTGCGAATTTTGGCTACGTGAAGTCCAGTTTCTTGGACATGTGGTTAATGGAAATGGAATCCATGTTGATCCCACAAAGATCGAGGCGATCAAGGATTGGGAAACGCCAAAAACACCAACCGAGATTCGGCAATTCTTGGGTTTGGCTGGCTACTATCGAAGGTTCATCGAGGATTTTTCGAAAATCGCTCAACCATTGACGCTCCTCACCCAGAAAGATAAGAAGTTTGATTGGGGAATCAAACAGGAAGAAGCGTTCCAAATACTGAAGGATAAGCTCTGCAATGCGCCGATCTTAGCACTACCGGAAGGTACTGACGATTTTGTGGTATACTGCGACGCATCGCGCCAAGGATTGGGTTGTGTGTTGATGCAACGCCAAAAGGTTATTGCTTATGCATCGCGTCAACTGAAAGTGCACGAAAAGAACTATACCACACATGATTTGGAACTTGGCGCAGTGGTATTTGCACTAAAGATCTGGAGACACTACCTTTATGGTACGAAGTGTACAATCTTCACAGATCACAAGAGCCTACAGCACATATTCAACCAGAAGGAGTTGAATATGAGGCAAAGACGATGGGTTGAATTGTTGAACGACTACGACTGCGAGATAAAGTATCATCCAGGGAAGGCGAATGTAGTCGCCGATGCCCTAAGTCGTAAAGAGAGAATCAAGCCCATAAGGGTTAGAGCTTTGGAAATGATTATACGAACCGATCTTTCCTTGCGCATTCGGGCCGCGCAGAAGGAAGCTCTCAAGGAAAGGAATCTTGAAGAAGAATATCTCCGTGGGATGGAGAAGCTTTTGGTACCAAACGAGGAAGGAACATTATGTTTTGAGAAAAGGATTTGGGTTCCTCTGTTTGGTGATTTAAGGAAAGTTATTTTTGATGAAGCTCACAAATCACGGTACTCTATCCACCCTGGAGCGGATAAGATGTACCAAGACCTCAAAGATTTTTATTGGTGGCCTAGGATGAAAGGCGATGTTGCTGTTTACGTGAGCAAATGTTTAACATGGGCTAAGGTTAAAGCGGAATACCAGAAGCCTTCAGGGCTGCTGAAACAACCTGAGATTCCCAAGTGGAAATGGGAACAAATCTCAATGGATTTTGTTACAAAATTGCCAAGAACGCCAAGAGGCCATGATATGATTTGGGTAATAGTTGACCGCCTAACAAAGTCCGCACACTTTCTGCCAATCAAGGAGAAAGACAGCACTAGTAAACTTGCGGAAATTTACATGAGAGAGATCGTCGCACGTCATGGAGTGCCTCTCTCGATCATCTCTGATAGAGACGGAAGGTTTGTGTCAAGGATATGGCAATCCTTCCAAGAAGCTTTTGGCTCACAATTGAATCTGAGCACTGCGTTTCATCCGCAAACTGACGGCCAGAGCGAGCGAACGATACAGACTTTGGAAGACATGCTGAGGGCGTGTGTTATGGATTTGGGCGGTAGCTGGGATAAACATTTACCTTTGGTCGAATTCTCATACAACAACAGCTACCACACCAGTATCGGTGTCGCGCCATTTGAAGCCCTTTACGGACGCAAGTGCCGATCACCCCTATGTTGGGCTGACGCAGGTGATAGGCAGCTTGCTGGTCCCGAAATCGTCCAAGAGACGACAGACAAGATTGCGCAAATTCTTAAACGCATCGAAGCAGCTCGCCACAGACAAAAGGCCTATGCGGATCCAAACCGGAAACATGTGGATTTCCAAGTTGGAGAAATGGTGTTATTGAAAGTATCACCCTGGAAGGGGGTGGCACGCTTTGGGAAGCGTGGGAAGTTAAATCCGCGCTACATTGGTCCCTTCAGAATTCTGGAAAGAATAGGACTAGTAGCATACAAGTTGGACCTACCTGCTGAACTGAATGGTGTTCACGATACGTTTCATGTATCCAATCTAAAGAAAAGTCCAACTCAAGTTGACGTTGCCATTCCCATCGACGAGATTCATATTGACGACACGCTCCACTTCGTTGAAGAACCTGTTGAGGTCACGGATTGGAAAGTTAACAAGACCCGCCGGAGCAGTGTCAAGCTCGTCAAAGTTCGTTGGAATGCCAGACATGGTCCTGAATACACCTGGGAACGTGAGGACCGGATGAAAGAGAAATACCCCCACCTTTTTCCTAGAAACCCTGCATCTACAAGCAGAACTTAAATTTCGGGACGAAATTTATTTAACGGGGGGAGAATGTGACAACCCTCACCAAACCAGGTATCCGTACGACTTAATTAATGATTAATTACTGCTAAATTACTGTGCTTATTTGAACTAGCTGATGAACTGCTACTTGATATCTGATACATGTACTTACTTGCATCATACTTTACTTATCGTCACTATATTATTTACATACGGCACCTTAGTGACAAACATGATGCACAAAAAGCACAGTAGCACTATCGGATAACCTACTGAACATGCTGATAAAGCCAGCATCAGGCAAACACTGCCTCCAAGGCCTATAAGAGCCTGAGATATTTTGCTACACTAGTGGGGAGTGTAGGGATACAAGGGTTGTGGAACTGCGTCTCTAGGAATAAGTCACAGTGACTGGATGTGCCTAAAACGCACTCAAAGTACAAAACTCAGCACTTTACATAATATTTCAGCTTCTAGCTAACTAATAAAGTGCCAAAACATGAGAAAAATAACACTAGACACTTTCCAAAGTGTCAGGAATAAGCTGTGTCACTAAAAGTAACAATAACGACACTTTAAAGCTTTGATAATGCTTTAACGGATTACTATCCAACCGAACAACCGGATTATACCCGGAACATGAAAATATTGTTATTTTCACTATCTATCTTTTTCTGAGCCAGTTAGGGTCCCTGAATACCCTAACACCGGCTTTAAAGAATTAAACATAACTAACTAAGTTAAACCCTTAACTAACTTAACTTACCATAACTAATTACCTAATGGCTAGTTAAAATCGAACCAAGGACCCCCCCCCCCCCAAACCGAATCGGTCACCAAGTGACCCCACCCTTGTACCATGTGATTTACTAGATCATGTATGCTTAAAATCTAGGGGACATATTAACCCTTGGGTAATTGTCATTAAGTTTGTCTATAAGATAGCACTAACCACACATAACCTACACACTTAACAAAACTCAACAATACACTCTCCCTCTCTTCTCTAGAGCTCTCGGCCGAACCCCCCTACAACCACCCACCCATTTTCGAGTTTGATCATCATCATTCCAAGCATCTACAAACATCAAGGGTCGCGTATTAGGAGGATTGGAGCAAACGGAACGCGAAGGACCCCTCTACGCCATTTTCGTCAAGATCCTTCCCTAGCCTTGAGCTAGAGGTATAATGCTTAAAACTCATATTTGAACTAATCTAAAGTGGTTAAAAGGATTTTTATCGGATAAAACTCGTTAACATGCAAGATGATGCACAAAAGTCTACTTAAAACACTAAAAATGGTGGTTAATAGCATATATGTTGTGTAAATGTTGTAGTATTTGAAATGTATGGTTATTTGGACCCGATCTATGATGTGGTAGCTCGGATCACCATTTAACCCGATGTAGTCATGTTCTTGGATCATGACATAAGGTTATATTAGAAGATACAAGGGTTAAAAGGTGAAACTCTACCACACATGAAACATGAACTTGTGTAAAAGTATTTCTACTTGCAAAATAGTGTTTAAAACTAGCAGATCTACGTATCTGCAAGTGGTATTTTCAAAGGACCAAGCGTTAAAGAAACCATGTTTTCTAAAAGACGGATCTTACAAAGACAAGTATGATATTTAGAACACACAAGTGTGTAAACACTTGTGTAACACAAATTTCGACAAAATAACTATCTTTGTAAGAATGGACAAGAAGTTGTAAGGACGGAACTTCTCTAAAAACAAGACTTTTACGAAACCGGCTTTATTTAAATAAAGGTCCACTAAAGGTAATGAGATTTACCTCATATTCTCGGAAAAACTACAAGTTCATGTAATATACGCAATTTGTATATTTTGACTAGTTAAAATGTTGAAATATTGTTTGATGACGTTGAGAAGATTATTGATTTGATTTGTAAAAGAAAATGATACGCTTGAAAGCGTGGCCACCTCCAGTTACAGAGGAAACTCTGGCGAAATTTTCCTAAAAACCTAACACTTAGAACTATTACACTACAAGTGTTAGAATTATTTTTGGATATGTTTTCGAAATATAAATTTCGCCATGACTTTATTTACTAAATATTCGGAGGTGGGATTTTCACAAAATTTAACGTGATAAATATATATATTTTTCACACACTGTTTATGATTATTTTGTGAAATACATAAATATTATTTTTTTTAGTAAAAATAATATTTACGAACGTTAACGAATCCAAATTAATACGAACGCTTTCACCATGAATATATAAGTTACATCGGTAATTATATTACCACTCGATTGTTAAACGTAACTTACGCACTTACGGAAATATTTATGAACGCACATGTATTGAATCCCCCATCCTTGGGAAGGAGATTAACTACCAAGTATATACAGAACATAAACACGAAATAGTTGTCTAACTATTTCCCAAAAACTTAAACTATAAAGCTAAGGCACGGCCGTCCGTCTAATAGAATTAGCACTTGTAGGTCGTCGCACAGCTTTCTGATTTGGAGTACTTGGTAGAGACGCTTCACTGTGAGTTCATGTCCCCCTTTTCTCTAACTGTTTTCAGTTTTCTTAACTGCGGGGGTGAAATACATGTTACTATGATTACGAGTACTTTATACACGGTATGGTTAGCGTAAGGAGGTTTATTACTCAGATCATGTGAGTGGGTAGGAGCAATATGAGGCCAGTAGTCCTCATGTCGGGACCGAGGGACAGGAGCGGTAGATCTATCTGGGTGTAGCGAGCCCAGCCCCAGGCCAAACTAGAAATGGACCTTGGGGTGACTTTGTCCACATACTAATGCCGTGGCGAAATCTGCTAGGTTTGAGTCTCCCTATTTGCACTTCACATATATCAGTGGCCTTGCAAACCATTGGTGATCACAAGTCCCCTTATTGGCTACATACCACGACTATTTTTATACTCACAAAGGTTTACTTACTCACTTACACATGAACTCGCTCAACATTATTGTTGATTTTTCAACTTACATGTATTTCAGGAAATTAACGAGATCTGGCACGGTATGGCATGTTTTCCGCTGCACTAGTTTCCGAGGTCATCCGGGGTTTAGGGGATGTGTCTCTTTCCTGGACAAGACACAATCCTTAAACCATGTTTATATTATGTTTAAGTTTGTAATGTCTGTTGAACAAGGTTATGGTTGTTGGGGTATGTTCCCGTTAAAACAATGGTACTGTATTTGGTTTTCAAAACTTAATGGATGATCTTGCATGTTTTTAAATTCATATAGCTTGGTTATGATTAAGCTATGGTATTAAGAAGTCACACCAAATTAACCGCGCTTCCGCAAAGCCAGGGTGTGACATAGTACTCTCAATTTCCCGAGAGTCTTACTTCCCATTTCACCCACACGCCCGCCTGCTACCCAACTCTACCGGACATACCTGTAACAGTTATCGTGATCTCACGAACGTCGTACGTTTCTCGTGTACTGGCCAGGTACACAATCCACATAGTAGTTTCGTGCCTTCATGTAATTGTCACCTTATGTCCGTAGACTTAGGTTTTGGCGCGTGTATTGCTTCCAATACTTCATTACTATACTATCATTGTCTTTCATCTTAAAATTTTCCTTCCCTTAATGAACTTTACCATTACCTACATCCACATATTAAATTCACATACCTGGGCTCATTTGCTTATTTGTCTTATTACCTCTTTGCCTGTCTTAGTACTCATCCTAGACTGCATTCACGGTTCATCCTCTTCCAACACTTATGCTTACCTTGCACATACAAAACCGTCAGTTTCTTTATACGTATACATAAATACATACTTTCATCAACCTTTACCTTTGGATCTTGATCGAGTCTTAGATTGTACGGATTTCTTATCTCAAGAGCACACAAGTTTGAGTTCAAGTACTTACCTTCTCGTACTTGATTCCCTCAAACCAGGGCTCTGATACCAACTTTTAAGACCCTAACACGTTTAACCTTAAAACGACGCAGCGGAATTTCGAGTCTGAAAATTTCTTTCATGACATACATCTTGACATTCTAAGCATTCATTTTATAATATAAGAACATAACTTATCGGCACTAAATTACATATTTAGTCATTCCCGTACAATCCGTCTTGTGACTCGATCTTCGATCTCTACTCCTTAGTAATTATCACGGCTTGTGCTACCTGCGTTCACCACATGAAATTCATAACGTTAGTACGTATCATAAGCATACAAGACTTGTTCACGTTTACTTTTCATTTCATTAACTCTTTACATCCCGGCTTTCCTTCTGATCATACGATCCATAGTGAGACTTCCTTGGTATTCCTGCGTTACACTTCATCACCAGGCACGCTGTCATTATAGTTAGTACTCAATTTCATTGGATACATGCGTGCATACTTTCATACAACCTATACATACACTTACGATCACACATAGCAACATACATACCTATGTACCTACATACATACGTACGTGCATACCTAAATACATCCCTTCATACATACATACATACATACTTACATACCTACATACATACATACATACATACGTACGTACAAACATACATACATACTTACATACATGCGTACATACTTATTCCATACCTTCTCACAACTTACATACGTACATACCTTCGTACATACTCACTTGACTACTTATACATACCATCTACGTACACCCTTACATACATACATTTATACTTATACAACATACATACGTATACACTTACTCACATACATACATTTATATTTTCAATCACCCATTGCGATATACCCGACTCATACTTGTCTACTCTTATACGTCTTCATATATATCCTTATGTACTCGCTTACACGCTATAATCTTATATACATTCGCGCATACATGCTTACATACACTTCTACATACGTGTATAGAAATACACAACATCCATACATACCTATCCACACATACGCTTACCCTAATGGTCACAAATCATGAGTTAAATTAGTCATACGCAACTTAAAACGCGTTTAAGCGAGTTCCCAAGGCAAAACGAGGCACGAAAACGATTTTCGAAGAAATAAGACCCGTCGCGCGACGCGACGGGCCGTCGCGCTATGCGACCCCCCTAAAACAGCAGAAACATCGCAGCTGGTTGCTGCATATTTTCAGCACGATCTCGTTTCGCGGAAACGAGCATAACTCTCTCATTTTTGATCCGTTTTACCCGATTCTTTTTCCTACATGTCCGTAATTTAATTCCCCATCTAATGGAACTAAAATCCAACATCCAACTTAATAAAATTTCAGACTTTTAACTCTTCGGCTTATTACCCTTTTACCCAACTTTGACCCGTTCATGCATTCATCAACGTAACTTGTTCGTTTTACCATATCCTCTTATAAACATAATGATATCAATGACGTCTATCATAATTTACTAAATTCTTGGGTGTCTTGCATCCTTTTAACACATTATCATTCATATACTCATTTCGACCCGTTAAGGGTATTCCCACCTTAATTGGTCTATGACTAACCAAACCATCATCCCCACTTCCATACTTGTCCAAAACATTACACTAATCGAATAACTTGTTTCTAAGCTACTTTTAATATCGTTTACCCCAAAATACCCATCAAGGGCATTTTGGTCAACCTTAAACCCCTCATTTACGACGAAAGACTTTAACACATATTTGACCTCAAACATCATGTTTAATTCATTACATCACTTTATTACTTACTTGTACTAAGAAGTGATTACAGAAATCACTTACCTTATGCGTCCGTGCTCGTATCCGATTCCTCGCCTTTTCTTGACCCGCTATCCTTTCATGCTTGCGTCCGTCTTAACATGATTCCTATACGCTCTTTTCATCAAGATCACGCTCCTATTAACATATGCACTCGTACATGTTAACAATCATATCAATCGCATATTTCACCCTTAACTTTCATTAGCCATTTCTAACATACATAACTCATGTGATTATATTCATATCCGTTTAAACTCATGTAATTCATCATATAATCACAAACAACGCATATTGACATAACATGTACCATACGAATTCCTATAATCCTGCCTTTACGACCACGTGTCAATTCATGTTTCTTATGCTTAGTTGACTTTTGAAAGTCAACTATATACCATATTTAACCATCGACTTGTCATTATATACTCGTAACATCATATTCGGTTATACAGATGGCACCATATACATTTCATCATACACTTGATGCGAGTACTACCTTTTAAGCATAACGTACAACTATTTCATGCTCAAATCTTCTAAACTCATACATAACCTATCAAAACATACTACTAATCATCATGTATCATTCCCTAACAAACATCAAACATATCATCATCACATTCCTATACTTTCATCTAACAATAATTCATCATGCCCACATAATACATCAATCATTCAACAAGACTTGAACATAGGAGGTGATACTAGTCATCATCTTCACCCTAACTAACGGGTGTCACCTCTAAACATCAAATTAACGCAAACCATTCCTAACCCATGTTCTACACGAGGATTCTAACCCTTGTACATGATCAATTTCATATTAACTCACGGATTAGAACATAACCCACTTCACCCATGATCACCAATCTTAGATTTAAAACATACCTTATGATCCTCTCGTGTTGGTGATCATTAATCCATGCTCGGTTATGGATTTGGGCCTTGATTCATCCTTCAAATTGAAGCTTTTGAAGAACTAGGGTTTTGGGGCTCTTGAGAGCCCCTGATCGATCTATCCAGAACACACACGAAAGTGTGTGTGTGTGTGTGTGTGTGTTCTTTTTCTTTTAATAACCCAACTTTTCGTTAGTTCCACTTTAGCCCCTCGGGTTTTGCCTTTAAAACATAACTGACACTACCTTCATTATTTAATACTTTTGACCATACCCTTAACTAGGTTAAATAGCCTAGTTATTTATTTCATAACGTGTCACATAAGAACATACGACAATTATTAACATTCAGATTTTGGGGCGTTACAAGTCTTGATTTCAGTTTTTTTTTTTTGCTACACATGTTTTAATTTCGGTGCTGAGAAAAATCGAGCGAAACCGAGTGAAAACGATCCGGTCGATTCAAATTCAATCCGAGCTTGAGCATCATTTTTGTGCTCGATTTTGCAAATTCGATCCAATCGGATCGGATCGGTTGTAATTCAATCCGAGCACGAGCTAACCCTCGATCGGATCGGATCGGCTCATGAAAAGGGTGTGGTTTTGACTGGGATTTATGAAAGTATCCTTATTATTTTGTAGTTTTAGAGCTGGGAGTCTAAAAAAAGTAGTTTCTTTATCACTTGAGATAGAGACCAGCTTTACTTACATTGTAGCCTTTCTAGACCTCACCAATAGTGAAAACTCATTCGAGACCACACAATAGCTTCACTATAAGGCTACTCGGGGCGCTACGTGGTGACACATTGACCACACGTTGTTTACCGTGGAACACCACTGCTACCCTTGCCCATCACACGTGAACATTAAACGCGTTGTAGCCATAACGCGTTGAAAGTCTGTTGAGATGTGCATGGTGTGCACAGTGGCGGACCCAGGAATTTTCCCATGGGAGTGTGAAATATTTTTAAAAATTTTAGACCCCTACGTATATAAAAAAAATTTGGTTCATATCGGGTGTGATCGGGTCGGGCCATGTAAAACAAAAGAACATCAAACTAAAAATTTATATAACCATCAAAACACGTCAAACGTCATTAAAAACATGTTTAAAATTACGATCAGGAGAAGAGAGCGGGAGAAAGAATTGGAAGGGGCGGTTGGGTTGGGTTATTTTATTTAGCTTCAAATTTAAATGGGTCGGGTTAATTGGGCTCGAGTTACAATTGTTTATTGGGCTAATGGCTAAATTGTTAAGGGGCTGTTTGGTAACATCTGAATGGTTATGTGCTGAACCAGTAAGAGGTCTGAACCATTAAGTGTTGAACCAGTAAGAGGTCTGAACCATTAAGAGCATGTATAATGCTTAACCGTTCAGAGGCAAATGTCTGACCGATTCAAATTAGAGGTCTTAACCATTCAGACTCTGTATAAATCTTAACCAGTCAGAGGCAAATGTCTGAACCATTCAGACATCTGCTCATGAAACAAACAGTCTGAACCATTAAGTGCTGAACGATTAAGAGGTCTGAACCATTAAGAGCCTCATTGAGAGGTAAACAAACAGCCCCTAAGTGAAAGTTAACGGGTTAAATTGTTAAGTAAAATGGTTAAAAAAATAATTATATAAACTAGGTTATATTTTAATAAATACTGAATAATGACTATATAATAATATGTCGTAATTAATTACCTTTATTCGTTATCAAGATAACAAATATAAAAAAGTTTATGTACAAATAAATCAAGATACAAACCTATAAAGAGCTTCGTCTGTGATCTCTGGTCTCTGTCTCTTTTTAAAAGAAGATTTTCTACCACGCCTGACTATGAAGAGCTTCGAGTCTATCGAGAGAGAATGTGATGGTAATCCCCTCACCTTTAAGTTTTGAAATATCGTAAAACTTACGGTTGATTAATGTAGTTTAGTTGTATCGTCACTCCATTTGGTGTAAAGAAAAAAAAAAAGTAATTTGGTTTATTGAAATAAAAAAAGAAAGTAATAAATAATTATAAACATAGGTTTTGAATATTGTACAACCGAGTGTACTTCAAGAGAAAAAGAATGAAGTATATATCTTACATGAACCATCATCTTCTTTCCTTTATGTTGTAGAGACTTAGAGACCTTCAAGGTTGCCGGCTTCGGTCACCGGAAAAAAACTTAGGCGCTTCATTCTTCTTTTTTTTTCTTTTTCTCTTTAGTTGCAAATGTTTAAGGGGTGCGTTTGCAAAATTTTATGGGGGGAGGGGGCGCTCGTGATTTTTACTTAAATATAACACTAATTTTTTTTTCAAGGGGGCGCCCGCTCACCCAGGATGAATATAGGTCCGCCCCTGGGTGTGCATACCTGAATGCTCTTCAATGACCTTTCACTAGTGATGGGTACCCTTACTAAAATCCATCACTAGTGATAGAATCAAGTTCGATGACACGACGGAACATGATTGGGTGTGGTGAGTGATAGTAAGTGAAGCACCCCACCCCTAACTAGGATTCTAGTGGGTTTGTTGTTGTATCCATTTATATTATTACTTGTAGATTAATTTCATTTTCATTAATAGTGGGTTTGTTGTTGTATCCTTATATATTATTACTAGATTAATTTCATTTTCATTAAGATAGTTGTCAACAAAAAGTCACTTGACTTTTAAGTATAAAACCAAAGGTGACTTCAGGCAAGCCCCCACCGATTCAATTTCAAAATATTGCAAAACAGTTTCAAAATATTGCAAAACAGGGAGTTTAAAAATAATATTATTATTGATCCTAAAAAGTAAAAACTGTCACATGCTAACAGGGTACGTCTTTTTAAAATGACACTTTATTTCAACCATTTTTAAAATGACACTTATTTTTCATGACAATAAAATGATATGGACAAAACGAAAAACGTCTAAGCTTCCATTAACTCATCATGAAATTCTAAAAACTTGTACACATCTAAGTTAGGCTTCAATATAAACAAAAAATTAGTTAATGCATTAGGTTCCTAATCGTTGGAGTCGGACCCGGACCCGGTCCCGTATTCTTCCGCGGCGGACGGGTTTCTCCGGCAAGCGGAAGGCGGCGGCGGTGGATCAACCGGCATTGCACCCTCTAACACATTCACTATCTCTCCCATTGTAGGCCTCATTCTCTCATCCGACTGTAAACACCAAAACATTATCCGCAACACTCGCTCAAGCTCATCGCTATTCACACCACCTTCTATCGTTGTTTTATTCACAATCTCCGCTCCATTGCCACCCACCCATTTCTCGTAAGCCCAGTCACAACCACCGTCCCGCACATCACTCAACACCGTCAAAACAACGTATCCGAAGTCCATTATGTCCTTAGCACTACCACCACCACCATCTGCACCGTCACCTAGAAAACCTGTTAATCCATACTCGCTCACTTTGGCTTCTAAATTCTCATCCAAAACGACGTTCTCACAACTTAAACTACCATGACCAACAAACTCCCGACATCCCATGTGTAAGTACGAAACTGCCCTTGCGACCGCTAAGCAAAGGTCCAGCCGTTTTCTCCACGTTAGTCTCTTGACTATCGCCGGGTCCTCCAAACACTTAGCAAGCGAGCCGTTTTTGAGGTACTCGTACACTAGGAATCGGTAACTCGATTCGCAACAATAACCCTCGAGCCTGACGAGGTTTCGATGATGAACACTTCCTAGTTTCAAAATCCCGCTTCTAAACTTTCGCGGGTCTACCTTCACCGTACTGTAATCTTTCACCAAAACGGGCTGCTTTTCCGGGAGAATACCCTTGAACGTGTTCGACCCAACCCGGTGCTTAAAGTTATCCGTAACTTCTTTCACTTCGTTATACGATAAAGCAAGACACCCGCTAGGATTCAGGCCGTCTTTACTGTAGGTTGCGTAATCCGGAGGCGTGAAACTATACCTTTTTCGGTAAATCCAGAAACCCATTAGTCCTAAGTGGATTATAATAAACACGATGATCGTTCCGCCACCAACGCCGAGCACACAAGAAACGCATACCGAGAGATGATCTTGCGTTGGAGGAGTGTTTTGTGAGGGAGGATCGGGTTTAGATTTGTTCAAATTTGGTATAACCGCTATAGGATCGCTACATATTTTAACAAATGAAACAGAAGGTATGGATAACCCCGACTGACCGCTGGCGTATTGGGTTTTCTTGATTTTGCAATTTGCGGTTCCGTCGTTCGTGAAAGTTGCAGCGGTGCACAGATGGTCTTGTTGACACAAGTTTTGACACTGTGCAGCGCTGACTTGTGAGACGACAGTTTCGTTTGGTGGGTAAATAGCATACAGTGAAGTACGGTTGAGTTTAATCATGGAAGAACCCGATTTACAGCTTTGCTTATAAGGAAGCAAGCATTTGGAAGAAGAAACTGACGATAGAGAAAACGGGCATTTACATACAGGGGACCCCGATTCGTTAAACGCACAGATTCCGGTGAGCCCGCAGGTTGAGAAAACGTCACATTGGTTCTCGACAGCTTGCCAAACTAATTTCCACGACGTTGAGTTTTTCGACCATGAGTGTAGCCGAATATTTCCGTCCACATCCAACCGTAGGACCCGAAACTTGACATCCGGTTCACCATGATCATCGCTAAACACCGACCATATCGGGCTTGAAGTTTGATCAAACAGTTGGAACGCTCCATTAGAAGCAAGCACGGCTCGCAAAGCTGACCGCGGAGGGAATGACGCGCTTCTCCAGTAAACAACATTGTTTTCCCATTTGAGTTCTAGATCACCGACGACACCGATCCGAAGACTGTAATAACTCGAAATCAAATTATGACTCGCAGCTCGTAACACTTGATTTGACGATAAATTCTGGCCCGGGAGAAGTGTATCGGACGGAGTATCGAAGCTTTGCCAGACGATGTCTTTGTTCGTGTTCAAAAGAACCAAATTGCCATCATCTTGTAGAAGTGCGGAATCAACAGATGAATTGGCGGTTTTGCTGGCCCAAACGGTAACTCCTCTTGTGGAATCGAAAAGAACGAATTCTCCGGTTTTTGTGAGCTCGAAATACGACTTGTCTCCTACTCTTAAGTCACCACCAGCAGCCCAAACAACGGGTTGTTTATCGGTTGGTATCAAACGCGAGTTTATACGGATCCCGATACCATACTCGTCCAAGCGGTTAAAGAACCCGATTGCAAAATCCCCATTCGGAGAAACCCAGTGATTCTTTGCCTCCACCGATAGCTTTGATCCCAATGGAATTTGTGAAGAAACAACGCGTAAAACAACGATGATAACGAGCAAAAATATCGAACGAAAATGCGATGATGATCTGTTTCTTCCAAGCATACCTGCATATGCTTAAAATGCAGCCTTGAACTTTTGATCTCTCTGCACAATCATATTCAACAAATTTGAAAGTTAATAATAAAATATTGGCATGTGATGAATGAAGAATCAGTTCTTGTCCTATGATGGCCCACCTTAACCAAACCATGTATGAAAATAACAAAATCCATGTGTGTGATCTAATTATATGTTATGAATATATCAACTTATTAATTTATTATTGAGTTAAATGCCATTTTAGTCCCTGTGGTTTGGGCCATTTTACCAGTTTAGTCTAAAGGTTTCATTTTTCGCATGTGGGTCCAAAAAGGTTTCACCGTTGCCATTTTAGTCCACTGGGTTAACTTCATCCATTTTTTCTGTTAACGAGAAGGGCAAATCAGTCATTTTATATGGCCGAATTGCCCTTCTAGTTAACAGAATTACATATAAAATGACCGAAAATCCCTTTCTCATTAACAGAAAAAATGGATGAAGTTAACCCAGTGGACTAAAATGGCAACGGTGAAACCTTTTTGGACCCACAGGTGAAAAATGAAACCTTTGGACTAAACTGGCAAAATGACCCAAACAACAGGGACTAAAATGGCATTTAACACTTTATTATTTGATTAATGAATTGAATCTTTGGTGAAAATGGGTCCCAGATTAGGCAGATAAGTTGATCATTTGAGCATAAGTAAACACTTTCTACAGGTCAAAAGAAGAATTATAAACAACTTGTGCTAAACAACTCATACATTTAATGCAGGCACTTATTAAACTTTGACAAACATAATTAATGAACTTAATCTTTTATTATATCAGATTTGGTTAAACAACAACCTCATGTGTGAGATATTTCAACTTTTCAGTTGAAAAGTTTAATATAATTATTAGTGAACACAATTAAAAGTAAAAAGTAGAAAAAGCATGAAAATTATTTAAAAAAGTTAAACTGGCTTGTAATAATCCCTAGTGGATGTCATTGGCCATTGACAGTCCCACTTTTGAATATTCCCCCTGCCAGTCCAACCTTTCACCTATTTTTCCTCCACCGGTCCCCCGTTATAAAAAACTTAACAGAGTTAAGTTTTTTTTCTGAGTTACAAACAGATGTTTTAGGGCTTTTGATCAGAACGACGATATGAGTCGATTGATGTAAAACTTATCTCGAAACGGTGCTCCAAGCGACTTGATTTTTGTTAACTGGAAGTTTAAACACCCGAATTGAAGCACTGTTTTCGTCTTTTGGAGCACCGTTTCGAGGTAAGTTTTACATCAGTCGACTCGTATTGTCATTCCGATCAAAAGCCCTAAAACATCTGTTTGTAATTCGGAAAAAAACTTAACTCCTTTAAGCGTATTGTCGTTCCGATCAAAAGCCCTAAAACATCTGTTTGTAATTCGGATAAAACATCTGTTTGTAATTAGTCCGTTAAGTTTTTTTAACGGGGACCGGTGGAGGAAAAATAGGTTAAAGGTTGGACTGGCAGGGGAATATTCAAAAGTGGGACTGCCAATGACGTCGGCCAATTTCCAAAAAAAAAAAAAACAATTGGAACCCACAAATTAAATGGCAAAAGAAAAGCACACAATTGAGGCAACCCAAATATGGGAAACCCTTGAAAATCATATGATTTGACCCATTCAATCACTTTCATATCTAAGTTTGAATCAAGGGTATCACAACAAGGCAACTAAAGATATGTTTTTGAACATGTGAAAGGTCAAAGCACACACTGCAATGGCAAACATGAAATTATTGAGTGTGAAATGAAGATTGTGTTTGATGGGTATGAAACAAGATTAAATATTATTAAGAAAAAGAAAAATCCCAATGATAAAGTTGAGTAATTGCAGAAAAAAAAGAGGGATCTTGAAGATAAATCTGATGGTGCATCACAAGATTCAGCAAAAAAATCTCTTGACTTTCTTTATGCATACAAAAGATTATGCACTAAAGCAAAGTTTTTTTTTTTTTTTTTTTATGAATAATAAGCTATGTAAATAAAGATATAGGGGGCACATTCAGTTGAATCTGATAGTGTACTTACACACATGCATTCAAGCTTTAGAAATAAAAAAATAAATAAATAAAATCAATAATCCATTGATTGATATTGAGATTGTGAACTGAAATGAGAAAAAAAAACACATTTCAAATATGGATCAGATTAAAAAAAGATGAAAAAAAGAATGAAGCTTAGATAAAACAAGATTGCAGAATAATAATAAATAACAACACATTGAAGTAACATTAATTGTAGTACTAGGTTGGTTAAACAAGGGTAGATGAAGTAGAGTAAATGCTAAAGATGTGACTAACCAGAAAGAATAAGTCAAATCCAAGTGAAGTGCATTGAGTTCATGGTCACCGGAAATGGTCGCCGGAAGTAGAGAGTTCTCCGGCGAGTACACCCGTGAATGGAATGGGTGGGGGAACAGAGAGTGCAGAAAGTGGCCTGGTCCATGATAAAGAGTTTGTGGACTTTTGTAGCTCTTTGTTTTGTCTTTTTGTATACAGTATTAACTTTTGGTTAGAGAGAGGAAAATATTTATCATCTATATTTCATATTTTTCTTTAGAAAGGCAAGTCACACATATATTTATGTGAGTGTTTTTTTACATTTTATTTTTTATATTTTAAAAGGTGGTTGTGAGCGAATTAGAGAGAAATTGTTACTGTTTTATGTAAATTTGGAGAGACGCTGTTAAGCCTCTCTAAACTTTTAATGTTTTTTGAAAGTGGTTTTTTTAACGCAAAATTAGGATCACTAACGGACCACTGTAGGGTCCTAGATTCGGTTGTGGTTGAACTTGGCGGTTAAACAAAAGGTGTCTTCGAGGGTTTTGGATTGAGCGGACTCAACAAAGTTTGAAACGGAAGGAGGGAGGGCTCAGATATACTTGGCAATGGCCTTGTCGGTAGTATCGACTTAGCCAGGGCAAAGGGCGCTAAGCTGCTTGAACCTAGCGGTGAGGCCGGTATTGTCGCTCCCGACTTGCTTAAGATGCCAAAACTCGTTCTCGAGTTGTTGGAGCTCGTGGGGAGCACAAAACTCGTCCTTCGTGAGCTTCTTGAGCACAGTCCAGGTTAACGCGTAAGCAACGTCGCTGCCACGCTCGTTGCGCTCGGCGGTCCACCAATCGAGTGCCCTCGATCGAAAAACGTCGGTGGCGTTAGTGGTGCGTAGGTGTTCGGGACACTCACTTTGACGAAAAGTGACTTCAATGGCATCGAACCATTGGAGCATCTTCGTCGCTCCCTTTTCGCCCGTGAATGGCATTGGGCTGCAGATGTGACAACTATCAAATTTGCATGCATCCGTACAATTAATTAGACAATAATTAATGATTAATGACTGTTCAGAGATACAATTTATTTACTTGAATTGCTTCTGATTATCACCATATACATACATGTGCATCATATATTGCTCAAAGTCATGTCATTATAGCATGAGAACTTCATTGACTCAAAAGATGCACGAAACACAGTAAGCACAGTTATCCGGAAAAACCAAAAAAAATGCTGACAGAGTTCAGTAGATAGACAGACATTGTATTGAGACACAGAATGAGCCAGAAACCAAGTATTGCACTAGTATAGTGTGTAGGAAAGTAAGGATCATAAAACTGCCTTCCTAGAGATAATTTAAGTGCCGGAAAGTGCCTAAAAACTCTCATACATTGCGGTATTCAGCAAATTCAGCAAAATTCAGCATTTAAACAAACTAATATCATGCAGAAAAATGGTTAAATGGTCCAGGATGCTTTCCAAAGTATCGGGAATCAAAATTGTCATAAAAGGTAACATGAAGCACACTAAACTGCATAGTTTAGCACCTTAACAAACCGGAAACCAACCGAACAATCGGACACTACCTGAAACACAAAATTTTTACTAGATGCATTGTTTTAACATTAACAAGCTAGTTATGATTACCGAACATCATATTACATCATAAAACCCCTAAACACATTAAACACTAACTAATACACTTAACATCTAACTAGAAAGTGTAATTAGTAATTAAAACACAACTATGACCCCCCCCCCCCCCCATGTGTGGACGGTTCCAATATGGACCCCACAACTAGATTTTATTACAATATTTTATTAGATATGTTGGGGTAAATTGGAACATTATAACCTAGAGCTAAAAACTTGTTGGAAGATATTTCTTATAAACCACAAGGTTTCATCACTACTTATTTTCACTTCAAACCAACATCACCACTCTCCTCCTTCTTCCCCCATAGCTACGGCCAAACACTTCCACCCACCATCATCCTTTTTCAGTCACTTTCCATATATTCTAAGGTAATAATATGGTGTAAGAAGCAAAGTTAGGAAGTGTGGGAGCATAAGAAGTTGAAGGACCTTCTTCATTTGCTTTTATCCACTCTATTTCTTCTCTTGATCATCCCTAACCTTGAGCTAGTGGTAAGAATGCTAATCTTTCCATTTTACTTCTATTTTTGGTGGTTAAAAGATATTACATAAAGTTAATCTTGAAGAACACTAAAGATCATGAGAAGTAAACATGAACATAAGCTTAAATCATAGAGAAATCATGTTATTTATGTATTGATTTGCTTGATTGATTATTGTTTGCTTATGTAAATGATGTAGATCATCATATGATCCTGCTAGATCATGATTAAAAACATAATCTAGCAAGATGAGACGATGAACATGTTAGAGATTCATAAATCATTCTCACACAAAGCATGAACTTGAAAGAATATATTGTTTTCATGTAAAATAATGATTAGAATAAGATGTAAGTCTTGTAGATCTAAAGATTTATGAAGGATTTCTAAAGAAACCAAGCTAAAAATATAAGTTTTGCTAAAACTTGGTTCTTACATAAACAAATCTTATTTTTAGTGGTTAAACAAGTGAAGAAACACTTGTGTAACAAGAAGAGTACATAAAGAAATATTTTTGAAAAAAATATGATTACAAGTTGTAAACATCTAAATCATTCAAGAATGATGTTTTTATATAAACAACCACACTTTAAAGGGTAACTAAACTTACTAAACACACTACCAAGTTACTATAAATTTTTACAAATATTCAAGTTCATGAAGTAGTGAAATATGCATGATTTAGGCAAGATTGGTAAGTAAAGGTTGTTTGTTGATAATTGTAAATTGATTGTGATGATTTTTACAAAAGAAAATGATATGCTAGAAAGCATGGAATGAGTTGTTCCTACCATACACTATGCTGATCTCAGACCCCTTCCATCCCTCACATTATGGAGGCTACACATGGAATGAGTTGCTCCTGTCACATCAGCTACAATTTGAGGTTAAGAGTCGCAGAGTTTTGGAGCTTGAGCTGACACCAAGTCCTGCACCCTGCCTATTGCCAGTATACTTTGATTCTCCACATTCATCACTGCCTCCTTCTGCACTCTCATCTGCTGCTCTTACACCTTTCCCAGGTTTCGATGCTCGTCTCTTTACTATTGAGAAGCAGATCTGTTAATTACTTCGACGTATATACAAGCTCGAGGAGGAGCTCACACATGTTAGCAGTTTGCTTTTCTTTCCTCCTCCACCTCAGATACCAGTATAGTTGGCTTTTGGTTTTATGCGGATTGCATTACTTTTGGGAAAAGACACTACTAATGAGCCGAGATTGTAGAGACTTTTGAAGACCAGTTTTGACCACGTGATTTTGGTATATTGATAGACTTATTGGACAAGGGTAGGGTGACCCTGTGTTCCTTGTGATGTGATACATTTTGTAGACAATGTGATTGTGGTCGGTAAATAATGAAAGCTCAGTCACCATGCCCTCACTAAGCACGTTGTTGGTTTGCATGTTTGTGCTACAATTGTGATGCTACGTGCTTGCTTGTTATGTTCTCATTAAATATGCTCATATCTACAAGTTTGTGCTATAATTGTGATGTTATATGATTGCTTGTTATAACGACTGCGTATATACACATGTAAATACACCTCCTAGGTCTTATTCGTTAAGTAGGTGCTTATGTGCCTGTGTCTTTAATAAGACCTGACCTAACCAATCTTCTTCTTAGAAGATGTCGATTCAAAGGAACACCGGTACCAGCAACCCTCTGCCGACGACAGAGGCGGAATTACAAGAGCGCATCTCACAGGCCATCGCACAGCACGAGGCCCTTCGCTCCAAACGCATCGGAGGTACCTCAGGAAATAACCCACCCAACGGTAATGTTTAGTCACTTAAGACACATTACAAAACGTTTGGACATTTTCCAAGGATGCTTTGCTAATGCTTTATGCGAATGATGTTGCGTATGTTGCAGGCTGCACCTACAAGCAGTTCTTGAGCTGCAAGCCCCGAGATTTCAACAGCACTGGGGGTGCCGTAGCTTTTGTGCGTTGGGTTGAGAAAATGGATTCTGTTTTGAGTTTGAGCAAATGTACTCCAGAGCAACAAGTCGTGTACATATCTGGATTGTTTCTAGATGGGGCTCTGTCATGGTGGAACCTTCAGGTTCGGACGTTGGGTAAGACTGATGCGTATGCTTTGACGTGGGACGAACTGAAAGAACTGACGTGTAAGAGATATTTCTCGAGGGCAGAAGTCCAGAAGTTGGAGACTGAACTGTGGAACTTGAAAATGGAAGGTTCAAAGATAACCGAGTATGTGTAGAGATTTCACGATTTATCGTAAGTTGCTTCGCGGCTAGTGGAACCAGAGTTTAAGATGATCGAACGCTTCATCGGGGGATTGGCACCTCAGATTCTAAGCCTGGTGACAACATCTATGTAACGCCCAGCGTCCCTAAACTTTAGACACTTGGCAAGAACAGACCCCGAACTTCTAATTTGTTGTCAATTTTGGTCCTTGTAGTTTTATGGAGTTGATGTTTGGCACTTTTGGTATGAATCTTGTTGATACTTGATGCTTGACACTATGATGCTTGACTCTTTATTCTAAATGCTTGGTTCTTGACACTTGAACTACGAGACTTGACACTAAATCTAGATACTTGACTCTTGATGATTAAACTAGATACTTGATTCATATGATTCTTGATTCTTGATACTTGATACTTGGACTCTTGATTCTTGATGCTTGAGAAACAATGATTCTTGACCCTTGAGACTTAAATTGGTGCTTGACCCCTTAGACTCGTGAAACTTGATTCTTTGTTGAACGAGAGACTGGAGCCTTGTCATTGCCGGAACCTATGAAACTTGGAAACTTTTGGGTTGTAATGTAATCTAGATACTTTACATAAACTATATGCAACGCAACGCCTAACCTAATGCGTAAAACGAATCAAAATCGGGAACGCGGAAAAGATGGATTGGCCAGAGTGGCCGTCCGATCGGATGACCGTCCGATCGGATGACCACCCGAACGAGTGATCACCCTATTCATCTTACACCGCCTTAGCTCCCTTCCTCACTATAAATAGACCTGTCACATCACCATTTTGAGTGATGTGACAGCTCGGTTCAACCAGGCACACGCACTCTTCATTTTCTTCCTATTCTTGCTTATTTCGGTACGTTTTAGACTAGATTCTTGTACTTTCTTGCTTTACACATCATTCTCTACGTGATTCCCACTTGAAATCACACTTCTCACCGTGAAATCTCTCGGATCTGAGTTCTTGAGGGTGATGTCATCATGTAGGTTTGTACAAACTGACATGTGACGTCATTCTAAGCAAGATCTAGCTCAGATCTAAGATGATTCTTGCGTTTTTACACTAAACCTAAGCTAAATCTATACTTTTCATGTAAAACTTGGGTTATTTTTCATCTTTTCATCAACTTTTGCCTTATTTTGGTAGAAACCGGATCTAAACAGGCTGTGGCCTTGATGCATAGTCCAAATTCGGCTTGGACCTGAGTCATACCGGAGAAGACGAGCATGAGACGAATCCCGACATAATTTCGTTAAGGACAGGTGACTGATTGGACAGGGCTGATTCCCACCCGATCAGGACGGCCTTATGCTAACGAGTTACTATCATCAAAGTAAGTGTCGTGCCGTCACCATTAAGCTAGAAACTTAGAGATTTTTCAAATTGATAAACAAGAACAAGGGTCGCCCGATCGAACGGCAACCCGATCGGACAGCCACCCTCTCGGGTGACACTTGCCTTCTGTCTTGAAACTTTCAACACCTTGTAAACAAAAAAAACTTGGAAGTCTGATGGCATGGCAACCCGATCGGACAACCGTCCGATCGAGCAGCCATCCGATTGGATAATTAGGATACCTACACTCGGGTCGAGCTGCTATCCGATCGGATAGCCATCCGATCGGACAGCCACCCCCTTTCACTTATGCTTTCCACGCAAGTGGCAACCCGATCGGATGGCCATCCGATTGGGCAGCCATCTGTCTATTCACAACTATGTCATCCGACCGACTGGCACTCCGATCGGATAGACATCCGATCGGACATCCATCCGATCCGGTGACATGGTTGGGAACTTTACTCAATCTCGTTACTCTGCTCGACTCTTTTCCTATTGTAATCTAATCAGGCTAAGTCTAAAAAGAGCTCCCTTTAATCCAATAACATTTGCGACTGTTAAGCAATCACTGTGAGTATACTCGATCCCCTTTTACTTTAAACTTTTTGGGTGTAACATGTATTCTATGAAACTTAAACTTGAATCTTGAAACCCATACTCTATCCTATGTGAAACTTGTGATTGTTGATTCTTCGTGCTATGTGACGTTTAATCCAGAGTGTGTAGTTCCGCCTTAACAATAGTAGCGCTATAGGAGATGCACCTCTCCCATTATTCTCGGGGGGTATTATTAGGAGGATTCTAGTTTACCTTGAGTCTTGGGTAAACACTAAAGCATCGGGATACTTGGGCTATCTCTGCGTGGACTGCGACACTAGCACGACTGAAACTATTTATTGTTTACACTGAGGATATGAGTTGTTTTAATCTATTACTCTATTGTCAAACTTGTATACTCGCCAATACTTTCGTATTGATATTTTAATACATGTTGCAGGATGATAGGATGCTTGGAATGCATGGAATTCAGCTAGGAGATGCTTAGAAACGTCGCCTAGATAATATTAGTCTTAGAACAATTTGAACAATTTATGACTTGTTTGTAATGTGATACTCGTGATGACGTTTGCATGAAATCAATTAATCTTTATTGAAACAATAGTGTTATGGAATTCTCATGAGCAATCTGAACGCTTAGTGCTCGCGCCCCGATGTTTCCGCCATCGGTTGGGGTGTGACAGATTGGTATCAGAGCCATAACTATAGGGAATTAGGATGAGTAGGAATACCTGCCCTAGTCTATAGTTCTAGGAATCTTGACTCTTATGTGCTGTTTAAGACTTACATATTCTACCGTATCTGCATCCTAGCAACACGGGCTTCTGTTAAACTTACGTGCCCTTCCTAAGGCTAACATAATATACATTTGATACTCTAAAAAACACTGTTCATCGGTGTTTATATTTTTCAGGGGATTCACCTTCAAGACAGGAGTGACATCCAAACCTTGATGGAAAGTCTCCATAATATTCTAGTAGGTCTTATCTGCGGATGAGTACCAACGTATTTGGGGTATGATGTTGTCAAGTTAGAGGTAAAACTCAGATCTTGATAAATAGTCCCACTCCTTGGTTTCATGTCTCGCCAAAGTCTCGTAACTTCCAATCAATTGAGTGCGTGAACTGACCAAAAGGACGAATATCGTAGGCCTAACATCGATGAGGTATTTGTCTAAGTAAGTCAAGACACGCTACCTTAATTCAAAAGGGGTTCGAATCACTTTGGTTAGTCGTCGTTCCTCTACCCGGAACAATCCTATGTTTTATGAGCCTATCTTGCTTTTATGTTATCTCGATTTTATGAATATGGTTTTAACTTAATTCTTCGATCATTTGGTATGCTTTTGCACGAATCACACATTGTCCGCAATCTAAAACATAAGCGCTAATCTCAGATCGAACTAAATTTATGAGGCTTTATTCTATGTGTAATCTAAGTAATGACATGATTATAAGACACTGGATGTAACATGGCATGGAATACGAAGGGAAAGTGACGTGTCCGAAACATGGTGGATACGCCGTTGGTACTTCCTATATATAAGTGTTTCTGGAATGTTACCAACATTCGTACCAAGTGCCATGCGAAATTTAGTGTCTGGTGAAGGATTCTAAAGCTATGGAAGGACTATTTGTGTATTCTATGGGAAACGTATGTGAAATCTATCTTGTACTCTAGTGAATCTGTGTGTAAACTACGTATGTTTGAAGGAGGAACAAAATACGAAATGTAGCCTAGCACCGAAGACGAGGGGGAAAGTGGCATGTCCGAAGCGTGGTGGATACGCCGCTGGTACTTCCTATAGATAAGCGTTTCTGGCACGCTACCAAACCTTCGTACCACGCGCTAAGTGAAACTCGTAGTTTTGTAGACTCAGGTTAAGTGATTGAATCTACCTTATTAATCTATGTGATTGAATCTATCTGGTTAATCTATGCTTGAGAAGTGGTGAAATCAAAAGCGGTAGTTAACGAGGCATGACACCGACGACGAGATGGGTGTGGCATGATTGAAGCATGGTGGATACGCCGCTGGTACTTCCTATATATAAGTGTTTCCGTCATGCTGCTGAACTTTCGTAACACGTGCCATGCGGGGTTTCGTTGGTTGTGGATTGTTAGCATGAGTCTATGTGAATCTAATGAGTTTATTGAATCTACTGAGTTTATTGAATCTATTGGAGTTTATCGAGTCTATTGAATCCACGGGAAACTATTGAATCTATTGGAATCTACTAAGACTATTTGATCTGTTTGCATTAATCTATGAGAAGTATGTATAATGACATCGAGTACGAGGTGGAAGTGTTGTGTCCGAAGCGCGGTGGATACGCCGCTGGTACTTCTTATATATAAGCGCTTCTGACATACTGCCAAGCTTCGTACAACATGCCATGTGAGGGTAGTGGTTGCAGTGTGTAATCTATTGGGATCTAATGGTTTAGGCTATGTGTGTGTTGTGATAATGATGGTGTATTGTTTGGCAATTGCGACACATAACATGACGCCAAGTACGGAGTGGAAGCAATGTGCCCGAAGCGTGGTGGATACGCCACTGGTACTTCCTATATATAAGCGCTTTTGACTTTTTACCAAACTCCGTACAACGCACCATGCGAAGGTCGTGGGTTTGCGGAATCTATGAGAATCTTGTGAATCTTGAGTCTTAGTCTACCGTGTGTGAATCTATGTCAACGTGTGTTAATTTAGACTTATACGATCCTCTTATTGGATCTTTAGGATGTCTTCTCGAAAGCTATCCGACTCTCTCAGGAAATCCAGGGAGAAGTCTCAGAAAAAGATGATGTCATTCATGGCCAACCAGATTGCTCGAGTCGTGCCAAGGATCGTCACTGAGCTCCAAGGATCAGACACGCCTCCATCCTCTGCGGACTCCAAGGTTGAGGAGAAAAAGCCTACTAAGTTCAACTATAAGCATTTCATCTCTTCCAACCCTAAGACTTTCACGGGCAGTGATGGGGTGACTGCTATGCTCGAGTGGTTCGACAGCATCGAGGTTACCTTCATTAACAGCGAGTGCCCAGACCACTTAAAGACTAGGAGTGCAACTGGAATGTTTCAAGGCAGAGCGTTGGAGTGGTGGTCGAATGAGAGAAACATCCTTTCAAATGAAGAAGCCTATGCTCTTCCATGGGCTGAGGTGCGAGAACTAATGATGCTTGAGTTCTGTCCTCCTCATGAGCAGTTGAAGCTTGAAGAAGAGTTTTGGCATCTGAAGCAGGTTGGTGATGATAACCTGGCTTTTACTACCCGATTTAAGCAGCTGAGTCTGATCGTTCCTCACTTGGTTTTGACCCCTAAGCGAATGATAACCAAGTACATCAATGGCCTACCTCATGCTATGCGTGATTCTATTGAAGCAGCTCAACTGGAAACTATTGAAGAAGTCTATCATCTGGCAGCGAGTTTGAACAACAACCGTGTACGTGATAAGCAGTTTGCTACTACTGCTCCCTCCAAGTCTGCGAATCAAGTTACTCAGCAGACAAGCGGCAGCAAGAACAAGAAACGAAAATCCCAGGGTTCTGGATGTAATGTTATTACTCCTGCTGCAAACCCTGCTGCTAAACCTGCTCCTGCTACTGCTGCTGCTAACCCTGCTGCTCCCGAAGCTAAAAAGCAATACACTGGGTCTCATCCCAAGTGTACAACTTGCAACTACCATCATCCTGCTGCTTCTGCATGTCGTCTGTGCACCAACTGTAACCGTTATGGTCACACGACTCCTTACTTTCGTCAAGCTAACCCGGCCCCGCAAGCTCAGCAAGCCCCAGCTCAGGCAGCTCTACCTGCACTTCCAGCACCTCTGCAAAACCCAAGACCAATCAACGCTGTTCATGCATGCTACAAGTGTGGAGATACTACCCACCTCTGTAACCAGTGTCCTCAGCTGAACCAGGACCAGCAGCCAGCCGCTCGTGGACGAGCGTTCAACCTTAATGCGAATCAGGCTCACAATGACAATGACCTTGTCAACGGTATGTTCCTCATTAATAACCTTTATGCTTCAATACTATTTGATACTGGTGCCGATAAAAGCTTTGTGTCCGTGGAATTTGAGTCTTTGATAAATTGCACACGCTCCAAGTTACCTGAGTTATTCTCTGTTGAGGTCGCTAATGGTAAGTCGATGCTGGTGAATTCGATCATGCGTAATTGTTCTTTGACTCTTAATGGTCACGTCTTCTCTATTGATCTTATACCCATGCGATTGGGTAGTTTTGATGTTATCATCGGCATGGATTGGTTGCGGAAGAACCATGCCAAAATTGTGTGTCACGAGAAACTTGTTCGTCTTCCTCTTCCCTCTGGTGATACTTTGATCGTCTATGGAGACCGACCTTCAAAAGGGCTGAGGTTGATGTCATGCACACAAGCGAGCCGAAGCTTACGTAAACATAACCCTACCTTCTTGGCTCACGTGGTGGAACAAAAAGGCAAGGGGAAGAACATAAGCGACGTTCCAGTTGTGTGTGACTTCACTGATGTCTTCCTGATCTTCCTCCTCCCAGATCCGTTGACTTTCGTATTAATCTCGTACCTGGTGTGACTCATGTCGCCAGGGCTCCTTACCATCTTGCACCTTCCGAGTTGCAAGAGTTATCTAGTCAGCTACAGGAATTACTCGATAAGGGTTTTATTCGTCCAAGTACCTCCCCGTGGGGTGCACCCGTTTTATTCGTCAAGAAGAAGTATGGTTCCTTCCGTATGTGTATTGACTATCGTGAACTTAATAAGCTTACTGTGAAGAATCGTTATCCGCTTCCCCGTATTGATGACTTATTTGACCAACTACAAGGCGCGTCCTGCTTCTCTAAAATTGACCTACGTTCTGGTTACCATCAGCTACGTGTCCTCGAAGATGATATACCTAAAACGGCGTTTCGTACTCGATATGGGCACTACGAGTTCGTAGTCATGCCTTTTGGCTTGACCAACGCACCTGCAGTGTTCATGGACCTTATGAACCGTGTTTGTAAACCCTATTTGGATCGTTTTGTGATAGTCTTTATTGATGACATTCTTATTTATTCTAAGACTAAAGCCGATCATGCTCGCCATTTACGCCTCATACTTGAACTTTTACGTGGTGAACGTCTGTATTCTAAATTTTCTAAGTGTGAGTTTTGGATTGATGAAGTGCAATTTCTTGGTCATATTGTTAGTAGTCAGGGCATTCATGTTGACCCTTCTAAGATTGAGGTAGTGAAGAATTGGTGTACGCCTAAATCTATATCCGAGATTCGTTCTTTTCTAGGATTGGCAGGCTATTACCGTCGGTTCATCGCGGATTTTTCTAAGATCGTTGTTCCTCTTACTACTCTAACTCAAAAGGAGAAACCTTTTGTTTGGGGTCCCGAACAAGAGGAATCCTTTCAAACTCTTAAGAACCTTTTGTGTAATGCCCCCTGTGTTAATCCTACCTGATGGCAATGACGATTTTGTGGTATATTGTGATGCCTCGAACCGTGGATTGGGCTGTGTGCTCATCCAGCGGGACAAGGTCATCGCTTATGCCTCTCGTCAACTCAAAATACATGAGAAAAACTATACTACTCATGATCTGGAGCTTGGTGCAATTATTTTTGCGTTAAAGATCTGGCGAGACTACCTTTACGGTACTAAGTGTGTGGTCTTCACCGACCATAGGAGCCTTCAGCATATTTTTGACCAAAAAGAGCTGAACATGCGACAGAGACGTTGGGTAGAATTGCTTAACGACTACGACTGCGAAATTCGCTATCATCCAGGCAAGGCGAATGTAGTAGCCGACGCCCTTAGTCGTAAGACCCATTTCAAGGCTATTCATATCTCTAGTGATCTGCATGCTTGCATTCGTGAAGCCCAATATTCATCAGCAAACGAAGGAAGTTTAGAGGAAGAAATCCACGGCACTAGGATGGACCAGCTCGAAACTAAATCTGATGGTCTGCAGTATTATCTAAATCGCATCTGGGTGCCAAATCGCGAAAACCTCCGCGAGCTCATCATGACTGGGGCTCACAGATCCAGTTACTCTATCCATCCAGGTGCTGATAAGATGTACCAGGATATGCGTACGACCTACTGGTGGCCTGGCATGAAGAGGGACATTGCTGTATATGTTTATAAGTGCCTTACTTGTTCAAAGGTAAAGGCTGAACACCAGCGTCCCTCTGGACTCTTAGAACAACCCAAGATCCCAGTTTGGAAATGGGATAGTATCGCCATGGACTTTATCACTAAGCTTCCCCGTACCTCTAAAGATCATGATAGTATCTGGGTGATTATCGATCATTTGACCAAATCCGCTCACTTTCTTCCTATCCGTGAGGATTACAGAGTGGAGAAACTTGCTCGAGTCCATACCGATGAGATTATAAGCCGTCATGGTGTACCTTTAGACATAATCTCTGACCGTGATGGACGTTTTAATTCGCGTCTTTGGCAAACATTTCAGTCCGCTATGGGTTCGCACTTAAATCTTAGCACGACCTTTCATCCTCAGACGGATGGACACACCGAACATACTATTCAAACCCTTGAGGACATGCTCCGTTCTTGCGTCATCGACTTTGGTGGTAACTGGGATGTACATTTACCATTGATAGAATTCTCGTACAACAATAGCTACCATTCCAATATTCAGATGGCTCCTTTCGAAGCTTTATATGGGCGAAAATGTCGATATCCTCTCAGCTGGCATGAGGTTGGGGAAAAGCAGTTCACTGGCCCTGAGATTGTTCAAGAGACAATGGATAAGATTCTTCAGATCCGTGATAACTTGATCAAGGCTAGGAGCAGACAAAAGAGCTATGCTGATAACAGGCGGAAGCCTTTGGAGTTTGTTATTGGTGACCGAGTTTTACTCAAGGTATTTCCCTGGAAGGGAGTAGTTCGTTTTGGGAAGAAGGGAAAGCTTGTTCCTCACTATGTGGGTCCTTTCGTGATACTTGAAAGGATTGGCAAGGTAGCATACAAACTCGACTTGCCACAAGAGCTAAACAACGTGCATCCAGTGTTCCACGTATCTAACCTACGTAAATGCCTAGCCGACGAGGGACTGCAGGTTCCTCTTGAAGACTTGCAAATAAACGAAGTTGTTCAGTTTGTGGAGAAACCGGTCGAAATCATGGATCAAACAGTCAAACGTCTGAGGCGCAGCAAAATTCCCATTGTTAAGGTTTGATGGGAAGGAAAGCGTGGCGCCGAATTCACTTGGGAATTGAAAAGTGATATGAAGGCCAAGTACCCGCATCTCTTCAAACAGTCTTCTTCTAAGATTTCGGGGACGAAATCTCCTAAAGGAGGGGAGACTGTAACGCCCAGCGTCCCTAAACTTTAGACACTTGGCAAGAACAGACCCTGAACTTCTAATTTGTTGTCAATTTTGGTCCCTGTAGTTTTATGGAGTTGATGTTTGACACTTTTGGTATGAATCTTGTTGATACTTGATGCTTGACACTATGATGCTTGACTCTTTATTCTAAATGCTTGGTTCTTGACACTTGAACTACGAGACTTGACACTAAATCTAGATACTTGACTCTTGATGATTAAACTATATACTTGATTCATATGATTCTTGATACTTGGACTCTTGATTCTTGATGCTTGAGAAACAGTGATTCTTGACCCTTGAGACTTAAATTGGTGCTTGACCCCTTAGACTCGTGAAACTTGATTCTTTGTTGAACGAGAGACTGGAGCCTTGTCACTGCCGGAACCTATGAAACTTGGAAACTTTTGGGTTGTAATGTAATCTAGATACTTTACATAAACTATACGCAACGCAACGCCTAACCTAATGCGTAAAACGAATCAAAATCAGGAACGCGGAAAAGATGGATTGGCCAGAGTGGCCGTCCGATCGGATGACCGTCCGATCGGATGACCACCCGAACGAGTGATCACCCTATTCATCTTACACCGCCTTAGCTCCCTTCCTCGCTATAAATAGACCTGTCACATCACCATTTTGAGTGATGTGATAGCTCTGTTCGACCAGGCACACACACTCTTCATTTTCTTCCTATTCTTGCTGATTTCGGTACGTTTTAGACTAGATTCTTGTACTTTCTTGCTTTACACATCATTCTCTACGTGATTCCCACTTGAAATCACACTTCTCACTGTGAAATCTCTCGGATCTGAGTTCTTGAGGGTGATGTCATCATGTAGGTTTGTACAAACTAACATGTGACGTCATTCTAAGCAAGATCTATCTCAGATCTAAGATGATTCATGCGTTTTTACACTAAATCTATGATAAACCTATACTTTTCATATAAAACTTGGGTTATTTTTTATCTTTTCATCAACTTTTGCCTTATTTTGGTAGAAACCGGATCTAAACAGGCTGTGGACTTGATGCATAGTCCAAAGTCGGCTTGGATCTGAGTCATACCAGAGAAGACGAGCATGAGACGGATCCTGACATAATTTCGTTAAGGACAGGCGACTGATTGGACAGGGGTGATTCCCACCCGATCAGGACGGCCTTATGCTAACGAGTTACTGTCGTCAAAGTATGTGTCGTGCCGTCACCATTAAGCTAGAAACTTAGAGATTTTTCAAATTAATAAACAAGAACAAGGGTCGCCCGATCGAACGGCAACCCGATCGGACATCCACGCTCTCGGGTGACACTTGCCTTCTGTCTTGAAACTTTCAACACCTTGTAAACAAACAAAACTTGGAAGTCTAATGGAATGGCAACCCGATCGGACAGCCGTCCTATCGAGCAGCCATCCGATTGGATAATCAGGATACCTACACTCGGGTCGAGCTACAATCCGATCGGATAGCCATCCGATCGGACAGCCACCCCCTTTCACTTATGCTTTCCACGCAAGTGGCAGCCCGATCGGATGGCCATCCGATCGGGCAGCCATCTGTCTATTCACAACTAAGTCATCCGGCCGACTGGCACTCCGATCGGATAGACATCCGATCGTACAGCCATCCGATCCAGTGACATGGTTGGGCACTTTACTCAATCTCGTTACTCTGCTCGACTCTTATCCTATTGTAATCTAATCAAGCTAAGTCTAAAAAGAGCTCCCTTTGATCCAATAACATTTGCGACTGTTAAGCAATCACTGTGAGTATACTCGATCTCCTTTTACTTTAAACTTTTGGGGTGTAACATGTATTCTATGAAACTTAAACTTGAATCTTGAAACCCATACTCTATCCTATATGAAACTTGTGATTCTTGATTCTTTGTGCTGTGTGACATTTAATCCAGAGTGTGTAGTTCCGCCTTAACAATAGTAGCGCTATAGGAGATGCAACTCTCGGGGGGGGGGGGGGTATTGTTAGGAGGATTCTAGTTTACCTTGAGTCTTGGGTAAACACTTAAGCATCGGGATACTTGGGCTATCATTGCGTGGACTGCGACACTAGCACGGCTGAAACTATTTATTGTTTACACTGAGGATATGAGTTGTTTTAATCTATTATTCTATTGTCAAACTTGTATACTCGCCAATATTTTCGTATTGATATTTTAATGCATGTTGCAGGATGATAGGATGCTTGGAATGCATGGAATTCAGCTAGGAGATGCTTAGAAACGTCGCCTAGATAATATTAGTCTTTGAACAATTTGAACAATTTATGACTTGTTTGTAATGTGATACTCGTGATGACGTTTGCATGAAATCAATTAATCTTTATTGAAACAATAGTGTTATGGAATTCTCATGAGCAATCTGAACGCTTAGTGCTCGTGCCCCGATGTTTCCGCCATCGGTTGGGGTGTGACAATCTAAACCTCCAACAATCACTGAGGCTATCGACTTAAGTGTGGTGCTCACTGAAGAAACGATTAGACTAGGAAAATTTTCCATTTCAGAAGAGAAAAAGGAGACTCATGTAGAGCCATCTGGAGATAACAAGAGAAAGTTCACAAATTTCAAGAAGGGTACTCGGGTGAACAGCAAGAACAGGGCCAAAAATGGAAAAGAGTACATGGGTATCCTACCTAAGTGCGACAATTGTCGACGTTATCATATCGGGCGATGCAGATATGGAAAATGTGAAAATTGTGGCAAAGTGGGGCATGTCAAGGAAACTTGTAGGCAAGGTACTGGACATAGTAATGGAGGCCAATATGGTAGCAAGAATCACGAAGGAAACAACGACAACAACAACTTTCAAGACAGGAAGAGTATCGAGCAAAAACGTACTGAAGGTTGTCTTAACTATGGAAGCAAGAAGCATTTCAGAAAATATTGCCCTAAAAACAATCAGGCACAAGGATGAAAGCTCAATAGCGGAGCTAGGGGAACACACCAGGATCCAAGCATAGACATCGGTACGTCCCATATTAGTCAACATTATGCATCTGTGCTGCTAGATACCGTTGCCAATTTTAGCTTCGCATCTCTAGAGTTTAAGTGTACACTTGGTTTAGTAGCAAGTAAGTTAGATAAACTGTACTCGATAGAACTAGCTAAAGGGAAGCTTCGACGTGGTAATTGGGATGGATTGGTTTTCAAGCAATCGAGCGGAGATTGTTATCCGCATCCCGATGGCGAACGAAGAAACGATCGTGATTCATGAAGCAGGATACGCCCCTATGGATTATCAGTTGTTTAAAGGCATGGAGGTTTTTTTCGCAAAGGATGCAACGCCTTCTTGGCTCATGTCGTGGACAAGAAGCCGAAGAAGCTAAGCTCGAGGACATCCTAGTGGTAAGGGAATATCCTGAAGTCTTCCCCAAAGACTTGTCAGGATTACCTCCTCAACGCAAGTCGACTTCCACATTGGCTAGGTACCAGGCGCCGCGCCTATAGCCAAGGCACCCTATCGACTTGCACTTCCTGAGATACAAGATTTGTCAACGCAACTTCAGAAGTTGCCAGTTTGGGAAATTATAAGGCAAGCTTTTTGCCCTAAAGAGTTTCAGTACTGTTCGTCAAGGAGAAGGACGATGATGCTCAAATGAGCATCAGCTCCCAGGAGCCGAACAAGCTAACCAACAAGGGACGGTAACTCTTGCTGAGGATTAACGAATTATTTATTTAACTAACTGTGAGGATCCAACTACTATTCTAAGATTGATCGTTGATCTAGTATCATTAGTTGTGAATTCAGGAAGAAAGTATACTGAAGTATAGTGAGCCGACAACTTGTTTTGAACCTACACTAATATTGTGTGTTTTCTACACGGTGCACGAAACAGTTATACACAGAGTACAAAACTTTGAGAACCTAGAAAACATGTACTTAGGACCTTTGGGAACTGAGGTCAAAACTCATTAAAAGTTATCACATGGAAACTATGTCTATTAACTAGAGCAAACCCCATATTTCTGACATATATACTATTTCAGTTAACCAAACAGATAAAGCACTCCTATTTCTATTGAAATTTCCATTTTTGCTTCTAACAAGTAGAATTTTGCATCTCTACTTCTCCTAATGATGGTTGCATCATAACAGTTTTCTTCATTAAAGCAAACATTTCTTTCCTCGATACTTGATCATTCCTTCATTATAGCGAATACTCATTATTTCATTCCTTGGAATTCATATGTCACACATGCACCATTTGATATGCATGTGGTTTCGTTTCGAAAAAAAAGCGTTTCGTCAAAGTTCAAATATTAATTGCTAAAGCTAATTCTCGATTTCTGATTCGAATGACCTACATTGTTGTAATTGTTGGCTCCTTTGCTATCGAGTCAACACACTTTCTTGAAACTTCTCTACTTTCAAGTTACATTCATGGTTTATCTTTGTAACCATGCCAAGATTCCTTTGTCGATACATACGTTTATTGTCAGGTTATGCTGAAACCAAGTTCAATTGCTTGAACTTGTCCATTTCACATATTCAATTCAAGACGCCATATGATGTATTAAGGGCATCATATTCAAATTTACTCTTGCAAAGGTTCTTTTGTTTCGAGTCGTAGTAGACTTGTTTGGTCTACGACTCCACTAAATCTTTTGTTGGTTGCATCACCTTGTGGTGATGCGTTCGCTAAGATTGAAGCTTGCGCTAATTTGGTTACGCACCTCATACACGGATTTAATTGTTTATTTATTGACTTGCTCTAAATACGTTTTGTTTATCACGATTAAAATGGTCTCAACACAGTTGTGCGTTAAGACAATGGTACATAGATTCATTTCATATCACGGTGTACCTCCTAACGATTCCTCCATTGTCGATCGAATGCCTTGCGGTACTTATTACTTTTTCATCTTCGATAGGAAACAACGGCTCTTTGATGTTCTATATTCAATTGAAAGGTCCTACTACGCCATTTGAATCAAATCCTCAGGATTGTTTCATTACACTTTCATTTTATCTCAAGCACGGTGAACTTGTTTGGTCACCGCTATTATTGAAAAATGTGAATTACGACACCTTGTGGTGTCAATACAAACTTGTAGCCTGTGCTAATCATGATCAACCGTTTCACACAAAACTACACATACTTTTGATTAACTTGTCATTTAAACATTCTTAATGCAACTATGTATTAAGACAATGACACACCAGGTTCGATTGTATTTCATTTCGGTGTATTTTCGCAATTCAAGAATGCCAACACACTAATCTTAACCATTTATTTACTCAAAAGTTGACAGATCATTTTCGTGTTACTATTATATTCGGGTTGTCGATTTTGAGTTCATAAAACGGATGCTATTATTTCTGAAAACTCATTAGCATATTGTGATCAATTGTTTGAAAATCCATTGGTCAAAACTCCTTTGTTGCACCCCTGTTAACCAAGTTACACTAGATTATACATCTATACATATCGTGTCCTTTGACATCAAACGCTAGAACACATACCTTTTAACTGCTGGGATCTGATTGTTGTAATATATCCTTGGATTCACCTGATGTGAATAAGATTTGATTCGGTTTTGTGGTTATCTACCTTAGTATTATTCATATATATACACGCATAATGTAACCCTAACGAGTTAAGGTAGTATAAATTTCGATGACGAAATTTTCTTAACAGGGGGAGAATGTGATAACTGTCAAATTTGCATGCATCCGTACAATTAATTAGACAATAATTAATGATTAATGACTGTGCTGAGATACAATTTATTTACTTGAATTGCTTCTGATTATTACCATATACATACATGTGCATCATATATTGCTCAAAGTCATGTCATTATTGCATCAGAACTTCGTTGACTCAAAAGATGCACGAAACACAGTAAGAACAGTTATCCGGAAAAACCAACAAAAAAATGCTGACAGAGTTCAGTAGATAGACAGACATTGTATTGAGACACAGAATGAGCCAGAAACCAAGTATTGCACTAGTATAGTGTGTAGGAAAGTAAGGATCATAAAACTGCCTTCCTAGAGATAATTTAAGTGCCGGAAAGTGCCTAAAAACTCTCATACACTACGGTATTCAGCAAATTCAGCATTTAAACAAACTAATATCATGCAGAAAAATGGTTAAATGGTCCAGGATGCTTTCCAAAGTATCGGGAATCAAAATTGTCATAAAAGGTAACATAAAGTACACTAAACTGCATAGTTTAGCACCTTAACAAACCGGAAACCAACCGAACAACCGGACACTACCCGAAATACAAAATTTTCACTAGAAGCATTGTTTTAACATTACCAAGCTAGTTATGATCACCGAACATCATATTACATCATAAAATCCCTAAACACATTAAACACTAACTAATACACTTAACATCTAACTAGAAAGTGTAACTAGTAATTAAAACACAACTATGACCCCCCCCCCCCCATGTGTGGACGGGTCCAACATGGACCCCATAACTAGATTTTATTAGATATGTTGGGGTAAATTGGAACATTATAACCTAGAGGTAAAAACTTGTTGGAAGATATTTCTTATAAACCACAAGGTTTCATCACTACTCATTTTCACTTCAAACCAACATCACCACTCTCCTCCTTCTTCCCCCATAGCTACGACCAAACACTTCCACCCACTATCATCCTTTTTCAATCACTTTCCATATATTTTAAGGTGATAATATGGTGTAAGAAGCAAAGTTAGGAAGTGTGGGAGCATAAGAAGTTGAAGGACCTTCTTCATTTGCTTTTATCCACTCTATTTCTTCTCTCGATCATCCCTAGCCTTGAGCTAGTGGTAAGAATGCTAATCTTTCCATTTTACTTCTATTTTTGGTGGTTAAAATATATTACATAAAGTTAATCTTGAAGAACACTAAAGATCTTGAGAAGTAAACATGAACATAAGCTTAAATCTTAGAGAAATCAGGTTGTTTATGTATTGATTTGCTTGATTGATTATTGTTTGCTTATGTAAATGATGTAGATCATCATATGATCTTGCTAGATCATGATTAAAAACATAATCTAGCAAGATGAGAGGATGAACATGTTAGAGATTCATAAATCATTCTCACACAAAGCATGAACTTGAAAGAATATATTGTTTTCTTGTAAAATAATGATTAGAATAAGATGTAAGTCTTGTAGATCTAAAGATTTATGGAGGATTTCTAAAGAAACCAAGCTAAAAATATAAGTTTTGCTAAAACTTGGTTCTTACATAAACAAATCTTATTTTTAGTGGTTAAACAAGTGAAGAAACACTTGTGTAACAAGAAGAATACATAAAGAAATATTTTTGAAAAATATGATTACAAGTTGTAAACATCTAAATCATTCAAGAATGATGTTTTTATATAAACAACCACACTTTAAAGGGTAACTAAACTTACTAAACACACTACCAAGTTACTACAAATTTTTACAAATATTGAAGTTCATGAAGTAGTGAAATATGCATGATTTAGGCAAGATTGGTAAGTAAAGGTTGTTTGTTGATAATTGTAAATTGATTGTGATGATTTTTACAAAATAAAATGATATGCTAGAAAGCATGGAAACCTCCATTTTTAGGGGAAACTATGGCAAAATTTTCTAAAAATATTAACACTTAGAAAAATATTTTAAACAAATATTTACAAGTGTATTTTGAACCATGAGTTTTCCATATAAACTTGGCCATAAATTTTGTTACAAAAATATAAGTGTTGGAGGTTGGTCTTTATAAATAAAAGTGGCTAAATATATATATTTAGAATATGTATACATTGAAGACACACATGTGTGATTACTTGTATATTATGTGTATTAGTTATATTATTTTGGTGCTTGAAATAATATATCTCATCAAAATACCAAAAATTACAATCCAAAATATTACCAAAATTCCTAGGAATAAATATACAAAGAATACCCAAAATACCGGTAGAACCGAACAAAGGAATATAACTCACAAAATATTCCGGAAATATTATTCACGTGTATATTTTGGTAAATAATATTTTGTACATCAAGGGAATGAAAATGGGATTTTCATGATTACAACAAGAATATATCATATTGTGACAAGGGAAAAATATATTATTTTTGGTATGTATGAATATATATTTTTCTTGAAATTCTTAGAAGATATATTATTTTTAAGAAATATATATTTTCTTACACACACACAAAATACAATATTTGAGGTGAAAGATATATTTTCTCAAATAAATATGAAGTATGTCATTTTTGGAGAAAATGAGTTTATATATTTTCTAAGATAAGCATGAAAATATATCAATTTTTTTTAAACTTATGAGAAAATACAAATGTTTTTGCCAAAAGAAAAATTATAAATAATTTTTCTAAATAATATATTACAATATATATTTTGGAAATATATATTGGTGGACTTTTATTAAAGATAATATTCTAATTAATATGAAATTAAGTATAAAATACTTAATGAATACAATAAAAATATGTATCCTCGTACGTATAAACACACACCGGAATACGACCCTAATACATGGCAAGACTATACAAGTGAAAGATACCCCATCCTTGGGAAGAATATACAAGTATAAATACTTGGGAAGTATTAAGTTGATACATATTGTTTTAACAATTATTCCAAAATTTAATAAATATAATTTAAGTTAAAATATTTATTATTTTGACAAATAATTATATAACTTGGAATAATGATGAAAACACTTGGAAACGTAACTCAAAGGCACTAATTAATACTAAGTCAAGGCACGACCCGCTCGTCTAATTAGACCACAGTACATTGTAGGTAGTCGTGTACGCCAGAGGAAACTTTGAGTTACAAGCGGATTCGAAGAACGCAAAACAGTGAGTTCATGTCCCCATTTTCTTTAAACTGTTTTGTTTTATAACTTCGGGGGTGAAGTACATTTTACAAAATGATTACAAACAATTACAATTGGTATGGTTAGCTTTGGAAAGTACAGTAGATCAGGTGAATGGGTAGGCGCACTCTTAAGGTCATTAATCCTCGTAGTAGGACCGAGGGACAAGAGTGATAGATCTATTTGGGTGTAGCGAGCCCCACCCATGCGCCCGCCGAATGAGCCATGTGGTGACTATGTCTTACAGCCGGAAACCCGGTGCGAAATTTGCTAGGTTTGAGTCTTCCTGCACCTTGTCACGTATATTAATGTATTAGCTACACATTAATTGATATGTTTCCTTGTTGCTTTCATACCGGATTTCAATTACATGCAAACATACTTACAAAGGTTTCAAGGGTTTATTCACAAACACACACATGAACTCGCTCAACTTTTGTTGATGTTTTCAAACTACATGTATTTCAGGAAACTAAGTATGGATCTGGCGGGCGTTAAAGTTTCAAGTGTTGTCTGGATTAAAAGATGTCATCTGGTGTCGAATGGCTTAGAGTGTGTATCTTATCTTGGATAGGTTACATGTTTCAAAGCTTGGTTATCATTAGTGTCTTTTGAAAAAGTCCTTATGGAACTTAAAACATGTTGGCGTTGTATTCTGAATATGAAGTTTGTGTTATTGGGGTTAAACCAATGTTGTTGTAATGTTTCAAATCTTAATCAATGGATGAACATCTTGGATTTATCATATAGTTGTTTGTTATGGTTGAATGCAATGATATTAAGCAAGTCACACCAAATCACACTTCCGAAAAAGTCAGGGTGTGACAGCAGAAGTTAAACTATTTGAAGGTAAAGGTTGACTTAGGTGGGTGTCACAACCCCCGACCACACCTTGGACGGGAGTCGTGAGCAATTACAAGTGGTACCGATGTTTATTAAATTTGCAGCGGAAAATATCATCAGGACCGTAGTTCGGAAATCTTTCAAAGTTTGAACACCAAAGATTAATATTAAACAAATGGGATAAAACCCATATTACAATCAACTGTTTCTATAGGGATAAACCCTAATTGATAAAACACAAATTTCTTCTTTTATTCAGGTAGTCATAGCCACTTTATTTAATCCTTCAGTGCTTCATAGCAGACTTCTTTTACCTTCGAGTAAGTTACCTGAAACGCGTTTGGAAAACATTTTATCAGCGAAAAATACTGGTGAGTTCATTTATTTGTATAAAAAGACACATTGTTATAATTTACAGCATCAAGAGTTTTTACATTTGTTTATATCTATCAAATACTCAATCAGTATTTGTCACACGGTGGCAGTTCCGATGTGACGGTGGTCATATCACTCATTGGCTAACCTTCGTCCAATAGTGAAGATTATCAAGTAGTGTATACAAAACCCCACATACCGGCAGTAATTTCAGAATACAAAAACTTAATCACTGTAAGTATAACTGAAAAACATTTAAGGTTTGCAAAGCATTTGGTAAAAAGAAAGAATGACTCACTTTGTAGATTTAGGGTTTTAGATTTAGCTTCTTGGTACTAATCCTGGGTTCCTAATAAAAACACAATGCAAAACGCATTAGTGCATCAACTCAAATCATACTTTGACGATACATCACGAGATCGAAGCCCCAACGTAGTTAACAAAGTATAGCCTTATCCAGACAACACTTTGACATCCGTTGCTGGGTTTCAGATCGATTGGACAGGGTATCGAATTAGTGATCCGGGTTAAAACACTTACAACGGGGCAGAGTTTCACAGTTTAGGGGTATAGTGCAAAGAAACGCAGAACGAGAGGAGAGAGTTAGTGAAAATAACGTCGAACTGTTGTAGAAACTTCAGTCCCCCAAGATGCTGCATTTATAACCCCACCTGGGCTCCCCTAGCGCGTCGCAGAGGGGTCAGGGGGATCCCCCGCATGTCGCGGCCCACACCCACTAAGGCTAGGGGTAAATGCATAATTTTATTTTGAACTGGGGGCAAAAACGTAATTTTAAACTGATAGCAAAATCGTAATTTTAAAGCGGTGATAAAATCGTAAATTGATTGGACAAATGGGAGAGTGCCAGGCAGCTGCCTGACACTATTCCCCTATCTTGTGTTGCTGCCTGACACTATTCCCCATCTGTGTTTGTAGTTATAGGTAATAAGATATTAAAAACACAACATTTTTTTATAATACTGCTTCAAAAATAAGGGTGGATGGTATCATTCAATCACTTTAGGGTGTTTGAATCATTCTCTACCCAATGATATCATGTCATGTCAAGTCCCAGTTCCACTACTCATTTTGCACCCACCATTAAACCTCCTCTCTCCTCCTTCCCTCCTCTTCCCCGTAGCGGTGAGTATACACCAAAATCACCACTCCCCACTCACCGATTTAAAGCCAGCGATCATTTACCGCTGGACAAACAAACTCCCCGAACCAACTCCCTGACGTCATACCGAGTACCCAAATATATAATAAGATATTATAAATGCAACATTTTGATAATAGTGCTTCAAAAGTAACGTGTCATGCCAACAGTCCCCTTCTCACGTTGTCCCACGTGATAGTTAAAAAAGGTTATTTGCATATTTCACTTTTTTTTTCTCCTCCATTTTCTTCGGCTTGATTAAAAAAAAGATGTGAAATGTACTTGTTGAAGTTCGTATCATGTAGGTTTCTCAGGTAATAGACACCGTATAAATTTATTATACCTTTAAAAAACAAATATATATAATTTTAAGCTATCTAAAAAAACATGAATGCATGTAATATTTATAGTAGAGAAAAATGCTCGGATAGTCCTTGTGGTTTGCTCATTTTTCACCTTTAGTCCCTAACTTTCTAAAATTACAGATATAGTCTCCAACTTTTGTAATTTCGTTCCCGGATAGTCATTAGCACGGATGAGAGTTAGTTTTCTCAGTTAAGTTGGTGTAAAATGACAATAATGCCCTTAGTATTAAAAGAAATTAACAAATAATAAAACATTAAAAGATTAAAATGGTGATCCTCTGCTTCATGAGTTCATGAAATGGTTACTTCTTAAGGTTTCTTCGCCTGTTTTTGAAATGGTGAGGAGTTGGGTAATGCAAGGCAATCTTCAAGATTTACACTATGAGTTCTTCGTACTCGAACAATCTGTCAAACCAGAGTTATTATGGAAAGAAGGTTATCAAATTAATTATCGTCTTTGGCTGGGCGGGAGGGAAACATGCTTGTGTGGATCTCACAGGAGTCTCCCCTTAGCTGGTTTAAGGGAAAGCGGGTTTGTAGCAGGACAAGCTATAAGGAAAGCAGAATCAAAAAAGGTCGATAAACACGCTAAAGCATGTGCTGATAACCAACATGCATTTGTCCCTTTCGCCTTCGACACCTTTGGCTCCCTAGCTCCAGAAGCTATCCGTTTGTTGACTAGGGTCCAAAAGGTTGTCCACAGCAGTTGCTCATCAACAGGGGGCAAGGGTTTGTCTTTAATAGGCTAGGATTTGCTATTCAGAAAGGGGTAGCGGCGCAGCTTGTTGCTCGCTTACCTGCGATATTGATGTAAAGTGCACTTAGTTTAAATATAATTAAAATTAAAAAAAAATTACCATACATATCCGCAATTAGGTCATCAATCCCCAATTTCCCATTGATTTTATAACTATTGTTACCAGATACAAAACCACTACTGTTGGAATAATTCAATTGTTTAACATCATCTCCTACCACAGGTATATCCGATTTCTCATCCTGCTCCTCATCATCTCCAAAAAGTGATAGCGGCAAAGCTCCTTGAATCTTCTCCCACTTAGGTTGTGTCTACGGCGGTTGCGGTGGTGACAGATCATCGAGGTAGAGAACCAATCATGTAGATCTGCTATATAGTTCCACTCAAGCAATCATGTAGATCTGCTTTAGTCCCGTGTCTCTCTCTCTCCACGAGATGGTGGTGAAGGGTGGTGAGGGTGGGGAAGATGAAGTGTTGGTGGTGGTTTGATCTTGCACACAAAAATGAGAAAGAGGAAGAGAGAAAGGGGAGAGGGGTTGAGGGATATGAAGAAGAAGAAGGTATAGAGGTTGATATGATGAAGCCCATTTGTAACTTTAAATAATAACAAATTAGATTTTTGTAATGTTTTAATTTTTTTAATAGTGGGGACACTTTGGTCATTTCACACCCACTTAACACTAAAAACTAACCCCTATCTGTGCCAGGGACTATCCGGGAATGAAAATTGAAAAGTTGGGGACTATAGAGGTAATTTTAGAAAGTTAGGGACTAAAGATTAAAAAAGAGCAAACCACAGGGACTATTCGGGCATTTAACTCTTTATAGTATTGTGGTGTACCGTGACAAAAATGCTCTAAGGTATCGCACGTTGTTTTCTCGGCCATCTTAAAATACTCATCGTTGATGTCGGTCGTGTTTCCATACGCAAGGACTCGTAGCGCTGAAGTACACTTTTGAATGCCGGTAAATCCAAGCATCCCTCTCGCATCCGCTTTTTGTTTAAAATAATCAAACTTGTTTTCCAAGTCTCCAGCAATGCGTAGAACAAACGTTTACTCATCCGGAAAAAAACGTCTAAAAACGTTTGAGTTTGGTTAAGTAGGCGCTTCATCGAAGTAATGTTTTATCAATCGATCAACGTCAGTCTCGTTAAATATATTCTCTTGGCAAAATTTCACCGACTAGAATGTTTCATATACCGCGCCGCGAGTTCGCACGCACTCGTAACCTCCTCTTGCTCGCCCTCCTCATCGGTCGACTCACCCTCATCGGCTAAGAACTATTTATAATAAAAATTGGCAACATGTGACGAGGACGTGGCGGAATCCATTTTTATAAAAAAAATGGTGTATAGTTTGGGTTTGTTATTGAAGATTTTGGTTTATGGTTTGTAGAAAATGGAGTGTAAGAGTTTGTACACACAGATATATGTGTGTGTGAGAAATAAGAAAAAAAATATAGTCGTTTCTTGACCGTTGCCAGCAGTCTGATTGGCCAAAACAAAATCGACCCAACGTTTTATTTTACACGCCCTAACTTTTTTTTTTGGAAAACACACCCATGGGGTCATGGGGGCGGTGGTGTGGTCGTGTTTGAGCCTTTTTTGCCCTCCACGCTATTTCATGTAACCACTACAGGTGGTCTAAAATAAAATAATAATACATAAAAGGTAAAAAAGATGTAACAAAATCAACTCAATACAACAATATTTTCATAAACTGTTAGATTATTGAACTAGTAGCTTTAACTAGTCTGTCAGTTTGACTAATTAGACTGGTTTTAAAAACCGAATGTTAATATAAATATATTAAAATATATATATATAACTAGTGGTGGTCACATGATTTTTTTTACTTAGATCGGATTTCTTGATGCTCGAAGGTCTCTTGAGTCAATGTTCGAATTTTCGATTCGAGTTGAGTTAGGTCACATTTAATAACGATCATATGTCTTTGTAATAGGTAAAACTAACAGCTAAAATGAGGGAGTGGTTAGAAGAGCGCAATATATGTTACATGTTTTAATACTACTTTATATGTTTTGATGTAGTTTTACAATGTTAACAAAATAATAATTATTACATAAATAAAATGTAAAGTCTGAAGTAATATATGAAGAATATCTATATCTATAATACTATATAATAGATCTCCCATGTACAAAAAAGTATTTTTCTTTAAAATTTTAAGATGGGATACCAAAAGCCAAGTTAAAAACTATAACTTTTGACAATTCCTTTCCCTTTCTACCCTCCTCTCCCTTCAACACCACAGTCGATTACACAACCCCTCTCTTCATGAATTAGCCATTAATATCATTAATCTGCCATTTGAATGCAGAATTCTAGGGGTGGCAAAATGGGTGGGTTGGGTAGGTTTGGGTAATGGGTTAGGATGGGCATGGGTTAGAATGGGTTTGGGTTAAGATGGGTTTATTAAGAGATGGGTTAGAATAGGTTTAGGTCAAGATGGGTTTTTGTCAAAAAATTCAAAAAAAATCAAAAAAAATCAAAAAATAAAAAAAATAAAAAAAAATAAAATAAATAAAAAAAATAAAAAAAAATTCAAAAAAATTCAAAAAAAAATTCAAAAAATTCAAAAAAATTCCAAAAAATTCAAAAAAAATCAAAAAATTCAAAAAAAATCAAAAAATTCAAAAAAAATCAAAAAAATAAAAAAATTTCAAAAAAAATCAAAAAATTCAAAAAAAATTCAAAAAAATAAAACATATATTAACCCAGATGGTTCCAGATCACCACCCAAAAGTTTTAATAATATTATACCACATACCCGATGTCATAGTCTTGTTCCATTTGATTCTGAAGCTCTTCAGCCTGCCAGTAATAGTATTCATAAATTAATCTATCCATCAAAGGGCCTCTATATGTGCATCAAAAATAATAAAAAAAATAACTACCTCTTCTTCATCAATATCATCCTCATCATCAGGCACTTGTGGAGGACTAAAAAAGTTGAAGAAACTCACATTTTTCAGTCTTAGTGATAGGTTTAGCATTTTTTGATCCCTTCTTTGGCTTCTTCTTTAATATCTTTTGTGTCAAGCATTTCCCTGGTAGCCATTCATAATCTGTCCTGTAAAGTACCAACCATAACATGAACTTAAGATTGTACCATCGTCTAATTACAATAAAACCTGTAAAAATCAGGCACACCCTTATCTGAAATAAGGTTTTAAATAAAAAATTATGTTCTTTACTTCTTTTACAGATAAAAGAAATGAACACAAAAGCAGGGTAAAATCATACAGAAAGTATATTACCTTCAGCATTGTCAGTTGCAGCTTCATCCTTTAAATCATCAACTTCAACAACACCATTAACTATATCATATCTCTGCAGTTTCAGAACATAAAAATTTGGCACGCCCCAAACATCAACTTCAACAACACCATTAACTATATCATATCTCTGCAGTTTCAGAACATAAAAATGACACCAAAACCCCGAGCAACAAATGAGTATGAGACATTACATCGAGCATATGCAATGCATCTCAAACCACAAATATTCATCCCCATCTTATATGCATATAATAAAAACATACAGATATCGAAAACGATGTTGATGAAAAGAAGGCGGGAAAATCAAATTCACTGATAAAGTTACAATAACACAACCATACACTAATCTACATCTACATTTCACTATAAAGTATATTGCTTTTAACGTCATACCCATCTAACAAATTCTACTGAGACATTTTATCGAACACATGGAGCGCGTCTCAAATGACCCAACAAATAAAAAAGATTCAATCCCACATCACAGAATTCATGCTTATATCTATAAAACACATAAATACTATGAATAATCTACATATTACAATCAGAAGTGCAATAATCATCTATAATCGTTAAAATTAACACACAACTGAAATTACTACTGACACTAAATCTACAAAAAAAAAAAACAATGCGAAATTGCAATTAGATTTACCTGATTCAAAACAAATTGATAGAAGTATTGAATCTGCAACAATATAAGGAAAAATTAGATTGATAAATTGATTGTTATAATCATTAACGAACTGCTTACAGCTTACGTTTAATCGCAAAACAATAAAAGAGACGGTTACATGTTCAATAATCGAACGTAGATACAGCTTCTCACCGGTCTCCGACGACCAGATATGTGGCAGAATTACTCTAGGGCTTCGATTGTGAAAGATTCTTCGGAGACTGGATCTGAGGAAGACTTCAACTGTGGATTTAATGGTGGAAGTGATCTCCGGCGATGCGTGTATTAGGGTGTTAAAGAGTAAAAACCCATTGTGCCCATCTTAAAATTTGGATGGGTATTTTAAAACCCATTCTAACCCATCTTAACTAAATCCCCAGCCCATTCTAACTTATTTACTTTTTAAAAAAGGCCCAAAATAACCCAAAATATCATGTTTGGGTTTTTATTGCCACCCCTACAGAATTCCAATCGACGTTCCCAATCCCCCAACCGACGAATCACAATCGTTCCCGTTTGCCCTTCCCATTAAAGACCTTCCCATTAAAGAGAGGTAAACGGGAGTGAGAGATATAGGGATCGGCTGGTGGTTTCTTTCGATCAATCGATCGCTTGTGACCACTTCCAATTTGGCACGCCGATCCTCACTTCTTATTAATTCAGGTAATTTTGTTCCATTTTTTCCATCGTTTTACTGTTAATTTTCTATTTAAGTTAGTAGTTTAGTCTAAATTTGAGTCATCATGTATTTGATCTATCAATTTCATGTTTTATTTCTATCTCTAGAATTGATTTCATGTTTGAAATTAAGTGAAACCGAAGATAATTGAGCTTTATTATGTTTTTTTATTGTGTTTCAGTAGTAACCAAATATTAGAGCTTTTGTGATTCTGATTATGTGAAGTTTAATTAGGGTTTTGATATGATATGGTTCATTGATTTGATATCGTCTTTGTGTTGAACAGTGAAATTAGGGTAAGTTGATATAGAAACATGAACTTTAAGAATGTCAGTAATCAGCCGGCAACAACGGTTCTCGGTCCGAATTCCATCTAGCAAGGGGTGGGCAGTACACACAACGACTGTGCATAAATAAACATCGTTGTATGAACGTGCATGATGTGTATGGTGTACTAAGTTTTATATTAGTATTTGTGTTGCAGTCTATAAAATGGTTGATGCCGAGGATAACCAGCATCTTTTTAATTCTTTCCAAATTCCGATTATTTCTCTGGTTCCAGCTCCATAAGGTAAATGAAGAATAGAAGATTAGAATTCCTAATATAGAAAACGCTATACAAAAGGCTGAGGTTTGTTGGAAACTTGGCTTTAAATGTAATAAAAAGCTTACCTTTGTTTTTTTAAATGACTCCAGAAAACGCTCTACAAAAGGTTGAGGTTTGTTGGAAACTTGGCTTTAAATGTAATAAAAAGGTTACCTTTGTTTTTTTAAATGACTCCAATATTTCTACAGGAAGAAAGAATCAGACTACGACTTCGCTACTCTAAAGATTTGGAGGAGGTATATAACATTCTAATGTTGATAGTTATATTTGTTTTCAACCAGCACACCTTCAATTATACATGTTTTGTTTACTCTCTTGCTTTTTTATATCGATTGTCGCATCAGGTCCATGATTCATGGCTTCCATCTTGGTTCGCAGTTCCTTTATTTCACTATCAGGTATATTTTCCATTTGTTCTGTTTATAAGATTATTGTGTCATGTTTCTTCTCTTAAAGATCGCAAAATGAGGTGCTAGTGCAGTGGTGGGTTGGATAACGGGTCAAAATGGGTTCAGGCTGAAACGGGTAGTTTTTTGCGCCGGGGTTTGAGTTGATACGAAACACTTTAATTCCTAACGGATGATTATGTGTTAAATATGAATACATTAATATATACTAATAGACTACTACAACACTAATCTAATCTTCTGAATGAAGTAGTTGTTTGAGGTTAACGCATCTGAATGAGGTTTGTGTTTACACATTTTCTCAATCTCTACTTTTAGTTTGTATATAACTTTTCAAGTTTACAGTTTCATTTTTAGTTATGTGTATATGCAGGTTTTTGGGGTCTTAGGGGAAAGAAGATCGACGCCATTGATTACTAGAACCAACTTCAGGTGATTTCTACCTCAATCCTTTTAACTGCTTGATTTTGGTAAATTGATAATTGATTTAGGGTGTGTAGCTGAATGGGCTATTGCCTAATGCAGGATCATTGGTAGATACTTTAGATTCTGAGTGCTGGTATTTTTCCAGGTTAGGCTCTGTTTATTTGTTGGATACAAATCATGTTTGAGCTAATTTTGTTGGATTTGTAGGCCAATGGAAATCATGTTACCGTAATGTCGACATCAGATCGTCCAGAAACCATCATCGAGTCATCACATTCTTTTTATTTACGTCTCGGGTAACGATTTTCCTTCATGCATGTTGATATTTAATGGTTGTTATATATGTTTTTTGGCATGATTTTGAGATTTAGAGGGTTGTAATTGTCAATTTCAAGTAGGCTGGGTATTGATTTGAGACCAAGAAATTCAACGCCTGTTGCTATTACGGTTTTAGGGTATGTCAATTATTATATAGGTTATTAATTTGTAACCGGTTATTCAACCAATTGACATATCGGTTTAGAGGCGCATGTTCAGACTGGGTCAATATGTAGAATAAATCAGTAATCGAAATTGTGTATTCAAAAGTCAAAAGTTTCCTAATGACCTCACGGCTATAAGCATTTCAAACCTGAAAGCTAAACACATTTAAATAGAGATATTAGTGAAGTAAGTAGATGTTAATAATACATTAATATTAATCATAAAACAAAGTTATGAAAGATCATGAACCATGTAAAAGGATTATTTGGTTAGCACTGCAGGCTTTTGGATTCAATTTGCATCTATTCCAATGTCCATGTGGATAACTAATATGTGGTGGAACTGTAAAATTGGAAGAAAAAACATATTATATTAAAATGCAAACAGTCTGAAAGTCACTAGATTCGGGAAATGATATATATCTTACTTGGTATACATCATATGCGGAGTTTAATATGAAAAGCGGTGGTGTTATGTGTTTCAACAAGTACTGTGGGAAGATGCGCTGTGAAACAAGTAACAATTGTCAAAATATTTTTCAAAATGTCAAGGGAATTGAAACGGAAGTGAGTGAAGACGCGCATTACTTGTTTCGGGTCACTGATAGAATGAGCTTGGGCCGAGCTCAAGCTTGAATTGGAACTTGTTTATTTAATTATTTTGTGTACTTTCATAATTTTTGTATCTGTTGATCTTTAGGTGAAGTAGTTACCATTCACAAAGCTAGCGAGTTGGAAACAAGGTTGACCACTTCATCAAAGTTGAACCAACTAGCCATTTTCACGGCTACATGGTGAATTCGGTAACCTGGGCGATCAAATGGCTGCCTATGGTCAACTCGGTAACCCGGGCGATTAACAAGCACCTTTCCTCAAAGTCCCACCAAGTTTTTTTCAAACTTTGCAATATCCCTTGGTGTAACTGTATTGACTTGTACATCATGTTTTAAATGTGGTGTATTTGTTTGAATGACAAATCTTTTTTTTGTAAGTTTTATTATTTTAGAAATATACCAATACGGTAATCTACCTTACGGGCATAGCAGATAGTAATTGTTGCGGGTAAGTTTATGATATATTCACGCCCTCGTACTATCGACTCCGCTGCAACGCGCGGGTCTCCCACTAGTGTAAATAAAAAAATTGGAATGAAAAAGGTTTGAAGATACGGTCCAACCATTGATCCACTTCAACCAGCTCAAAGTCCAAACCATAACCAGTCAGGTAAAATAAAGGCGCTTCAAGGCACTCAACCGGACCGGTTACATAGTGGCTTTTAACCCGATTCTAAAAAAAGGAGCATGACATTTATCTTCTTATTAAAAAAAACAAGGTTAAAATTTCGTGTATTACATAAGTTGATGTAACACCCCGAAAACGGGTTTGGTAATCAAACCATATTAATACTAAAAGACGGGTAAAGTACCGTTAGTGGTAAAATTAACCCAGAAAATATTAGGATTTATATAATTAAACCTAATATTTAATAAAAAGGGGAAAAGAAAGCTTTTGAGAAAATAAAGTTATAGAAGCCCGAGTTAACGGGACTTTAAATAAACTTAGTCATGAATTCCCCTAACCCACTAATTTAACTAGGAATGTTTAACCTAGTTAATAAGCGGGAATATTGTTAGAAATTAAGTGGGTTGTGGCCTACTTAATAAACTAACCAAACATGAGGGGCCAAAGTGGATAAACTTGAAAGTTAATTATATAAGAAACTTAAAACAAAACACACACACTTAGTGTGTGTTCTGTGATCGACATCAGGGAGCTCCACAGGAGCTAAACCCTAACTTTCAAGCAAATCATCCAATTGAAGGCTCAATCGAGGCTTAAATTCACAATTGAACGTGAATTAATGATCACCCAAGCTAGGGGATCATAAGGTATGTCAAATTTTAATGATTTGTGAAGTTATAAAATTTGGATAATCATCATAATCGCGAATTATGAATGAATTTTTGAAGCTATGATTGAATTAGTGATGTATACATGCTTAGGAACTAAACCCTAAGTGAAAATTATACCTATGATGATATAATTTGGTTGAGCTGATGAATTACCACACTAGGATAAGTGGGTATTAATCATATGATGAATTTGATGACATAATTATGATTAGAATCATCATAGATGATAGCAATCAGGAATTACTTGAACAAATTGTGTGTTTAAGTATATAATCATACATACTATGATATAAGTTTAGTATGATACGATAAGAATTTATGATATGTTCATGTTCAAAGATGTTTAATATCATTGTGTATTAATTCGGTGAATTATGATGACAAGAAGTTGATTAAAACGGTAACATAAAGATGATGATTACGGGATAATTGGCTAAGTAATTAAACGAGTAGTAAACTACTTCGTGTAATTAATTATGTCAATAGGCAGTTGACTTTAAAAAGTCAAATTGACCAATAATATGATTGAATGATAAATTCGACATGAAAAGTGTAGGATGGAATAGTCGTGAATGATTATGACTAGTCTAACCATCTTACAAATTACAATGATAGTTTGACGCTTGACGAGCTAGGTGAAAGCTTGGGAAGGAAGCGGGTCAAATCAATCAAGAATGAAGGAAAAGCATAATATGGATGCTAGGTAAGTCAAAGCTTACACCTTTTATTTAATACCTATTGGTTTTATAGGTTATGAATAATAGAAAGTCATGTTTGAATTATGATGTTCCGACACGACATGTGCGGTTCGGAACAAAAGACAATGATAATAAACCATGTTTAATGGTTAAAAAGGACTAAAACGATTATTTGGTCATGCAATGACTAATAGATAATGAGTTTCGAGTGGTTACCTCATAGGGTAAACCAATGCAAATAATAAGGGTAAAACGGTATTTTGATCACTTGTTGACAATAACCGTTAGTTTGCGAAAGACACTTTATAGCGTAAGTTATAATGGGTCAAAATAATCAATAAATGATTTATAAGTAAAACGACTATACGGTGTAAACCGGAGCGAGTCATATAGATAAGATGGTAATATATATCATCTCATAAAGATTCACGGTCATTTAGACCAAACGGGTCAAAATGTGAAATTATCACCCTTTGACAATATCGACTAATGGTTTGTCGAGTTGTATGATTATAGGAATAAATATCAAATGGATATTTACATCGCTATTGCTTAGCGGCTACTAAGGCAAGGTATCGAAACAGGTCAATATATTGATCCGAGTCAGGTATGTATAATAGGTTAACTACTCAATTTGAACTAGAGGTTCATTGGGAGTTAAATGAAGTTATTAGACATTCGGTTTCTTTAAATAAGTAAACCGAATAATTTAAATGATGGTCATGGTGTTTTGAAAACCTAATGATCTTTAATATAAGATCATAGCTAAAAAGAGGGATTTTGGGTCAAACATGCTTTCCAAAAGCCCTTCATTATAAATGAAAGGTTGAAATTGACCAAAACGCCCTTGTAAGCTAAATTGAGCGAACGACCCTTAAAGGTTGTTTGAAACAAGTAGTATGCTTAAATAAATACTTAGAATAAGTATAAAAAGCGAAAAATGTAAGTCTTTGGTCATCTGACTCTATAAGAGTCTTTGCCGTAAAATAACGATCCGAGGGGTAAAACTCGGATTATAATGATTGCCACGTTAAATCCACCCCAATTATAGTTGTGGTGGAAGATCATTTGATAAATAATGTGGAAATAAGATGCTAGAAATAAACGAGCATTAATTATGCGGAAAAGTGCTTAAATACCCTTAAGAGGTCAAAATAAGCATTTAAGTAAAAACGGGTTTAAGAATGTACATAAACTCGTGAATTGAACCTAATATGATAGACAATATTGAAATTATAAGGTTCATGTGAAATTGGGATCAAACAAACTTGTTTGTTTGATAAATGCATGAACGGGTCGAATAATTTGGAAAACCCCTACTGTTCAGTGAACACTCCTACTGTACAGTGAATACTCTTACTGTACAGTGAAAACTCTTACTGTACACTGAAAACTCCTACTATTCAGTAAAACCCCCTACTATTCAGTGAACACTACAACTATTTAATGAACATTCCTACTGATGGGTGAACATTCTTTAGAAAGGGGTTAAACTAGAGCCCTCGCGTGTAAGGACTCTCAAAATTGTCCTAAAAATACCCGTAAGAGAAAACCCGGACCCCTGAAACCCTAAACCATATTTAAAATCAAGAAAAATAGAATTCTGGTTCCCAGGCGGGCCGCGTAAAAGACAAGCATTGTCTTACGCGGGCCGCGTCAAGACATGTTTGACCGGATAAGTGTTCCGGATCCACGTGGTGTCCACCTGGCTAACCTACTCGTGACCACTCAAGCCTACTCGTAGACTAGGCGGCCTCGCGAGCCGCGTAAAGTTTAGGTTATGGTTTACGCGGGCCGCGTGAACCTTAAAAATCAGCTATAAATAGCTTGTTGCATGCATAGTCCACTGGTGTCGAGATCTTTTTCGTAAAAACGAAGTTACAATACTCTGAAGTCGAAATTCCAATTTAATTAGCGAGGCGCTGCTCCGATACCGGGTATTAACTCGATCACTGCTACGATTCAATGTCCGATCGGTTAAACTATCCAATGGATGTTTAAGTGCTGCCCACATTAGGGTTTATGCTTTGTCATTCATCGTTAATTCGATGGATGTTTAAGTATCGCACTTTGTCATTCGTTGTGAAGGTTTAATCTCGTGAGTTATCGTAAATGCTGTATTAGTTACTAACCGAGTTCGTGTGCATGTTATTAAATTTAGGTTAAAAGGCTAATCAGTAGGCTAAGCTCTACTCATATAAATCTGCAAAGTGAGTCATTCTCTTTTTATCAAATTTGATTTCAAAATCATGTTTACTTTCAAAGTTATAATTACAGGGATTAAGTCTTTGTAATCTCCAAATTACAGCCGGTATGTGGGGTTTGTATACAATACTTGATAACCTTCACCATTGGACAACGGGTTAGCCAAGGGGTGATATGACTATAGTCACAGACACCATTGGACAATGAGGTTACCAATGGATGGTCGAGTGACAAATACTGTGGGTAGTTGGTTGATATATGGAAACATCGTAATCGCTCTTAATACTGTAAATTATAACAAATGCGTCGTTTTAGTAAAAAGAATGATTCACCAGTATTTCCCGCTGACAAAACCTTTTTCAAACATGTTTCAGGTGATCTGTTGTGATCCAGGAAAAGTGCCGCGAAGCACTACAAGCTTAAGGAAGTGGCTCAATATAAAATAAAGAAACATGTTTTGTAAAAATAAAGATTTCTCAGTGAAATCATATGATTGTAAACTATAGGGGTTTATCCCGAATTGTGAAATGAAATAATCGGGAAATTTAAATTTTAAAAAGATCCTGAAGAAAACTTCCGCTGTTAACACAATTAAATAAATACCACGGGATTTTCTGTCCCGCGGCTCCTGAACCGGGTCAAACCGAGCTGGAGGCCATGACAGAAAAAGGTGGTATCAGAGCCATTGATTTAAGCCAATTATGTATTTAGAAAATACTTAATTTTACTGATTGCTATTTTTGTGATTACGTGTTTTATTATTTGAATATTTGTTTACAGTATGGGTAAGCAAAGACTTTCGGATATCTACCATAAATTAGATACTACACCGAGAGAAAAATGATCATCATCCTCAAAACACTATGTAAATCCCGAAGAAGGAATATTTGTTCGAAAGGCCCAATATGAGGAACCTTTTTCTCCTAATAAAAGAAGTTTGATTATTAGGAAAAGTCACGAGAAAATAAAGAAATCACAACCAAAAGAAAAGAGAGTTAATCAGAAAACCCAAGAACTAGGCAGTAACCCACCATGGGAAGACAAGTTAGATGAAAAATGAGCAGATCTCTATATGATAGCCACTGTAGCAGTAAATGCAAATCTTTAAAATACTCTGACTCAAGTTTTAGCACCCATATCAAGCCAGAAACTTTACCCAGTAAATAAATAAGTTTACAGTAAACCCTAATATGTTTTGTTGTTAGTTTCTTTTTGTATTAAATTAGTCACACGGTATGCAATAATATTTAAAGGTTATCTATGAAATTTTGTTATAAAATTTTAACTTAGCATTTTGTGGGTATTTTTGCATATATGTTAAACAGCATGAATGACTAGTCTGAAGCCCTTCAGAATCTTAATCTCTATCCAGTGAAAATAGAAGTTTCTAGAGATTTTACTGGTTATATACCCGATATAGAAGAACCTTTGGAATTTAACGCTCCACCTCCGGAGAAACCCAAGCCTAAGAAAAGGAGAAGATTTATGGGATGGAGGCGTGTGCGCAGGAGGAAACCCGCAACTAGGAAGATTCCTAAAATAGAAAATCCCTTAGATAAAGGAAAGGGGATTGAAGTCGGGGAAGGTTCTAGGCAGACGAAAATGGAGATTGGGGAAGGTTCTAGGCAGACAGAGATGGAAATTGGGGAAAGCTCTAGGCAAATCGAGGAGTTGCCATTTCAGGAGGAATTAGATCGTGCATTGGCGAGCTGTGATATCGTCAGGCCTATCAATAATAATCTCTACCCTTATCGTGCTGAAACTCAACTTCCAATGAACTTGGAACCAGCAATCCCGGAACCTATAATCCACACCCAACCTCTAGGAATGGATGAGTAGTGGACCAATGATTGGCAGTTCCAAAACCTTCTCAACAATCCTTATACCTTTCTCCCGCAGTTCGACCCAGAACCTATACCGAACCCACCAATGAGTACTGAAAACTTAGCTGAACTCCGCCAATTTGGCGAGGAGCTGGTGGATGCAGGAAATAGGATCAGGGAAGTAGGAGAACAGATCTCCTGGAAGTACGACGAAAGGGAACGTCGCTACTGAAGTACCAACTAACGAGGGATAGCGGGGTTGTGAAATTGTGGTTGTTTAATAAATAGTAAAATATAGTCTGTAAAATAACAACAAAACGTCGCTACTGAAGTACCAACTAACGAGGGATAGTGGGGTTGTGAAATTGTGGTTGTTTAATAAATAGTAAAATATAGTCTGTAAAATAACAACAAATAAAACTTTGTAAGATAAAGGTGTGTAATGATGCATAATATATATACAAAAATGGAAATCGAAAAATCAATAATTTTGGCTATATATATGTGTTGTAAAATTATATGATTGTTTTGTATATGATTGTTATTTATTCGATACTAATAAATTATATATATTAATTATCAGATGGAAAACGCTAATAATGAACCAGTTAATGAGGTTAACCAATCTGAGCAACATCCGGAGGATCAATTTATGACTAGGCAAGATATAGAAAATATCGTTGCTTAAGGAATAGCCAATGCTATTCCAGCAATTCTTGCTGCTCCCCAAAAACCTGTTGAACCTCAACAAATCATTCCTAGTAAACGTACTTCTGAAGATAACTTCAGTAATAGCGTAAACGAAGGCGGTGATCATACTAATCACGATAATGATCCACAGCAGGTTCCGCTCCCTAAGAAAATGAAAGCTGCAACGCCTGGTTGCACTTACAAAGAATTTCTTGCTTGTAAACCCGCTGAATTTGCTGGCAATGAAGGAGCGACTGCGGCACTGCGTTGGTTAGAGAAAACCGAGGCAGTAATTACAATAAGTAAATGTGCCAAGGACGGCAAGGTCATGTATGCGTCGAATCTTTTCAAAGAAGGGGCGCTAGAATGGTGGAATACAGTACTTCAAGCCAAAGGAAGAAATATGGCCCATGCCATGAACTGGGAAGAATTTAAGAGTTGTAGAAAGAAAATTTTGTCCCGAATATGAAAAAGATCAAATGGCGAATAAGTTCCTAAATCATCGAATGATGGGTGTAGATTGTCGTGGGTATACTTCGACATTCTTTGAATATGCTAGAGTGGTACCAACACTGGCTTCGCCAGAACCAGTACTCATTTCTTGCTATATTTGGGGATTAATTGGAGAAATCCGTAATATCGTTAAAGCTGCGAGACCTCGCACTATTGACGATGCGGTAGAATTAGCTAACACCCTAACTGACGAGCTGGTACGCACAAGAGATGAAAACAGGAAAAAGGAACTGGCTCAGAAAATTACCCAAGGATTTCGTACGGGTAATAATAGCAACTTCAAGAGAAAAGGAATCGGGCAAACTTCAACTCCGCCGTTCTGCAGGAATTGCAAAAAGAAACATTATGGAAGATGTAATGTAACCTGCAACTTTTGCAAAGTCGTAGGACATCGCGAAGAAGACTGCAGAAAGAAAACAAGGGTCTGCTATAACTGTGGAGAAACAGGACATTTTAAGCTAGAATGCCCTAAGTTAGTTAAACCAGCAGACAATAAAGCTAAACCAGCCGACGGAGCTACCAAGAAGAATGCTCGTGCATTCCAATTAACTACTCAGGAGGCAGAACTCATTCCAGATGTGATAGCTGGTACGTTCTTAGTTCACAACATTTACGCAAAAGTATTATTTGACTCTGGTGTAAACCAAAGTTTTATAAATACTTCATTCTGCCAAGCTCTTAACTTACCCTTAACCAACCTTAGGCAGATTTTTACAGTCGAAACGGCAGACGGGAATTCTATTAACATAGATAAGGTTTTGCAAAAAGAAAATATAGAACTTTCAGGTCATAAATTTCATGCAAACCTATTTCCAATGAATTTAACTGGATTCGATGTCGTATTAAGAATGGATTGGTTAGTAGCCAACCATGCTCGAATCCTTTGTGATAAAAATTCTATAGAGATTCAGGCACCTACTGGGGAAGTAATCATGATTACAGGAGATAAACCACGTAAACCCATGAAGTTCATATCAGTAATGAAAGTTGCTAGTTATGAACGAAAGCAAGGAATAGTATATATGATTTCAGTAATCATTAATACTAAGGGTAAAGAACTTAAGAAGATTCCTGTAGTCTCAGAATACCCAGATATATTCCCAGAAGAGTTACCAGGATTACCACCAGATAGGGAAGTAGAATTTAGAATTCTTCTAATTCCCGGAACTACACCGATAGCCAAGGCACCTTATCGATTAGCACCCACAGAAATGTTAGAACTGAAAAAGCAATTAGATGAATTACTAAGTAAAGGTTTCATACAACCTAGTTCATCCCTGTGGGGAGCACCAGTGTTGTTCGTAAAGAAGAAGGATGGTTCAATGAGAATGTGTGTTGATTATAGAGAATTGAATAAGGTTACAATTAAAAATCGATACCCATTACCTAGGATTGATGATCTTTTCGATCAACTTCAAGGAGCTAGATACTTTTCTAAGATCGACTTACGTTCCGGATACCATCAATTGAAGGTACAAGAAGAAGACATACCTAAAACTGCTTTCAAAACTAGGTATGGTCATTACGAGTTTACAGTTATGCCCTTCGGATTAACGAATGCTCCTGCCGCATTCATGGACATGATGAATAGAATCTGTAAACCGTATTTGGATAAATTTGTAATTGTTTTCATCGACGATATACTTATTTATTCCAAAAGTCAGGACGAACATTGTCAGCACTTGCACGCACTCTTAACTTTGTTAAGAAAAGAAAAGCTTTACGCCAAATTCTCGAAGTGTGAATTTTGGCTATAGGAAGTGCAATTTTTAGGACATATGGTAAATCATGAAGGTATTCATGTAGATCCTGCTAAGATAGAGGCACTTACCAAATGGAAGGTTCCGCAATCCGCAATGGAAATTAGAAGTTTTATAGGTTTAGCCAGATACTATAGACGGTTTATTAAGGATTTTTCCAAGATAGCTGTACCATTAACTAAGCTAACCTATAAAGCAGTTAAGTTTGACTGGGGACCTAAGCAAGAAGAAGCTTTTAGGATTCTAAAGCAAAAGTTAACAAATGCCCCAATCCTAGCTTTACCAGAAGGAACCGAAGATTTTGAAGTTTACTGTGATGCTTCAAAACTAGGATTAGGATGTGTGCTAATGCAACGCAAGAAGGTAATTGCGTATGCTTCAAGGCAATTGAAAAAGCACGAAGAAAACTATATGACTCATGACTTAGAATTAGGAGCCATAATTTTTGCCCTTAAGATTTGGAGACATTATTTGTATGGAAGTAAATTTACTGTCTACACGGATCACAAAAGTTTAAGATATATATTTGGGCAAAAAGAGTTAAACATGAGGCAAAGGAGATGGATGGAAATCCTAAGTGACTACGACTGTGATATTCAGTATCACGAAGGAAAGGCAAATGTAGTTGCAGATGCCTTAAGTCGTAAGTACCATGAGAAACAACGACGGGATCGTGCTCTTAGATTAAATCTACAGTTAGATTTAATGGAACAATTAAAGCATTTTCAAGAAACAGCAATCAAGGATGATACTGAAGGAATGAAAGGACGAATGAAAGAATTTGAACAAGGAGCTGATGGAATTTGGAGATTCCACAAAAGAAGAATTTGGGTACCTAAGCAGGGAGAATTAAGAAATAAGATTTTAGAAGAATCCCATAAATCTAGGTATACCATGCACCCTGGAAACAATAAAATGTACCAAGATTTAAGAAATAACTTTTGGTGGATAGGAATGAAAAAGGACATAGCTCGATATGTTTCTAAGTGTCTTACTTGTTCACAAGTTAAGGCAGAACACCAGAAACCTTCAGGTCTACTACAACAATTAGAAATGCCTGTATGGAAATGGGAACTCATAACAATGGATTTTGTTATCAAGTTACCCAAAACCAGAAAAGGTGATGATGCGATTTGGGTAATTGTGGATCGATTAACCAAATCAGCTCACTTTCTACGTACGAAAGAAACCTTTAGCATGGAAAGGTTGGCAAAATTATATGTAGATGAAGTAGTATCCTTACATGGAGTTCCACTCTCCATTGTTTCAGATCGGGATAGTCGTTTTACTTCCCATTTCTGGACAAGTTTCCAAGAAGCTATGGGAACTCGACTAAATTTAAGTATGGCATATCATCCTCAGACAGACGGACAAAGTGAAAGGACAATCCAAACTCTGGAAGACATGCTCAGAGCATGTGTAATAGATTTTGGTGGGAATTGGGATGATCATTTACCCTTAATTGAATTCTCCTATAACAATAGTTATCATACAAGCATCGAAGCTGCCTCATTCGAAGCATTATACGGACGAAAGTGTAGAACTCCAATTTGTTGGGCAGAAATAGGAGAAAGTCAATTATCAGGTCCTGAAATAGTGCAAGAGACGACCGACAAAATTTCTCAAATCAAGGAAAGACTAAAGACGGCTCGAGATCGCCAGAAAAGTTATGCAGATAATCGACGCAAGCCACTTGAGTTTCATGTTGGAGACAAAGTACTTTTGAAAGTTTCTCCTTGGAAAGGAGTAGTTCGATTTGGTAAGAAAGGAAAGCTAAGTCCAAGATACGTAGGACCATTCCCAATAATCTAACGTATAGGACAAGTTGCTTATCGCTTACAATTACCAGAAGAGTTAGCCGGAGTACATGACGTATTTCATGTATCCAATCTCAAGAAATGCTTATCTGATGAATCTATGGTAATGCCTCTTCAAGATATAGAGGTAAACGAAAAGTTAAAATTTGTTGAGAAACCTCTTCAGATAGAAGACAGAAAGGTGAAATTTCTCAAACACAAACGGTTAGTACTTGTCAAGGTCAAGTGGGATTCAAAGAGAGGACCCGAATACACTTGGGAGCTAGAATCGGAGATGAAGCGAAAGTATCCTCACTTATTCCAATGAATCTCGAGGACGAGATTTTAAATAACGTAGGGAGGATGTAAGGACTCTCAAAATTGTCCTAAAAATACCCGTAAGTAAAAACCCGGACCCCTGAAACCCTAAACCATATTTAAAATCAAGAAAAATAGAATTCTGGTTCCCAGGCGGGCCGCGTAAAAGACAAGCATTGTTTTACGCGGGCCGCGTCAAGACATGTTTGACCAGATAAGTGTTCCGGATCCACGTGGTGTCCACCTGGCTAACCTACTCGTGACCACTCAAGCCTACTCGTAGACTAGGCGACCTCGCGAGCCGCATAAAGTTTAGGTTATGGTTTACGAGGGCCGCGTGAACCTTAAAAATCAGCTATAAATAGCTTGTTGCATGCACAGTCCACTGGTGTCGAGATCTTTTCGTAAAAACGAAGTTACAATACTCTGAAGTCGAAATTCCAATTTAATTAGCGAGGCGCTGCTCCGATACCGGGTATTAACTCGATCGCTGCTACGATTCAATGTCCGATCAATTAAACTATCCAATGGATGTTTAAGTGCTGCCCACATTAGGGTTTATGCTTTGTCATTCGTCGTTAATTCGATGGATGTTTAAGTATCGCACCTTGTCATTCGTTGTGAAGGTTTAATCTCGTGAGTTATCGTAAATGCTGTATTAGTTACTAACCGAGTTCGTGTGCATGTTATTAAATTTAGGTTAAAAGGCTAATCAGTAGGCTAAGCTCTGCTCATATAAATCTGCAAAGTGAGTCATTCTCTTTTTATCAAATTTGATTTCAAAATCATGTTTACTTTCAAAGTTATAATTACAGGGATTAAGTCTTTGTAATCTCCAAATTACAGCCGGTATGTGGGGTTTGTATACAATACTTGATAACCTTCACCATTGGACAACGAGTTAGCCAAGGGGTGATATGACCATAGTCACTGACACCATTGGACAATGAGGTTACCAATGGATGGTCGAGTGACAAATACTGTGGGTAGTTGGTTGATATATGGAAACATCGTAATCGCTCTTAATACTGTAAATTATAACAAATGCGTCGTTTTAGTAAAAAGAATGATTCACCAGTATTTCCCGCTGATAAAACCTTTTTCAAACATGTTTTAGGTGATCTGTTGTGATCCAGGAAAAGTGCCGTGAAGCACTACAAGCTAAGGAAGTGGCTCAATATAAAATAAAGAAACATGTTTTGTAAAAATAAAGATTTCTCAGTGAAATCATATGATTGTAAACTATAGGGGTTTATCCCGAATTGTGAAATGAAATAATCGGGAAATTTAAATTTTAAAAAGATCCTGAAGAAAACTTCCGCTGTTAACACAATTAAATAAATACCACGGGATTTTCTGTCCCGCGGCTCCTGAACCGGGTCAAACCGGGCTGGGGGCCGTGACATCGTTGCCCGCGACCAACCTTAATGACTGCAAAAGTGTGTTGGTTGTTAAAATGCAGATGCGAACTCGTTTAGACATGTTTTAAGCGCTATATGACTAACTCGTTTCATGTTTTATGAAATGTAGGTACTAATTGAGTTACCGGAGGACGATCAAGCTCAACGAAGAACCGAACACATAAAGAACAAAGCTTCCGCGAAATGATCCGTCGTCACGTTTTAAACGGTGAATTTATACATATTAGATTAAAATGTTTTAATGTGTAAAATTTTTTAATAATTTCATACTTAAGGGTATGTTTAACCGCAACTATACTATTATAGTTGGATTTTATATGAAAAATCGTATAAACCGACCAAGGGTCTTACAAGTTGGTATCAGAGCCCTGGTTTAAGAGATTCAAGTATGGTGGGGAAAAACTATGCTTGGACTTAAACCTTATGCTCTTGATAAAGATTGGTGTTCGGTTCGAGACTTGATCGCAAAATTCGGTAAGTTATTATGTATATTAACGATCTAGCATATAACGTGTTGAAAACAACACATAGGGTTATCGTGTAAAACACGTTACCCCAAAGAAAGCGATGAAAGACCGATAATAGTTAAACGAATTACGTGTGTTAACATGTGTCGTAGGAAGCCTTGTATTATAATACGGGCGCTTATAAAGATCAAAGTTGCTAATATTTTTAAATGTTTTAAGTTGAAGGAACATCGCATTGGAAGATGACGAGAGTTTAAAGAATTATCGATACGATAAGGAAATGGTCTGAAGTATGACAAGTAAGTCATACACGCTAAAGACTGGAATCGAGAAACGATCTTGAATGAGAGATCGAACAACAAGGAAAGTTTATCAGGGCAAGTATCCACAAGGTACACGTCTTAAACTTATAGTGCAAACGGAAATATGCAATAAATACATAGTGAATGACAAGTTGCATATAGAATATAAAACTTGGAAAACCTGGATAGGATTCATATCCAGGATGACATTTCCAAGAGAAATTCAGTAGAGATACGTATTATTCACAGTCGTGAATAATGGGATAATAACTGAATTTAGTTTAAAAATAAACTTGGACGAAAGTAATCATCCAAGTAAGTATTCTCAATAAGGATTCAAATTGAGAAAAATAATGATCACATCGATGAATGTGATTGTATAAATGGTTATAAAAGGAACATTGTAAATGTTCAAAGATAAAACGGGTAAAACTAGTAATTGTTAATTGGCAATTAAATAAAGTTTTACCAATTAAAATAAATCGAGAGATTACTTACATGGAACGTGAGGTGGCCAAGTAAGTAGTGAACACATGATACCATGAGCTTCTTATAATGAACACAGTTATGTCCGATGTGGTAATGTCGAAAAGAATAAAAAAAAAGTTGAAAGAACCTTGGGGTCAAGAAATCTTATGAGCATACTCGTATAAATGGTTTTCGAGGGAACCATAAAAACGATGTATGGCGCGCATAGAATTAGATGACCCAAGTGAATAGTGAAATAAGTCATTTTGGACAAAAGAGCCATGGTTGACAAAAAGGGCGTGTAAAACCAAATTATAAATGACCCGCGAGGTCATAGAAACGAAGGTATTACCCATACAAAAAGACGATCGAAGTCATTATCTTTGGTCGTAGTAAAGAAAGGATGATGATGATGATGATAATCATCATTCAGAATTTATAAGACCATCAAGCATGGTCACATAAAGAACAAAGGTTTGGTTAAATAAAGCGATGCATTTCGCTAAGACAACCAAACAAGTCAAACCGAAGTCTAAATGTATACCCAAAGGGTTACATTAAGAATGACTTCAGTAAATCACCCGGTTGATGGGTAGGAATTTAAACACATGCGTAAACCGAGAGACGGGAACGCGAATTGAAGGTCAAAGGACTTGGATTATGAGTTATGACTAAAATATGATAAAATTTCTTAAAAAGAAATTTTGAATAAATATGTTCAACTATTTTGAGGTTGAACGGGTTGAATAACGAATAAAGTTTGACTGTTCATAAGTGATAGATTTCACACAAACAAGTCAAACGGGTTAAATAAAACATAATGCTTGATGGTAGCCCGGTAATGGGTTACAAGAAAATATATATATGTAAATCGGATAAGGGTAAGCATAAGACGAACCGACGCATAAATGACGTGAGAAGTCATATCCGAAATAAAACGAATGTAGTTACGAACTACAGTCAAGGTAAACGGATCTTAAATTTGAAACCAAATGATTTTGCAAATATAAACAAGGTGCCTTGACACCAAACATATAGTAAGAAATAACGTTTTACATATATGAATTCTGATAGGAATTGAAATAGTAAATATTAAAAAGATACAGGTCTTGACACTGATAAGTGCAAGACGATAGAAAGGTTTTCGATAAAGAAAGGTTAATGTAAACCTTAACATGACGTGACACGATCACGGCCAAGAAAAGTAATGAGTGTAAAGCAACTGGACTGATAAGTCTAGTTAGTGAGACCGGCTAAGGTCAAAATTCAAATTAAGAAATTTGTTAATACGCTATTTATTATGAGAATAGCGTGGAATAAACAAAACCAATAGATTTATATGATCAAGTGGCCAAATTGGCGACTTGGTCAAGTAAACAACAAAGGTATATAGATACAAAGATAAAAGTGACGGCCCATGAGACCTCACTAACAGTAAATACTAATCACCTATATTGAGAAATCGTGAGACAGTCCAAGCGAAGGGTTGGGAAGTCAAATCGAGCAAAAGCACGATTGAAAGATAAAGTTATAAGTATGCGGTTATATACTTTATAGAATCACGCTAAAATCATTTATTGAACTATCTTAAATATTAAGATGGAAATCAAGAAATTCGGTTTGCTCGTAAGCGGTGGATTCCGTATAACTGAACCCGAATGAGTAAATTTGAAAACAAAAGAGTTTGTTGCTAAAAGTGAAAGATTTCACTAAAGACCTTTCAACGGGTCAAAATAACGGATTCATAAAGAATTCGATAGTATATGAAAGTGATGGATTTCGCTAAGTTAACTAAACTAGTGGAAATAATGAGATTACGTTATTTCAAGTTTCATTATGTCGTATAAGATACGTAGATGATTAGTAACCAAAAAGATATTACCATACTTTTCTGGTAATACTAACAATTGGTTAAAGTATGAGTAATGCTTAAAAGATTACTCAGGTCTAATGCATTGAGTTTAAAACTCGATGAACTATGTAAGAAAGGTTTCGAGGACGAAACCTCTTTAAGGGGGATAGACTTGTAACACCCCGAAAACGGGTTTGGTAATCAAACCATATTAATACTAAAAGACGGGTAAAGTACCGTTAGTGGTAAAATTAACCCAGAAAATATTAGGATTTATATAATTAAACCTAATATTTAATAAAAAGGGGAAAATAAAGCTTTTGAGAAAATAAAGTTATAGAAGCCCGAGTTAACGGGACTTAAAATAAACTTAGTCATGAATTCCCCTAACCCATTAATTTAACTAGGAATGTTTAACCTAGTTAATAAGCGGGAATATTGTTAGAAATTAAGTGGGTTGTGGCCTACTTAATAAACTAACCAAACATGAGGGGCCAAAGTGGATAAACTTGAAAGTTAATTATAAAAGAAACTTAAAACAAAACACACACACTTAGTGTGTGTTTTGTGATCGACATCAGGGAGCTCCCCAGGAGCTAAATCCTAACTTTCAACCAAATCATCCAATTGAAGGCTCAATCGAGGCTCAAATTCACAATTGAACGTGAATTAATGATCACCCAAGCTAGGGGATCATAAGGTATGTCAAATTTTGATGATTTGTGAAGTTATGAAATTTGGATAATCATCATAATCACAAATTATGAATGAATTTTTGAAGCTATGATTGAATTAGTGATGTATACATGCTTAGGAACTAAACCCTAAGTGAAAATTATACCTATGATGATATAATTTGATTGAGCTGATGAATTACCGCACTAGGATAAGTGGGTATTAATCATATGATGAATTTGATGATATAATTATGATTAGAATCATCATACATGATAGTAATCAAGAATTACTTGAATAAATTGTGTGTTTAAGTATATAATCATACATACTATGATATAAGTTTAGTATGATATGATAAGAATTTATGATATGTTCATGTTCAAAGATGTTTAATATCATTGTGTATTAATTCTGTGAATTATGATTACAAGAAGTTGATTAAAACGGTAACATAAAGATGATGTTTACGGGATAATTGGCTAAGTAATTAAACGAGTAGTAAACTACTTCGTGTAATTAATTATGTCAATAGGCAGTTGACTTTAAAAAGTCAAACTGACCAATGATATGATCGAATGATAAATTCGACATGAAAAGTGTAGGATGGAATAGTCGTGAATGATTATGACTAGTCTAACCATCTTACAAATTACAATGATAGTTTGACGTTTGACGAGCTAGGTGAAAGCTAGGGAAGGAAGCGGGTCAAACCAATCAAGAATGAAGGAAAAGCATAATATGGATGCTAGGTAAGTCAAAGCTTACACCTTTTATTTAATACCTATTGGTTTTGTAGGTTATGAATAATAGAAAGTCATGTTTGAATTATGATGTTCCGACACGACATGTGCGGTTCGGAACAAAAGACAATGGTAATAAACCATGTTTAATGGTTAAAAAGGACTAAAACGATTATTTGGTCATGCAATGACTAATAGATAATGAGTTTCGAGTGGTTACCTCATAGGGTAAACGAATGCAAATAATAAGGGTAAAACGGTATTTTGATCACTTGTTGACAATAACCGTTAGTTTGCGAAAGACACTTTATAGCGTAAGTTATAATGGGTCAAAACAATCAATAAATGATTAATAAGTAAAACGACTATACGGTGTAAACCGGAGCGAGTCATATAGATAAGATGGTAATAAATATCATCTCATAAAGATTCACGGTCATTTAGACCAAACGGGTCAAAAGGTGAAATTTTCACCCTTTGACAATATCGACTAATGGTTTGTCGAGTTGTATGATTATAGGAATAAATATCAAATGGATATTTACATCGCTATTGCTTAGCGGCTACTAAGGCAAGGTATCGAAACGGGTCAATATATTGATCTGAGTCAGATATGTATAATAGGTTAACTACTCAATTTGAACTAGAGGTTCATTGGGAGTTAAATGAAGTTAATAGACATTCGGTTTCTTTAAATAAGTAAACCGAATGATTTAAATGATGGTCATGGTGTTTTGAAAACCTAATGATCTTTAATATAAGATCATAGCTAAAAAGAGGGATTTTGGGTCAAACATGCTTTCCAAAAGCCCTTCATCATAAATGAAAGGTTGAAATGGACCAAAACGCCCTTGTAAGCTAAATTGAGCGAACGACCCTTAAAGGTTGTTTGAAACAAGTAGTATGCTTAAATAAATACTTAGAATAAGTATAAAAAGCGAAAAATGTAAGTCTTTGGTCATCTGACTCTATAAGAGTCTTTGCCGTAAAATAACGGTCCGAGGGGTAAAACTCGGAATATAATGATTGCCCCGTTAAATCCACCCCAATTATAGTTGTGGTGGAAGATCATTTGATAAATAATGTGGAAATAAGATGCTAGAAATAAACGAGCATTAATTATGCGGAAAAGTGCTTAAATACCCTTAACGGGTCAAAATAAGCATTTAAGTAATAACGGGTTTAAGAATGTACATAAACTCGTGAATTGAACCTAATATGATAGACAACATTGAAATTATAAGGTTCATGTGAAATTGGGATTAAACAAACTTGTTTGTTTGATAAATGCATGAACGGGTCGAATAATTTGGAGAACCCCTGCTGTTCAGTGAACACTCCTACTGTAGAGTGAATACTCTTACTGTACAGTGAAAACTCTTACTGTACACTGAAAACTCCTACTATTCAGTAAAAACCCCTACTATTCAGTGAACACTACTACTATTTAATGAACATTCCTACTGATGGGTGAACATTCTTTAGAAAGGGGTTAAACTAGAGCCCTCGCGGCCCGCGACCAACCTAAATGACTGCAAAAGTGTGTTGGTTGTTAAAATGCAGATGCGAACTCGTTTAGACATGTTTTGAGCGCTATATGACTAACTCGTTTCATGTTTTATGAAATGTAGGTACTAATTGAGTTACCGGAGGACGATCAAGCTCAACGAAGAACCGAACACATAAAGAACAAAGCTTCCGCGAAATGATCCGTCGTCACGTTTTAAACGGCGAATTTGTACATATTAGATTAAAATGTTTTAAAGTGTAAATTTTTTTAATAATTTCGTACTTAAGGGTATGTTTAACCGCAACTATACTATTATAGTTGGATTTTATATGAAAAATCGTATAAACAGACCAAGGGTCTTACAGTTGAACAAATGTAATGTCATATACTTAGTAATAAAAAAAGTTATTTCTTTACAAAACTTGTGTATTGCATGGGTTGAATAAGTTATGTGTATTATACGAGTTGAACAAATATAATATACTTAGTACTAAAAATAAATTATGTTTTAACAAAAAATGTGTATTGCACAGGTTGAATAAAACCATATATTATACGGATCGAGTAAAATATAATGTTATTTGTAAACACATACAGTTATCAATATATCTTTTTAATGAATATAACAATCAATAATTAAATAATTATTATCCATAAATAAATAGGAAAGAGATGGGAAGACAAAAATAGCTTAGAATTGGAATAATTGTCTCTCTATTTTTTTATTATTATATAGTATACATATAGATAAATTAACCTTTTCAAAATAACTTTAGAACATATTTATATACCATATTAATCACTTCGGTCCAACTTGAAATCTTTGTGAGCTAAAATAATCTGAAATATGTTAGTTTTCTTCATCTTCGTCACTTTTGTGCTATTGAAAATGAACATTAGTTTTTTTATAACGAAATCTCTTATAAACACAAAATATGAAACATGAGATTAGGATCAAATACAAAGAAAAACATAAATAAGAAGGGTAAGAAGGATTTTATTCTATTGATCTTATATTTGGAGGGTTGAGATTAGTTTTTGGGAAAAAAATAACAATAGAAGGGCATAAAAGGAATCATATACATATTGACTCTCTCTCCACATGCAAGACACATGCTAATTCCTCCATTAACTTAAAACGTCTATAATTTGCTTCCACTTAAAGCCATCAAACTCCCTTATTGTTGGATCGGTTTCGTGACCCTAAACAGTCAGTAAAGGCAGTTCATCATCATTTACTAAGGCGGAATCAAAGTAAACAACGTCACAACAGCTTGTTTCCTTTTCAATTCTTTTCTATTGCTAATTCCTGAGTCTTTACAATGATTTCTGATGAAAATCCGGCACCACCTCGACTCACACACAATGACCTCAGTCCCTGTTCGCTTCAAATGACACAACACAACCCTATTTATAAACCACAGGGTTTCGCTTGAATATGACACATGTCTGTTCAAGCGAACTAGCATGTTGTTGGTTTCGCTTGAACATGACATGTTGTCATTTCTAGCGAACTCACCTACAATAACAAATAAAACCCTAAATTCTAACCCTGTTGTGTGCTCATTCATCCTATCTAGACATAAGACTCGATTAAGACGAAGTTAACAGACACTAAGTGCACCAACAGACTCCCCCTTGGATGTTGACGAAGTCTTCGGTGTCAAGTCTTTAGTCTTTGTCTTTCTCCAAATTAATTTATCATTGTAAAAGCTCTCTTCAATCTTTATCTACACACTTTAATCTTCAATCTCCCCTTTGATTGTTGATCCAGAATTTTGACTCCCCCTTTCGCAGACTCCCCCTCTCGATCAGCTAGGGCTTTAGATTCTGGTTTAACTTTAACATTTTGTTACCATGGGGAACTTGATTCCTGCATAGTCTCTACCCAAATATAAGATATATGATAATAATAATTTCAATTCAAAACTTACCATTTAACCTTCAGTGTTAGAAATCCACTTAAGTATTCAGGTCCAAGTTAATGACCCTGATTACTCAATTAATCTACCAAGTCCACCTTAATGACCTTGGTTGATCTGAGATAATTCACACTGACATTCAGTTCAATTTGTTTTTTTCTGAAAATTACAAGTTTCAACTTAATGAACTTGCTTTCAACTTTCCAATTTCACAAATTTATCATGTTTAGCTCCAAACTCATCATCCAGCCCAGAAACTTCCTGCATCTGCTTCAAATTGAGAATCTGAAGATCAACTTTCCACTTTGGTTTGTCAAATATAAAGCAGAAATGTAAAATCTTTTTGGATTTTTTTAAAAAAGCTTCTAAACTAGAAATGAAATACAGAATTAAAATGCAATGAAAGTAAAATATTTACAAACATATTTTTGGTTGAGCGTGTTAGGGAATCATATCAGCCATTCGACAAGTCACAAGTACCGTTAAGCTTTGATTTCATAATCAGAATTAAACAATTCGCTTAGATTATCGATATACTGATCCACTTTAAATTCTCACACAATTTTCAATCTGTTCAGGATACGAATTTAGTTTTTAGAGACTTAAACTTATTCGTGTGTCCCACCTCTTGAATATACTCCCGTATCCAGATCCCAATATTCAGTCTTACAGGTGAGTATACCACAAATGATATCTGTAAGGGGTTAATAAATTATGAAGAATCATGAGAGCTCAGGTCAGAACTACCGTTCAGCAGAGAGATCATGACTCAACTTTTGGGTGTGTCCCCTTTAAAGGATCTTTTGTTACAACAGCATTGCTAAGCAATTTTATTGTCTTATCATTTATGCTGAGGGTGATGCTATGTTTCAAGCATTGCGGAAAGTATTATTCGGGGACTAGGTCAGAACTTCCATTCAGCAGAAGTCCTGGAATAATATCCCAGATATCACTGAGTATAAAGACCTAGTATATCAGAAAAAAGAATATTTCAAACAAGATTTCAGGGGTTACCTATATATCCAAGTAGTGTTCCCCACGAAATAAGTAAGAGAAGATTTAGATTTATATCCCGAACAAACCTACTAAATGTGTAAAAACCTATCGGCACATCATCAGCGAGACTGTTTAATCACATTTAAACATTACATATCTTTAGCATACCGTAACTGTCAAGCCGATGTACTATCATTTTCCCTTTTTACACAAGCTCTTTTCTGGTTTTCTACTGTTTTTGGATTTTGAAAATATCTCATGTTTTTGTATTTTTGTCATTTTTTATTGTTTTTGTATTTTCTGAAGTATTACCCTATACCTCCCCCTAAATACCAAAACAAGTAAAAAATCGACAAACCATTGCAGATTGCTTCTCAACATCATCTACAATGTCTCCTTCATCAACGCCAAGAATCTCCTCCAACACCGATAAAAGCTTCATACCGTTCAATTTTAGCAAATATTGAAAACGAGTTTTGTCAAATGCTTTGGTATGTAAATCAGCTTTTTGATCGCCAGTGTGGATTTTCTCAATCCGTATCAACTTCTTCTCGAAACAATCACGAATGAAGTGATGACGAATTTCAATGTGTTTTGTTTTAGCGTGATGTACGGGATTTTTAGTAATGTTAATCGCTGCCTCATTATCAACAAAGATAGGGGTGTTTAGAAATTGCAAACCGTAATCGCGCATATGTTGCTGGATCCACAAGATCTGAGAACAGCAGCTGCTAGCAGATACATATTCCGCTTCACATGTGGATAAAGCCACAGAGGTCTGCTTTTTGCATTGCCAGGTGACCAATCGTGATCCGAAAAACTGGCACCCCGCAGTTGTTGATTTAGCGTTAACTTTGCAGCATCCGAAATCGGAATCGGAATACCCTTCGAGTGTGAAATCGCCTTCTCTTGGATACCACAACCCCAATGATGGAGTTCGTTTCAGGTAGCGTAATATCCTTTCCACAATCACCATATGCGAAGCTCTCGGGTTAGATTGAAATCTTGCTGCGAGGCAGGTTGGGTACATAATATCGGGTCTTGAAGCTGTCAAATACATCAGCGATCCGATCATGGAACGATACATCGTTTCATCTACCTTCTCTCTGGTGAGATCAGGGTTTATCCCATGATTCGTTGCTAATGGGGTGGAAGCTAGAGTAGAACCTGACATCCCGAATTTCTCCAAGATATCATGAACGTACTTCGTTTGATGTATGAAAATTCCTTTGGGTAGCTGATCAACCTGCAATCCCCAAAAGAATTTCATCTCACCCATCGATGACATTTCAAATTTCTGCTTCATAACTTGTTCAAAGTCTTTGCACAGTTTTTCATTCGTTGACCCAAATATGATGTCGTCCACGTATTTCTGAACAATCAGAAGATGTCCGTCGACCTCTTTGGTGAAGAGAGTGGCATCCACTTTTCCTCGGATGAAACTGTTGGCTAGAAGGTGTTGAGACAATGTCTCGTACCAGGCTCTCGGGGCCTGGTGTATACCATATAGCGCTTTGTCTAGCAAGTAAACCTTGTCTTTGTGGTTCGGATCGGTGAAGCCCGGCAGCTGACCGACATATACCTCCTCTTTTACCTTCCCATAGAGAAACGCCGATTTCACATCTAGCTGATAAACTTTGAAATTTTTCCAAGACGCAAATGCTAGGAAGATTCTGATCGCTTCTAGTCGAGCTACAGGAGCATACACTTCAGTAAAATCTATACCCTCCTGTTGACTGAAACCCTGGACTACGAGTCGAGATTTGTTACGAACAACAACTCCTCTATCATCCCTCTTGCACTTGAACACCCACTTGGTGTTTATCTTCCTCTGACCATCAGGCGAATCGACTAACTTCCACACTCCTAACTTCTCAAATTGGCTCAGTTCCTCCTTCATTGCATTGACCCAAGAATCTTCAGTAAGCGCCTCTTTATAAGTCCTTGGTTCAATCTGCGAGATAAAACAACTCAATGAGAATTCCGTTTGTAAAGGAGCAACTTTTGTATAAAAACAAGTAAGCCCTTGATCAAGTTGTCTTCGAGTGCGGACGCCTGACTGCAATTCTCCAATGATCAGTTCCTCTGGATGGTATGAAAGAGTTCGTGGCATCACTTCGCCTGGAACATCTACATCGCCTTCCAGATTAGTAACATTCTGATTTGCACCTTGTTCACTGACTGGGTTTGTTTGACTTGAAATCTGAATTTGCTCCCCCTCAGAATCTGAATCACCACGATCAAATACTGGCATGTTCTCAGATTCTTGATTATCATTCTGTGCCGTCTGATTATCTTGAGCAACTTCATTTTTTTGGATATCATCATGTTCTCCAGCATTGCTTGGACCTGCTTCATCATCATTCAAAGCTTGTCGTGGTCTTCTTGAATACTCAGCTGGGAACCTTTCCTACGATTCTTCATACTCTCTTAGAATATCCAACTCATCAAAGAAGTCTTCTTCTTCTTCTTCTTCTTGTTCTTCCATCATGTCAAATGAATCCCACAACTTGTCGTAATGATAACGCCATGAATCTCCAGGATTCTGCGGCGGCATTATATAACCTTGACATTCAACATTTGGAGCTTCAATAATCCGCTTCAAGCTTGGAACAAAAACTATTTTCAATGGACTTTGATTACCCACGAAAATTCCTTCGATGCTCTTTGGACCAAATTTACCAAAAGGCTCTAGAACTGTATAGGAGACCCAAACGGTTCTAAATACTTCAGGTTCGGTTTCCGATTGTTGATCAGCTCGAAACACGTCTTATTGAATTTCTTCACTGTGATTACCCTATTAAGTGTATAGCATGCGGCGGATACTGCTTCTGCCCAAAAATTTATCGGTAGCTTTGAATCAGCAAGCATTGTTCTGGCCGTTTCGATTAGCGTCCTGTTTTTACGTTCTGCAACTCCATTCTGCTGCGGAGTATACGGAGCACTAAACTCATGCAATATACCTCTGTCATCACAATATTCTTCCATCTTGTTGTTCTTGAATGCAGTACCATTATCACTTCTGATTCTTTTGATACGCCTTTGGTACAAATTTTCAATCTTTCTGAACAACACCATCAAACTATCAAATGTCTCATCCTTTGTCTTCAGAAAAGAAACCCATGAAAACCTTGAAAAATCATCCGTGACAACCAAACAAATCCATATGTAGTCTCTCTAACGGTTTCAAAACTGAATTGACTTTCTTTTGAGGATATGATTTCTTCTTTTGCTTGCCTTTGATACAGCTAATGCACTCTCCTTCAAGATGAAAACCTTTGACATGAACACCAATAACTAAGTCGTTGTGCACCAGGTGATTCATTTTTCGTAGGTGAATATGGCCCATCTTGCGATGCCACAACTGCGATTCTTTCTCCGTTGCTCTAGACACAAAACAATGTGCTTGACCTGTAGTTGTAGTAGCTACGCTCATGTCTAACACGTACAGATCATTCACTCTAGGTGCCCTCATGATAATCCATTCTTCAGGGATAACAAATCCTGGCTTTAAGTTCAAACATTCTTTGTCAGTAAAGTGAGTAGTATACATCCCGTCACAAGTCTGTGAAATACTCAGCAGATTATTCTCCAGCTCAGCAATGTAGTTAACTCTCTCAAACGTAACAATCCCATTGGATAACGTTCCTTCACCAACAATTCTACCACCTTGGTTTCCTGCGAATCCCACATAACCACCATTGAAATTTCTAACATCATACAACAATGCAGTCTTCCCTGTCATATGTCGAGACGCTCCACTATCCATAATCCATCGTGAAACAACTCTTGGAATTTCCTGCACATATCACAATTTGATTTAAAAACACATTTCAATAAAGATGCCGATTCATGCTTCACAATTACCAACTAGGAAGCTCCGGCAAGTCCGAAATTTTTAGTGAGATTTTGATGCTACCCAAGCCTCTTTTGACTCAGGTAACTGGACTTTAATGTGAGATTTTGTAGTGTAAAGTGACGGAAAATTTTTATCATTTATCTTTAAACTTTCCTCAGATCCAACCTTAACCTTTTTGTATAAGAAAAACTCATCTATCTTCAGTTGACCGGTTGGTTGATTTTTCTTTTGAACATTCTTCTTCTCTGGTGGAGTAGAAGATTGTTTCTTCAATTTTTCATAATAATCCAAAGGAACATCCATCTTTACCGGAATGGTAGAAGACGATTGTTTTTCCGACTCAGAAACCTTTGGTTTAGATGAACTTTTTGGCTTCCATGTTTGTTGAGGTGACGCAACCCGTTTGTAAAATTTGTCATTTTTAGTTACCACATTCTTAACAGGTTCAATATTGACTTTTGTTTTCTCAACAACCAATGGAGCTTTTCCTTTTGCATCAACCTTCTTCTTTTGATTCTCGGCTTGAAGTTGGTGCAATTTCTTGCAATGTGACCAACTTTGTTGCATCTAAAACATGTACGAGTATCAACTACCCGACTTGTGCCTTCAGACTGAGTTTGTGAGGCTTTCTTCTCAAAGAACTCTTCATTTGATTTCGAAAAAATCTTTTTCTCTTCATCAAAAAGTGAACTTGAACTGTTCACAAACACTTTCTTCTCAGCAAACTTCTTGTTCTGAAAATTCTTTCTTTGATAGTTCTTACCACCCTGATAACCACCCGACCATTTGTTTCGATTGTTGTTATAAAAACGCGGTGGAACTACAGGTTTCTTGTAGTAAGCTTTATCTTTCTCAAAATTCATTTGCCTTTTTGTTTGTTTTAAACTTTTTACTTCAGACAAATCAATTTCAACCATTTTGAACACATTTGTCAATTTTGAAACATTTACATTCTCCAAAGGAAACTCAGAATCCGAATACAACTTATCAGATCCTGACATCTTGTACATGACAAGATTAGGTTCATCATTTAAGTTGTTTTTGGACTTTTGTTTCGGAATGTATTTGTCCAGAAAACATTCTTCATCCTTAGCTGAATCACTATCATACATCAAAACACTTTCAGCTGTGCTTTTAACAATCTCTGTCTGAACACTATCATCAGATGATGAAGAAGAAAATGTAACATCAATTGAATCAGGAAGTTTCACTTCATTTTCATCTTCAAGATTAACCAACCCAGATTGCTTTTTCGAATAATTGTCTAGAACTGGTGGTGGAACTTGATGAAACCCAACCCCAGTTCCATCACAGTATACATCTTCGCCTGCTTTGTTTTTCCCGATGGGTTTGGGAACAATGTGTTGCAAAACAAAGCTTGCAGAGTTGTAACTATTCAATTTCAAATTGATACGCTCATTCTCAATTTTAGCTTCTTCAAACTGAAGTTTCAATTTAGCAATCTCATCCAATTGTTTGTTGATTAATTCTTCTTTAACCCTCAAAACACTTTGCAAGTGACAATTTTCTTTATATGTTTTACCGTTTCTATCATCATTATCTTTAACCGTGCTTTTAAGCTTCTCAAATTTTTCAGTTATCTGACGATTTTCAAGAACTAACCTTTCATTTTCTTTCCTAACCTTTTCTTGGTCAATTTTATCATTTTCAATTTTGTTAGTTGATTCTTTTAATCTGTCAGTTGAAGCTTTCACCATTTTATCACGATCAAGGATTTGATCCTCAACACTTCTGACTCTAGCAGTCAGATCATCAACCTTCTTACCATTGAGATAAGTGACTGTACTACAAACTTTGCATTCTTTGATGCAATTTTTGCAGTCAACATCACCATTAACTTTCTTACCTGACTCATTCGTTGACGCGTTTGAACTGACCTGGCTTTTAGACTCAAAGACGGATTTAGAATCTACCTCAAGTGCCTTAGCAGCCAGCACCTTGTCAGCCATCTTTCCCATGTTTTCAGCATTCAACTCTTGAGTCGTGTCAATGATCCCATTATCAACCTTATTTGGCTTCTCTACTTTTTCTTCTTTCTTTTTCTCTTCTTCCTATTCTCCGCTTCCCCACCATTTTCTTTGCCAATAATCATCTTCATCTTTCATTTCTTTGATTATGGTTTCCATATCAAGAGTGTTATGGTCAATAGCAATGTTTCCCTCGGGGTCAAGATAACACTCTCTGTCTGGATCCCATCTCCTCGCTCTTTTTGCTTCAAGATAGATACCAGATATTCTGATCATTCTTTGTTGAGTTATCATCTTCCTGTAAGCATACCTCTGTTCTTCAGGTCTGGTGTCTTTCCAAGGAACAGGTTCAGATTTTGCCATGAATGCATATCCAACCGCATCCTCCTCAGGTAACAACTCGCTCCAGTCGAAACCTTCATCGTCATGAATCACCGCAATAGCTCTAGGTTTCTCTTTGTTATCCTCAATCTGCTTCATTCTCGGTGGCTCCGATTTATTCTGATGATAAATCGCTTTCTTGTAGTAATCTTCTCTGAACGGGTTTTCAGACTCATCAGCATACGCATTTCAACATTCACGCTTAAAGTGACCTTTCTGTTTACACTTAAAGCATGTCACTTTAGACTTGTCAAAGCCTAACTTGGTAGAAGGTCCACCAATAGACTTCCTTCTTGTTATCTCCATGAAACGCTGTGCCCGACGAACTGCACTGGCCATGCACCACCTTATGTCGATCAATTCCATCTCCTCAGGATCAATCTGATCGTAATCTTCTTTTGTCAGGTTGGTGTTGCCAATCTTCCCTGCTACAAGACTTTCATATGATTCTAGCACAGATGCTAAGAAAACCATCTGTTGCTTTGCCGACTCCTCGCTGAAGTTTTGAGCGTTCTTTAAGTCTACAACGATGTTGCATTGAAATAGGTTCTTTGCATCTGATTGACTTGAATGTGATGAAGAACCGCTGTGAAATCCACTGCTTTGACTTTCTTTGTTTGAAATGTTGGAATTCTCAGAAGAAAAAGGTTGTCTTGGGAGAGTATTCTTTGGCATCATGCTTTTTGGATAATACAAATCCAAGTTCTGTTGATAAGATGAGTGATTGACTTTGTGTGTTTTCCTTAACTCCAGCTCATGACTTTCTAGTCTCTCAATCAACAAATCTACATTCAACACTTCTGGCGGCTTGATAGTATTCTTCAACATCAATGCATAATATTGCCAATCCATCTCATCTGGCAATGAATGAAACAATTTGTCGACTAGCTCTTCTTGAGAATAGAAAATTTCATGTCTCGCCAGTTCCAGCTTTAGATGCCCAAACCTCTCAATCATTTTACAAACTGATTCATTCTTTAAACAACCAAATAAATCAAATTCTTTTCTAAGCAGTTTCTTTTTGTTTTTCACTGTTTCTGCACTTCCCAAACATTTAGCTTTCAATTTTTCCCAAAGATCTTTAGAACTTTTGTACTCGATCAAAGATATTATATCTTCTCGGACAGACTGAATCAGTAGTGCGATGCATTTTTGCTCAGCAACAAATGATTCTATTTCTTCAGCTGATGTTAAGCTTTCACCAGTTTTGCCTCCATTAGCATATCCATTCTTTAGACTCTTCCAGCCAGGATACGCAAAAGCCATCAACCAATCTTCAAACTTCTTGGCCCACCGACTATATTCTTCGATAGCCATCAACTTGGGAGGTTTGTTATAAGTTCCGAAAGCACTTTCCACACTTAGAGCATCCGATAAACTTTTCTTCGTATTCGGCGTGTTCTCATTGGTGTTGCTAGGTGAAGTATCATCTCCAGAGTTTCCAGCAAAGGTATACATATCGCTAAACGGATTCATGAATAGATCATCCATCTTGTACGTACCTGAAAAATCAGCAAACACTTAGAAAATTTTTGGTTTTGATAAATACAGATTCAAGCAGAATCTGTTCAAGCGAAAATAGCTTTGAAGCAATATAGCTTTTCAAGTGAAATAGCAATACAGGCTCAAGCGAAACACTTCAAGCGAAATCAAAGCACTTGAAGCGAAATGGCAATATCAACTCAAGCGAAATGAGACAATATGTACACTTCAAGCGAACTTACTCATAACTTTCAAGCGAACACAATTGAAATGTACTTTTCAAGCGAAACTAATAGTAAATTCAAGCGAGATCACGATTTTAAAGAGGTTTCGCTTGAAATTTTCAAGCGAAATGTGATGATGTCAGCTTTTTCGAACCAGATTTCAAGCGAAAAGTCAAGTTTTTATATGAATTTGATCGATTTTAAGTCCAATTCACTCAGGGATTAGTTAACTCTATGATTCGCTTGTTATATGTCAAATTCAGGCCATTTCAACCGTAAACTAATGTTCAAATCAGAAAAGAAAGGATAGAAGTATGAGAATCCGATGATTTCAAGCTGCAATGGTATGAACTCCTTGTCCTGAGCTCTGATACCACTTGTTGGATCGGTTTCGTGACCCTAAACAGTCAGTAAAGGTAGTTCATCATCATTTACTAAGGCGGAATCAAAGTAAACAACGTCACAACAGCTTGTTTCCTTTTCAATTCTTTTCTATTGCTAATTCCTGAGTCTTTACAATGATTTCTGATGAAAATCCGGCACCACCTCGACTCACACACAATGACCTCAGTCCCTGTTCGCTTCAAATGACACAACACAACCCTATTTATAGACCACAGGGTTTCGCTTGAGCTTGACACATGTCTGTTCAAGCGAACTAGCATGTTGTTGGTTTCGCTTGAACATGACATGTTGTCATTTCAAGCGAACTCACCTACAATAACAAATAAAACCCTAAATTCTAACCCTGTTGTGTGCTCATTCATCCTATCTAGACATAAGACTCAATTAAGACGAAGTTAACAGACACTAAGTGCACCAACACTTATTGACTCTGATTCCAAGTGATTGTTTATTAGATAGTCAATCTTAGTGTTACTAAATGGATTGTTGCAATAAAGTAACTCGTATAGGATAACATTCGCACTCCATATATCAACCTCTAAGCTGAATGAGTTAGGGAGCTTCGTAGTATGAAATACGTCATGCTAATGCTATGATCTTTTACCTAATTAGAAGAGTAAGTGATATTGTTAGTATTTAAATAATCCAAATGTTGTTAGCATTTAAATAATCCAAATGTGAATACTTATGGTTGTTAAAACTGGTTTGAATATCATAAATAATCCACAACAAATTAGTAAATGTGCCTGCGTGATGTGGCGTGTTTACGTTTTTGGTTAATAATAGGATATTTACAAAAGTTTTTAAATACACAGAAGCCAACATCGTCGGCATCACATTAAACCAAGGAAAGTAACTTGTACAGGATAACTCCTGCACTCCAAATATCAACATTTGGACCATAATCCTTTTCCATGAAGAACTCAGGAGCTTTGTAGTAACTCGTACCAACATGCTCACTATATAAGCTTACACCTAATTCATAAAGTAAGTAATATTGTTAGTAACCAAGTGTGGGATAGTTACGGTTGTTAAAATCATGCCCTTATTTACCATGTTTGAATGTCGTAGATAACCCGAAATCAATTATCTTCAAATAATTTGATGTCACATCCTTGTTTATGAGCATGATGTTATCAGGTTTTAAAGCATGGTGTATACACCATGTTGGTGGCAAATCTGGTGCAAAAAAAAAAAAAAAAGAAATATAGTTACCACTGCCAAAATTAGAAAATATTATATGATAAAAATAAAACATATGCAAGGATTCACCTTGAGGGCTTCAACAACTTGGCGGATAATGTTAGCAGCCTCCGTTTCGGTGTAACGCCCCTTAAGTTTCATATGATCTCCAATCGTCCCGCTGGAACATAGTTCCATAACGATATAGAATGTGTCATCGTCTTGATACGAATCATTTAATGTCACGATGTTTGGGTGTGAGAACTTTTTCATTATCGTTATCTCTCTTTTCACGTTAGCATCACATGCTTTAGTGAGACGCTTGTTTACTGTCTTACAGGCAAAAACGTCACCGGTAAGTGTGTGGGTACACATATATGTTTCCCCAAATGTCCCTTCACCCAACTTTTCATCGAGTGTATATTTTGGGTCAGTTTCATGGGGAGGTGAGAACACCTCAATTGCATCATCAGGTTGTTGATCATTTTCCGAGTTTGACCCTATGACAAAACAAACATAGAATATTTATATTTATAAATAAAAAGGAAAGTGAAAATCTTCAACTAGAAGAGACAGTGATAACCTTCCTCGGAGAACAAGAGCTTTCTCACTACTAGATGCATCTTCTTCATTGACAATCGAATGAAATATGTGACTGACACACACACACAGTGAGAGAGAGAGAATGGTTAAGTTTCTCCAATAGACTAAAAACAGCCTAAATCAAATAGGTTTCAAAGAACATTATGATTATGAAAACATGATATACAAACAGATTTATCAAAATATAGGACATACGTAAATCACATATACATTAAGAGAGAGTGTGTGTGTGTGATTCCTTCAGAATATGAACGCTTACTAACTAAAAACCCTAAATCAAATGGGACTTGAAGAATATTATAGTCAAAGCTTAATCAAGATTGTGAAATCACATACACACACAAAGAGTGTGTGTGTGTGTGTGAACAGATTGATCAAAATATAAAACATACATAAATCACATATACAGTAATAGAGAGAGTGTGTGTGTGCGATTCAAGTTAATAAAGTTTTTATTTATTTTTGCATGAACAGATTCCTATAGTCACAACTCCAAAAGATGGCACACACTATGTGGTTTGGGTTTATACATATAGCAATATCGAATGAATTCATAAAAATAATTAGAATTAAGAAATTTCATAGCGAATTTCAACTACCTAACATCTATTAAGATGTCATATCTTATTATTTTCCAAACATGTAATACTAATTTACATAGCCAAAGGTGGAGTGTTTTTTATATTTCTTAACATTTGATTCTACAACTAGAATAAATTACCTCGATACTTGTCTTTTATTTTAAGTAAACGAAATCATAATAACCACTTAAAAAGTTAAAACTAACTTGTGTTTACCTTTTTATGAAAGTAGTATAGTCCACTTCTACATATTAGTGTTTGTATGCCTTTCATTGTAGAGTGCAACTCTATATCATTGTAGAGTAGAGCTCCAAACTAAAATCATTAAGAACAACGAAATTTAGGTTATACAACAACTTTAAGCATTCAACTAATATTGTGAAACAACAACTGTAAGTCTATTAAATTCATATAATCGATAAAATTGGTCGTTCTCACCTGCTAAACAAAACTCTGTCGTCGATGCAACTGACGGTGGATAGAAATTGGATGGCGGAATCTGTGGGGCGTCGGCTGTGAAATGAAAGAGAGCGATTTAGGGTTTTGTTTTGATAAAAATTCTAAACGGGTACTCAGGCATTTAACTTGTTTATAAATGAAAAATAACCTAAGAAATTGGGGAAAAAACTATAGAGAAGGAGAGTTTTAGGTTGGATTGATGTGGGAAGTTGGGAAGTGTTAAATATAATTTATGAAGGAGCAGAAATCTGGGATATCCATGGATTGTCACTATCGCTGTACCATGTACCAGGGCAAAAGTGGACAGGGATCACATGTAAAATAAGGTGGACTCGGTCAACAAAGGAGGATTGGTCAAAGCTAAAACTCAACCAACCAGTCAGAACTCATTTCTTTTTGTTTTCCTTTTCTCTTTTATCATCTCTTTATTCTTTTATTTCTTTGGCATTATTTTGATTATCTCCTTCACAAACTTATGAGCAATTTCACAAAAAAAATCAAGAGAAGCGTTGACTGTTTGTCATTTAAACCTAGCATCTCAACATACAACAATGGGTATGAATTTTTAATAATAAATTAGTGCTGAAGCCATAGGATTTTGAGGGTAGTGGCACAATTTTCGTCTATGAAAGCACATGAATCAGTGATGCCAACAACTTGTATGAGAAACAAATTTTCACATAAAATAAAATCATATACAGCTCAATCATTTCGAATCTCAGATTACTAATTACTAACTGAAACTAAGTAATCAATATCCAATAATAGCATTTTGAATTTCAGATTACTAACCGAAGAACTTTATCAGTAAACTAAGAAAAAATCGGGGAAGAACTGGAGCAAGAATCAAGGGGTTCTTGTGTTCAAATCGGAAGATTGATGTGGAATGATTCAGGACCCAGCCAAAATCCGGTCACAATCGACTGATGTGAAGCGATATACACCGGCGTTTTGTGTGCTCTCTCTTTGAATTTAATTGTAGCAAACCCTATTTATTAATTACTGGCGGAAGATGAAAAGTGAGGAGTTGACACGCAACATATAATAAACGTGGCAACCTCAGATTAAAACTGATTGAAAATGGTAAATGATGAAAATAACCCTCGACACTGTAGCAAACCTCTTTTATCATTTGATATATATATAATAATATCTGGTAGAATGAGAAATTTGGTACCGAATATCAGGACCGTACTGGTACCATATCATACCGGCATTAACACACATACGGTATGATATTTTGTTTTAATTTTAGCTCAATACGATATTTGTACTATGTGGTACCGTACCGGTTCAGGACTTTTCATTGTATTGTATCATACCGATACCGACCGAACATATATGGTATGGTATTCAGTTTTGGTTTTAGCAAAAAAAAATCAGTATAGGTATTACTTGGCACGGTATCAGTTCGGTACATGTACCGTTAACCAGATTTTGAATTGTTCGGTTAAAGTTAAACATGAATAAATCTCCTTTGTATGTTCGCTCGGTTTCATTCTATATATTTTCACAAAAGTTGATATAATATTACAAACATCGGTTTAGGTTCTTTTGTGAACACTTCCTAAGTGATGAACAAAACAAACAAATCATGGCCATAGATCTTCTTAAATCTAACATAAGGGTAGGATCGTCTTTTAACATCTATAGTTTTATATATAATTTTCTTTTTTTAAATTTTCATGGCAGTTATCTGATAAACCACCCACGCTTCAACATGACGTGCAATTTCAAATTTCAATCGATCATAATCTACGCCATATCTTCCTGTTCGTTCTTCTTCACCATCATTCAATTCGTTCTTCAGATTATCAGGCAATTCAGCAATCATGACACATTCGAGCGATCAGAATATTGTTTCAGCGAATTTGCTAATTCATCAGAACGCTCAACGACCGGGAGAACAACATCAAGGTATATTCTTAAAAAATCTGTGTATACAAGTTTGCTTCCAGTGTCGGATAAATAGATTACATAGCTGTGCATTGTTTGGTTTAGTTTCTATAAACCCTAAGATTTATAGTTTACGACAGATACGAACGATCAGCCAATTTGTTACTTCCTCAGAGCACTGATCGAGCAGTAGATCATCATCAAGGTACAATATTAAAACAATTGTTTATACAATTCAGTATCCAATGTCGATGTAATTTTAATAGATGACTGTATAGTCTATTGGTTCGTTTAACTAACATTTAAGATTTATAATTTAAGATAGAGGGTACCCGTATGTCAGAGACGATCGATCAGCCCACCGTTACCGCCAAGTTGTTAATACCTCAGAGTGCTGAACCAGAAGCAGATCATCATCAAGGTATAATTTTTAAACAATTGTTTATACAAGTCAGTATTGTGTGTCGCTGAAGTGGTGTTACATATTTGTATTATATATATATATATATATATTTTTGTTGTGTATTTTTTTACAATACTTATGAATTTAAACTTTCGACTAAGGGTACTATTATTACAGATGTGAACGATAAGCCCGACGGACCAGCCGATTTGGTAACTCTTCCGAGCTCTTAACGAGCAGTCCAAGATCATGTGTTGGTAACATCCATTGAGCAGCAAGGTATTATTCTAGGGCAGAACAATTCATAAAAAATCAGTGGTGTATGCCACTTGTATTTGCTGGCATTTATTCCTTGTTTGAAATTTTAGAGTCTATTGCTAGCAATGTATATCAAAGTCCTAATGGCACAAAGTATTGGACACCAAATGTACCTCCCGATTTAAAACCGTATGAAGGAGCCAGATTCCGAACTATTGATGAAGCAATTGTTATGTATGAGCATTATGCAGAGAGGGCTGGTTTTTCGACCCGTTTGGGTACGTCAAAGAAAGATAAAGCTAAAGGAATAATCAAACTCCGGTACATTTTGTGTTCTAGAGCTAATAAGCCCAAAGACCAGGAAGCGGGTAATACTAGTTCACCTAAACGATGCCGTAGTATAAAAGCTACAGATTGTAAGGCATGTGTTAAAATTAGGCGAGTAAAAAAAATCTATGGATTACGTGGTTTACGATTCGTTGAACAACATAACCATGGTCTAACATCACCTGAGAACTTAGATTTATCACGTAAGAAAAGGAAGCTAGACTTTGCGGCAAAACAGTTTATTGCTGAATGTCGCAATGCTAACATTGGCCCGACGAAAGCACACAATATATACGTTGTTTTAAAGGGAGGTCACCAAAATGTTCGTGGAACGACTACTGAGTTTAAGAACTTTGGAAGAGATATCCGGGAATTCATTGGTGACAGAGATGCACAAATGGTCATTGACACATTCAATGAACGTGTGGAAAACAAGCAAAATTACACGTTTAATACACATATCGTTGAAAAGGAACTTCAGTTGATGTTTTGGTGTGATGGAGTTTCAAAAACAAATTATCACGCTTTTGGCGATGTAGTGGCATTTGATGCAACGTATCACACAAACATGTAATGTTTTTAAAAAATTTTTTCTTTTTGGTATCTGGCTTTTTTCTACGTCTTTAATGTAAACACTATATTTATTCATCTTTTTTTTTGTAGGTACGATATGATATTTGTCCCCTTTACCGGGGTTGATCATCATAAGAAGTGTACAATTTTCGGTGCTGGATTGATTCACAACGAAACCATTGAATCATACTCCTGGATTTTACATAAGTTTCTAGAAGCGCACGATGGAAAACAACCTCTTATCATATTAACCGATCAAGACTGCGCCATGAAGCAAGTCGTGAACAATGTATTTGATAAGTCTGTACATAGACTATGTATGTGGCACATCACCAATAAAATACCAGCTAAGGTATGGTAAATGGATTTTAAATACGTGTATGTGTATAGGTTACGTATGTGTCATGTATATGTTTAAAAAATAGCTGACTTTTCTGATATACACATATGTACAGTTATGTATGCTGATTGACGGGTGTATTTATTACGATATATCCTATGTGTAGATAAAGGGCAGTGATGAAACAAATGTTGAGTTAAAGAAACAGATCCACAAACTGGTGTGGAATGTTTACATAGAACCCCACAGGTTTGAAAAGAGATGGAATTTACTCATGACTGAGTATGGTTTGGAAGATCATGCTTGGATGAACGAAATGTACGCGATAAGGGAACAGTGGATTCCATGTTATTTTCATGATATACCTATGTGTTTCCTTATGAAGACCACTTCTCGATGCGAAAGTGCTAATCATCTGTTTAAAGCAAATTCTAGTCCCCGTAATACGTTGGTGCAGTTTATGCTTTGCTATGATACCTCGGTGGACAAGATACATAACAAACAACGTAAACTGTCTTATGAGACAGACACAACCAATCCCGAGCGTTTCAAAACATCGTTTCTGATAGAACGTCATGCCAATGAAGTATATACACGCACGTTATTCTGGGAAGTTCAAAAGGAGGTTGACAAGTCTAACAGTTTGTGTTATGTTGCCGAAAGAGGAATGGTTGATGGAGTTATTACGTATCTTGTTGCTCATCAAGATCACACCAAAGAAATTGTGAATGAGTTTAAGGTTAGTTACACTTTTAGTGTCTATAGTTCTTACAATCTTCACAACTTTGTTTCGATTGAACAAATTTTAAATGTCTTTGTTAATATTGTAGGTAACTTTCAACAAAAGTGATTTTACAGTTTCATGTGTATGCATGGGTTTTACCCGGGTTGGGTATCTTTGCCGACACGTGTTTTGCGTATTCAGGCATCACAACGTTTTTCAGATTCCAGCCAAATACATACATCCGAGATGGTTAGAGATGCTATCCCAGCTAGTGTACACTTCTTGGAGAATAGGTTATGTGACGACCAAAGTAGGAGTGGTGTGTTGTGGCGCGGGATTTGTGATAACGTGAACATGCGTAGAGATAGGGTGCATGGCAATAATGAGAAATTACAAGAGTTAAGTGACCAGATTCAAGCTATTAAAGATAAGCTTTTCAGCGAGATACCGTACGATCATTCAATCACTAAAAAGGGTGTTGTGATAGAGGATGTAATTGCGCATAAACAACCAGCTGAGGTTTCTTGCATGGCACCGCGGAAAATACGCAACAAAGGATGTGGAAAGCATAAACGAACAGTTGGTCCGGGTGAGAAAGCAATCAAGATTAGTAAAAAATCGAGAAGGAAATGCAATTTCTGCAAAAAACGAGTTAGGGGCCATGATAAGAGGAACTTCCCGCTCAAAAAGGGGGAGCCGGTTAAGGATGACTCGACAACCGACGAAGAAGATGAGATATATGAAGATGAAGAAACTGAAGAATCTGGCTCTAAGGATTCTGTTAGTGAAGAATAGTTTCCATAAACCGTAACAACATTCGCCCTTTTTCTAAACATTTCTGCTGGTTATTGTATTAGATTACCTTAGATTACATGTTTATGTAGTTTGTCTTCTGATGTAACGAAGTCTGGGTTTTTTTAAACTTTTTATCCAGTTTCCATGCTTTGTTTAGTGACAGCATTCTCGTCTCCTATTTAGAATCGCGATGTATGCAACCATTTCTAAGCAATAACCTTTTTGCAAAATAGATGAGTCAAGTTTAACAGTGCGTTAGACATGTGTGAGGAATAAGGCTCAATTATTCCGACTGTTAATTATCTATACTATTTTTGCAACTTTCGGAATGCACATCAGCGTGACAGTTCACCTTACTAATTTATATAGAAACTGGACGTACGATTACGTTAAACATTATCCCATAGATGAAATTTCGACATAACATGATTAACACCCACCAAAAACATAGCATGATAAGGAGTCTGTTCAGATTAAATTGTCAAACAAAAGTAAATATATTGTTTCAACATCAGCAAAACTAAACTACAAAAAACAAATTCCAGTAGCAGTCTTTTTATCTATTTCTCTCTGTTGATGCCGGCATATTGGTAGGCTTCTTTTAGAATACGTTCGCGATGTTTGTTCGCCTCCGAAGTTATCAACTTCACTGCATACTTCTTCCTAAGTTGTGCTATCTTCTTCTTTGCTTTAGCCATTTCGGTTGGGAACCCAACGTCCCAGCGATCATCAGTGATCCCCATCCAGGTTTCCATGTGTCGCATTACGTATATTCCGTAGTCTTCATAGTTTCCTATCGTCGCCCAACTTATCTCCAAACGAATAGGATGACGAGCTGCAATATCATAACAAGATGGATGACGAACACGCTTCAGGTACTTGATGACCACATCTTTCTGCACACAAGACAACTTGGTTAAGTAAACCTGCAGTACACTTGTGTATTACATAACGACAGTCACGTACCACTTTCATCGGAGTCGACTTTAAGAAAAAATCGTCACCGTCAAATATTCTAACTGGACTTTCAGAACGATCTATATTGTCTATGACTGTAATCGCTAGATTTTTCAGGTCAAAGCAAACTAAATAATAATGTCCACGGTCAAGAATTGGGAAAATAAGGTTCCCGTATTCTTTCAGGTCCATTAACTCCTCCTTTTCTTCCAACACAACCCTTAAGGCGCTAGTAAACATATCTAACCGTTTATTGTCATCATAACTTGATTTGGTCAGCATATCCTCAGTCTAGTGTTTGAAACAAACAGAAAAAAAATATTAAATTAATGTATCCGATATTCTAATTACGTAGAGAACGCTCTAACAAGATATGCTTAGTATTATAAAATGTTCTTACAAAAAGGGTGGTATGACAAAGCAGCCTTGGCATTGTAAACTATCGTCTTTTGACTTCGTCATGATTAAGCATAGATGCCCAACAGTTAATGATGCCAGTGCTCAGCCAAACATTTGGTAGCAGATCCAATATATGAAAGTGCATCAGATGTGTTCCATAGGCAGTGCAGAAAATATCATTCCTGTACACATCCGTGTTGCAAACAAAAACATTAGAATACACATATACATATCCGTTAATTGCACCAACCTTTGTACATTTGAGTTAAGCACTTACGCCATAGTTCTTCAGACCTCATTTTCCTCCTTTCTATCCCGGTCAGATTTAGCTTTAATTCTTTTTTCCTTTATCAATTCAGCCAAAGGTCTGCGTGACCCATAAAGAAAGTAAACAACGTGAACATAATTAAGTAGTATTCAAGTGTTTACTATCTAATCCTCTAATTTAAAAGCGATGCGTTATAATAGATGACGGATTAAATACATACCTTTCATCCTCTTTATCATCGTCTTTTTTCCTATCTTCCCTTGGCTTTGCCACCCTACGTTTTGGATATAAAAACTAGTTAACCAAAACATATACACATATGTATTGTAGAATAATATTAGACACTCACTGTGTATCAACTGCACCCTCGAGGACGTATTCCCAAACTATGTTTTCTTCCTTTGTGCTACCCTTGGAGATATTGACTGCTCTCTCCAGCCAAGGCGATCTCCCGAATGAAGATATTTTAGGTATTCTCTTTCGCTTCCCTTTGTTGTCTTCATTTGCTTATGGTAGTGTTTTCTTTATATCCCGCACTTCCAGGGGCGGGACATCTTGTGCGGTCCCGCGGCTCGACGAAGGTCTTTCGTTATCATTCCGGATATCATTTGCCTGCACGCCTTCATCATCTAGCTCTCCAGATGCAATATCCTCAATAATGTCAGCTAGCTGAACCGCACTTTGTGTCCACAGTGACGCAATATGTGGTGTTGAGAAGATGCCTGAGTCGTCATTTCCAGGTGTGTTGCACTCTTGGTTACTTTTTAGACTTACACCTACAGACATACATTTTAAAAAAGTGATGTCTACACAACATTAACCCCAAACCATGATACGTAATCAGTCAGTGTTATTGGATTATGATATTGACTAGTACACACAATACATACCTGTATCGTGATTTCCCTTTTTGTCGGTACAAACAGCAGATTTCTCCACAGTTGACTTGGCTTCGGCATCAAATCTCATGTTGAATAATGCTTTGTATCATTCCGCAACGTTTAAAACCTCCGCAGTATCCAGATGACAGCGTGCAAACTTTGATATTGCTCGCTCTAACTTGCCTTTCCCAGCTTCTGCTTCATCACACAATGCGTTGATACTAGATACGTATGCCTAACATTCGAAAGAATCAATGACATATACTAAATAATCAGGACCATTCTATGTTGATGGGAAAACAAATATAAACATCATTATGTAACCCTTACCTTCATCTCATATCTAACATCATTCTCAGTTGTCATCCCTTCATCATTACGCGTTATATCCAAAACCTCATCGTCACTTTCCGTATCATATTCATTATCATCGTCGAACAGCTCCTTGACAGAAACAGACCCTAATCCTCCATTCTTTATCTCCATTTGTTGTCTCTGACTTATCCTTTCAGTGTTCCAGTAAGAAATTGGTGGCTCGGTTATTTCATCATCGAAACCAACGGACCTTGTTCCGTGCAGGTAAAGCAACTACAAAACAACAATAAAGTTGTACATCTTAGCTCTGCTAGTAACTAGTGGCTTCGCAATAACAATAAGAAGTAAGTATGTACAATGTTAATAACTGTTGGTCGGGACACGTATATGGGTATACTGTATACACATATGTATCATGGAGAAATACACATATGTATTGTTGTAGCGCATGCCTTGTTTGCATTGCACCTTCACCCTTAAGCATCGTTATTGATTAACTGTCCTCTTTACATCATTGTATATTACTCATGGCAACTATTATTAGTATTAAATACAGAAACAAAAGGTATTAGTAACACATACCACTAAAAATGTTAGGAGTCCTCGGAGCCATGAGTTTTTATCACACCTCTTCCAGTGGTTTTTACACACTTTCACAGCATCGATGATAAACTGGCACCAATTATGCTCTCTAAAGCCATGATCCATGTCGAACTTGTACAACAATGTGTACATTGCTATGCCATTCATCGTGCAACCAACCATCGTCGATATGAACAACATCGCAAAATCGAGCTGGAACATTTCCTCGTCCTCATATTCGTTCTCTATAATTTTGTCTACTAGGTCTTTGCAACTAATGATACACCTACTAAACCTTCCTCTCCACCGGGAAACCAACGGATGCTTACAAGCTTCCTTGTTGTCAACGTTTACCCTAATACCCCCACATGGTAAGCCCACAGTTTCCGTACCGATTCCTTGTCTACCTTTATCGTTTGTTCGCCTAACCTAATAACCATGTTTCTGGTATCTAGACGATCCACTACAAAATGCCCTAAAACATATTTATTTTCATCCACCTTCAGCTTCAGAATCTTACCAAAGCCCATCCATCTAACAATATTCCTCTGCGTCGTAGTCATCTTCTTAATTGCTTCACACAACTTGTTTGGTGACGTTCGCGTCCTAATCCCGAGTAGTTGATGATTTTTTTTCCTCTTCGACGCTTTACAGATTTCAATTTTCTACGCTTATCTTCTTTCTTCGGATGCCGTGTTTTATACTTAAACAACTCATCCAACACACGGTTTTTTATCTCCCTTCTCAGCTGTACAATATTCATGTACCAAATTTTATGTTAACAGATTACACAAAACAACAGTGTATTAAAAGTAACTTTTTTCCAACACTGAATTACCTCCTTTTCTGTCATCCTTGTTACTCCTCTTTCGTTTTCCTAACCCACCTGATGTTGTTTTGTGCAGGGTTGAACGAGATTCAGCTTCCCCTGTTATTAAAAAAAACATATAAAGTCAGGGCTTGCTAAACTAGTACACATACATTATATATTCATTTTCTCAACGAAAAGGTGTACATACCTTTCTTTTCACTTGCATCCGAAGCTAGTGTTCTTTTCTTCGTTGTATCACTCTCACCATCACATTTCCCTAAGTTAACCCAAAAAATGCCCAACGGAGTCAAACTACATATTATAGGATACCGATCCAATTCTGATAGTCACAGCTAAAAAGTTAAAACACATTATACATATGTGTTTTTACCTTTGTTTTCAGTCTCTTCGTTATTGTCACCTAAGTAAAGATTCATGCAATTTAAAATCAAACCAAAACACCAATCAGAATATTGTCGTTTACTAATCAATACACATCGAATGCTAACCTTCTGATTTCTCCATGAACGGTACCCGTATTGCCTTAACCTTATTTTTGTTCGCTCTTTTTTCTCGTCTTCCTGTCTGTTTCAATGGTTGATTGTCCTCTTCATTTTGTAATTTCGTGTTCTGTGCAACAATCTTCCAGTTGCTCTCTTGGCTTACCAACTGTTCATGTAATACACCAAACATTGTAAGTACACATACCAAACCTCAGGTTTTAAAAACCGTAGCTACCTAAAACATGTAACATTTTTGCACAACCCACTACTAACAGAGTTACCTTCGTTGCTGGTCTTACCTTTCTTATTCTTTGTTGTTGAATTACCATCGTCAACACTCTTGTTGAACTCTTCGTCAACCGATGCATTGGTACTTTCGCCCACTTTATTCTTATGTGTTACAAAAAAAACATCATATGGTCAGAAATTAAGTGTAACTTATACATCTTACACAAACAAAACATGTTAACTACTCTTACACTCTTCTTTACACCATTTCTCTTTTAGTCTCCGAAAGTACTCAGCTCTCTCTAAAATAAACTGCTTTTTTTCTTCAATCCTCTCCGCTGTGAAACAAAAATAAGAGTTATACAACAAACTATAACAGTCAACCAAAAAATAAAAACCAAAACAACTTTTAGTGTAGTGTATCTTTTTAATACTTGTTTCAAAAGGATCATCAGACAACGCATGTGTAGCCTTTCGTTGTCAATCTTCCGGAGGACACCTTTCTTCATCTGTCAGCTGAACATAACAAAAGCCAGTTAGTTGATGCAGATTGGGTCGTACAAACGTTCACCTTTTTACTACTAACTAACCCAACAAATAACATATTAAAAGTACAATAATCCCATACACTTTACTTTCTTCATCATCAGAACATATAATTGGGTCTTCTGCTTTGTTTACAAATCTTGATTTCCATTTACCAGCTATACGTTGGCTTTCCGCCCTACATGTTTATATCAACAACATCTTTTAAAGCAAGACTTTCTCGTTTAAAGATTTTTAGTTCATTGGTAACTGATAAATGCACTTACTAGTCCTCATTTTGATCTTTTTAAATCACCTAAAAGAAACCATGGAAAACAATCAAATGACAAAGTATTAGAACCAAAGATGATTAAACATAAACTATTTTCGGAATAACTATTAAATTCTATGATAACAAAAAAAAAACAGGTATCACATTACCTACGTATATGTACTTATCAGTCGGATCAATATTAAAACACATGTGTATTTCCACCACTTACACATTTGTATTGGTATAACAGTTTGAGTATCCTGTCACACCCACATATCCTATGTAATCCTAGAGTCTCAACAACTTGTATACACATGTGTACTACTATCCCATACACATGTGTATAATTAGAATAGTTAAGCTAACAGGTGAAACCAATTAAAAACAACCTCATTTCAATTGAATTTTTCACAAATCTATGAAACTGAAGTAGAAGACTCTACTAAACTGACACAATTACATACCAATCAGTATGTTACACTATGTAAAGTGACAAAATACACAAATACTACTTTCTTTATAGACAACAAACCATCCCAATGTTGAAATTTTTGAACAGATTTCGTAATCCCCAAATAGCCAGAAGAACAATAACGTATATACACTTGCTATACAACATATCTGGATGGTATATGATAAAGTTTTAACAGCTACACACCTAATCGGTTAAATTAGGGAGAATAACTCATAATCACTCGGCACAAATATGTAATCGGCTTAAACATATGAACAAATAACACCATTACATTACAAAATCACGAGAGAAACAGTACGAGACGACTGATTACGTAGACCGAACTAAACCCTAGATTTTGAGATGTGAAGTTTAGGTGTTGTTTGTTTTTTCTGCAAGAAAAGGTCTGGAGTCTGCGGACCACATCTGCAGGCATCTGCAGGAGAAGAGGTGGACCAAAGGTCTGCAGTCTGCAAGGAGAAGAGCGTTTGTTTTACATATAACCCTTCTCTTCTCTTCTCTTCTCACACACAAACACACACAGAAACACACACAACACCTCATCTCTCTCTCTGCCTTTCATCTACCACCACCACAACCACCGCCACCACCTCATCTACCACCACCACCACAACCGTCGCAACCACCACCACCACCGAACACCCACTGCCACCACCGTCACCGGAAGGATCGAGGGAGAGAGATCGAGGGAGTAGAGAGAGATCAAGGGAGGAGATGAACGGGAAGGAGGATTTCGATTTGGGGGTTTTATTTGCCTTCATCTACCACCGCCACCACCACCGTCACCACTACACCACAACCACCACCGTCACCTTCTCACGGTTTGTTCTCCGGTGACTCTTATTCCGGTCCTGAGTTTCAGAATCGACGGTTTTCGAAATTGAATCTTCAGGTTAGGGTTTATGTGTTTATTATGTTTAATGATTTGGGGATTTTTCGTTTGTTAAGTGATTTGGGGAATTTTTTTTGGTTCAGATGAGGGCGTGGTGTCGGAGTGGAGGTGGTGGCAGAGTGGAGGTGGCGGCAGGTGAGGGTGGGAGGTGGTGGCGGAGTGGAGGTGGTGGCAGAGAATGTGGTGGTGTCTGCTGGAGTGGAGGGAGAACAGGGAGAAGAGGGAGAAGAGGTTGTGCAGACCTTAGAAGACATGGGTTCATGTCTGTTTGAAGCAGAGGTCTCGCAGACCTTTTTTAATGAAAGGTCTGCGAGAAAACAAACAAGCTGTAGACCCTTATGTCTGCGCGTGGTCTGCGCGGCGCAGACATAAGAGGTTCTGAAGTGCTTCTAGCAAAAAACAAACACCACCTTAGTGTGTATAAAGACGGAACATTCAAAATCCTTGAACGATTACTACAATATGTAATGATACCTCGCTTTAATGATGCTTCTTGAATTTTTCCCTGTTGCAGAAATCGCCGATAAGGGAGAGAGGAAGAAGACGGTTGCTTTTTCTTTGATGAAAGAGGATGAGTTGAAAGATGTTTTGATGTAGAGATGGTTTTGATAGGTTGAAGCTACACACAATCTAAAACTGAATAGTCTATGATTACGGGTTTCAAATTTCTCCATTGAATGATTACAAAGTTACGCGGCATTCAATGTGATTTCAGAGATTGCATTTTACAATAATGCCCTTAAACGGTTATTATGTCGCAATTTATTGTTTTTTTATTAATTAAAAAACCATTTAAATCCTATAATCAAGATCTCATCATCCAACGGTCAGGATCTGTTCGTTTTTGTTCACAATTTAAACATGGTTCACTCTTGATCCCTACCCTACAAACATCATCTCTAAGTTTCGTTTTGGTGCGTGATAATATTTTCTTCAAAAATGAGAAAAACGGTTTAGTTTGGAAAAAATATAAAAATGGTGTATCAAGTAGAACTAATGACTTCTTTTATTAACTAGTAATATGACCCCCGCGTTGTGACAGGGTGTAAAACTGAGGAAGCGTTGATAACATACGTAACTTTGTTAGAATGTTGCTTGTCCTTTGATAATATTCAAAATCAAGTATATCCTTTTTTATTCTTTTTGGGTATACATTGTTATGATCATTGTGCTTCAAACTTTTATATTTATAGTCAACATTGTGTTGACACGCAAACTAATTTACGTGTTTTATAATTATAGTGTATCTTTCAGTACGTTGAAACGCGAATTGATTTCATTAAGGCAGGCGGGGTGGGAACACTTTTCCCCGTGATGAAATTTGTTCACGAGTGATACCAAGAATAACACCACCGCCAATTCTAATTATCACTCGTTAAAATAAGATCGCGTGATATTGATAACGTGCTAGGGGGTATTGAGTGGTGAGGGAAATTGTTGGTTGTGGGGAAAATTGTTGGGTGTGGTGGTGAGTGATGACCATTTCTGCTAAAAAAGTTGTGAGTGATGAAACGAAGCTCGATGACGTGGCGAAACTTGATTGAATGTTGTGAGTGATGACCACCCCTACCCCTTATGTTTGTTGTGGAGAGGCTAAATTAATCATCAATATACTAAAAAAAGTGTATGGTTCTTCTAAATTAAATCATGGTGTAAAAGAGATTTTGTTAATCAAGCCCATAATATTCCTCATTAATGAAATATATTAGTAGCTATGATTTTGAGAAATGTAATTGAAAGTGAAAAACTAATCATAGTTATTTTGACTAGTAAATTTCCCCCACATGTTACCGCTGGATGCAAGCGAAATTTGATCGGTATTTGTGCTATTTGTCATGACACCGGCACATCTTATAGTAAACCCAAAAAACCCAAAAATAAACTCGTAACATAACTAAAACGATATCCCCTTGTGTAGGAATATTCATATATTTTTATAATTTTCAATATTTACAACAAAAAAAATTGTTAACGTGAAATTCCAAGTGATTGAAATCACTTTTTTTTATTGATTTTCCTTTACGTTCGTTAATTCATAATATGCAATAGTGATATTGTATTATTGCAAAAGAAGTAAAATTCATATGCTACACGTGTTGTGTTGTAACCCATTAAGAATTATTATATATTTTTTTTGATGCAAATGAAAACAATAGGAAAAGACAAACACGGTTTTTATAATATTTATAACTAGTTGAGGCCCCGCCCGTGTTGTGGGACGATTCTCGAATAATTCTCAATCAATTAAAAAAAACACTACTATAATTTTGCTAGGAAAAAAACTAAAACGATCATAAGACCGTATTTTTCGGCTAAGGGCAAAATTGTAATTTTTCAGAACTAATGAGCGAGTGTTAGGCAGCTCCTTGACACATAAAAAAATTAAATCGAGTCAACCAATTAAAAAAACTTTTATACTTTTGCAAAAAAAAAAAAAAAAAAAAAAAACTAAAACGATGGGAAAAAAACGTAATTTTTAACTGAGGGCGAAATAATAAATTTTTTTCAGGGATAAAATCGTAAATTAAATGGACCAATAGGGGAGTGCCAGGCAGCTGCCAGCATGACAGTAATTTTACACTGGGGGCAAAATTGTAATTTAACTAGGAAAACAACTTGGCAAAAATGTAAATTTAATTTGAGGGAAAAATCGTAACTTGGTTGTGAGAAAAAAACTAATGGCAAAACTGTAAATTTAAACGGGACAAAATCGTAATTTTGAACCTAGGGCAAAATTGAAATTTTTAGCTGGGAGCAAAAGCGTAAATTTAATTTTAAATCGGGGTAAAAACATAACTTTGAACTGATAGCAAAATCTTAATTATAATGGGAAAAAAACTAATGATAAAACTGTAAATTTAAAAGGGTCAAAGTCATAATTTTGAACCCAGGGCAAAATTGAAATTTTTAGCTACGAGCAAAAGCGTAAATATATTTTTAAGTGGGGGCGAAAAATAATTTTGAACTAATGACAAAATCGTAGTTTTAAAGCTGGATAAAATCATAAATTTGTTAGACCAATAGGGGACTGCCAGGCAGCTTCCTGACACTATTCTTCCCACCGCCCATTTCACCCAATAGGTGAAAGACACTATTGCCGCCTTAGAATATGTTGAAAATGTGAGAGATCTTATTGATTGGCACTCATGACTCTAGCCTAGTGGTACGTTGTTTGCCTCTCACAAAAGTGATACGAGTTTAAATTTTGTATGCGTAAGATTAAATGATATTTAAATATAAAAATTTGTTAAAAAACGTTGATTGAATACCAAATTCTGAAATAGAAACTTATCTCTAAGCTGCCAGCCCATGATCCCTAAGAGGGCCAATAACGAGTCCAAAAAGTGGTTGGGTTGTATGGTTGTACTCGCATAACCCTACCCTACTCAAATCTCTTTGGGTTTTCTCTAAACATTTGCTAGAATGTAACTAGCATTTTATCGTTTCCTTTTCGCATTAGTTTTATATCCACTAATTTGTTTCTATCTAGCATTTTATCGTTTCCATTGTGCGTCACCATGTATCTTATGAATGCTTCGAAACTTCACAATTAAAAATTTGTAAGCGTTGCTTCGATATTGAAAATACGTATTAGTTTCACACCGAAGTATTTAAGAAGCGCATCCGAATGCACTGACTGAGCACACTCATCACAGTGATAGAAACACTTACGTTGCATAACAATTCTAGTTTCAAATTTGTGGGACATTGGGGAACTACCACTTGGTGCTTTTAGAATACAAGAAACATAATTTTATTCTTTAGTCAGAAAATTACATACCTTGTTTCAATATAAGTGAATATCTTGAATTGGTTTGAGAAAAGGTTAAGAGCAAGACCGCCATCGTGGTGGGCCCACATAGAAACAAAATTGCTTAGTTCTTGTCTCTGTTGTCAAGGCTCACCCAGGCTCTAAGGCCCACTGGCGCACTTTCAGGCCAAGTTCCGACGAAATTCCAGCCAATAATCACTTGAATAGGTTTCAAACAATTATACAACCCTAAACAAGCCTTGAATCAATTACCTTAAAAAGTCCTTGCCTTTTAAGCGCCTTGCACCAAGGCCCAAGGTCGTCCATTCACCTTGAGTGCGTCTTTGACAACTATGGTTCTTGCTCCTTAAGGATACAAGATTCCACATTGATGGACTACTTGAAAAATGTTATTTGGATTGATAATGTAAAAACTAATGCACAAGAGGTACTTTTATCAGGAAGTCTGACAAATAGGTGTGCTTCAAAGTTCAAATTCTCTTTAGATTAAAACAATATGAACAATATAATTAATTAATTAGTATTTTATTTAGTTATTAATTATCATTTTTTATTAGTTTTTAGTTATTGCAACGGTTTGTTCAAAACCTTTAGATTTACATAATCATAGCATAGATCAGATCTTTCAATTTGTGATACAACAATTTCAGAAGAGGTTTCTCTTAAGTGTGTTCTCTAAGTTTTAAGGAAATGAAGAAAGCACTCCTACTACTCTACCAAAAACGGTCGCAAATCGTTATTGCCCTTTTACGCCATTGCAAAAATCTTTGTTGCTTATCTGATTCACGACACACGGAAATGAGTTTACCACTTATATTATGAAAAAGTCAGTGATCCAAATTTGCCGTTCAAAAAAAAATATTATGAAAAAGTCGGATGGTTTAAAGGATGGTGGTTATTAGAGCATTCATATCCTATCCATCAAAATCTTTGAGATAGGTTTTTAAATTATAAAAAAAGTGGTTGTGAGTGCAAATGTTACTGTTTTCATATGTATATTTGAGGGGACACTATTTACACTCTATAATTTTTTAATATATTTTGAAAGTAGTTAGAGGAGAGAGAGTAGGTAGTGATAAATATATAACAAAATATTATTAATTAAAGGAATAGATAAAATATAGTTGTTGGGCCCACCTGGATTAATTCTACTGGTCGTTTTTGGGATGAAATGGCTGTTGTTGGGGGTGTTTAATCGAGCCACATCTGGGTGGTTTTAGACATTAATAGGCTGGTTAATGTGATACCCAATCCAGGCCCAAAGGGTAGTGATTTAGTTCTGATGTGGGCTTTAATTTTTTGTGTTCTTGGGCCGACCGTAAGGTCTTATGAGTTATGGATGCCAAGTTTAATAGTCCGTCTCCTCAGTTCAAGGCCCGAGCTGAAAGCAGGTTTCTGAGTTTTGTTGGTGGGCGCCAGGCCCATGCTTGGCCCACTGTGGAATGTTGTTGTTGGATAATAGCCGCATATGTAGGCCTTGGTATGGCTGTGCGCTACTCGTGGTTGGAAGGCCCATAATGAGGTATATTATGTTTATGCCTCTAATGGGCTGTTTGTGTTCTTAATGGTTCAGACCTCTTACTAGTTTAACACTTAATGGTTCAGACTGTTTGTTTCGCGAGCAGATGTCTAAATGGTTTAAACATTTGTCTCTGAATGGTTAAGCATTATATGAGTCTGAATGGTTAAGACCTATAATTTGAATTGGTCAGACATTTGCCTCTGAACCTATGCAGTTAATAGCGGCGCTATAGCGGTGCTATAGCGGTTAGCGGACGTCTGGGTTTGTAGCGGTCCAAATAGCGGTGGCTCATAGCGGTTCCGCTATTAGCGGCGCTATAGCCCGCTATTTGCCGCTATTTGGAAACCTGTATAGCGGTCAATGTCAAATTAGGTCAAAGTTTGAAACAATCGGTCAAAAGTCACCTATAATCAGACCAAATCGGTCAAAATTAGATCAGATATTAGTCAAAATTTGACCAAATCGGTTAAGTGAAACGAATTGTTACCTTCATTCGAACAAAAATCAGTTGTTGCTCCATGATTTTGAACCATTGTAGAGATAACAGGGTAGTCTGCCTGATGAAGAAGAGGAGGGGAGTGGGAAAACGGCGTATAATGAAAGTGGGGATGATTAGGGTTATTTAAGTTTGGGTATTTTAACATATAACCCCCCTTCATCTTCATTAGTTTATATTTAGTCCTCATACTTGTGAATTTATATATAGAAAATATAAAATTAATGGTATATGTATATAATATATATATAACAATACATAAATTATGCATGGTATAAAAATTACCGCTATATCACCGCTATACCACCGCTATAACCTATATATCGTATAGCGGACCTTGACCGCTATCCGCTATTTTACCGCTTTAACTGCTTAGCTCTGAACGATTAAGGATTATACTGACTCTTAATGGTTCAGATCTCTTACTGGTTCAGCACTTAATGGTTCAGACCTCTTACTGGTTCAGCACTTAAGCATTCAGAAGTTGCCAAACAGCCCCTAAGCCCTATTGGCCTATCATTCGGTCCACAAGTCCAGTTCGTATACCCACGTCTGGGATTCTTTTTATAGTTACGGCCTTTTATTTTGGTCTTGGTTTTTTTTATGTCTTATCTGATGCACTTTGGAGGTTCGGTTTTTGATAGATGGCCTTTTATTTGGTCTTGGTTTTTTTATGTATTATCGGATGCACTTTGGAGGTTCGGTTTTTGATAGATGGCCTTTTATTTGGTATTGGTTTTTTATGTATTATCTGATGCACTTTGGAGTTTTGGTTTTTGATAGAGAAGGATATAATCCCTACTAGGACAAAATTTTTATCTTAGTAGGTTTTATATGGTTTTCTAGTGTGACGCCCCAAGTTTGTTTGGGGTGGTTGGTTGTTTTGGTGTGCGGGGTATGCCCCTTTAACCGTTTATCTTTTTGATTTATAAAATTTTGCCGGCCGAATGCTCATTTACCCCCTAAAAAACTACCACACCCTCATTTTTATGATTAATATCTCATTTAGAGGGTAGATAGGAAGAACTTTAGGAGGAAATATCATTTCTTATGCTTTCAGTTGAGATATCCTCTGCTGTTTCATATTCCCTCTGACAACAGATCAGTTTCATATCCCCTTAACACATCATATGGATAAGGTTAAAAGCTTTAGATATAATGAAAATGGGTCAAAATCATATTCCCCTCAACACATTAGATGGACTAGGTTAAAAGCTTTAGATATAATGAAAATGGGTGAAAAATGGCTCAAGTTTATTGAAAATGCATGCAACCTGTTGATTCCTTTATTATAAAATACGTATATAGATTAATACTTTTTTTAAAGACTAACGAATAAAAGTCTGGATATCTAAATCAGGGGTGTAGCTTTGAAGAGACGGGGGGTGCACCCCTCTCCGCCAATGTTTCGGTTAGAATTGTAAATTTCCGATTTTCGTTTGAAAATTTTAAAATTATATAGGTCCACTCCCGCCAATTATTTTGCCTAAAAATCCCATGACATTCCGCCCTCACGGATCTTTTGGTCAAGCTCCGCCACTGACTAGGGTAACCCAATGGCAAAAGGCAACCCCATACGCCGTGAGCGCAAACAGCGTTGCGAAGCCCAAGCCCACTATCTTCGATTCCGGAAACCCAGTTGGGATCAGATTCGAACTTGAGACCTATGGCATCAAGCCTAAATCTTCACTTCCCTCATTAGACCACACGGTGTGGCGTCGAAACCTGGCGTTGTTGCCAGTCCACGCCCACTTTTCCACCCCGTGCCTAGCGTTATTAACGGCGTTGTCCTGTGGGCGACGGGATTTCCACCGGCGTTGATCTAAACTTCTCGTCGACGTGGAGACGAGCCGTTTTACCCCAAGGGTTACTTTTTAAAAATACAAAATATTAGCTTTCTAAAATTTAATTTTTACCTCTATAAATACCACACACCTCTGTTTTTTTACATATCTTCACACCACACCCAAACTTTTTATAAAACCCTAAACTTCCACACCCAAAAACCAACACGATGGCAGCCATCCCATGGACGCAAGAAGAAGACATCGCACTTTGCGAGTCGTGGGTCAAAGCTTTAAGCCACTACACGCCACGCAGCCGGTCAAGCGGCTCGTTTTGGGAGAGAATTCTACAACACTTCTCGGTCCATAGGGGTGATCACACCCGAACCGTTGACGCCCTATCTTCTCATTTTAGGACAATCAGTATGGATCGTGAAAGATTCGAGCAACTCCACACTGCGATGGGCATCAAGGGGGTGACCTCGGGGAGGACGACACCATACAAGTCGCTCTCATCAACTATCGGCACGAGGTTGGACGTGAATTCAAACACGTTTCGGAGTGGCAAATCATTAGGTTTTTTTATATAAATTATGTGTTTTTTTAATTTTTATATTATGTAATGTTTATTTTGTGTTTCTTAGTTTTAATTTTATGTAATGTTTCTTTAATTTTAATGTTACGTAATGTTTACATATTAATGTTAGTAGTTTAATTTTTAGTAATGTTTTTTTATAAAATTTTAGTAAATTTTATATATTTTGAATTATAAAATAAGCACAAAGGTTGTGCCACATGATGGAAAACGCCAAGCATCAACGTTGCGTGCCACACCGTCGGTTTAAACACCACACCATGTTATGAGGTTTGGTCCACGTGTCGCATAATGCCCCGTCTTGAAGCCCCTCCACACCGTGTGGTCTTAGCAACAAATTAATACTTTAATAGTATTCTTTAGAATCGCATTTAATGCATTAATTACAACAACATATTAATGCTTTAATAGTGTTCTTTAGAATTGCATTTAACACGTTAATTACATTTTTTTGAAGGGCAAAGAAACTCACGTGTAAACTCACCCTACTCGGGGCTATGTCAAACGTCGACTCCTCGACAAGACCATACCCCGATATGTGGGAACTGGATGAAATCACTTGTTTGCTTCATGGTTTGATTATTTTTATGGAACGGGAGTAAAAGGAAAGTGGTTTTTTATATTTTCTTGATTATCGCAATTGGGGTTTGACTTTTGTAAACCTCTGGAACCAAGTTGTATGTTTTGTTAAAAATTACAACAATAGGTTGTTTTTTAGAAGAAAAAAAAACAACACTCGAGTTTCCGGGTCGAGTAGGTAATCAAGGAAGTTTTTTTTTTCTTGATGAATTGAAAGAAAGAAAGAAAAGTTTGTAGTGTTTGGTTATTTATTAGAGATTGGTTTCAAGGGAATCAATTCTAACTAAAAATAACAAACTAGAAAAGAAACGAAAGATAGAAAAGATAGATGGTGATTGGGGGACTTCCAGTATTGACGAAATCAAACGACAAAGTATAGTTGACCAAGATGGAGGGATTTCTGAAAGACTATGGTTTTTGGGACGTTATTGAACCTACAGTCGGTGTAGCTGTAGATGAAAGGAAGATGTACACAACATTGGGGTATATATGTCAAACTCTGCCGGACGACATTTTGGTACAAGTTGGCATACTCATGAATGCTAAGGAAGTATGACGTGCTTTGAAGATTCAGCATCTTGGAATTGATCATGTACGAAAGGAGGAACAGGAAAAAGCAGCTCAAGAAGCCTCTGAGAAAGAAAGATTGGATAAGATCATTGAGAAAGAAAGATTGGTAGCGATTGTTCAAAAAGAACAAGCACATAAGAAAAAAACTCAGGAAGCTATAGAGAAAGAAGAAGCTTTGCAAGCTGTTTTGGTAAGTGAAGAAAATGAAAGACCGAATAAAGAAAAAGAAAGAATTGCTTTGGAAGAAGAAGAGAAGAGGGTGAATCTTTAGGTATGTTTTCCCGACTTAAATAACCTTGAAGATGAAAAAACTATTAAGATCAGTAATCAGCACCAACGAAAGAAACATGCTACTGATCATGATGATGAGAGAAAGGATCTAGTACTGAATGGAAGGAATGATGCATCTGCACATTTAGAACCGCATGTGAAAGTCAACAGTCAAGCATCTGTTGAAGAAATATCGAAACCAAATGAAAAGTTTAGAAGAATAGCAAGAAAGATATAACACGGTCTGATAAAGAAAGAAAGACTAACCCAACTGCGAGTTTTGGTCAAAGCCGGATTGCTAAGAATGTTTGGATAAGCAAAGAAAGTAAGGAAAAGTGAAGAAAAAAACTTGTAAATAAGTGATGTAACGAATATTTGAAGATAGAAAAGTTCAAGAAAAGAAAGTGAAGAATGAATTTGCATATGAGATGAATGCAAATGGTTTGAATGATGAACGTGAAGAACCTGTTAAACAGGTTTGTTACAAACAACTGAAAAGAAAGACTAAAGACGAACCAATGATTGAAATTGAAGAGTTGAGAATATTGTTTGGGATTCAAGACCTTGGTGGTACAAAGTTAAGAAAGTTTGAGTTGAGTTTTAGGATTAAGAGGAAATGTTGAAAGTTAATCCTAAACTCGTATGTATTAAAAGTTGAAGGGCCAAAGTGAAAGATTGATTTAATTACTTTCTATTAAAGTTTGGTTTATTTTAGGTAATTAGTACTGTAATTGTCACACCCCCAAAATCCACCTGCGGAATACCACCGCTTGGAGGCGTGACTGACCAGGATCCAGCCACCAATCATATTGAACAAGCATATAAGTAGTTATAAAAATCCAACCAATACAATTGGTGTTCAACAAAACATAGTTAAGTTGCAAGCGGAAGCATATGTCTTAAATCAAAACATAAGTTCAATTGTTTCATAGTTTAACATGGTACACAGTCGTCCGTGTCCCACAACGATCCTCCTCCATGCAAGCTCCAGCTAAGAACCTAGGGACCTGCAAAGCATGTAGTAACGAGTCAACAACAAGTTGAGTGAGTTCACGGTTGGGTGTTCGTTTTAAGTTGTTTCGAAAACAGTTTCCTTTAGCTGGCATCCTGCCGTGGGGGTTACCCCATAGTTAAAAACGTGGCTTGTTTATTCCCGGTTACTCTGGCTATCCGGCCGTGGGGGCTACCCCGTGTTAGTTATCTGGCATTTCGGCCGTGGGGGCTACCCCATGTATACACTAGACTCGTTACCATATCGACTGCTAACTGTAGTCATGTTTATGTGCCCTGAAACTGTCAATGTCTATCATCATTGACGTGCCCCAGATCCATTAGTTCACGCCCGTCCTCTGCGGCACGGTGTGAGGTTTGTCAGACCTAAATAGCGCTATCTAACTAATGACCCGCTCCATTGGCCCGGCGATTAAGTCGATATAAAAATGAGGGACTTCGTGATAGAGTTTTGGTCTAGTACGAGTTATCTGTCCGTGAGGACGAGGAATTACATTCCTGAACCTTTGCTGCCCCACCCAAGGAGGACGAGGAACCCATGTTCCTTAACCCCAATTCCCGACCCCTGGGAATCCCATGCTTTGTAGAGGGTGTGAACTCACCTTGGTTTGCTCGGTAGATACACAGAAAAGTCAAACAAGCAATATTGTGGTTACTCACGCCCTATCATAGTTGTATCATATAATCAGGTTCGTATTCAAGTAGTACACGTATGTTTCTACACGTATGCTAGCACGTTGTATTCAAGTATCATTCGTGGCTTTCACATATAAGCATGGCAGTTTGCAAGTAATGCATATGAGTTGAACGAACAGTAGCATGCCCACAAATAAACAAGGTCCGAGGTCCGGCCCAAACACTAGGCCCGTAATAGTGCAAGTCCAAGTCAGCGTGCACAAGTGTATGGTCTCGAGTCGAGACTGTACGGTCTCTACTCGAGACTGTGCGGTCTCGTGTTGTAGTCCACAAAGTTCCGAGTCGCAACTATGGTGATCTCGGATCATGTATGCGGTGGTCTCGAGTCGTAACTGGACTCATAATCATAGTCTCTAGTCATGATGTGTGTGTGTTGATGAAGCATGATCTCGAGTCGAGACTATAGGTTCTCGACTCGCAACTTGTGTCGAGACCGGGGATCTCGAGTTGACTTATGGTGGTCTCGAGTCGAGACTGAAGGTCTCGACTGGACATCTGCTGATTTTGCACAGTGTACTACCCAATGGAAAATCGATTTCATGAATCAGTTTGTACTACCCACATAAACATGTTTTCTTGTCTCACAATTTACTAAAATGGATCAAACAAGTATTATTCAAATGTTCATAGCATGTTCTTATCATATTCAAACACATTCAACATATATTCAAATATTCATGTCCTCATTCATATCATGTTCATCATGTTCTTCATATGCTCATCATGTTCATAACTTGAAACAACAATCAAAACATTCAACAACCAATCCGATTTCCACATATAAGCAGCCATTTAACAAGCATTTGATTTGTAACATAGGGGTATGCAATCCGATTTCATGAACATCAACAACTAATGGTTTAGACCACATTTAAACACAAGATGTCATTAACCCATCATACAATATGTCCGAAATCAAGTCATGTTATCTTATTAATCATTACTTTATCTAGCATTAAAATACCAACATCATAGATGAACAACAACAATCCTAGTATCGATTATTCAAGTGGTGTATGTTCATCATGCATAAGGCAATATATTATCAAGTTAACTTCATTATTCATTATCATCCACCAAACATCACACATTATCATCATCATCCGAAATATATAACAAGAATCGCTAACCAACAAGTATCATAAACACTAACCAACAAGCATCATAAACGCTAACCGGTTGATGAGTTTCAAAGGTGAGAACTTAAGCTTGAATCCGAGAGCTCTTGTGTTGCCGGTCGAATCCGAGAAAGAGGAGAAGAAATGTGATGGTTTAGGGTTTTAGTGAGGGAGAGTGGAGAGTGTGTGTATTAGAGGAGTATGAGTGTTGTTTGCCCAAAAATGCCAAGTGTGACTATCATGAGGATTATATACTTGTTTCACTTGTGCACCCTAGTGGGCTTTCGAAATAGGCTAAGTGTGTATGTGTGGCCCAACCGGCCCATATGACACACTGTTCACTCGAGACCGCATGGTCTCGAGTCGGGTCCTTGTTGTTTCGGTTCATATATAAATATATCGCATACATACAACACAAACATAATCATATAAGTTCACATATAACATTCACCAAATCATCAAATCAGTTAGTCACTTAACGTTCAAGCATACAACGAAAGGTTCTAATTTTCGAGTTGTCACATCATCCCCAAGTTGAAAGAAATTTCGTCCTGAAATTTGGTAGGCACTCACTGAGGAAGCTAGTTAAGTTGTATGGTTTTCCTGGTTTTCCTGGGGTGTCACATCCACCCCCCGTTGATCTGGAATTTCGTCCCGAAATTCCGTAGCTTCAGCCTCAGTAGTGGGTGTACTGTTAGCGAACAGTTGGGGATACTTTTGTTTCATCTGATCTTCGCGCTCCCAGGTGAACTCTGGGCCGCGACGTGAGTTCCAACGAACTCGAATGAGAGGTATTCTAGTGCTCTTGAGGACCTTAACATCCCGGTCCGTGATTTCGACTGGTTCCTCGACGAATCGTAACTGTTCGTCGATAGTGAGTTCCTTCAGAGGAACTACGTGGGTCTCATCTGACGGACACTTCTTCAGATTCGACACGTGAAAAACGTTGTGAACTGTACCGAGTTCCGCTGGTAAGTTTAGTCTGTAGGCCACCCTGCCTATTTTCTCAACGACTTCGAAGGGTCCAACGTATCGTGGGTTAAGTTTGCCGCGTTTACCAAAACGAACCACACCCTTCCAGGGTGAAACTTTAAGTAGTACCCGCTCCCCAACCTGGAGCTCAAGTGGTTTCCTGCCCATGTCGGCGTAAACTTTCTGACGTTCGCGAGCTGCCGTCATGCGTTTTCGTATTTGAGCAATCCGTTCGGTCGTGTCTACCACATATTCTGGACCAGTGATCTGACTATCTCCCACCCCTGCCCAGCAAAGAGGTGACCGGCATTTACGTCCGTACAATGCCTCAAATGAAGCAGCTTTAATGCTGGTGTGGTAGCTGTTATTGTACGAGAATTCCACAAGTGGCAGATGCTTTTCCCAGCGGTTGCCAAAGTCGATTACACATGCACGAAGCATGTCTTCTAAGGTTTGAATAGTGCGTTCGGACTGCCCGTCCGTCTGAGGGTGATACGTTGTGCTCATGTCTAGTCGTGAGCCAAAGGATTTGTGCATCGCTTGCCACAACTCTGAAGTAAAACGTGCATCTCGATCCGAGATAATAGAGGTGGGCACCCCGTGCCTCGAAACAACTTCCTTGAGGTATATTTCTGCAAGAGTGGAGAACTTGTCCGTCTCCTTGATAGCCAAGAAGTGTGCAGATTTTGTGAGTCGATCCACGATCACCCAAATAGTATCATTCCCGCGCTGGGATCTAGGCAGGCCAGTGACAAAATCCATGGAAATTTGCTCCCATTTCCATTGAGGTATCTCTGGTTGTTGGAGTAGGCCTGAGGGTTTCTGGTATTCAGACTTGACTCTCGCACAAGTCAGACACTTGCTGACGTAGGTTGCTATGTGGGCCTTCATGCTAGGCCACCAGTACGTAGTTTTGATATCATGATACATCTTGTTTGATCCAGGGTGTACTGAGTAGCGAGACTTGTGTGCTTCATCCATCACAAGCTCTCGTAGGTTGCCATAGAGTGGGACCCAAATGCGTCCCGTCACGTAGTAAGCACCGTCTTCCCTCTGTTCTAATCGTTGCCTTGATCCGCGTAGGGCTTCAGCCCTGACGTTTTCTGGTTTCAGTGCTTCTATCTGAGCAGCTCGTATTTGGGAAGGCAGACTAGAATGGATTGTGAGTTGTAAAGCTCGCACGCGCTTAGGCGCAGTGTCCTTTCGACTAAGGGCGTCAGCCACAACATTGGCTTTGCCCGGGTGATATCTGATTGAGCACTCGTAGTCATTCAGTAGTTCGACCCATCGTCGTTGCCGCATATTCAGTTCTTTCTGCTTGAAGATATGCTCGAGGCTCCTGTGGTCGGTGTAGATCGCGCACTTGGTACCATACAGGTAATGCCGCCACAACTTAAGTGCAAAAACAACAGCTCCCAGCTCTAAGTCGTGCGTAGTGTAGTTCTTTTCATGAACCTTGAGTTGGCGTGAGGCGTAGGCTATAACTTTATCTCGTTGCATTAACACGCAACCAAGACCCTGAATTGATGCGTCGCAGTAAACCACAAAGTCGTCTGTGCCTTCCGGCAAGGAAAGGATAGGTGCGCTACAAAGTCTATCCTTCAGGTGCTGAAATGCCAACTCCTGTGCGTTTCCCCAGTGATAAATGACGCCCTTCTGTGTTAGTGAGGTGAGAGGCTGTGCAATCTTAGAAAAATCCTTTATGAATCTCCGATAGTATCCCGCCAAACCCAAGAATTGGCGAATTTCCTTTGGTGTACGAGGTGCAGGCCAGTTCTTAATCGAGTCTATCTTGGATGGATCAACATGAATCCCATCCTTGTTTACCACGTGGCCTAGGAAATGGACTTCTCGAAGCCAGAAGTCGCATTTCGAGAACTTTGCATAAAGCTGTTCTGTTCGAAGGAGTTCCAGAATAAGTCGCACATGCTGCTCGTGTTCCTCCCGACTCTTGGAATAGATCAGGATGTCGTCGATGAAGACTATAACGAACTTGTCCAGGTAAGGCTTGCACACTCGGTTCATCAAGTCCATGAAAACCGCAGGTGCGTTTGTCATCCCAAAAGGCATGACCAAAAACTCATAGTGCCCGTATCGAGTTCTGAAAGCTGTTTTGGAGACGTCCTCTTCCCGGACTCTCAGCTGGTGATAACCCGATCTCAAATCAATCTTCGAATAGTAGCTCGACCCTTGCAGCTGGTCGAACAAGTCGTCGATACGCGGTAGAGGATAGCGATTCTTCACCGTCACCTTGTTGAGTTCTCGGTAGTCGATGCACATTCTGAAGGTACCGTCTTTCTTCTTTACAAATAATACTGGAGCTCCCCAGGGCGATGAGCTTGGACGAATGAAACCCTTATCCAGGAGCTCTTGTAGTTGCGTGGAGAGTTCTTTCAACTCTGATGGAGCTAAACGATAAGGTGCACGGGCTATGGGCGCAGCTCCAGGAGCTAGTTCGATCTGAAACTCGACTTGGCGATGAGGCGGAAGACCAGGTAATTCCTCAGGAAATACCTCTGGATAATCGCGTACAACTGGAAAATCTTCTATCTTCTTCTCTCTTTCTGAGGTGTCAGTAACGAGAGCCAAAATGGCAGTGTGGCCCTTTCGCAAGCACTTTTGGGCCTTAAGGAGAGAAATGACGTTCTCAACAGCACTCCTCTTGTCGCCATGAATCATGAGAGGTTCACCATCGGGACCTGGAATACGGACAACCTTCTCGTTGCAAAGGATCTCTGCTCGGTGTTGGGATAACCAATCCATCCCAATGACAACGTCGAAACTACCCAAGACAATAGGAATGAGGTCGATAGAGAAGGTCTGGTCAGCGAGAATAAGTTTACAACCCTTGACTATGTGTGTGGCTTCTAAACTCTTACCGTTTGCTAGCTCTACGGTGTGCTTGTTGTTCAAAGGTGTTGGAATACGCTTAAGCATTCGACTAACTTCTAGTGACATGTAGCTAGTGTCGGCACCCGAATCAAATAATACTGAAACATAAAAGTCGTCGAGAAGGAACTTACCCGCCACAACGTTGGGGTCATTCCTTGCTTCACCTTGGCCAATCACAAACACCCGCCCCCTGGCGCCATTGTTGTTGTTCCCATTGTTACCATTCCCCTGATTGTTGTTATTGTTGTTGTTGTTGTTCTGGTTCCTGTTCAGTTGGGGACAATCTCTCTTGAAGTGGCCCTCAGCTCCACACTGAAAGCACCCTTTGTTATCACCTTGCTGCTGCTGCTGGCGCTGGTTCTGTTGAGCTTGCTGACGATTCTGATTGGCGGGGTATAAGCTCCTGCAATCTTTTGCAGCGTGACCAGGCTTGTTGCACCGATGACAGTTGCCCCTGGTGCATGGCCCGCTGTGGTGCAGGCTGCAGCGATTGCATTTGGGGTGATTTCCTTTGTACCCACCATGGCTTTGACCACCAGACGATTGCTGATTAGGGCTCTTGTAGTCATCAGTCTTCCTCTGCTGAGATTGGGACTGAACAGAAGTCGAACCCTTACTTGAAGTTCCATCCCATTTCCGTTTGTTGTCACTAGAGGTACCAGAAGTAGTTGCAGCACCTATGCGTTTCGGTAACTTGTTCTGCTCCACCGCCTGATCCGTGAGACGGTGAGCCAACTGAACGGTTTGCTGGTAGGTGGCGAGGTTCGCCGAAGTCACATGACTTTGGATTTCCGGCACTAAGCCCTGAAGAAACAGTTCGATGCGTTTGATGGGAGGATCCACCATAGTAGGGCACAGAATTGCCAGTTCGTTCGACCTTTTCACATAAGCTTCAATTTCGGACCCCGTCATCTTGAGGTTGAAGAACTCCACTTCCAGTTTGTGAATCTCATCACGACTGCAGTATTCTTCTTTGATCATTTCCTTAAAAGTTTCCCATGGGGTGGCGTTGGCAGCAACCAACCCCAGCATCTGAACCTGAGCGTTCCACCATGTGAGGGCTAAACCCTCGAGAGTACCAGTAGCGTACTTCACCCTGCGCGCCTCAGGGCATTCGCACATTTCGAACACAGATTCTAGTTTCTCAAACCAATGTAGGAGACCTACTGCTCCTTCAGTGCCGCTAAAAGTAGTTGGTCGGCAGTCCATGAAAGTCTTAAAAGTGCACACGGGTGGCTGAACATGATGACCTATCGTGGGTGAAAGAAAAGACAGAGTTTAACACAAAGGTTGGTTCACGAGAGTAGGATCCTAAAGATCCTAGAATGAGTTCGGACTGCAGGATATACCTCCTGCGTGTGCAGCGGCAAGTGCTGCGGCAACTCGTTCGTTGATCAGAGCCGTCAACTGAGCTTGTGTTAGGTTAACGCGTCCAGACATGATCTTCATATCAAGAAGAACGTGAGTGAGAGGGGTTCGCGAACGTACGACGATAAAATAGAGTAAGCACGCACGTGTTCAAGCAACAGTAGTTATACTAACCAAGCATACCATAAGCAATGTACTATGTAACTAACAAGTAGGCAATATATACACAGATCATATCACCTAGAATGTCGAGCCTGGCATGTGGAGTGAAGCATCGTTGTGGACCGTTGAGCACTGTACAGGTTATAGTCTGGTTTTAACAAAAACGTTTTCCCCTTTATTAAAACCAAGTTCTCTATAACCAATGGCTCTGATACCAATCTGTCACACCCCCAAAATCCACCTGCGGAATACCACCGCTTGGAGGCGTGACTGACCAGGATCCAGCCACCAATCATATTGAACAAGCATATAAGTAGTTATAAAAATCCAACCAATACAATTGGTGTTCAACAAAACATAGTTAAGTTGCAAGCGGAAGCATATGTCTTAAATCAAAACATAAGTTCAATTGTTTCATAGTTTAACATGGTACACAGTCGTCCGTGTCCCACAACGATCCTCCTCCATGCAAGCTCCAGCTAAGAACCTAGGGACCTGCAAAGCATGTAGTAACGAGTCAACAACAAGTTGAGTGAGTTCACGGTTGGGTGTTCGTTTTAAGTTGTTTCGAAAACAGTTTCCTTTAGCTGGCATCCTGCCGTGGGGGTTACCCCATAGTTAAAAACGTGGCTTGTTTATTCCCGGTTACTCTGGCTATCCGGCCGTGGGGGCTACCCCGTGTTAGTTATCTGGCATTTCGGCCGTGGGGGCTACCCCATGTATACATTAGACTCGTTACCATATCGACTGCTGACTGTAGTCATGTTTATGTGCCCTGAAACTGTCAATGTCTATCATCATTGACGTGCCCCAGATCCATTAGTTCACGCCCGTCCTCTGCGGCACGGTGTGAGGTTTGTCAGACCTAAATAGCGCTATCTAACTAATGACCCGCTCCATTGGCCCGGCGATTAAGTCGATATAAAAATGAGGGACTTCGTGATAGAGTTTTGGTCTAGTACGAGTTATCTGTCCGTGAGGACGAGGAATTACATTCCTGAACCTTTGCTGTCCCACCCAAGGAGGACGAGGAACCCATGTTCCTTAACCCCAATTCCCGACCCCTGGGAATCCCATGCTTTGTAGAGGGTGTGAACTCACCTTGGTTTGCTCGGTAGATACACAGAAAAGTCAAACAAGCAATATTGTGGTTACTCACGCCCTATCATAGTTGTATCATACAATCAGGTTTGTATTCAAGTAGTACACGTATGTTTCTACACGTATGCTAGCACGTTGTATTCAAGTATCATTCGTGGCTTTCACATATAAGCATGTCAGTTTGCAAGTAATGCATATGAGTTGAACGAACAGTAGCATGCCCACAAATAAACAAGGTCCGAGGTCCGGCCCAAACACTAGGCCCGTAATAGTGCAAGTCCAAGTCAGTGTGCACAAGTGTATGGTCTCGAGTCGAGACTGTACGGTCTCTACTCGAGACTGTGCGGTCTCGTGTTGTAGTCCACAAAGTTCCGAGTCGCAACTATGGTGATCTCGGATCATGCATGCGGTGGTCTCGAGTCGTAACTGGACTCGCAATCATAGTCTCTAGTCATGATGTGTGTGTGTTGATGAAGCATGATCTCGAGTCGAGACTATAGGTTCTCGACTCGCAACTTGTGTCGAGACCGGGGATCTCGAGTTGACTTATGGTGGTCTCGAGTCGAGACTGAAGGACATCTGCTGATTTTGCACAGTGTACTACCCAATGGAAAATCGATTTCATGAATCAGTTTGTACTACCCACATAAACATGTTTTCTTGTCTCACAATTTACTAAAATGGATCAAACAAGTATTATTCAAATGTTCATAGCATGTTCTTATCATATTCAAACACATTCAACATATATTCAAATATTCATGTCCTCATTCATATCATGTTCATCATGTTCTTCATATGCTCATCATGTTCATAACTTGAAACAACAATCAAAACATTCAACAACCAATCCGATTTCCACATATAAGCAGCCATTTAACAAGCATTTGATTTGTAACATAGGGGTATGCAATCCGATTTCATGAACATCAACAACTAATGGTTTAGACCACATGTAAACACAAGATGTCATTAACCCATCATACAATATGTCCGAAATCAAGTCATGTTATCTTATTAATCATTACTTTATCTAGCATTAAAATACCAACATCATAGATGAACAACAACAATCCTAGTATCGATTATTCAAGTGGTGTATGTTCATCATGCATAAGGCAATATATTATCAAGTTAACTTCATTATTCATTATCATCCACCAAACATCACACATTATCATCATCATCCGAAATATATAACAAGAATCGCTAACCAACAAGTATCATAAACACTAACCAACAAGCATCATAAACGCTAACCGGTTGATGAGTTTCAAAGGTGAGAACTTAAGCTTGAATCCGAGAGCTCTTGTGTTGCCGGTCGAATCCGAGAAAGAGGAGAAGAAATGTGATGGTTTAGGGTTTTAGTGAGGGAGAGTGGAGAGTGTGTGTATTAGAGGAGTATGAGTGTTGTTTGCCCAAAAATGCCAAGTGTGACTATCATGAGGATTATATACTTGTTTCACTTGTGCACCCTAGTGGGCTTTCGAAATAGGCTAAGTGTGTATGTGTGGCCCAACCGGCCCATATGACACACTGTTCACTCGAGACCGCATGGTCTCGAGTCGGGTCCTTGTTGTTTCGGTTCATATATAAATATATCGCATACATACAACACAAACATAATCATATAAGTTCACATATAACATTCACCAAATCATCAAATCAGTTAGTCACTTAACGTTCAAGCATACAACGAAAGGTTCTAATTTTCGAGTTGTCACATCATCCCCAAGTTGAAAGAAATTTCGTCCCGAAATTTGGTAGGCACTCACTGAGGAAGCTAGTTAAGTTGTATGGTTTTCCTGGTTTTCCTGGGGTGTCACAGTAATAGGTTTAGGGAAAATTAATGTCTTGGAGATGAATTTTAGTAGAGTTATAAATAGGGGTCTAGGTTAATATTTTTATTTGTCCCCTTTTCTTTGTAAGTTCGTTAGTTCGTTTGATTGAATACAAAAAGTTGTGGGTTTCTCCCCCGATATCTCATGTTCTTGTTTGTTAATACGATTGTTTGAATCGTCTAGGCCAACAAATTCTACTATCATATTTAACGTTCTTTTAGAGAGAATTCTCTAAAAAGTGCCACTTTCATAGCAAAACAATATATTGAATGTTGGTATCATTTGACCTTAACTAGTTGATTTCTCCGCGCGTTGCGGCGAATATTTAGCCTGTATCACTTCGATTTATCGGTTTGATATCGACATTCACTTAGTATTGCAATCCAAAGAAAAAAAACCTAAAAATGGAAAGTAATTGTAATAAATTATAACTTGTGGTGAAATTTCAGGGTGTTACAATATTATTTATTAAAATCAAGCTATAGAACAGGTTAAAAGCCTCGAATAAAACAAATGGTATCCTTTTTGTTAATATGCAAGATGCCAAGGTGTATTTAAAAGTAAAGTAAAATCATTTCCCTAGAATTACTCGGTAAATAAAAAGAAGAAAAAATGTTTAATTTATGAATTAACTTAAATATATTAATAAATAGTGTGGGACCCTTTGAGTTGCAACAACTTGCATGAAGATAAGGCAATCTTTTGTAACGACTTTGGCAAGTAAAAAGAAATAAATTTAAGTGGTCAATATCCTAATATCAAAAACTACACTGGCGCAATACCACGATGTGGATTGATATATATAATAATATATCGAATGTCGATGGGATTCTTTTTAACTTTATACTATGGATGGATTCTAATCACTTTATGTTAAGGATGGGTGCTTGTTGTTTATTTATGTTTATATGTTTATTTTTATTTAAGCAAAATAATTTGATGTAGTATTGACATTATGACGTTAACGGTTAATGTTCTCGTCCACCAAGCAGGTAAAGTACTAGTTGTTATATGGTTGAGGTGTACTAGCAAGGTACATCCTAGCATAAAGTTGCATCAATTTAGACTTGTTGGATGGTTCAGATTATTCAATTTGTAAATTGAATGGTTGTACACTTGTACTTGTATAAATAACCACCTCAAACCAAGCAAGGTTATATATTAACATGTAGCTATGAAATTAATATGAAAATAGACAGCCATAGAATGTTACATATAGCTATAGTATGTTGCATATAGCTCATGTAACATACAAAATATTCATACTATATCACAAAAAAGTCAAATAGAAAATTTGAGTATAAACTGCAAATATGAATATTTGGTAACCACACATGTAATTTATTTTGTAAGAAAACAACATTTTGGAAGTACATTTTATTAGTTTACATAGATATAAGGATACAAAACAAACCACCATAATAAGAGCAACATGAAGTGCCCACAAACTCAAATCACCCAAAGAGAAAACAGGAATTAGAAGAAAATGAGGAAAAAGCCATCTATGACCTCATTCACTTAAACTGTTGTAGTAAGGATCAAACCCGAACCCCGCAATTTCTCATCAGTGATTCTATCAATACGTTCTTTCATTTCCTCGCTCAAATAGTTTTTCCAATCTCCGACCTCTCCTTTTCTGAAAAAGTCTCGATTTTCAACCTCCACCATGTTGGCAAACTTCTCGACACCCGTCTTGTTCACCTCTAGGTTACTCAAATTCTCAAAGCTACACAACTTAACAATATCCCCCACCACCCCTTTCTTCTCTTCCTCCGCCGTGAATGGCTTATCCATGAAAGCTGCCAGCTTCTTCACAACCACCTCTGGCCGTTTCTTCATTTCCTCATACTTCAAGAAGAGAATTTTGTCCGGAAATTCCAAGCTAACTCTCCAGTATGACAAAACATGTTCCCAGAATGGCCCGTACTCTGACACCCCTAGGCAAAAAAGCTCAAACGCTTCATCTAATGAAAGGGGAGGCTGATCTTTGGATCTGAGTTTGCTCATGAAATGCCACTTGGAAATTAACACGTCTTTGGGGTCCCTACAAACGTAGACGAACCTGCATGAACTAATGCAAGCTGGTAGTAGAGTGTGAGCCAAGTGGGTAGCAAAGAGTCGAGGATGGGAAAAGTTGGTGAAGTCAGTAATAGGGTAGGTTTCCAAGTCCAACAACACGAAGGCGCTTTGTGGGCCACGGTGGTGTAGATAATGGTTAGAGATGCTATAGCGGTGGCGGTTAAGGGTAGAGAACATCAATGCCTTAAGCCAGGTAGTCCCGGTCTTCATGAAGGAGGCCAAGAAGATGTCGGTGGGCTGAGATTTGAAAAAGGTATGTAGAAGCAAGTTGTTTTTTAGGATGTAGGAACTTAACCAGAAGCCATAGTAGTTATATATGTGTTGTACCCACCACCCATCCACTTTGGGTAGTGTTTCTATCAACTGCTTGTGCTTCTCACATATTTTGTTATACTCAACATCTTCTTCTTCGGATTCAATTTCCGGTGCAGTTTGAAGAGATTGAAAACTTGACATGATGAAGAAAATTTCAAACGACTACAATATGTGATTAGTTAAGCAACCTTTTCAATGTGTAGTATATGAATTCAATCAATAATTATAGGTGTAGTGTCAAAAGAAGCAAGTCACCCTTTCATTTATATAACAAAACATATTCTTGAATTGACAAGTTGGTACAATTTATAACTGCAGTAATAGTATAAATCTAATATAAAACACTTCGTAATATTTTTTTTGAATGAGAAACCATACATACTCCTAAATTACACTAAATAAATCATAATCTACCCTTTGCTAGGGATTGAACCAAGACCTCAAGAGTCTCTACCAAGTGAGCTATCCCCACGTTGGCATTAGGGATTGAACCAAGACCTCAAGAGTCTCTACCAAGTGAGCTATCCCCACGTTGGCATAATAATAACAATAATAATAACAGTTTGATTGTAAAAGTGGATTTTGGCAAATAAAAATACATCCTGATAGCATTGGATACACAACTTTTTCTACTCCTCAAGGGCAATACGAATGGCTTGTAATGCCTTTTGGATTAAAAAATGCACCACAAATATTCTAAAGGAAAATGGATATAATATTCAAATAATACAATTATTAGGAATGTTGTAAGTTGTGCTTTATGTGTGTTTCTCGCATGTTATGGTTGTACATCAAAGCTTGGTAGGTTATAATAAATCTTGATAATTTAATTGTATTAAATTTTAACTTTATAAATAATAAAGTTATCATGCTTAGATTATGGGTTAAAGATGGAGTTAGAGATTGTTATCTAAATAATCTCACAATTACTCCAAAAGATGTCATGGCTCTAAAACTTTTTTCTGTAGGGCCTGATTTTTATAAGGAATTTTATTATCTAGCTTTTCACTTTATTCAGATAGAAAAGGTTAATTTAGCCTTTACTTATTCAGTTAATACTCAAAGAAAGATTTTTCATAACTTTAATGAAAATGATGTTAATTACAGAAGAGGATTAGGAATTAAAGTAATACTCAAAGCATTGCAAGTTGCCTTTAAAAATGGATTTAGAACATATGGTGGAAAAAATATGTTTTCTTCTGTCATGATTTCTCCAACAAAAAATACTCCACCATCAGCCAGATTTCTTAACCAGGGATGGAGGAGCAAGAATTAGCCCAAAGGATGGATAAATACAACCCAATATTTCATCTTATTCTAACATGGTCATGAATGATTGATTGTTCTTTACTTCTTTGATTACATTACAAAACAAAATCATGGATCAAACTGGTTCAATTCTGATGCGGGCCCAAGTATAGAGGAGCGGGCCATCTTGTATTTGGAGGACCAAGATCGTGTAACAAAAGGGGCTTCACTAAAATGGCTATAACTTGGGCTACGGGGGTCCGTTTTTGGCGTGTGACCAGGCGAAACGATCGTGAGAACGAGTTCCATCTTGCTGCAAACGCCTATGGCGGTTTGGGTTATCGTCCGGGCCTAAAAACGCTTATTTCTATTAGTTATTTATGTTTTTGTGTTTTTTTCGGTATTTTGGGCATTTTGTTTTTGGGCTTGTGTGTTTGGCCCATGGCCTTTTGTGGCCCATTTCGAATTTCTGTCATTATTTATATGTTTCTCTTGTAAGTTGGATGGTCAGACATCAATTTTGAATTTACTCAATTTTCACTTCAAATTATGTGCCATTTGGGTTGAATTTTGGGGGTTTGGGAAGATCAACATGGGTATTCGCAGAATCAACGTGTTTTGTTCTTCGGATCGTAACACACGCTACATCAATTTTTTGGCTGTAAAATCCTTGACCATAGTGAAGACAACCTTAGCATTCTCATCATTCTTGAAATGATCAGGAACAGGCTGCATTTCATATTAAATATGAACATCTTTAAAGTTATGTTGAGGAAATAAACTTATAAAGTAAACTTGCAAAATCTTGTTTAATGCCTTTGATAAGCGGGTTGTAGGTCAGCAGGATGTAGATCCCCCTTTTCGTAATCAATAGCGAGCTCCTAAAAACTTGTATAGATCCTGATTTTAAAAGCGTATACTATGTAAATACGTATGAGCATAATTTTTAATTAAAAACGATAATTAAATACCATCAAACTTACTTTTCTCCTCCGTTTTCTGGTTTTCTTTCAACCGTAAACTCGTCAAACCGCAAGAGTACAATGTATTTTACGTACTCAAGACACGGGTTCTTATCAATGACTTTTAGTAGACAATTTACATTGCTTATCTTTGAAATAACCTCATCTTGTGACATTCATCATGCACCTATTATCAATATTCACAACCAAAATGCATATGAAGACCAAATTATACCTCCTCATCTTTCATAAAGATGGTAGAAGAAGTATCAGATCTTGACATTTTGTCTTGCCCTTCCTTCAATCCAGGAAGCATGTCTGCACATTTCTTCTTTTAACCATTCCTTCAACATGAGAATAAGTATGGCTTTAAGAAGAATAAAGCAAGTATGTGTTAGGGGCAGGCGGGGTGGTCCGTTATGGACCATCCATAACTCGTTGAACCATCACGCTACACCGCCGCCGACCACCCCATAACGCGTGATAAAGAAAACGCGTTGAACAGATAACGCGTTGAAGTTTTGAAAATTTGGACCGTTTGTTGAATTTTTGACCGTTTTAAAACGGTAACATTCATTAAAAAAAAAAAAAAAAAACCTTAACCATTTTATCTATTTATATCTCCATTTTAAACCATTTTACACACACCAATCTACATATTTTAAACCAATTTAAATCCATTTCACACAATTTTTATATCTTTCTCAAATGGAATTCCCTACGGATTCGACGTTTCCGATGTCTAGCGATAGCGATACCGAGTCGTCTTCCGACAACGAGACGCTAAAATATTTTGTGTCGGTGTATAACGAGCTTGATGCCGAGTCGTCCCGCCCAAAGAAGAAGATGGTCGACCGTGATCGTATACGTGCCAACGAAGTTTTGATGAACGATTATTTTGTGGAAAATCTGTTCTACAATGCCGAAACGTTTAGAGATCGGTTTCGTTTACCCAAAGAATTATTTTTAAAGATTGTTGGAGACATCGAAGCAAGCGAGGAATGGTTTCAAGAAGGTTACGATGCGAGGGGCAAAGCAAGTTTCACGCCGATACAAAAATGCACGTCCGCCATTCGCCAACTAGCGACAGGTAACCCTCCCGATCAATATGATGAATACCTAGCTATGTCGGAAAGAACTTCACGTGAATGTTTGCAATTTTTTTGCAACGCGGTCATTAAGTTGTATGCTAGCGAGTTTTTACGTAAACCGACGAGCCACGACATCTCACGTATTCACGCCGCACACGAGGCTAGATGGCATTTTCCCGGGATGCTCGGTAGCATAGATTGTACACATATCGAGTGGAAAAATTGTCCAAGAGAGTTGCGAGGTGCGTATGTTAGGGGAGACATCAAAAGACCAACCATCATACTAGAAGCGGTGGCGTCGAATGATTTATGGATTTGGCATTCGTATTTCGGTGTTCCAGGTTCAAACAACGACATCAATGTGTTGCATACGTCGCCGTTGTTCCAAAGCGTAACGGATGGTACCGCACCTTCCTCTCCTTTCTATGTTAACGGTCGACATTACAGACGAGGCTTTTTTCTTGTGGATGGTATCTACCCGTCTTGGTTTGTTTTTGTGAAAGCTCCCTCATTTCCTGTCGAGCCTAAAGAAAAGGCGTTCAAAAAATTGCAAGAATCGGCAAGAAAAGATGTTGAGAGGGCATTTGGTGTTTTAAAGGGTAGATGGGGTATACTACACCGACCGGTTCGTGCTACGAGCAAGAAATCAATACATAGCATAGTGTATGCATGTATCATATTGCACAATATGCTGATCAAAGAAGACGGACGTGCAATATCCCTGGATTGGGTGCCGGATCCTCCTACACAAGTTCAAGTTCCACAAGATATCCATCTACAATTGCGTAACGAAGAAACTCACTTTCGGTTGAGATACGATTTAATCGAACTAGTAGGTTCTCTAGGTTTGGAGTTTCATGATTCGGACGAGGAGTAGGTTTTTTTTTTTAAATTGTATGTTTCTAGTATGTTAAATTGAAGTAGTATGTTTTAAATTTAATGAAATTTTTAATTTTAGTGTTTTATTGTTAATTTCTAATTTAAAATAAAAAATTAAAAAAATTAGTGAAATTTATAATTTTGTTTTAAAATAAAATTTAAAATTTCTAAATTTAAAATGAAAATTAAAAAAATTTAGGAGTGATAGAATTCCATCACTAGTGATACCACTCCCCCTACATTTATATCACTAGTGATAGAATATTGGGTGATGACATGGCATGATTTGATTGGATAGTGGGAGTGATAGAAATCTATCACTAGTGAACCACCCCTCCTCCCCTAAGAGTGAGAGAGTGAGAAATTGGATCCTTAAACCTGTGGTTGAAAGTTGGTATTTATAGCCGAAGGGTTTGGAGAAGGGAATGGGCTAATGGGCGTTGGGCCAGACGTCGCCAACAAGGAATATCCTCTTGGTCCCCTCTGACATGACATTTAGTGTTTGCAGAGGGGGAGGGACGTTGGCGCATGATTATTGGTGTCACGTTGCTTGCCGAGTGTACTAGTTGTCGAGTCTGTCATCAGCTATGGGCAGAGATCATGGAGCAGTGAATGGTGCACATTGATTGGCTGTATGTCATTGTCCAGTTGTAATATTTGTCTTCATGATTGATCATCTTGGGAGTTGCATGGGCAGAACCTGGTGCATGCTGATTGGCTATAGGCAATGGCGAAGTATTGAAGGGGTCGAGGGGGGGGCGGGGGACCCCCCGAACTTTTCGCTCAATAGTGTTATATATGTAGTTTTCGTATAGAAATTTTTGGGTATATACGTTTTCGATCCCCCGGTTCTATATAAATTTTTTGTATATACGTTTTCGACCCCCCCGGTCCACCCATCCAAGCTTCGCCACTGGCTGTAGGCTGCTGCACTTGTACCAATTGTACTAATATGAGATGTCATGGTTGCGCGTACACGGGTGGTTCTCGCGCAGGAACCATGGAACAAGCTGAGCGTTGTAATTAAGTGTGGGTATGGCCCTATGGGCACGCATGGCTTGCGCGACATTTGGGACCACACCCCTTCAGTTTGTTTTCATTTTGAGCACTACATTTTGTTTTTTTTTTTCAAAGGAGGCAACTTTGTTTGTCTTCTGATTCTTCTCCAGTTCTTCTCTCTGTAGGTTGCCCTCACGCGAAAGAGAACCGGCCGCCGTTGAGCAGGACCATCGCACCAATATAGAACTCATAGATTTAGCATATGCGTGGACCAATATAAATACGTAAAAGAGAGAGAGAGAGTACCGAGAATAACAGAGAGACTGAGAGAGTTCGTACACAGAGAAAGAAGGAGAATCGGCGAGGAAAAAGAGATGGCCGACGAGGCACGTCATCATCACCATTCGATAGTACTGGAGATGGGCAATCTCCATGGAGTTTTCATTTGCTTTTTAAGTTGGCTTACATAGTCATACTGATGTTTTTGCAACGGACATAATTTGGTTGCATCTGACTGGTAAGATTAGGCCTTTATAATTGTATTTTAACTAATAAAAATTGGGGCCTATGTTGTTAATATAAGATAATCTAACTGTTATTTCGTCAAGAAACATTACATGTGTCACTTTCTTAATCATGGGATTTGGTTTCTTTAAGTTGCTGATAAGTGCACTTTGCAGTCACTGTTTTGGGGATGGTTCAAAAGTGTATATAGATACATGCAATGTAATGCTCTTCTTCTTAAGGTACATTGTTTATTAATATCATATTTTTGGTGGTAAAAAGAGGGCTCTTTCAAGTCTTATTGTTAGTTGCGTTTAGAGCCAAAATACATGTTGTAGTCTCAGAACCATGAAAAAATTCGAAGACTCTACAACGCGGGGAATCGATTCTAGTTGAAATTAAGTCATGAAATTGTACTTTTGTTCTTCTTTATAAAGATTATTCTACATACTTCAATGGTCCATATGAATTCCAATGCATTGAATGGTATAAACTAAATTCTAATAAACCTTCTTGATCTTCTAATAAATCCACCTTTTTTTACTTCCGCTAGAAAACCTTAAAATATGTCATGCACAAAGAAGATTACCACGAAAGCCCACCTTTTTTACCGTCTGCTAGAAAACCTTAAAATATGTTATGCACAAAGAAGATTACCACTAAACCAATTAAAACGACTAAAAGTAATAACGAATAATGCATAAGAGAGAACATAATAAAATATAATGCAACTAGGTTATAACCCCGTGTATTACACGGGTTGAATAAATATAATTTTATATACCAATAATATAACAATATATATTTAAAAATCTCGTTTATTACATGGGCTGAATAAATATAATTTTATATATTAATTAATAAAAAAATTATTTTTAAGAACCCCGTGTATTGTACAGGTTGAGTATATTTAATTTTATATATTAAATAATGAAAAAATTACATTTTAAAAAATCTCATGTGTTATACGGGTTAACCACATGCAATTTTATATATCAAACAATAAAAAGTTATATATAAACTCTATATATTATATATGGATTGAATAAATCTAATTTTATATACTACATAATAAAAAGTTATATTTTAAAAAACCCCGTGTATTACACGAGTTGCATAAATGTAATTTTGTATAGTAAAAAGTAAAATGTTATATCTTTAAAAAACCTGGTTTATTACACGGGTTGAATAAATCTAATAAAAATTTATATCGTTTAAAAAAACTAACGGATATACTCGATATACGATGGATGGGGTGATTGCGGTGATGGTTCTTATAAACGTCACGTAAACACAGTGATTAGCGTATTTGAGTTGAGAGTTGAACACGAAAATAAGTAGGATAAATTACACTTTTCGTCCTTTATGTTTGTAGCAAGTTGCAATGGATAACCTTTAACTCTAATAATTACAGTCACAGTCCTTTATTTGCAAAACTTGTTACACCTTAGGTCCTTTGACCCTAACCTGGTTAAAACTTTCAGTTAAGTGAAGTCACATGCAACACATGTGAGGGCAAAATAGTCATTTAATAAAGAAAAGTATCAAGATTTAAAAACTAAACCTAATCCATCTTCATCTTCATATCCCTGTACTCTCTCTCTCTCTCTCTCTCCCCTGTAGCCTCTCTCTCTACATAACACTTCACCAACCATCATCATCAGGCCACCACCACCACCGCCCACCAACACCATCGACTACCTATACTATACCACTGCCTCCATCCAACGGTCATGCTAAATATTCGCGCACAATCGTAAATCAAGCGCCTCTTTCATATGTATATGAACCCTAGATCCCAAATCACCTGAACCCTGTTGTTTGATTAATGAGCGATTTCTTTAGAGAAACAAGAATTGCAGGTTTAGGGTTTCTCAATCAAATCAAATTGCAGAGTACAAAACCACACACCATACATCAGCTCTTTCATATGTCTGAACTTAAAAACCCCTCTTCGAGTATTTAGGGTTTTTTAATCAACTTGATGTCGTCGAAAATCACCAGGTACGACAATCAGTTTATCCTTCTTCCTTTCAATTGTACATTAAAAATGCACTATACATCAGTTGATATTTGATTTGTTTTGAAATAAACAAGAATTAGCAGGGTTTTGTGAGAATTGCGAATATAAGGTTTTTTAACCATGGAATTTGATGATCATCTGACGTGTTCTTGGTCTGCCGTAGAATTAATTAATCGGCAAGTTTCTTCTGCAAAGGTTTACAATAATCTTGTTCATTTGAAGTTGTTAATTTTCTGGATTGATTAGTGATCAGATCTGCTGGGTTTGTAAAGATTCTAGATCTTTCTGAAATTTTTAAACAAATCGCAATTATTTTCTCTTGTTTTTTCAGCCTTCTCCTTTGTTTTGAACCTGACTTCTAAACTTATTTGATTTTGTAGTTTTGTGAAAGGGTTGTTTTATTTAATTGATCATGATGGTGTGTTGGTGTGTGTGGCGGATTTGGACAGTTCTAAATTGTTGCAGACAGTTTATACGGTGGTGGTGCTGTTTGTTTAGAGAGAGAGTGTGTGTGTGTGTGAGAAAAGGGTTTTTATATTTGATTTTATTTTCTTTAATTTATACTATAAATAATTAAGTAGAAAGACTAAACTGCCTTTAAGTGAATAAATTTAACTGAAAATTTTAACCTTGTTAGTGCTAAAGGACGAAAAATGTACTGAGTTTTCCAAATAAAGGATTGTGACTGTAATTATCAAAGTTAAAGGCTATCCATTGCAATCCGATACAAACATAAAGGATGAAAAGTGTAATTTATCCAAATAAGTATAGAACCAATAAACATTGATTAATATTTTTGTTTACCCCTTATAAACATTTTTGAAATAGATTCTACCCTTAACTACTTTAGTTTAATAAAATAAATAAATTATTTACATTATATTAATTTATATTTAGCGTACATCTTTTGTTAATTTCAGGATAAAGAATTTTGATATCTGATAAATATTTTAAAATATTAGATTATCTCCTATACGAATTGTTTAAATTTATATTAAATTAAATTTATAATTATCTTTTAATTGATATTAACTTATTATCTATAAAAACAGATGGCTTCAATGAATGACATGTGTCCTCCCATTGGTTTCTTTTATTATATAGTATAGATATAGATTTTCTATGTGAAAAACCGAATAAAAGTAATAAGGAAGAATAATATGTAAAAGAGAATATAATAAAATATAATGCAACAAGTTTATTATTGAACTTAATAAAAAGTTTATTTAGAAAAAGCAACAAGTTTATTATTTTTATCTTAAAAGGACTGTAGTTATTGTATAAATAACAATATAACATGATTTAGAAATTTGACTAGACAGTTGTGTTAATAAGGTATATCTAAAGTGAAACATTTACAAATTACATTTGCACAAGTAAATTTTTGGGTTCAATGTGAGGTTACGGACTTGATTTAAACTAGATATTTTCTAAAACTTCAAAAGTAAACATAAAAGGTTTCAGTCATTTATTGTTTTTTTTTTCTTATTTGCTTGTATTGTGGGGTTTTACGGCCATTGTTGGCCTTATTCTATATATCATAGAATCTTCCGTCGTTCAAAAAAATAAATAAATAAAGATTCAGGCTTGTTCGGTTTAGCTGCAATTAATTTCAGGGTGCTTGGGGAGTTACCTGCTAGAACCCGCACCATCACCCAATCACCCTATGCCACCTCATCTCCCATATCAAGGATGCTTTCGCAAACTAGTATCTTTTAAATACATGATGAAATCTAGTAGAAGATATTTAAACGTATTTTGTAGTGTGTTTTGAGTATCAAAATACCATATAGAGGGGAAATCAAAACATATCTTGAAAATTAAGAATCCAATAATCAGAAATCAAGTTCTGAATATCAAAAAAATCCGAGTTTGAAGAGAGAATCATGATAACTATTGTTAAGGCAATAGGATAGCAATCTATCAAGAAACAAACAGGCATGCAATATCAAACATTAGATACGCATGAATTAATAATAAGTTAGTAACCAATCTTTGTAATTTTGTAATAAGGATCGTATGCGCACTAGGCCTATATAATCGAATCCACTAATAGCAACTAATCCATGTAATTTTGTGATTCTAAAATCAGTCTGAACTTTTTGCGGTTGTAAATAACTACAAACTTGAAAATTTCTATACCTTTACCCTTGTGAATAAAGCCTTAGCATTCTCATCATTCGTGAAATGATCATGAACAGGCTGCATTTCATATTAAGTACGATTTTTTTAAATGATGCAAAGGAAATAAACTTACAAATCTTCTAATGGCAAACCTGCAAAATCATGTTTAAGGCCTTTGATAGAGCGGGTTGAAGGTCAGCAGGATGTAGATCCCCCTTTACGTAATCAGCAGCAAGCTCTTCAAAACTTGTATAGATCCTGATTATTAAAGCGTATGCAAAGTATAAATGAAAACAATTATGAGGTTGGTACTTGGATGATGGGACGATTATCGGCAACGCGTCTGAGGTTGCTAAGGCCTTAGACATCATCAATGAGGAGGGGCCATCTCTAGGGCTTTATCTCAACATTAAGAAAACAGAGGTTTTTTGGCCGACATACGACAGACGGAAAGTTCAGGGAGGGATTGGTAGACCAAAGAGGGGGGGTTAAGCTCCTTGGTGGAGCTGTTAGCTGTGATCCTAGCTTTATTGGGGAGTTGGCAGGGCGACGGGCCTCAGGGGCGGTTGACCTCATGAAACTCTTGCCCTGCCTTAGGCATCCCCAATTTGAACTCCTTCTGCTAAGGTCGTGCATGGGGGCTGCTAAGTTACTTTTTGGGCTGTGGACTTGTCAACCCCATTTGATGGAGGATGCGGTATCTCGGTTCGATGATGCCATGATGGCCTCAGGGAGGCTATAAAAGACATAGTCGTGGGTGGCGACCCCTTCTTTGGTGACCTCCAGTGGCGTCTGGCATCTGCCAATGCGTCTAGCTTAAATTTTTTTATCTATTTAATTGTTTAGTTTTTATAACATTTTTTATCATAAATATCTATATATATACACACACACACAATTTAGAACTTTATGAATAGTGCCACTAGTACAGCTATCACTGTCGAAGAATATCCACTTGGTCCCCTTTGGCAAGATAGGTAGTGTGTGCAGAGGTGGAGGTGACGTGGCGCAGTGTGATTGGCTATGAAGCACGGGGACGCCATCTGACCTCGAGTACTCGTCCCGGGGACGGCTTGGGGACGGAAACACGCCGGAAACGCCATGGGGACGTCCCCTAGACGTTTCCGGGAATAAGGATACGACAACGAAACGATTCGGGTAATATGGGGACGGCAATTCCGAGTATCGGGACGTTTCCACATGTCACACCTCGATTTCCACGTGTCACCGGTGGGCCCGGTGGGGGAGTATCGTGACGTGGTTGGCAACGTAATAGTCAAACAACACAATATAATAATGCACAGCGGAAGCAATTTAGAAATAAGATACAACCGAATTTATTTATTGTAATCAAAGTCACAATATCCGGTGTTTATCCACAGAACGGATCGAAACAAAATAACATTTAATTGTTCAACAGACTTCTGGCATCCTAAGCTTGCGAGACTTTTATTGATGCTTAGGAGACAATCCAGCCAATTACGTTTAGTACCTGCATTCAGTCTTTTTGGGAAAATACGTCAGTTTACACTGGTAAATACATTCAACTGACTCATTTTGGAAAATGATTGAAAATTGGTTTGGATGCACGTGGCATAAATCATTTTATTTAACTTGGGAGAATTATTTTAATAATATAATAATCTTGTGAACGAATTACATGTTACTTATGCGTTCAGTAGCCCGGAACGTATCCTGGTTAAAGATCAATAGACACACCACTTTAAGTGAGTTATACACGGGAGTACGCCTACACCCCGTGCTCAGGTCGTGGCCATCTCGTAAGATGATGCCAGGGATATCCGGGACATGGTCATTAACCCCCCAAAGGCTGTAAAGTAAACACATCTGTTTAAAACGAGCCGATCAAATTATTCAACTACCCACTAAGCGTGGAGATTCGATGCCCGATCAAGCGGTACGCTATGTACCGTAACCCAAGCCCGTATAGGGAAAATAAGTTAAAAGTATTTACCTGATGCAAAGTATAGTCACAATAAGCAAATAGCAAGTATCTTTTACTGGTTCTCCTAATCTAGAACGAAGGTTAAATATAACCTATTAGAATCCTAGCGGGTCTTAAATTAAGCTTAAGCTTAGACCGGCTAGTTTCGAAGATACGGTTCGTACGCACGATTAAGCGAAGACCGGATAGAATGTGATTTAGACCCGACAAGTTTGAAGACTTGTTTAATATGGGTTTACTATTCACATTCTGGATTTTGAGATAAAACCGATAAAGTTTGACCCGTTTCGGCTAATTTATGTAAACTTGTTACATAAACCGAGCCGAACGCGCAATATGCGTAACGGGTATCCGTAAGAGCCATATACAGGTTTCCTAAGTTAATATGCTTCAAATATGTTGTAACATCAGTAGGATGTCTTTCGTTATGCCCCGAACTAATTTAAACACAAACTATGCCTCGTAGGGGTAGTTTGGTCATTTTAAAGTTTGTAAAAGAGTTTAATTGTTTAACTGAGTTACAGGCCTGATGTAAACAGCAAACATACTCATTTTGATGGGTTATAACAGTAGGCTAAGGCATATATGTGAAACTTATCATTTTTAACCAAACTAGGCCCCGTAGGGGTATTTCGGTAATTTCACATAAGCCGAAAAGCTCAAAACTGAAGTCTGAGTTTATTAACCTTTGCTTACTGTTAAAATATTATAATTTTCCTCTTATATCAGTAGGTATCAACCCGGGTATGTCCAATATGATTTTAAAACATACTATGCGTTAAAACGCTAATTTAGGCGATTAAAGGCCATTACCGGGTTCGATACTTAAATCTGATATTTTTATATTTCTAGAAGGCTTAAAATAATTTATTTATCATAACTAATCAGTAGCAAAAGGTTTGGAATCATTTAGATGTGTAAAACTCATTTTATGGCCCTTAAGGGTAAAACCGACAATTACCGGACTAAGCCTACGACTACGAGTTATGCTCAGCCTAAAATTAATTAAAAATCTTTAAAAATCTCAAAATAATAATTTACATCAGTGGGTAAAAGATTTGATACCAAAAAGTATGTTTAACTAGGCTATACGCTAATTACGCCATTATGTTAACATAAAGCATTAGTTTTGCGATAATGAGCATAACTCTCAATCTACAAGTCAAACTGATGTCAAACTTTGCATGTAAGTCTATATATCAGTAGCAAAGGTTTCTACACTTTTACATTTTCATAAATCACGTTTTAAGGTAATAAGGGCATAATGGTCAACATATGAGCAATTAACGGAAACATGCATATTAATTGGATAACTAATGAACTGAGGTGTATAATCACAGAGGGTCGTTCTAACATGTAACCTAGTCCAATTAAAGCTCTGAGGCATTTCTAAAATATGCCTAAACGGGTCAGAACTGAAAGTCAAAGTGAAAGTCAAACTATGTGACTTTCGGTTCCGAACCGGGTCTAAACAGGAAATAGTCGGGTTGAACAGGTTTGGACATGTTCTTACACTAATTACTAAGTTATAACAATAATCAAACAGGTTATACATGGTCTAGATAGCTAATTATGCATAAATGACCTTTTAAGAATTCTGTTGACTTTTTAAGTATATGTTTGACCCGACTTTTGAACTAGTTAAAGTGATGATCAGGGGGAACCCTTTTGGGGTTTTATTACCCACATAAATACCAACTTATAACTACTTTTAATTCGAGATTTGACTGAGCCATTATTGACTAATCTCGAAGTCAAACCGTAATTACGACGGTTTGACTTTTAGCTAATTAACTAAGCTAAACTCAAACAAGAAAGGATTAGAACACTTACAAGGGTCCTATGCACGACTTATGATCAGTTGGGAGAGTTCCTTAGCTCCAGAAAGGCTCCAAATGATCAGATGAAGGTGTGAGAATGTTTGTGACTTTGAAGGGCTATTTATAATGGTTTCAATCACCACAAATCATTGACAAACAAGTCTATGAGTGCCCACAAACAATCAACAGGTGTCCTAGGGGCTTAGGAGGTGTTTTAGGGGCCAGGAGAAGTGGAAAAACGGGTAAAGGTCGGCATATAGGCTTTAGGAGACAACAGCCCCGATTTCACGGTTCTGGGCATCCCTCGCGTGGCACGAGGGACCCCTCGCGTGGCGCGACGACAGGCACAGATCAGCATTTGATTTTCTTTTGCGATTCGGTCCTTGGCTCTTCAAAACTCGAATAGGTACTGATTTATTGCACTTTAAACCTCCACAATCGATCTACTAAGGCCTTAAAACATATACCCACTTTGCCAAGTCCCCGGGTAACTTTATTTTCACCCGAAAAGTCCTAACTTTCGACGTTTACGCTTTAACGCTTCGCACACGAATTTGATCATATCTTTCTCATACGTTATCGAAACTTTATGAAATTTTTATGGTGCATTCTCGTGAGCATAATTAATATTTACAAAGCTTCGGGTTTGTCAAAAGGTCACTCAGAGGTATAAATTAAACATGTTGACACAATTGGTCCCTGTAGTTTGAAATCACTCACATTTAGCTTCGTATGATCCATGATTTATTCGTTTGAAGGTATGAGCATCTTGTAGGATTAATATATAATATAATTATTCACAGTTGACACTTAGAATACGTATATTCACATACTTTCCACGTTTGTCAACTTTAGTCCTTCTATAATATTTCTTTCACACGTTTAAACATTATGACACGTGTCAACACATTATAGGACGTGAATTTTCGAGGTGTTACACCACATTAAAAGTAGATTTTTAATTCTAATTTATAAATATGGGCCGCCTTTTCTTCTTATTCACAGTATATTTGTTCGATATTGGATGTCATCAGTTTGTTCAATATATCTGTTCATGCATTCTGCTCTGTTTCTTTTCTTACTGGGAAAGAGTATGGTTGGGAAATGAAGTTTGAAGAGGATAAGATGTGTAATATCATGAATTTACATTTTTACCTCTAAAAATGTATGTGATGTACCATTTCTGATACATTGCTCCAGAGGAATAGTTAAATATTGCTTCATCATCATACTTTTCATATTTAACAATTATTAAAGTCTAATCTACTAGTTATATTTTCTAATATATATTTCTTTTAAGTTTTTTTTTTTCAGTTAATAATCAATATGAATTTTGTTTTTAGTAGATTTCATATCAATGATCACTTATTAACTTATTATATATACATTGTCTAAATTATTTAAAATTGGTTTTAATTACCTATGGTTGATGCAGTGTTTTTGGAGTTTAATATATTTTTGGACTTTGTTTAATATATTTTTGTTTTTTGGACTTTGTTTAATATATTTTTTTAATATTATTTTTTTCCGTACCCGCATCTTGTACTTTTGAGTTTTGCCGTTTCTCGTACCCGTATCGTCCCCGCACCCTAGTCCCGTGCCCGTATCCATGCTACATAGGTGATTGGCTACCCGTCACTTTCCAAGTGTACCTTATGTCGGGCATGTCATCAACCATTAGTGGAGATCGTGTGGTAGCGTCTGATGACGACTGATTTGTGCCACATATTGGTCCTTCCGACTTGTTGTCCCTTGCACGATTCCTGCATCGTGGTGGTGTAATTGCAGAGTCTGTTGTAACTTGATTGGCTGCATGTTGCTGCCGAGTGTACTGCATGCCCTTTACGTGAGCTGTCATCATGTACACGCATGGATGCTCCCATGCAGGAAGACTAGCATCAACTAAGTGTTTTAAGTGTCAATTGTGGGTGTGGTCCTGTGTGCGTATGATCATGCGCGCCATTTAGGACCATACCCCTTCAAAGCAAGTTGCCCTTGTTTGCAAATTGTTATACTAGAATAAATTAACTTCATGTTAAAATGGACTTTAATAATATGGATGTGGAGATTGGTGTAAAAATGTGTTGTTTGAATGATATAAGTTTTTTTTAAAGGAATATTAATTTATTTTTAAATGGCTGGTTAACGTTTGAAAAATGGACAGTTGGAGTCGGGAAGTGTGGGGCTTGATGGACCGTTGGAGTCGGGAAGCTCGGTGACTAAGCTCCGACTAGGACTAGTGTGTTGGAACTTCGAACTCAAGACATGCTTTTGTAACAACAAAAAACAAATAATTTGTACTATTGTAGCTTGAAGATAACAACCAACATTCTCCAAGGTTTCAGTTATACACACGGAATAATGAAGTTATAAATGCATTGTGTTGACTATGATTCTGGTGATGCCTTTTGGTCAATCGCTGACGGGTTCCAAATCTTTTTTGACGGTAAAACCCTGAAAAAAGAAAGGTATAACTGAACGATACGAGACAAGTTTGTAAAGAAGTGCAAACTTCAAAACTTCTATTACCTTAATCATCGTGAATAAAGCCTTAGCATTCTCATCGTTCTTGAAATGATCACGAACAGGCTGCATTCATATTAAATATGAATATCTTTAAAAGTGATGTAGAGGAAATAAACTTTTAAAATTCTAATAGCAAACCTGCAAAATCCTGTTTAAGGCCTTTGATAGAGCGGGTTGTAGGTCAGCAGGATGTAGATCCCCCTTTACATAATCAGCAGCGAGCTCCTCAAAACTTGTATAGATCTTGAATATATAAAAAATGTATGCTAAGTAAATATATATGAACACAATTTTTTTATTAAAAACAACAATAAAAAACCATCAAACTCACTTTTCTCCTCCGTTTTCTGGTTTTCTTTCAACCTCGAACTCGTTAAACCATGTATTGTATTGTATGTACTCAAGACAAGGGTTCTTTTCAATGACGTTTGGTGGACAGTATGCATTGTTTATCTTCGAAATAACATCATCCTGTGACATACATCATGCACCTGAAATTAATATTCACAACCAGAATATGCGTATGCAGGCCAAATTAAGTAATTATACCTCCTCATCTTCCATAAAGATGGCAGAAGAAGGATCAGATTTTGACATTTTGTCTTGCCCTTTCTTCAATCCAGGAAGCATGTCTGCACACGACAAACAACATAACGATAACAATGACAAACATATATATACACACACCCACTGTGTGTGTGCGGGAGCGTTAAAATTGTAGGTCTTACGATTTGACAATATGACAGGCTTGTTTTTCCTTTTGGTATCATCACAGTACTCCCTAGCAAGTACATTCACTTTCCTTTGATCCATTCCGAACTGACAGACGTCAGCCTGTTTCACCGAACAAACAACAATTAATTACAGGTCAACCATGCACCAGAGATAATACAATCCAAGATGCAACATGCTTTAACAAAAAAAAACATGAGTATTGGCAATTATGTCGGTAAGACGTTAATCAAATCAACTTCACAAAAAAAAAGTGGAAATATTTACTAGGATATAGTGATAGATCAATGATTTTTCGAAAGATTTCAAAGAACATTAATGATACCTAGGATAACTATTCTTTAGTGGTTCTTGTTTCCCCTTTTATGTTCTCATGTACCCGCTCAACAACAAACTAACACCGACAAAAAAAAAAAAAAAAAAAACATACGCGACATAAGCAACCCCTTTAAACCAGCAAGAAAATATATTACTACAATCCATGAAGTAATATTTTCAATTTCTCTTTGATTTATTTTTTTCCTACATTTATTAGGGGCTAACTTCTACATCCTTACGCAGCATATATTTGGCGTTTTAGTATCTCCACTTAAAAATTATGCAGCTAATGCGGTAAAATATTGGATATCGGTCAAGGACCGATATTTGAAATATAGGTTATCTCGGTGAGATATCGGTGGGATATCGGTAATTTTAATATAATGCAGAATTTATATATATAGCAATTTAACACCAATAATTCAGTGATATATCAGTGATATACCGGTTATATCGGTGATATATCGGTTAATCAGTCAAATATCGCCGATAATATCTGTACTGATATTTTGACCGATATTTTACTATAGGACCGATATATGACTGATATAACCGATATATCACCGATATTAACTGCATAGCTTAAAAAAGAATAAATTAGAGTCAAGTTCTATCAACTTTGCTCAAATAGTTTTAATTTGATTTTTTTGTTCCTTGTGGTTACCTAATCGGTTCAATTAGTTCCGTTACACACACACCGTCCAAATCGATTTTTTTACCAAGGGCAAACAAGTCTTTTTGCATAAGGGCAGTTTTTTCTTTTGCCTTTCAAGTTCATAGATTAATTTAGTCACATCAGCCATGAATTCATAGAATAGCTCGATGATTCGTCTTTTGAAATCCAACAGCTTTAAACAACAACTTAGATTGGGATCTCTAATAGTTACAGGATAGGCTAACAGATTAATTTAGGCGCGTGCTAAAGATAACCAATAAAAAAACTATATTTTTTGACACATCGAATGCAAAATGTGGAACATTAATCAAACCAAAGGCTAAATATGAGCAAATGAACCTAGCAATCGAGTCTAGAAACATTACGACAACTGATGATGATGATGATGATTGGGTCGATTCGGGTTATGTTTTATTGGGTCATGTTATATTTCAGCTAATAATAATTTAGAATAACATATTCAACACTAAATCATCTGTGCATTGATTTTCATCAACTTTAAGTGACTCAAAGTCAATGTCTCCTATACATGTCCTATCACTCTGCTGAATAAAGTCAAAGCTGACTTTTTTCACCACCCACAATTAGAACTACAGGTACATAGCCAAAATCAAAAGATTCTCAAAGTAATCTCAAACACAAAAGCTAGAACACTGATGAGAATATAGTGTGTTCTTCAGTTCTTGTTTATAATTGTTTAAAATCTTTGGACTAGAAACTCACGGTAAGGACTATTAACGTGAACTACAATTCCTGGAGAACGAATGTACCAAAGCGACATTACAGTATGATCAAGTTTGATGATGGACTTGAAAGGTAAAAGACAAAACTGCCCCTACGCAAAAAGACTTGTTTGCCCTTGGTAAAAAATCAATTTGGAGGGTTTGAGTGTAAGGAGCAAAAAAATCAACCACAAGAAGCAAAAAAATCAACCAAAACTAACTATAAAACAACCAAAACCTATTAACCTTTAAAAAAAAAGGAAAAGACAATAGACCTTAAGAAAGAATATATCTGCACACTGCATGCATGGGTAAAAGATCTGAGCAGCGGTCAACTGAATCTTGTTGATAACATGAATATTGCCCATGATACGTAAAAAACAAGTTAGTGAGAACAGAAGGGTTAGTTTGTCATTTGTCTATTGTTCAGGGTATTGAGTGTTAGTTGTCTATTGTTCAGGGGGTTTATTGTAATTTGGTTGTTAGGAATCATAACTTTTTACCTTACTATCCTTGGAAGCTTGTTTCTTCTAGCAATGTCCATCACGATCGGCCAGTATTCGTGTGCCCGAGAGTCAATTTCCTTAGAAGACCATAGAAACTCGACTTGACCTCCTTCTAGATTCATCCCAGCTGCTTTCCATATCTCAATGAGGTACTGCCCAACAGTTTGAATCTTATCCAAATCACCCCCCATTTTGTCGTTTAACCACGCAAACCAATCCGCTATCCATATCTTGACTTTGCAACCAGCAGATACCAGTTTGTTGACACTCAATGTTTTCATAAAACCCTGATCAGCAAATAGGATATAGTTATTATAATTATAACTTATAAGTTATGCATGTAAAACATGTTATAGTTATGGTCAATAATGATGAAAAAGGTCAAGCAAAGAAGATACCTGAGCTATATGCATTCTGCCGGATGGTTCGAACCCATCGTAACATACGGGTTGAGGCTTCTTGGTAAGAAGATTAAGGAGTTCATCTTCCTGAATACACTCTTCACCAACACTCCTCACAATCCTAAACTTTTCCTCCACACTCATCCTTAACACACAACACCAATTCATCAATAATAAGTGAATTTGACAACTTATAAATTATATAAAAAAAATAATAATAACAGATAGGAGTTACCGTTTGAGTTCTTCAGTTGGAGAGTTTTTCATTGCTTCTATCTTCGCTAGATAACATGAGATTATGATAATTAGGGTTAGATTAAAACTAAACTTAAATATATTATCAATAATAGAACGAAAATCGTTATAATAATACACAAAACAATACTTTAGTAGCAAAATTATCTATTGAGAAATGATACTAATATAGCTAAGATAAAATTTCTGGAAAGCATATATAATACTAAATAGCTAAGCTAAAATTTCAAATAATCAAACATAAACCTAATAGTATCAAATTATATCTCGAAGGCCTCTTCCTTAGAACTATCTCATAGATCTTATGTTAGCAACCTATGCAGTTAATGTGGTTAAAATATCGGACATCGGTCAAGGACCGATATTTGAGATATAGGTTATCTCGGTGAGATGTCGGCTGGGTTTTAAAAAACGTGACTAAGGCGCGCCTAGGTACGAGGCGCACTAAGGCGCAGGTCCCAGGGCCTCAGGTACCCTGAGGCGCGATTTTTCCACTAAGCGCAAGAAAAGCGCATTTTTGGGGGTTTTTTTGAGGTCCGAGGCGCGCGCCTTATGTATTTTGGGTGTTTTCAAGTTGTTTTTATGCATGAAAGTGTTGGACAATAGGTTTTTTGGCTTGTACATGTAGGTAAAATCATAAATAAACCTTAGTTATAACTATATTTTGGATAAGGGATGCTAAAAACCTATGGGATATATATAAAAAATTAATATAATCTTCTTGCGCCTCGGGTACGAAAAGCCCACCGCTTTTGCGATTTGCGCTTCGCACCTCATTTTTAGACCTCGTCGCTTTTGTGCGCCTCTCGCTTTTTAAAACCAAGGATGTCGGTAATTTTAATATAATGCAGAATTTATATATATCGCAATTTAACACTAATAATTCAGTGATATATCGGTTAATATCAGTCAAATATCGATGATATATCGGTTATATCGGTCAATATCGTGGATAATATCGGTACCGATATTCTGACCGATATTTGACACTGATATTTTACTAGAGGACCGATATATCAACGATATATCACCTATATTAACTGCATAGTTAGCAACTACTCTCCATTGCAACTCAAGAACAATATGGGTATGTTTGGCATAGAGCTTTTAGAAGCTTTTAGGAGCTTCTAGCTTTAAGCTTTTAAGAAAAAGCTCATACTCAATAAAAAGTCTTGTTTGATTGAAGGAGCTTTAAGCTTTTAGGTTAGGAGCTTGAAGCTTTTGGTTGAACGCTACTACTAGTAGCGTTTAGAAGGAGCTACAAGCTTTTAGGGAAAAACGACTATTTTAACCTCTAAAAATAAGGAACTTTTTAATGCACCAACTTTCTAAATTTTTAGTTATGTCCATTTTGGTCATTTTATACATTTTATTAAAAGCTTCAGCTACTCTACCAAACACCAAATATATCTAAAAAGCTACATCTACCAGCTTCCAGCTACAGCTACCAGCTTCCAGCCACCAGCTACTTTTGCCAAACATACCCTGTAAGACAATAAAACTAAAATCTGACCATAAACATAAAAGTGTAAAACTAACATAAATATACGCTAAAAAATAAAACATAAAATAAAATTATCAAGTAGTAACATACTAACTTAATTATGAAGCATCAAGTATTAAGAAACCGAACAAAAAAGATCTAAAGAAAAAAAAAAAAAAAAAACTTACAGTGAAATTGAAGTCGATTGAGGCAGATTATGAGTTTAGAACATGAATTCGACCAAAATTAGTTTGTACGTACCCAACAGTAGGCCCGATTAGTGTAAAAAAAATTGATCTGATCGTTTTAATTGTAGTTTAGATAGTTACGGGCCATAAAAAGGGCCACATGGTAAATTGGGTCTTAAGGGTTCTTCTGCTTATAAATCGGGCCTACAATCTAATTCTAATTTCTAATAAACGTGTATTAAGCACCCCTACGACGATGTGGTGGGGACAAACACCAATGTCACACTACTGTCAGCGACCATCAACACTAAAGTTGCGGTGTGTTAATGTGAAGAAACTAAACCGAAACGTAAAACATATAAAAGAATAACTAAGTCGATCTAGGACACGTGCGTTACGATGAACCTGTCAAACGGGAAAAAATAGACGACGTAAAAACATTTAACCACACACGCACGTTGGGCCGTGTTAACTCGCAAAATTTAGAACGAAACGTAAAACAAAATTTTTGTGAAAAATGAAAAGTATAAAGGAACAAAGTTGAAAGTAAAAAAGTTGTGAGTTTAAATTGTAAAAGATGATAAGTTTTTGGGTTAAAAGTAAAAAAAAACAAATAGTTTTGGGTTAAAAGTAAAGTTTTGAGGTTAAAAGTAAAAAACAAATAATTTTGTGTTAAAAGTAAAGAATCAAATATTTTTGGGTTAAAAGTAAAAAAAAAAATCATTTTTTTGTAAAACCTTCAAAGCATAAGGTACAACACCTTTATGCCAACACATGTTAAAAATTAATACGTAAAAGATGATTCTTGTAATTTAATAGGTAAGGGACATTCTCTGTAATTTGGTATAAACATAAAAAACGAACCGTGTAATTTATCCGATATTCAAATTCCTTTAAAAAAATTACAAACCGAATGGAATCCTTTAAATTTTTAAAGAATTCCATTCAAATTCTATTTCCAAATCCTTTTAACAATTATTTGGTATGTCCTTATTGTTTAATAAATTTAGCCCGAAATGAAGCTAAAGGAATAGAAAAATCGGTAAAAGTACATGGGCACAATCTGCTAGTAATTAAAGTTAAAGGGGGCGAATGGTTTCTTAGAAACAAAGTAAGGGTGTGTAACTGCAATTAATCCAAAGATAGAGCGAGACAAGAACAAGAAGCGTATAATAAACTATTAAAACATCAAATTAACGGTATTTGTCGATGTATTAATCCATGCGCAAGACTTTTTGACTGTTATCCCGATCGAGGGGCTGGGGCAATGCATGTCGGCTGTTGAGTATAGGGCTATCCTCAAATACCGGCTGATGATCCCTATGTATTTAGAAGACGAAATCTGCCCAATTTGCCGTAAAGCCTGCATGGATAAATATGGGGAGCATGTTATTCATTGTAAGGAGCTCCCTGGTTTCAAATATCGACACGACTGGGTGAGGGATGTTTTGGGGGACATCTTGAGGAGAGCGGGGATTTCTGCCAAGAAGGAGGCCCCTGTGAATTTCCTTACAGATCCCATGGAAGGGAGATCTACATTGAGACTAGCGGATCTGCTCGTCTTTGGCTGGGCGGGAGGGAAACATGCTTGTGTGGATCTCACAGGAGTCTCCCCCTTAGCTGGTTTAAGGGAAAGCGGGTTTGTAGCAGGACAAGCTATAAGGAAAACGGAATCTAAAAAGATGGATAAGCACGCTAAAGCATGTGCTGATAACCAACATGCATTTGTCCCCTTCGCCTTCGACACATTTGGCTCCCTAGCTCCAGAAGCCATCCGTTTGTTGACTAGGGTCCAAAAAGTTGTCCACAGCAGTTGCTCATCAACAGGGGGCAGGGGTTTGTCTTTAATAGGCTAGGGTTTGCTATTCAGAAAGGGGTAGCGGCGCAGCTTGTTGCTCGCTTACCTGCGATATTGATGTAACTCGGCCAGTATTTTATCATGTGTTGTCACCTAATCAAAATTCAAGATAATGTTAAACATAGTATAATAGAGTAATTATCACATGTCCTTTTAAAATTTACTTATTACTATTTACTACTACACAACATAATATTTGTTTATTTGATATTAAACATGGATATTGATGAAACAATGGTTAACACCTGAGGTGAAACTAGCCTGTTCGTATCTGTTGTGGGGTTCAATCTCTTTTGTTACTCGCCAAATGACGGGTTCTGCAAAACAGCAACACCGTTAGCTCGTTAAGAGGGGAATATGGGGGTTTCCCTCTTAACCGGGCTCCGGCGTGAGAATAAGTTCTGTTCTGAGGAAATAAAACAGTGTGTGTTCAGAGTGAGAGTGTGGAGAATAGGATGGATTTAATCTGAATGATGAAGGGTCCTATTTATAGCCGGAGGGTGAAGGAGGGAGGAGCAACCTTGCCAACTGTTATAGGGCGCCAGCTGTCCGACCAATGGGAATATCCTCTTGGTCTCCTCTGCTGTGGCCAGTGTGGTGGTACACGTGGCGCGCCTATATTTTTCCATGCTGGAGACGTCGTACTGGTACTGTCGGTCTGCTCCTTGATCTGTTGCAGGCTTACATGGCGCTTGATGAATGGTGACACGTGTTGTCCTTTCTGTCGGAGGAAGCATCTTTGGTGCCACCTTGATGTCTTCCAGAAGCTTCTGGATTCGCTTGCTGATGTAGGCGCCATGTAGGATGAAAAAGTGGTGTGATCCTTGCATGTGGGTAGGAAATTGGGACCATACCTCTTCAGATATGCTGCTTGTATTATCAAAATACTTATTGAAAATATATTATTTAGAAAAAAAAAAACAAGTAGAGTTAAATACGGTTTTAGTCCATTACTCCATTTGATTTGATCCATATAACTATTTTAATCCAAAAGATTAAATTTGACTTTTTGGCTAAATAGTTGGATTTTTTATCATTTAAAGTTCAATCTTTTATTATCTTGGCATTATCTATTTTTTCAGTTAGTTTCTTGTGAAGAGACAGAAATACTCTTAGAGCTTAGCCAAGAAATTAACTAAAAAATTGGATGAAGTTAACAGATCAGACCTTAATTGATACTAGACCAAAATACTTACGTAGTATAAATTAGCAACAAGTTGATGCATAGAGATGTTGTATCTTATGCTTTGGAGGGGTTTTTAAAAATGATATTACACTTTTAGCTTAAAACTATTTGATTTTGTACTTTTAACCCAAAAGCTTTTATTTTTTTCAGTTTAACATCATAACTCTTTTACTTTCAACTTTGATGCCTATAGTTTTCATATTTTGCAAAATTTTTATTTTACGTTTCGTTCTATTTTTTTTTTGAGTTAACACGACACAATTTGCGTGTGTGGTTCAACGTTTTTACGTTTTGTTATACGTTTCGTTCTAAATTCTGCGAGTTAACATGGCACAGCGTCCGCGTGTGGTTCAGTGTTTTTACGTCGTCTATTTTTTCCCATTTAAATCGAGGTGTTATTATTTTCTATGTTTATGTGTCGGTTTAATTTCTCTGCATTAAGACGACACAACTTCAGTGTTTGTGATCATTGGCTATATTGTGGCATTGGTGCTATTTGTCACGGTTTTACGCCCTTACCGCACAGCAGAGTAGCTTAATACTAATTGAACTAAAAAATCAAATTTTCGCTTTTGGACTAAAATCAAACCTGAGGGATTAAAATTGTATTTAACTCAAGCAAATATTTTATGTTACACATCGCTGACATCAGATTATACAAAAAGGGTAAATTACATTTTTCGTCCTTTATGTTTGTATCAGATTGCAATTGATAGCCTTTAACTTCAATAATTACAGTCACAGTCCTTTATTTGTAAAACTTATTACGTTTACGTCATTTGGCCCTAACTTTGTTAAAATTTTCAGTTAAATATAACATGTGTAAACACATGAGGGTAGAATAGTAATTTTACCCATTTTCTCTTCTCACTCGCAAAACCATTATATAAATATTATATAAATATTGTTGACGAATGACGATGAATAGTAACTTGATTTTTATAATAATATATAGTTTTTTGTTTTTCTTTTATTTAATATATTATTATAGTTTATTATTATATTTACTTTTAATTAAGTAATGACGATAAATAGTAACTTTATTTTTATAATAATATATAGTTTTTGTTTTTCTTTTATTCAATATATTATAATAGTTTATTATTATATTTACTTTAAATAACATATTTTTTATTTTTTTCCCTTTTTTAAAACCATATATTTTCTATACCATTTCCAATAACTTTTTTTCTTTTTTTTAGAACATATATTAATTTATCGATTAATTTAATATCTCTTTAATAATTTACGTTTATAACTTTCGTAGTTGTGCTTGATCCTTCCCGACATTTTGTTATAAGTTTTGTTGAAAACGAAGTTGTACTAATAAAATATTTATTTGGTATCTGCTGACGAATGATGATGAATAGTAACTTTGTTTTTATAACAATATATAGTTTTTTGTTTTTTTATTTAATATATTATAATAGTTTTTTATTATATTTACTTTTAATAACATATTTTTATTTGTTCCCTTTTTTAAAACCACATATTTCCTATATCATTTTTTAATATATTTTTTTTCTTTTTTTAGAACATATATTAATTTATCGATAAATTTGATACCTCTTTAATAATTTACGTTTATAACTTTTTTCTAAAAAACATAAGTACGTAGTTGTGCTTGATTTTTTCCCTGACATTCTGTTATAAATTTTGTTAAAAACGAAGTTGTACTCTAAATAAAGTATTTATTTGGTATTATAAAATGATACGATGATAAACTAAACTGTTCTAATGGTTTTGCTTTCTAAACATGCTTTACTTTTAATCATGTTTGTTTTACATAATTATTTGCTTGCTTTCGCCGCAAACGCAGGAACTAAAAAAACTAGTAACCATTGGAAGTCCTAATCTACCAAAACTGCTGATGACCTTCTCTTCAATCTTCGGGCATGTTTGGCTAAGCTTTTCAAAACAACTTATTGGCTTATTGACTTATCAAAAAGCCAATAAGTTGTTTTTGTGTTTGGCTAAGTCAAAAGTCCTTTTAGAAATTGCTTTTTGCAAAGAAGAAAAAAGAGGTTTCAAGAAGTCACAATAATGTGACTTCTTGGCCAGCTTTTAACTTTTCAAACTACAAATTACCAATGTACCCCTTCTTTACCCTTTTATATCTAAAAGAATGCTCATTTTAGTCATTTTACATCAATAAGCTAATCCAAACACTTTTTTTAAAAACTCCTTCTCAAAAAGTCTTTTTCCAAAAGTCATTTTTAACTATTAGGGTTCACTTTTACCGAATTCCGCCACAACTTTAGCCAAACATGCCCTTCATCATCCCCAATTCAAATTAGGGTTCACTTTTACCGAATTCCGCCACAACTTTCACCAATCAAGCTCCATTAATGGCGGATATTCCAAATCCACAGTCTCCACCTCAATAATCCAACACAACTCAACACCATACACTTCAAAAAGATCACCAAATTTCATCACCACAAACCCTAGACGATTGCTCCAGTTTCACCGAAGAGGATGACCTCATCAACGTCGCCGATGCAGACGTACCGTACACCTTCGTCATAGATCCGTTTTCACCTCTTGATTCGTCAATTTTCGCTCCATCTTCTTCATATAATCGGAATCAGCAGGTAAATTTGTATTCTATGTTACCCAATATTTTATGTTACACATCACTGACATCAGATTATAAAAAAAATGAACTTGAATTCAATCTTCTTCTTCTTCTTCCACTTGAAACCCTAGATGTAGAAATCGAAACTCTGGATCTTGATTACCGTATTCATGTCCTTTATGCTACTGGATGCGATTCTCTCATAAGTAAGATTTCGAACTCTATTACTGTTTCTTTTGTAATAATTCGGCATCTTTTTTGAATTCCGAATGTGATTGAAATATCATGCTTTCTTCGTTTATGTTTATGTTAAACAACCATTTGTGAATAAAGCATTGTCTTTTTTAAAGATTTGCTATGATTTTTCAGTGTTGTGATATTATTCATAACTGGGGTCAGAAACACCTCTCATTCTGGCCCCGGCTCTGAGAATTCATGTACCTTGTTCGAGCTTGAAAAAACGTGTCCTTAGGCCTTAACGAAATTGGGCATTGGGCTCACTAAAGGTCTAAATCTAATGTCAGTGGGCTAATAACTAATCTAAACTATAAAAATAGTTTTGTAAGTGGGCCTATCTGGTGTTTGTATGGGTATACCCTATTAATTTATTTATTTTTACATATACATATCGGAGTTTTTTAAAAAAATAACGTGCCCTTCGAAATATCGGGCACCGGCCGGTGGTCCTCCACGCCCACCTTCAGGGCCGGCCATGCTCTCATTAGTTGAAACTGTATTGGTTATTGAATGAACATGATTACTAGCTTGGTTTTAAATTGCTATGCGTTTGGTCCAAAAATTTGATGCGTGATGCGCGACTTATGTGATGCGCTCTTTATAAAAAAAATATTAAAAAGGTATTTATACATAAAAACTTATAAAAGCATGCTTAAAGTAAAAGAAATGACATAATAAGAAGATAAGAGTTGTGCTTTTTGGTTCAAATAAGGCATACTAAGATATTAATCATTGAAAAAACCGAACCCAGTTCATAAAATATGGAACAAAACATAAGAAACAATGTTGCGTGCATCAGAGCGTATTATGCGAAACGCACACAATATTCTCACATCACATAAACGCAACGCATCAACTGTGTGGCGATGCGCTCTGATCAGCGCATTTTAAAACCAAGATTACTGGAGAGGTATATATAGGAAATGGTTGGCATTAATGGTGGTTATCGATCATGTGTCATCCGGACGGGGAATGTCTGTAAGATGTAGCTGTTGTGCCACATGTCGGTGTTATTGTGATATCACGTAGCGTTTAATACTCTACTTCGTTAGCATTGTATTAGTTATTTGACGTATGGATGGTACTCATATCTTGTTGTGTAGGAGTAACTATTTATTAATGTTGTTTAACTGTCAGGCCTATAAGACGCACTTGCATAGTGTTCAGTAATGCACAATACTTCATGATATTTGTAGAGTTGATAGTTGATGTAATTAAAGATCATCATTTGACACATGTGGCATTAATACCTTGTTGGACCTGTAATTCCTTTCAAGCTTTGGCTGCTACTTTTGTTATACACGGTAAATAGTTGAAATACTTGATTTAAGTAATTTTGTAGTCATTAAAACCCCGAGACAGTAATCTTCATGGCAACCAAGTGTTCTATCGCTCCAGCCGTTGTATGGAATTGGGTCATTGAAGCCCTAGCAAGTTCCGAACAAGCCGATATATCTACTTTAATCGGTACGCTCCGTTTTCTTTTTATTTGTTACCGGAAACTTTCATTCGGTATGCTTGCTCATTGATCAATATTTCATTACAGGTCTTGTAAAAATGGCTCCTGCTATCTCAGGTGATGCAGGGAAAGATACACGAGAGATCGTCTCTTTAAGAATCTTGGAGAGCTTGTTTGATAACGGTAATGAAGCTACAGTGGATGGTAAAACCCCTAAAATAAGTTTCGATCCTTCGGAACGCTGTGAAGACGTTCTTAAGAAGATATTACATGAGGTAATACCGTAATATTAATAATTGCTGAAAAAGTAGATAGAACTCAAGCATGTTGGAAATAATTATTTGTGCTTATTTAGCTTATTTTTTTACTTTTTTTTATTTTTGTAAATGTTGCAGACACCAGAGCCGAATAAATTGGAAAAAGCAAAATGGGAAGTTGGGCCTTTCGTAAAGCATAAAAGGTCCTCCTTGCCTGAATGCATGTTGAAAAAGGTGACGTATAATGTATATCTCGAATGGTTGAAGAAAATAAGATTTGTTGTTGATTTACATATTGCTAATTGGGTATGTTTTGTTTTTTATAAAACAGTTGAAGGAAGCGATACTTAATGATAATAATCCACTTCTTGCATCACTAAAAGAAAAGAGTAACCTAGTAATTCCAAACGCATCGGAAGATACAAGTCCGACTAACGATGAACCGTTGAACTGTAGAAACGATAAAAACGAATTACAAGAAAACATGTTGCAAGATGGCAACATGCCCCAAGACATAAATACAGAGGGACATAACGAAAGGGTATCAGTTGATAGCATGGAAAATTTGGAATTTGTTGTTAGATCTAAAGATTCTAACAAAATTGTCCAACAAAATAACGAAAGAGCCAATGATGACAATGATGAGAGAACTGATGTCGCTGCTAAAAAAGATGCTTTTTTGAAGTCTCAATGCACAGTCAGTCAGGATTCGTTGACTTTGACCGAATGGTCAGAGATAGATCGTTGTATGAAGTGTAACGAAAGTGGTGAGTTGCTACTTTGTAGTTCTGGCTCCTGCCCGTTACGGTTTCATGAAAGCTGTCTAGGCTCTGCTGTCACACTTGAAGAAAACGGGGAATTTTTCTGCCCATTTTGTGCTTATTCGCGTGCAATATCAAAGTATCAAGAAGCTAAGAGAAACGCTTCACTGGCTAGAAAAAATCTACAAGCGTTTTCTAGCTTCACAGTGAAACTGAAACCAAACAAATCCTCTACAAAACAATGCGGATTAGCGGAAAATGAAGATAGACAAAAGGAAGATAACAACGTTAATTGTATGTCAAATGAAAAAGATTCTGCCCAACATGATCCGATTAACGATGAGGATGGTGCGTCTCTTGAGCAAACTACCGAGTTGCCTCAGAATCCGATACCAGAACCAACTACCCCGAAACAGAAACGCAAGGACAAAGAAAGTCAAAGGTCAACCGAGTCTAGTTTGACTATAAGACTCCGCAAGAGGAAAGCGGAACAGTAAGTTTTTCTTTTGGACTAATGAAAAACATGTTAATTTGTTAAATTTTTAATTAAAACAGTGGATAATCTTTTAAGTAACGTGTAGCGCCCCTCCACTGCCGGTTCTATTGTTAAGGCGAAAAAAGCTTCCATGGACAAAATCAGAGGAAGAGACACTAAAGGTTAGTTTATGTATTTATTTTGTAATTAAATTAGTTTTATTAGCATATGTTTTATTTGAATGGTGAGAGATGTAATTCAAGTGAATTGTTTCAGGAAGGTGTTGAGAGATATTCAAGTGGTAATAATGCAAAAATTCCATGGAAAGAGATTTTAGATTTTGGACACAATGTGTTCCACAAAGGGCGTACTGCTATAGACTTGAAAGATAAGTGGAGAAACATGTGCAAATGAAACCAATATGTATAATAATAAATTTATATATATATTCTTTTTCCTATCTCCAGTAGGTGTTGTTTTTTAAATACAGTTGATTTTCTGTTGTTTTAGTAGCACTTTTAGTATTGTTTTTTTTTTCTTTTTATGTTTGCATTGTTGTTTTAGTAGCACTTTTAGTATTGTTTTTTTTTTTCTTTTTATGTTTGCATTGTTGTTTTAAAGATGTATGATTCAAAATAGCAAAGGATGTTTAAAATACACAACTATATCATACCTAACCACAAATCCTTATTACAAAACTTAATAAATTGGAATATAAAAATAAGAGTAAAATATTTAGCCAGTTTTGTGACTTTCGTCTAAAGGTTTGTTTTTCTGCATTTAGATCCAAAAGGTTTGAAATCTTGTCGTTTTCATCTGACTCGTTAACTTTATTCATTTTTCTTTGTTTAGTCAGGTATTTCTATCTTTTTGGTAACTTAATAACCAATTCAGTCTTTTACATAAAGTGAAAAGACCGAATTGCTCTTTAGGTTAACAGAAAAGACAGATATAACCCCGACTTAATGGAGAAAAATGGATGGAGCTAACGAGCCGGATGAAAATCGCAAGATTTCAAACCTTTTGGATCCAAATGCGGAAAAACAAACCTTTGAACGAAAGTCGCAAAACTGGCCAAATCTCAAGGACGAAAATGACATTTTACTCTAAAAATAATTAAATAACGTAAAGATTCAGAGACGATTAAGAATAAACGAAGAACGCAACATACTTACCACTTTGATCACATCACTGAGAACTCTAGGAGCAATGCCAAGGCCAGTGCAGATTCCACCAGCCGACGGACTCGAAGATGTTACTAAAGGGTATGTCCCGAAATCAATATCTAGCATAGTTGCCTGACCGCCTTCCATAGCTTCGTTCATGTAATGCACCGTATCACAAACAAAGGGCTCTAATCTCTCGGCAAATCTTTTGTACGTCTCGACTTCTTTCTTGAGCATGTCAAGGCTACAGTTAAAACCTTTGAATCGTGAAGCAGCATCTGGTAGCAAAAGATCAAGTTTATCCGGGAAGGTATCCATATGCCTTAAGTCGCTAGAGTAACAGGGCCCGATTCCTCTTTTCGTAGTCCGGATGAACGAGTGGGCTAGCTCAGCTTCTCTCAGCCCATCTATTTCTTGATGATAATCGAATAGTAAATGCCAACAATGGTACATTATTGTTGCCTTGGGAGTTATAGATGGTGTGTCCGGCATTAGCTCCACCCTATGGAATGCCAAAGATGGTACATTATTGGTTTTAGAACGTGTGCATCAAGAGCGCATAATGCGCACATCAAATTATGCAGTCATGAGGTCGCATCGCTGCAGGTGACAATGTGTCACATAATGCGGCGCCTTATGAATTTAACCAGTATTTGAATAAATTAGACCGTTGATTGCAATGGTTCTAAGTTTCTACACGGGACTAGTAGACGAGCCAACAAGGCAAGACAGCAAATGAAGAAGAATAAGGGCAAATTATGAATTACGACCAATAAGGGCAAATTATGAATTACGACCTTTAACTTTAATAAGTACATTGAGTGTCTTTAAAGATCACTTATTGTACCAAACCTAACCTTTAGCCTAACATTTGTTTAATTTTACCATTAAAAAAGGCATGTGCTCCTCATGTGAGGGCAAACTTGGAATCATGATTTTACATGAAAATTAAATTAGATATTATAAGCACATGTCACATACGTTAAAATAAAGTCAATACATAAAATGTAAAGGTGAGCATACAAGTTTGATATTAGCATATAGAGTTCGAATTCGTTTACGCATAACCAGCACGTACACATAGTGAAATGAAGCACGTTAGTTATCGACATAGATCCATCGATACCAATGACTGCGGGTTGACTGCCCGAGGCAGTTCGCAATACATGATTACCACCGTAATCCATGCAAGTAAAAGGTCCTTAACAACCCCCGTGTGAACGGGTGCTGAGTCCAAACTATAGTACTATCGTTGCTAAGGCAGGTAGACAGCATTCCATGTGTAAACATAACAAACAAGCATTCATAAGCCACGTATAACATGCATTAACGGTTAGCGTTCAAATAGTTTGAGTAGTGTGATAGTTGTAGCTTGAATATTCGTAACGTATGTAACACCCAAAAGTGCTTAAAGCAAAAAGGGATCGAGTATACTCACAGCGATTTATGGATTGAAGGGAGCGCTTAGCGAGTACGGTTAGCCTGGATAGATTCGATAGCATAACGATAAGTGAACGTAAAACATGAAACAAGTGTGGGAGAGTCGGACAGCTGGTCGATCGGACTGTAGTTCGATGACTCGATCGGACGGCTGACCGTTCGGCTGACAGTCTGCTCGGACGGCTGTCCGGTCGGTCGGTAGGCCGATCGGATGGTTGTTCAAGTGGATTGTTCCTTCCTTTGAGATGGATGTGTTTGTGTATGATGGTTTGACTTTTGAAGTTTTCGTTGTAGCATTTGAAAACATTGAAGTACCTTTGCCTTTCAGGTCGGTCGATCGGACGGCTGTTCGATCGGCTGGCAATCCGATCGGTTAGGCATTCCAGGAAATTGCAATGTTTAGTCTTTGGATCGGACACGTGTTCGATCAGACAGTAGTTCGATCGGACAGGTCAACAAGTCAAAGACTTTAATGAATGTAAATTGTGGTGCAGTGGATCGGATAGTTGATCGATCGGATAGCACAACTGCTGTTCGATCGGATGGCAGGGTGTCACCTGATCGGACGGCTGTTCGATCGGGTGGCACTTCTAGTGCATTGAACATGTTGAAAAATCGATTAAGTGTTGAAGCATAGTATCTCATGATCCGAAGAGTAATCCGATCGGACAGTAGTTCGATCGAACAACAGTTCGTTCAATACTAGTCTTCAAAGTAAGTTGATTGTGTGGGACCATGTGCTAGCCGATCGGCTGGCCAGTCGATCGGCTGACTCTCCGATCGGCTGGCTGTCCGTTCGGACAGCAGTCCGATCGGTCAGCATCCTGACCTGATCAGCCCTTTCGTCTAACACTTGGTTGTTCTGTTTTCTTGTCGTTTTATCGAGGTATTTTGACAACGAGTAAAACCATGGATGCCTCGTCCTTACTTGGTTTCCCGGGTCGGACAGGAATCACTCAAATCCGGTCGGTGGTCTGTTCGGAACGAAGTTTAACATTTAACCCGAAGTCGGTTAACCTTGTGGATAGAATCCGGATCTTGAGCCGTACAACCACCGAAGTAATTTGTAACCCGACTCAGGCTCCGTTTCTACCGGTTCGAAGTTATTGAGTGACAAAGAGTTGAAGGAAAGTTGGAAAATCCGTCTTCCAATCCTTGTCACCGTATAAATGTTCAGATCTATGAAAGATCTTTGTTTGTTTATGTGGAAACCGGCTAGATCCGAGTCATTCTTGGTGGATTGAGGCCAAAACATGAAGTTCTTTAAGAACCCATGATGACATCATCCTAGAACACTTGAATCTTGATGATTTCACGGTTAAAAGTTAAGATTTGAAAGATAGAAATGCGTAGGAGTGTGTATAGATCAAGAGAGTACAAGGTTTAGGACGAAAACTTACCGGAATCGAGAGAGATCTGCGAAAAGGTGGGTTGAGCGTGCTGGTCGAACAGAGGTTTCCAAAAGTGGAAAAGGATGACAATGACAGGGGTATTTATAGGATGACAAAAGAGGAAAGGGCTGGCCGATCGGTCAGGCAGCACGATCGGCTGGGAGCCTGATCGATCAGTCGCACCTTTCGAGTGTTTCGCGTGACGATTTTTGATATTTCGATTTCGATTGCGAGCGGTATGATACGATAGGGTTTCCTAGTCAAATTACTTTCAGTCCCAAACACTCATATCTCGCATAATCTATTTTCCACCAATCATCATAGTTCGTTCACGATTCGAGTTTGATTGCATTCCGAGTTAGATTTCGAGTTTCGATTGAGTTCGCTTGATTATCACAACATAACGTAAATAAACATGCACAGGTAACACGTAAGGCGCACAAACACGTATAATAACAAGTAAAAATACGTAGCTCGAGTTGCGAATTGATGTCGATTCGATTAACATAGCTTGATTATTGATTAGTTAACTTTATCGCATTGTTACTTCCTGTAATTCACAGTCGTAGGTCGATTGAATAACGATTAACACAATTCGATTATTGTCATTAACAACACTTACTCCACATAATACGTATTAAATAAAGAAATCTCTACAAGTCAAGTTGCGCGAAATCGGTCGTTGACTTAGACCTTGACTTTGACTTTGACCTGTGAAAACACGGGGTGTTACATAAATATCCAGAAAAACAAAACCAACATGAGTTATTTAGCATAACCACACTAGATCAAATTTGATATATAAAAATAGTAAAATGCCCGGATGATCCCTGTAGTTTAGTAAAATACCACCTATACTCCCCAACTTTTAAAAATTACAATCACGTTCCCTGTGGTTTATTATTTTGTTACTCGAATAGTCCCTGAGTCATTAGACAAATAGGCAAGTGTAATGATCCTCTTACCCCTCATGCTACTGAAATACTTAATGAAATTAAGGAACAAGCTGTGAATTACATTGCTACGTGGGGTGGTGGGAACAAGTATCAGGTGAGTGGAAAGATAAGTTCACAGTTTAGTGGTACAACGCATTCTCAGTATGTAGTAGATGTTGTGGAGAGGGTATGTAGTTACAGGGAATGGGAAATATCAGGATTTCCATGTAGACATGTTGTTGCAGTTAACTGAGACATGGCTTTGAATAGGCAAGAGGTCGGGTCACCCAAATCTTGGGTGCTTGATTGTTATCTATTGGACACATGGAAGAGGGTTTACTCCCACAAAATTAAACCCATCAATGGCATAGATGTGTGGCCAGAATCAGGTTCTCCAACAACCTTAACCCTACCCTTGCATCATAAACTAATTGGCAGACCTAAGAAGAAAAGGAGAAAAGATCAAGTTGAGATGTCGGATGATGTTGAAATGGCAGGAAAAAGTTCACAATGGAAGAAGAAGAAGAATGTTGAGGCTGATGCACATGTTGAAGTGGACAATGGTGGAAATATGACAAGGTGATTGAAAACAGTTACATGCAAGAAATGTGGGGGTAAGGGTCATAACTCTAGGGGTTGTGGTAAAGAAAAGGGAGGAAACAACCAAAGAAGGCTAAACAAGCAAAGAAAGGGGAAAAGGCAAAGGAGATGAAAGATGGACAACCTGGTCCAAGTGTTTGATAGATTGTTGTGGTTTTTGTTGTCTTAAAACATTTGGTAGTCTATGTCAGTTTTAATGGTTTTTGAACTTTAGTAAGTTTTTTGGTTCTTGTTATTATGGTGGATGTTATGGTAGCTTTTTAAACTTTAATCTTGTATGGATGTTTATGATCCTTTAAATCTTATGGATATTATGGAATTTATGTTATGCAAGGTATTTTTTATATATTTCATTTATGTTATGCAGATTTTAGGTTGTCTTTGTGGTTGTTTATGTCTTAAATGTCTAGATTTTAGGTTGTTTTGTGGTTATTTTATGTCTTAAAAACGTTGCAGTTAGATAGATTGTTGTGGTTGTCATTTATGTGATGCAGTCTTAAATGCCCACATTTGGTTGTTGGTGTGTCATGTATGTACACACTTGCACACTACTGCACTTTATGTTGTTGTTTCTGTCCCACGGTTTTGGTTGTCATTTATTTGACCCGTTTGAACATTTTAACCATTTGCACACTACTGCACTTTATGTTGTTGTATTTGTTTTTTGGGTGTCATTTATTTGACCCATTTGCAACCTAATGCACTTTTACACATTTAACATGTCCATACTACTTGACTTTCACATTTAACATGTCCAGATTTGGTTGTTATTTAACATATCCACACTTGAAAGATTTTGCACAGTTTACACATTTGAACCATAACACAATATACACCATTGCACATTGTAACACATACATAATATTTTCATCAAATAACATTCCATTACATTTTCAACCAAAGCATATTGCATTACATATTTTAACCACAGATTAAAATCAGCCTTAAAAACCCTAAAATGACAAACAACACAACAATGATCTTGTTCTTCAGCCTATTTTTCCCTTACACTTGTGCAACCTTAAGCTCAAGCTGGGACCTGTGTCTTAAAAGCCCAGGTATGATTGACACAGGGGGGGGGGGTTGTTCCACCCACCCTATGAATCGTCTGCATCTAGGGTTCTGTAAAAAGTGAACGAAGATCAGAGATGTGAATCGTCTAAATTGATATCAATTTCAGAAACTTGCCATGTCAGGACATGAGTAGAAACATCGACCATGGTTTAAATCAGTCCAGGATGTGAGAATGATTGCATGTTGTCCACAATTGCACAACACCATTTGTGAAGATGAACACAGAGATGATGAACGTTGTTGTGTTTGATGTAGGTTAGGTTTGGGGAAAATGTTTCGGTGGGTTTTAATAATGAGGTGTAGGGGGTTTTAATGCATTAATGGACGAAAATGCCCTTACATGTACAGCACGTGACCACATTTAACGACATGAACGAACGCCCGTTGACTTAGGGACTATCCGAGTAACAAAGTAATAAACCACATGGAACATGAATGTAATTTCCAAAATTTGGGGACTATAGGTATTAATTTACTAGGGTGGGGTTCGCCTACAAAGTCCATTTTTCCTACAAAGTGTACAAAGTCATAAAACACAACAGTTTCAGTAATAAAACACACTCACAACTCACAAATAACAGAGTGAAGATCATTAAAACACAATATCCAAACCCTAACAGTCCATAAAACTTCAAACACACCATCGTAGAACTATGAATATAAAACACAACATGATAATCAACATAAAACACACTAATGTTAGTCATTTGATAATCAAAGTCTTATCATCCAAAACACAACACAAAACCCACAAATATGGTATTTTAGTAATCTTCACTTTGTTATTTGGGTTTTGAGTGTGTTTTATGGCTGACATATGGTTTTTATGACTTTTTACACTTTGTAGGAAAAATGGACTTTGTAGCCAACTCCCACCCTATTTTACCAAACCACGGGGACTATCCGGGCATTTTACTCGTATAAAAATTAAGATGGTCGTTGGGCAGGTAGAAAAAGGGCGTGGTTGACGTCAAATGACGAATGAAAAGTAACATCAAAACCCAATGGTTGATGCACTCAAGTATTTGTAACACCTGAGGGTAGGGCACAAAACGGTCAAATGATATGGATGAAATTCAAATCACATGAGTATATAGGATTCAATTAGTTTGCCGTTAAAAAAAAGACACAATATAATGCTTTGAAGCAAATTATGTTTATGTTTTATGCGTAAGACATCCGATAACCTCTAATGGGTTTTTCTTAACTGTAACTATTTTAACGGCGAATATTACTCTACTGTCTACTCCTACTCTCACTCTTAAATTACACCAATATATTCTTAGTTTTAACCCATGCTAGGAATTGAACTCTTCCTAAAAGTAAGAGTCTCTACCAAGAAAAAAAAAAGATTATGGTAACATTTAGAAGATTAACTAAGAACAATATATTATCCACTTCTTGTATATGCAATCCATCATTTTCGTATTTCTATAAATAAAGAAAAGATAATATAATCTAAAAATAAATATAAAATAACGAAATCTCAGATAAGCGTAAAGTTGCTATATTTAAACAATATACTCCATCCGTCCCATTAAAAGTGTCATATTTTGAATTTTCAAAGTCTTTATTTATAAACTTTGACCTTAAAGAATTTTGTTTGTGTTAGATAATATTTGATGAAAGTTATATGATTTAAGTGTGTTTTACAAGTGTTTTTATCGGGTTAATTTTCATCAAGTTTTATATAACACAAAAAATATATAATTAAAGTCAAAGTTTATAAATAAAGACTTTGAAAATTCAAAATATGACACTTTTAATGGGACGGATGTAGTATAAGATAAAGTAATAGAAATAAAGGGTTAGATCAAATAGAAATTTTATTTTGGCTAGAAAAGATATGAAGCAATAGGATTAGGACATGTGGCAAAATTTAAAATAAAGAGTAAGGGTATTTTAGTCAATCTTATCATTTATTCTTTCTTCTTCTCCCCAGTAACTTCAAAACCCATCATCTTCAACCATTTCTTCACTTTCTATCTCAATAATCACTACATTATTGTGCGATTTTCGTCACCAATCAATGATTCAAACACCCGATCAACGTGTTCTTCAACTTTTTTGAAGAAAACCCAGTTTAATTTCATACAAAATCTCGTTTTTTTCGATGATTTTGAAGATAATCACTCGATCCGTTCGATTCGATCACTGATAAGTGTTTGAATCATTCAAATTTCGTCAATCGTTGTGTAACACCCGTTCTTATAAATTAAGGTTTAACGTATCATTTACGAAAAACAATCATGTAATTAAGATTACATATGCATTGGAAATTACGGGTTTATTAAAACTTTTTACAATTTAAAAGATACAACATATCATGTGTACGTTCGTCGTTTAACATAATAACGATACATAGTGCGGAAGCTTATTTCGTGATCGTGTTCGGTTCTTGCTCGTCGCTTGATCTTCATCCGTGCACTCTTGGCATTCACCTATGATCAAAACCAACTTAAAAGTTAGTTTTGATAGTCAAATATTAAGTTCAAACAAGTACAGGGGTTAAAATGATAAAATTTAAAAAAATTTCGGAGTTTAGGGGCCTCGCGTGACGCCAAGGGCCTAGGCGTCACGCCTAGCCCCCTTTTTCACAGAATGTTGCCTTCAGCTGATGCTGTACATACCAGCACGACCTGATTTCACGGAAACGGCCATAACTTCTTCTTATTGATCCGTTTTACCCGATTCTTTTTCCTACGCGCCCGTAATTTAATCCTCCATCTTATGGAGTTAAAATCCTACATCCAACATAAGAAATTTTGAGACTTCTAAGCCTTTGACTCGTTACCTTTTTACCGAATTTTAACCCGTTTATGCATTTTATCAAAAAAACGTATTTATTTGATTCCTATACCTCATATACTTCTTCAAATTAATGTTACCTACTATATTAGGTTCTAATCATAGGTTTATTACACAATTTAAACCCGTTTCCGCTCGTATGCTTATTTTGACCCGTTAAGGGTATTTAAGCACTTTAAAGCTTGAAATCGCTTTCATTCATTTCTAGCATCTTATTCCTACATTTCTCCTCAAGTAATCTCCCACTACAACTATATATGTATTGGGTTTAATGTGGATATCTATATGTTCCGAGTTTTACCCCTCGGATTATCATTTTACGACAAAGACTCATATAAAGCCCTTCGACCCAAGAATTTATGTTTTTCACTATCTAACTTATCCTAAGCATTTATGTAATCATAAAACTTATTTCCGAACCACCTTTAAGGGTCGTTCGTCCGAATTAACTTACAAGGGCAATTTGGTCAATTTTCATCCTTCTTTAACTACAAGGGTCCTTTAAATACTTGATTGACCCAAAATCCAACCCTTTTAACTATAATCTTATTTATAAACCCATATGCTTCTAAAACACCATGAACATAATTCAATTTATTCGGTTTACCTTAAAGATAACCGAATATCTACACTTTAACATTGTCTAACTCTTATAGAACTCCAAATTCTACATGATGAGTTGTGTTATTATACATACCTGGCTCGGATCAATATATTGACCCGTTTCAATACCTTGCCTTCGTAACCGCTAAGCAATAGCGATGTACTTATCCGTTTGCTATTTATTCCTATAACATGTAACTCGACAAACCATTAGACAATATTGTAAAAGGGTGATAATTTCACCTTTTGACCGTTTATTTACCTAGTGATCTTCATCACTTCAAGTAAATGCCAATTTCATGTATTATGCTAATTTAAAGTCTACTAGCTAGAATACGGAATCAAGCATAACGTAACGTAACGGAACCGTAGTTACGTACCTTTTAAGCACCTTTTTCAAACGCGTATTTCCACCGGCTTGTCCACTTGACGATCCGGATTCCTCGCCTAAAGAGTTCCATTCATAACCAATTTAGAACCCTTTTTACAACCATTTATCATGATTCATTATGATATCGCAAATCTGCGTTTTTGTCCGATTATGAATACTTTAATCCTCACTTAGGCGTTTCAACAAACACCTAGCGGGTCAGATTTTACATAATCATTACTAGGTTCTTGACATGTTATTTTCCTCTATATTCACTTCAATTAACAAATCTATACTAAATCTTAACATCAATAAATTTCAGATTCACCACATGAATTCAGATTTCACTAGAATAAGAACCATAATTCTAGTGTTTATTTAGTTTCTACAAACTCTCTAATCACCTACAATGGTGATTATAAACCCCACAAGCATAATGCTAGATTTTAACCAGAAATCATCTAGGGTTTATCCCTAGATGCCGTATTACTTCTAATTTCATCCATGCAAGACATAATCAAGCTAAATTTCAGTTTTTCACAATTAACCTAGAACTTGAGATGAATCAAAATACTAGAATTTTGCATACCTTGTGATCCCTTCAGTGAGGTGATCACTAATTCGTGTTTAGAACTTGATTTGGGACTGAATTGAACCTCCAATTGATCAATTTTTTGTGAAACTAGGGCTTGAAGGGGAGCTCTTGGTCGCCCCCTGCTTCTTGATCGACCAGACACCCCTTTTGGGTGTGTTTGGTTTATTTTTAATTTTGTTTATGAAATTAAGTTTCAATTTTAACAACATAGGCCCCTCCACTTTTATTTAGCTTATATCTTTGGCAATTTAACTTTATTCATGCTTTAAAACAAGACAACCAACTAACTAGGTTATTTATTTCCTAGTCAGTTTAGTAGGTTCGGGAAAACATAACCCGTTTTACTTTAAGTCCCATTAAATCGGGCCTTTTATCCATCCTATTTTTTTCTTGAAAGCTCTTATTCACTTTAAATAAATATTAGGATTATTCAATTTATTCCTAATATTTGCCGGTTTACTTTTACCACTAACGGTACTTTCCCGTCTTTAGTATTAACGGGGTTTAATCACCAAACCCGATTTCGGGGTGTTACACGTTGAAGAAATCGGCTTCGATCCATGTAAGAAATTTTTTAATATCATTTTTATGATCTGGGTTTTTGATGTAGTCATTGCGTTTTACAATCTTTGCGGGGCTCCGGGGGCAGCGCCCCTGGTAGCAGGGTCCCAGGGGCGGCAGCCCCTGGCGGGGTCCAAGGGGCAGAAACCCTGGCTGGGGTTGATAAAAATGCATCAGAACATTTAATTTTCTGTAAATTGCCTCTGGAAAACTACATTCGTAGACAGCCTTTTGATCTCTACTTCCTGGTTCAGACAATTCACAGAAAACTATTGTCCTGGTTCAATGCGTTTTAGAGAGAGAACAATTTCTTTGGTGTTTTTAGGCCATTGCGTTTTAGAACTAAGACATTTTTATGTGTTTTCAGGCCATAGCGTTTTAGAAAAACACATTTTTGAAGTGTTTTTAGTGATTGCATTTTAAGTAAAACACAATTTTAGGTTTTTTTCAGTCCATTGCGTTTTAGAGAGAACTCTTTCTTTTGTTTTTTAGGTCATTGCGTTTTAGAAAGGAGACATTTTTAAGTGTTTTCTGGCCATTGCGTTTTATAAATAAGACATTTCTTTGTGTTTTTTGTGCATTGCGTTTTAGGTAAAAACACATTTTTATGTGTTTTCAGTCCATTGCGTTTTAGAAAACAGTCATTTTAAGTGTTTTCTGACCATTGCGTTTTAGAAATAAGACATTTCTTTGTGTTGTTGGTGCATTCGTTTTAGGTAAAACACATTTTTATGTGTTTTCAGTAAATTGCGTTTTAGAAAGTACACTTTCTTTTGTGTTTTTAGGCTATTGCGTTTTAGAAATAAGACATTTCTTTGTGTTTTCTGGCCATTGCGTTTTACAAATAAGACATTTCTTTGTGTTTTTTGTGTATTGCGTTTTAGAAAAATGTCATTTTTTAGGTTTTTTTTTTCCATTGCGTTTTACGCAACTGGGTTTTTTCCATTGCGTTTTACGCAACTGGGTTTTAGAAAATTTTTTTCCAGAATATAGGAATGGTATACTCGTTTTAAAGATAAAAAAAACCCTTGTTTTTTTGGTGCAATTTTTATAAAAAAATAATGTCGTATGAAAGAGTTATTAACGTTTAAAAAATGGGGAGATGGGGAAATTGGAGGAGAGAGAAACTATTGTCTTGGATTGACTAGAATGCCCCTAAACAAACTCACGCGCCTCTTTTCTTCCCTTCAATTTCCCTCATTTAATCTTAGCCATTGATTAAATAAATGGATGGTCAAGATTACTTCCTAGCCTTCTTAGCCAAATAAACTTTCTATTATATCTTAACCCTAGAAATAAAATAGATTTATTTTTTATTGCTTCCTCCGCAAGGAACATAAGTTAAATTTGGTAACCGACTAACTTCCCATCACCAAATCCTTATTTTACTATAATAAAATTGATCTAATGGATACTATATGAAACCCTCCTTTCTCTTACTAATCATATAACACATCGATCACATATTATATGCACCAAATCCTTCTTTTACTATAATTGATCTTATTCTTGTTCCGGTCGTTAGATACTATATAAAACACTCCTTTCTCTTATACTAATCATATAACACATTGATCACAACTTATATGCCAATGAATAAGGTTCGACGTGGTCGTGGTAGACCGCATAAAAGACCTATTGACAATGATAATGTTGGAAACTTGTTATCCTTATTTGCAACAATAGGCAGAAAACCTAGGACCAAAAGGATTAGAAAATTGGTTGCCAATGGTTCTTGGAATCTTTTATCACCTAACGATTTGTATCTTTGTTCGTCGAGTGCGAGTAAAAGTGTCAAGACCGAAGATAAACCTTTGGATGGTCGTGTGGCACCTTTTGATCATCATTCAAGTGAATATCTACCGCCACTATCGATGGTTGATATTCCTGGACCTATTCCGAATCTTGATAACTTGAGGATGCAAGCATACCGGTTGGATAGATTTTTCGACGACATGCCCGATTTTTGAAACCCTACAAGAAATTGGAAACCTTCATACGCCATTAGTATAGGTTTTTTTTTTAATTACTATTATTTGTGAATAATATTTACATTTTTTATCCATCTGGATATCCTTCTTTTGTGTGAAATTTGAAAATTAGAACTATTTTTGGCATTGAATTAATAATACTTTTTATTGATTTTATAATGGATTCAGAAAGTCTATGAAACATGTAATAAATAATTCAATCAACAAACTAAAAACCTTGATAACTATCATTAATGACAGATTTGAGCAAATATAATTAGGTTTTAAGTTTTCGTTTCAATCAAACTTAAATAATTTTCGAATCGTGTAAAATTTTACTTGTACACAAAATCAATAATTGGATAGAAAAACTTTTTTTTTTTGTAAGAAAAGAAGTTTTCTATATGAAATTCGAAGTATGAAATTTGATCCTTAAAAATATACGAAATAACTTCAACGGGGTTGAATCCTCGTAACGTTTCGGTTGGATTTATGAACACTGTTTTGTAAACGTCAGTTGCTAAATTATTATGTCAAACTGAAGCATTTGCATACGAAATAACTTCAACGGGGTCTTATAATGTTGTAAAAGACTTTATATTTGGCAGTTTGTAAAATTAAAGTAACACACGTATATGTTTAATAATGAGAAATATGATACTATGTTTAATAATGAGAAATATGAGAAATTTTCTTAACAATACTTTATTTAGTTTTAAAAATACGGATGCTACATGTATCACCACAATTTTTTTTTTTTTTTTCGTTTTCCCATTGAGATTTTGAATACTACATAACAGTAGTAAATATTATTGATGAATTATTTGTGGAGTCTTTATGGATAAGTAACTGTTAAGTTTGAAGTAGATAGGGTTATCTAGTTGGTTTATTTATTTATATTAATAGTGTTTGAGTCAGACCCATGGTATTATAGTCTAGTGGTATCTTAGGGGTAGGATAAGGCTTATGACCATTAGGTCATGAGTTCGATTCTCACAAAGGGGGTTTTTCCAGATTTATTGGGTTTCCTCCTGAATTGGGGTATAGACATTATTGCCTAGTGGAGATGGATATGATCGGGTGGTTCTGCTGGTGGCACGATGGTACTCCAATGGTCCGTCAGTGATCCAAATTTGCCGTTAAAAAAATAGTGTTTGAGTCAGGATATGACTAGAATGAGTTTAGTATAAATAGATGGTTAGGATTATTGTATTTATTTATGTGTTTTTCATTGATAAATAATATAAGAGTCGAACAGTTCGTTCATACCGTGTTTTACGCGTTTGATCAAGGGTCCGGTTTCCAACAAAAGTTTCATATAGATAACAAAAAACCAATTATGTGAGGACATGAATGAACGGATTCTAAAAATTTCAAAGTTTTTCTAGTTGAAGACAGTGCACTACATCTTTAACGCCTTATGGTAGTTAATGATCACACTTGCAAACTCAGGGTACCAATAGCCATCTTGATTATAACTTTTTAGGTAGGTATTTCTGTATTGGTTTGGTTTTGTCTAAATGACAAATATGTGAGAGTTCTTTTCTATGGTTTATAATTTATATATAACTAGTATTAGTGCCCGCCGCGTTGCGGTGGGGTTCTGTGTATTACATAAAGTGTGGCAGTTTAAGTTACGGTTGATGTCTTCTGGCACTTCATGTTCACTCCAAAGACCAGCTCGGGGATGTTCTCAAAAAACTCGTCGTCTCCCATTTACATTGCTAGGATCCAAGATTCAAATTCAGAGTGAAGCTATTTGGTGATGACTGACCTGTAGCAAGATTAAAACAATTGAGTGGAAGGATTTAACATAGTATTTCACTCTAAAAGGCTTAAGATAATAATTCACTATCTTAGTAAAGAGTTATAACCTTTTCACAAAAACCCGAAGGCCTTTATCTGGATAATCTGCTTCATAAATCTCCCATAGCAATGGATTAAAAAGTTTGCTGCTTCTTTCTTAAGTAGATGCATAACCGAACACTGCAAATGCAGCCACAATCAAAATCTGTATAAGGTTGTTACCCCTAAATAAGAAGTCTGAAGCAGAGCATCAGAGTCATTCATGCAAATCATAAGATAGCACAGCAAAAACACATATATATTCAACTTAGTTTGGAGGATAAAGAACATAAAATATAGAGTTTGATAAAGTGACTACAGGGAGCTAAATTGACTTAAATCTCCATTTTTCCACTTTCAAGATATTTAGTGGCTGGTAAAATGCTTGTATGCTAGTGAGCACGTATGAGTAGAGATGAGCCGGTACTCGTTCGGTACCGGTACCGAAAAACGGGGAAAAGGGGTACCGGTTTGGTACTGGTACCGGTACGATAACGGTATTTACCGATGTTTTACCCGTAAATACCGGTACCGTATCGGTACCAGAAAACGTGGAAAATGGGAACCGGTACCGGTACCAAATATACCCGGTACGTACCGGTTCGGTACGGTACGTACCGGTACCGAATGCTCATCCCTATGTATGAACATACCTATAAACTATAAAGTGTTATGAAGTATCACACCTCACGACCAAGCTGCACGAGAAATTTTCGTTTTCTTCAACTGTATGGGAGAATATTGTACCTCCAGGGAGTTCCACATAGAATACACTAAATTTGCCATCAAATTGATTGCGTAACAATCTTCTTCCCTCCAAACCATTGTTGCCCACAAAGAGTATATCAACTTTAATGATTTTAATGTATTTGTCAGCAATTTGCTTTACTGTTATGCTTTACATAAGACAAACATTTCAAAAGCTCGTACTTTGTCCATATAAATCAACTTACTTTTTAACACCATAAACTTGAATCCCAAGTTTTCAACAACTAAATTGAATACATCCTTAACAACAGATGCTTTGTTTGAAGAAATTGGGATAGCCTGCAATAAGGCAGTTTCATGTTGACCACTATCTGAAAAATAATACTATAAAAAAGTTTTATTTCATTATAAATGCATTTGGTATAAAATAAAAGCTGAACAATATACATAAGCTTTCTATAACCCATGGGTGAATTGATTATATTAAAGGTAATATGAGTTGCAACACCATTAATCGTATGAAAGGTAAATGTTGCAAGAAGATACTGAATTTGAAGAGTATAGTGGTTAAAGTGAACGAACTTTACAAAGAAGAATGTATCTAATATTTGTGATTTTGGTTCGAATCAAGCAGTTATATAAATTAAAACAACCAAAACATATTCATAGGCAATAACCATAAGATAAACCCTAACCCCCTCTTTTGGGAAACAGAGCTTCCAAATTACAACAATTTGTTCATATGGATCATAACATTACATTAGGCATATGTACATTGCATTTTAGTCGTTCATAATTGTAAAACCACACAACTTAACAGAACACATAACTATCTAAATCAATTAACCTACTGTTGCTAATAAAAAACACATTTACATAAACATAAACAATGAAAAATTATATGTAGATTGCCTCATATAAAATGAAAATGATGACGAAAGAGAGAGGGAGAGAGATGTACCTTAAACAAAGACATTGGTTGAAGGTTCAGGTTGTGGTCTTTATGGCTGATTGGTGGCAAGTTGTTAAGTAAAGGGGAAGTTAGTAGAGAAAGTAACAGGCATAAAGAAAAAAAGTGAGGATGGATTAGCGGCGTAGAAACCCTACCTGTTCAAAAGGGGGCAATAAATTCAGATCTCACTTTCACCTTCAACTCACATCCTCTTGCCCTAATCCTACTGTCACCGTGTTCACTCACCACCACCCAATCGGAAAATCAACGATGCCATTTCCGATAGGGACGATAACAGCTGCTGATGCGATACCCATGGCAGAAACTATGTGTGTGTGTGTGTGTGTGTGAGAGAGATTTAGAGAGAGAGGGATCACTCCGCGGGAACCATCACCAGGTTTCCTTTCTGCCGTTTGTGTGTGGGGTGTAGAAACAGAGCTAGGGTTTTGTGTTGGCTTCAAAGACTAACGGCCGTGACCGTGAAGTCACTGTTCCTTACTGTTCATCAGTTATGTTTCAAATTAATACATATATATGAATTATATAGCATGAAGTAGAAATATGTAAGGGGAGTGGCAAAGTTTGAACGAAAACTCAGTGGAAGCCAGACTCTCAAAATCTAAATTGGTGAGAATCGGGCTATTAAAAATCTAATATTTTACAAAAAAAAAAAAAAAAAAAAACGGTAAACTTAGCACTACGAGTGAAAAATTGGTAAGCTCGAGGCAACCCTGAGACTAATGGGTATGGGGGTCGGCTAGCCCCGGCTTGGTCCGGCGCCGAGCCCCCACACCATCCCCCTCAGCTTCGTCTCGGCCCAAACGGCCCACCACCGCCGATTGAGACGGACCACCTTTCTTCTCTCTCTCTATCTTTGTCTCTCCTCTCTCTCTATCTCTCTCTAAAATTTTATATTTTTTTATTGTTGTGGGGCCTCATCCTCCATCCCTCTCCACCCCTCTAGGTTCATCCCATCCAAGCAACTCCTACGTGGCGCCTACGTGGCGGCTCAACCCATCCGAGCCCATCCTCTCCATACCCTTTAGTCTGACCCCAATAAGGCATGCATGTCTTATACCCATCATATCAAATTTGAAAATACCTCATAATTCTAAAGTTTCATAAAACCATACTTTTTTTATTGGCAACCCTTACTCATACTATATTTTTTTGAACAGCTAACTAAATCACTGGATAAATATTCTGGAATGTCATCAATCAAGCAAATGCATTGCCTCCTCCATAATGGTCAGAGTTGGATGCATACCCGAGCCACCAGTTTCGGGGAAAACCCGCTCACCCAAAGGCCCACTGTGGTAAAACCTGGTTCGGCTCGGTTTCAAACTAGCGACCTCCAGAGAGACCTAGTTCTACACTTCATTGCTACCATCAATGTTCTTTAAAGTGATGCTAGTAGGAGTTGAAATTGGGATCTCAAAATAATAAACAACTGGGATCATCCGGGGAATTAACTCAAATTTTAACAATAAAAATGCAAGAGTAAACTGTCAAAATGGCCCCTGAGGTTTGGTCACTTTTGTCACTTTAGTCCAAAACTCAAACCTTTTGAATCTGGTTCCCTGTGATTTCAATTTTGTTGTTATTTTCATTCAAAATCAAAATCTTGTCAGATTTTTCAGTTAACGTCTAGTTTTTTTTGTCTTTTTCCTCCCTTTTAATGAAGGGCAAAATGGTCAGATTTTTTTTAATTTGTTAAAATAAAACGTTAAAAAACCATTTTGCTCTTCATTAAAAGAAAGAAAAAAATACAAAAAAACTGGATGTTAGCTAAATAATCTCACCAAATTTTGATTTTGGATGAAAATGACAAAAAATTAAAATCACAGGGACTCAGATTCAAAACGTTTAAGTTTTAAACTAAAATGATAAAAGCGACCAAATCTCTCGGTGAACATTTTGGCAGTTTATTCAAAATGCAAACTTATTCAAAATAGTAAGATCTCATCACAAGTATCTTCACACTTGGAGCCACAACTGCATATCCACGTGGAGGCCCACATGAGGCTCTTCAGATACTTCCACTTCCAACATACATTTACGCCTACGCAACAAACTCACACACCACAAACAAAAAAGATTCATCTTTCCAATTGTTTCTTCATCATTTTTCTCCAAGAAACCTGCCAAAAATCATGAACACTCTCCACCGATCTCATCTTGATCTCAACACCCCTTGTCCCGTTTCATCAATCTACACCAAAATCCCTCAAACACCCACTTCAATTACGTGCTATAAACACCCATTTTCTTGTTTCAGTGTTACTCCTTATCGTATTATTCGTAGCAGGTGTAAAGGATTGCCGGTAGCGAAAGCTTTACATAAGACAAAAGTAACAAAAACGAACCCACAAGTTGGAAATGGTGAATTGGTTGAATCTAATAGGAAACTGGTTGATTCTATTGCTAGAGGTTTGATTGGGGTTGTTGCTGCGGTTTCTGTGTGTTTGGATTCTCCTGCTTTGGCTGAGTCTTTGACGATAGCGTTCCCGGCTTCTCGGACTCATGAGGTAGTTGATTATATCTTGTTGGTGGTTTGTTTGAGTTGTGCAGATAAGGTGTTTGATGTTTTGGCTGTATTGGTTTCTTCCAAGTTTTATTTTTTTTAGCTTGAATATAAGAGCTAAGAGTATCCACAATAGGACGTTTTTTGGGCGTTTTTGACACATGACAATGGCGAAACTTGAGATTTCCGACGGGGGGTCGAAAACGTATATACCAAAATATTTCTATAAAACCAGGCGGTCAAAAATGTGTATACCCAAAAAAATTTATACGAAAACTACATACTCTCCACTACTGAACGAAAAGTTCGGGAGGTCGGCCGCCCCCTCCCGCCCCTATTATCCTACGCCCATGGACACGTCGCCATGTTTTTCTTATTGTTAGACTTGTTTTTAAGAGATGTTTTTGTGTTAGTTTTTCCACAAAACACCAAAAAACTAACTAGTGGTGGGCCCCATTGGACTGTTAATATATGTAGAGAGAATGAGCGGTTAAAAGTTAATAAGGTGGTGATGATGTGGCATGTTTTTTGGTTTTTTTTTATTTGTTGAGTTTTTTATGTTTTTGAAGAATGAGTGTTTTTCTGATGTCAGTTGACTATGCATGTTTTTTTTTTGTGTTTTTGGGTTTCTTATTGTGAATGGTTTGATATGATAAGATGATAATTTGGTTTGGCAGGTAAATGCCGTACAGCGAACGCTTGTGGAGACTTGGGGTTTGATCAGAGAGACGTTCGTTGATCCAACTTTTAATCATCAGGGTAGAGTAATTTGTTTGTGTGCTTAACTCTTGTTTTGTTTTCATTTATAAGAGGATGGTGGAATATAGAATATTGTGTGATTTGATATATGGATAGAGAAATAAAAAAGTTCACAAAAATTAGATGTTACAGTTTTTGATGAATAACCCTTTGTTTTGCAGATTGGGACTCAAAGCTACAACAAACAATGGTGGAAATGCTTCCTCTTAGAACAGCTGATGCAGCATATAGCAAGATCAAAGGAATGCTTTCTACTCTTGGAGACCCGTTCACTCGCATCATCAGTCCAAAGGTACATCAACCGGATTTCAAGTTTTCACAAGATTAACTTTCATTATTTTTAGTTTTTCTTTTTTGTATTATCTAATGCTAAGTTATGACTTAAACAAGCAGGAATACCAAAGTTTCAGAATTGGAAGTGATGGAAACGTGCAAGGAGTCGGTCTCTTTGTCAATACTGAACCAAAAACCGGTCATCTGGTTCGTATAACATCCTCTTTTCAGCATATTTTCTTGATCGATTACGATTTTCTACAATGCTGAAACGTTGAGCATCTTGTTTCAGGTTGTACTATCTTGTGTTGAGGGTAGCCCAGCTGATCGAGCCGGAATCCATGTCGGAGATGAGTTGGTTGAGATCAATGGTATATTAATAGCTGTCATCTCTAATCCCCATTCGGGATTTATTTGTTTACCTATTTAACAACAATATCTAAATGCAAGTTATTGAATCTTGTTCACCATCAGGAGAAAGACTTAACGGAATTAGCGGTGAGGCAGCTGCACAGAAGCTCAGAGGTCATGTCGGGACCAGTGTTACGGTCAAAGTTCATAATGTAAGCTTACCAACTTGAATTTTGTTACAGATATGTGCAAAAAGAATAAAAATTCTGATGTTTATTGGGTTTGTACAGGGCAAAAAGTTGGCGATTGACTCTAGTTTTAGAGAAGTTAGATTACCTCGTGAGTTCATTAAGCTTTCTCCGATATCAAGTGCCATTATTCCTCATAGAACTCCCGACGGTCATGTGTCCAAAACTGGATATGTAAAGTTGTTAGCTTTTTCCCAGGTGACCCAATTGTTAAAATCCAGTTTTAGTTTATGTTACATTAAGAACAGTTAATTAGCTTCGTATCTTAAACTGACCAACCTAGTGTTGTAAACAGACTGCGGCTGATGATATGAAACACGCGATTCATGAATTGGAAAATCAAGGTGTTGAGTCATACATTTTGGATCTTAGAAACAATCCGGCAAGTACCCGAAAATCAACTTTTTTAAAAACAACATATGGTCATGTTTTGTTTAACCTTTCTGTATATCATACTTGAATGAACATACTGCAGGGTGGTTTAGTCAAAGCTGGACTTGATGTTGCACAAATATGGCTAGATGGAGATGAAACTCTTGTAAACACAATAGATCGAGACGGCAACATGCTGCCTATTAACATGATCAATGGGCACGCTCTCACACACGATCCGCTAGTCGTTCTTGTAAGTTTCATCGATTTTCAAGATTTCGAAATGAAGTTTATTCAATTATTTTTAGGCCTGTAAATGAACTGAACGAACACTAACAAAGACATGTTCGTGTTTGCTTATTTAACTTTAACCAAACACGAACACGAACATATAATCGAACACATTTTTTTGTTCATGTTTGTTTATTAAGAAAATGGGCATGTGCGTGTTCGTTTATGTTCATTCATTTAAAACCTAAACGAATAGTTCACAAACGTAAACGAACATAATTTAACAAACGATAAACAACATAATTGAACAAACATAAATGAACACAAATTAACATAACTGACTAAACATAAACGAACATATAGTAATTTTTTATTACTATAAAGCCAATTAACACGTAGTTATGTTTATATAAGTAGTTAGAAAGTTTGTTTTATGTTTCATATTCATATAAATATAACTACTTATGTATTTAAATTTAAACAAACATAAATAAATGTAAATAAACGAACATAAACGGACGTTCACGAACATAAAGAACGAACAAAACATGTGTTAATGTTCGTTCATTTAATGAAATAAACAAAAAATTGTGTTCATGTTCGTTCGTTTGTTAAATAAACGAACTTTCCGCAGAACAAGTTCATGAACGTTTGGCAGGTTTAAAGGCTTAATTATTTTCGTTCTTGAATATAGGTAAATGAAGGGAGTGCAAGTGCAAGTGAAATCTTGGCAGGTGCACTTCATGACAATGGTAGAGCAAAGCTTATTGGCAACAGAACATTTGGGAAAGGAAAAATTCAGGTAATTCTTTGAATCTTTTGATTTACAGACTGTTTCTTGTTATTTATGAACCATATGTTAACTTGATGAAATGATATGTTTATGAAGAGTGTGACCGAATTACACGACGGATCGGCTCTTTTCATTACGGTTGCGAAATACTTATCACCAGCACTTCATATCATAGATCAAGTTGGGATAACACCTGATGTTCAGTGCACAACAGAGATGCTGAATGCACCTAAAGAATCAGGGCTTTTAAGAAAGAAGAGTGCAGTCTCTTCATCTTTGGAAGGGGATTCTTGCATTTTGGTTGCAGAACATGAGTTGGATAATCAAGAATCTAAAGGCTCTGCATCCTGAAATCTTAATTTGAATCACTGTAAATATTATATCTGTATGTGTGTGTGTGTGTATATATATATATAGTTGTAATCAGAGTATATTGATGAACCAGATATATTAAATGGAAAACATCCAGTTTTCTACATTGGAACTAGATTGTTATTCAACATCAACAATATAAAATGCAACACACACAAAACAAATATTGATTTCAGTTACAGAGATCCATTTGCATTACATAAAATGCAACACACACAGACACACACAAAACATAATATAATTAAATAATATAATAACACACATCCTCTTAGATGTTCTAGTTCAGTTCCTAAAGTGGGCTACTGCAGTTAGGATGCAAGCCAGTCCAATGAAGGTGCCCGGGACCTGTGAAGTGAACCCGGCTCCGGTGTCGGGAGCCGGTGCGGGTGCCATTGCTGATACTGAAGAGGCTAATGCTGCAATGAATAAGAAGAGGATGGTGGTGGTGGTGGTAACATGTGCCATTTTGTTGATGACTGAATTTGGTTAGTTAGAGGGTTGGAAGAAAGCATGCAGATGAAGTGGTTTATATTGAGGGGTGAGAGTGTTGAGATGTGACAACACAATGGTGGCAATTGGGTGAGAGAGGAGGCTGGCAACTGGGGTGTACACGTTTATGTTAACTTTTAGTTTTAGTGGTGTTTTGAGACCCTCATTGTGGTTTTGAAATGTTGGACAGATGAGTGGGTGTTTGAATATAATTAATTGTGGTTTGTAAGTTTCCTTATATTTTGTTGTAATTAGACCGGTGTTCGCACAATGCGGTGGAAAATATAACACTCGGGTTGGTGATTTTAAGGATGTACAGGGCGACTGGATTCGGTTTTGAGCCATTACCATAACCAAACCAAAATTTTTGATTCAATTTTGAACCGGCCTATGATACAAGAAAAAAAAATAAACTAAGCAGACCGAATGTTCCATCGGAAAAGCTAACAAAGCCGATAGGAAACTTTGTTGAGTTACTCTTCTCTGTTTATAAAGGTTTTCTTTGGCAATGTTTCTTCAGACAAGCGATGTGGGAGAAACTATGTAAGAATTCCAACTTTATAAACTCTAATATATAGCCATAGGTTAAGTAGAAGAACAGAAGGGTAATCGCGTCCTCGTTTTAAGACACTAAACTTCCTTAAGTGTTCTAAAATCATAGCAAATATAGTTTTTTTGCCCCCAACCAGTTCATTCATAAGATAATACAAACCATTAAAATCTTGGTCAATTTAACTGGTTTGAGATTATGCAATTTGGCTTGTCAGCTTTCAAAACTGTTGTTAATAGTTTGCCTAGAACTTTTGTCAAAACAGAATAAGTTGGACCATAAATACCACTAGCTGGAGGCAGGATCTAGTTCAACTTTAAAATCAAAACAGATATAGAGTCGATACGAAATATTAATAAACTAGTTTCCAAAGATGACAGATAGAACCAAAAGACAACCCAAATGATAATATAACAGTTTGATTAAGTTTCACTTAGATTTCTTAGAACCCTTGCGTTTCTTGAGCTTTTCCCTTGCAGCTTCAAACTCTTCTTCGGTAGGCTCTGAAGACGGTTCACCTCCGCCATATTTACTCACCAAAGACGAAAACATCTCGTCTACCCGTCCTTTCCTTTCGCTTTGCCTTTGTGAAATAATAGCATATAAATCATCCGACTCTTTCTTTGGCCTGCATTTAGTCAAATGTCAGAATTCAAAACAACATAACAAGCCTAACGAGACCCAAATTCACAAAAAAATAATAAATAAAAAAAATAAAAAAAAAACAGGACTCACTTTCCCCTACGCTTCAACGGGTTTGTGGGTGGTTCTGTTTCAGAAACTTTTTTACCCCATTTTTGATAAGCTTTGGTTGACTTCAATTCTCCTGCAGAGTAAGACTAATGTTACAAAATCTACATCTTTTTGTGGGAAAATTGGCATCTTAAACTTACCAGCAGAAATTGCCTCATCAAGTATATCTTTGAATCGATGTGAATCAAGCTTAGGATCTGAGCATAGCATGGAACAGAAGAGCCTGTGGAAAATTATAGAAGTTATAAAATCGAATCTCAAAACGAACGAACCATTGGTTTAAAAATGATTTTACATATGTACCTGTCCATACGACCTTTGTACTTCTTGTAAAGATCAATCAAATCGTTTTTCTCAGACTCGGATCCTCTGTAATTGGATTCAAACTCTTCAATGTCAGCTTCTGTAACCTACACAAGTATTTGTGTTTTCCGTCTTATAACATTAAACACATTAGCGCTTTAAAATAATTATGAATGTTTTGTAAGTCTTTTTATACCTTTTTATACATAGTTCGAAAGAAATCTTTCAAATTTTGAACCACATCCCCAGCAAGATCCTGTTAGAGAACAGAATAAAATAAAATAATATAAAACGAATCCAATCAACAAAACTCGGAGCAATATGATATGATGTGAAGAACGATACTCACTGCATCATCAACACATCCAGTCTGATCATAAACTGCGCGTTTCTCCACATCACCAAGTATTGAAATAACTTTCTGCAGATGCTGAAACTTTTCTTTGGCATCCTGTATATGCATATGAACAAGTTAACAAACGGTTAAACTGTCTGAACGATTACATGTGATATAACTGATGCAATGAGACTCGAACATTCACCTCATCACCAGGATTCTTGTCAGGATGTAGCCGCAGTGCAAGCTTATGATATGCTTTTTTTATTTCCTGTCGAGACGCAGTTTTTTCCACCCCAAGTATCTACAAGACACAGATTCAAGATAGAATTTATCCCCAACTCCCAACCATATACGTAAACATTAGACAGTTATGATTATATATTTATATCTATGCAGTTAATGCGGTAAAATATCGGATATCAGTCAAGGACCGATATTTGAGATATAGGTTTATCTCGGTGAGACATCGGTGGGATATCGGTAATTTTAATATCATGCAAAATATATATATATAGCAAATTAGCAATTTAACACCAATAATTCAGTGATATATCAATGACATATCGGTCAAATATTGGTGATATATTGGTCAATATCACCGATAATATCGGTACCGATATTTGACACCAATATTTTATTAGGAGACCGATGTAACCAATATATCACCAATATTAACTTTTTAAAAGTGGGTGGAGATCTAATGCGTTTTAATCCCAAAAGCCGATGAGTGATGCGCGCACATCACGTATGCGAGATATTCGTTATTAAAAGAAAACTAAAAGATTACTTATAAATAATATGTATTAACTAAATTATAAAATATTCTCATCATCTCTAGTCAGATTTGTTCAAATACTCAAACAGTCAAACCCATTGCTCAATCATAGTCTAATTTGTTCAAATACCGGTCAACTACATAAGGTGCCACATCAGACCGCACATATACAGTTTACCTTTAGAACATTCTGCATTCTATATTATCAGACTAGTTATGTAACTATCATATATTATTCTCTGTGTATACTATGTAACCCTGTTAGACACACAATTTTTAGGTCTTTTTTTTTTTACAGAATACACTAGTCTAAAAATAGTTGAAACATATAAATATCTAGCATCAAAGAAACAATAAGATCTCTAACCAATCAACAGAAACTCTCCCTTCAAGCAGCTAGGTATTATATACGCAGCCCTAGGGCTGCACACGAACCAAACGAACATGAACAAGACCTTGTTTGTGTTGGTTTGTTAAGAAAAATATGTTTTCACGAACACAAACGAATGTTCATGAACTCTGACGAAAACAAACGAATGTTCATGAACGCAAACGAATACAAACAAGTGTTCATTAACATAAACTAACACAAATCTTTAATCACAAATATGACGTAGATCCGCCCAATATATACGAACCCAGTTATCCAAACATACTAGACATAATCTTGATAAACATAATTAAATATTTTATTATTTATTAAATAATATCTTAGTGGTAATTTTGTTGTATTAGATAAAATACAGTTGTTAAAAACCCTAATTAACAATCTAACATAAACAAACAAACACGTTACCAAACGTTCACAAACGTAAATGAACAAACGCCACCTCTGTTCATGTTCATTTATTAATCGAACGAACACAAACGAACTTCCCATCGAACGGTTCAAGAACTGTTCGCTGAACGTTTGGTTCATTTGCAGCCCTAAGCAGCCCCAAATTGATAGCCTAAACTTTAGGCTATCAATTTGTACAGTGATCGATTACAAAATTAGGGTCATGTGTATCTCAAGTTAAAACAAAAATTAGGGTTTAGACAATTCACAAAAAAATAGTAAGCTTCGAATGATCAATGTCAATTTAATAATAATAAAAAAAAGCCCTAATTTAATAGGAAATCAAAATTCAAAAAAGCCCTAAATTAAGTAGAGTTAAAATATGTGGAAATAGAAAACGTAATAAATAGGATGAATAAAAAGATAAGATACCTCGTACAAGCTCTTATCATTGGAAGAGGATGAAGATTCGGTCTGATTTTGTTGGTCTTCTTCTTCTTCTTCATGAAGCGATGATGAGTTTGACTTGTTTCTTTTACCCATTTCAAAGCAGAGAACGTATGTATAATAAGACCCAGTTGACGTATATATATATATATATTATCAGAGGAGGATGTATACTGCTAGCTAGCGTGTTTGTTTGTTTGTTTTAAGGGGATGTAAGTAATTCGGGACCGGAACCTTCGAGGGTTTCATTTTCCCGCCATCTTCTTCCTATTTCCCGCGGGCTGTCGCTCCCGCTCCTGCTATAGCTAGGTTTCTAGCTCATTTCTTTCAAGGTTTTTGTTATTTTTTAATTTATAAAGTTCAGTAAAAGAGTGAATTATAATAGTTGGGAAGCTAATTTAGGGGTATCCTGAATTAGTTTTACCATGTAGTGATACAATAATAAAAAAAAAACGATAATAAATAAAGTAAAGTAAATACCAATAGATTTATCCTCGTCTTTTTTCATTGCTTTAAATCGTTCTATCACATCATCATCTTTTACTTTATTAAAAGTTTTTTTTCGACCTCACAAACCATAGCATTGTTCAAATATTCCGGACCCATTCAATTTAGAAAAAAACATATTTCAATGGTTGCGTTTGCAACCGGTAAAATCAAAGCTAGCTTGACTTCCCGATAAACCAAAGGACAAGAACTATGTGTTTCGGTTTCCACCATAAGACAAGCAAGTTCACTTATTCAATTATAATATTGTTTTGGGTCTCCCGGGCCAACTTTATCAATTATATTTAGGGTCTTCTTTCAATTCTATTATTGTTAATTTGAGCTTATTTTATTAGTCGGGCTTAGTTATTCTATAAGTTTTTGGGTTGTAAAATGTTCGGGCTTATAAAAAAATGGGATTTAGAAATATCAAGTATCCTATTTTTGGCTAAGGGTATCCTCGTATTTTTTGGGGTATTCTTTGTATAAAACCCAAAAAACACAATACGAATACGGGGTTGAGTCGTAGCCCGTGCTACGGCTCGTTACACTATGGTTCCGCCCTTGAATTACAAGTTTTGTCATTTATCTATATATATCAAACTAGGTTAGAACCCCGTGTATTACACGGGTTAAATAAATGTAACGTTATATATTAAATAATAAAAGATTATATCTTTATGAACCCCGTATATTGTATGGGTTAAATAAATGTAATTTATATATCAAATAGTAAAAAAGTTATATCTTTAAAAATCATGTGTATTACACAGATTAAATAAATGTAATTTTGTATACTAAATACTAAAAACGTCGTATCTTTAAAAAAAAAAACAGTGTATAATCGGGTTGAATAAATCTACCAAATAATAAAAAATTACATCCTTATAAACCCCGTATATTACACGTGTTGAATAGATCTAAAAAAGACATAGCTTCCGGTAATTATGACGCGCCTTTCACATATGGTCCGGTTTTGGGCTGACGAACGAACTAGTGATATTTTTATCATCCTAACACCTAATACACTAGTCTAAAGAACTAGTTAAGACTAGTTACTACCCTAAACATCATTAACCACACTAATGGTCCAAGACTTTCACTAATTACATAAATATATTTTTTTTGAACGGCTTCACAGCGCAACCGGTTAGACCAATAGGCCCGGCTGCCCACGACGCGAGTTCGACACCCGTTTTTGGCATCGCCAACTCGTAACACGCGTGCGGGAACCTCCCTAGGGAGTAAACCCTCACACCTCCATTGTAACCCACGGGGATCGAACCGTAATTTGGTTTGTGCACATGATAAATATTTAAACAATTCAAAAGACCATACCTAGCTAACCCATGCCCAACTTTTCAGCCATATGGGGGCCCCACACACCCTCAACCTACAACTTAGAGGAATGATGGTTATAAGCATGGAAGATGGATTTTATGTTGACCAAAAGTTGCAAGATCTTTATAACCACCCACCACCAAACTTTCCTTCATTCAACATTTCAAGAATTCACAACACAACCTCCTCCTTGCTCTCTCTCATTCTCGGCCACACCCAAGCACCCTAAACCATCCATTTTCAAACACTAAACACCACATTCTAAGCTTTACAGGACCATTTCAAGTTGATCAAAGAAGGTTCAAGCCATGGGGAAGCACTATGAAGCCATTTGGAGCTTCCACAACTTCATATTTTTTTTCTTCATCTTCATCAAAGAACTCCCCTAGCCTTGTGCTAGTAGTAAGACCTTCTACCTCTCATTTTCATGCTTGTTATGTTAAGAAGATCATAAATGTACAACTTGCCATCTTGAACATCTTGTATAATAGGGTGTAAACTAGTATAATAACGCTTAAAACCCTAAATCTAACTTAAAAGCTTACGAAAATAAGGTGTTATTATGTTGATTAGTGTAAACTAGTTTTCATGAACTTGATGTTTATGGTAAGCAGGTTGTTTAGTATCATGATCTTGTAAGAACATTCTTAAAAATAATGATCTAAACATCAAGATGTTTAGATCTAACAAGATCATCACCTTCATAATCTATGAGCTTAAACAATAAACTTGAAAGTGATTTTTAACAAATATAACTTTTACAAGAAACTAAAATCATGATTTATGATATAAGGATCTCAAAGAATGGCTTAAACAAGTTTATGGTACAAGGTTGAACTAGTTAAAGATCATGAGAAATATTGTTAGTTTTCATGGTCTCGTTAAAATATATAAAAAGTGTAATTATTTTTAGAGTTTTTTTTGTTAAAAAAAATATATATAAGCTCATGGGAAAATGTAGGTGAATATGTGTTAAATGGTACATGCAAAGTTGATGGAAACTTGATTTGAGATTGAAGATGATTTTGGGATTTAAACATGGTTTAAAATACGTTTTGAAAACGTGGAAAACACCATAGTTTAGGGGAAACTATGGCGTAATTTTCTAAAATCCTAATCATGATTAAGGTGTGATTAAAAGGTGATTAACATGAATAAACGCGATTAGTGACCTAAATCATGACTAGGCAAATCTTGATGGAAAAGTTTAAGATCTTAAACTCCTAATTAACTTTCTTAAACACTTATGAATATTTCATAAGTTAAAATGGTAATTATATATATATATATATATATATATATAGGGTGAAAATATATAAATTTAGAGAATTCATCATGTGTGTATATGTATAAATGTGTTATGTGTATGTATTAGAAGTTAGGGAAATGGCTAACTAAATACAAATACACAAACATAAAGAAACCTCCTAAATACTTGAAAGTATAATCATGGATATCAATCTTTATGCATATATACTCATCCTCCCAATGTTCGGATACATGGAAAGTAACTACACGAAAATAAATATACGAACATGCTTATGTCATATCCCTAAACGTAGACAACGGACATCGGATAACCCGTTACATATATATATATATATATATATATTGACGAAATAATATATATCCGAAACTGACACATAATATATATATATATATATATATTGATGAAATAATATATATCCGAAACCGACATATAATATAAATTCGACAATGAATTAAATATATCGTCATCGACTACGATCGACATATCGTCATAACAAGGAGCGTGTACATATCACCAACGACACTTGGGCATTCACGATACGAAAAATATATATTAACGGTTACTACGACGAACTCTAAAAATAATATATTTTTAGAACTTTGAAAATATATATTTTCAACACTTCTAATTTCCGGAAAGTATAAAATAAATAATCACTAAGTGTAAATACATAAGTATACAAGATACGTACACTAATACACTTGGTGAAATTGCAAGAATACAAGAAAGTACATGTACACAAATACATATAAATATGACATAAATATCGATAATAACATATACAAGTAACGTATATACATGGTATACGTATATGTATAAATACACGAGTATATAGTAATGTACACAAATACATTTGTTGAAGTGTACACATATAAAGGACATTATACATGTACAACAATTGTAATACGATGTTAAAAATAAATATTTTTAATTCTTATATCTAGAAAAGATATACATATATATTTGTGAAAAAAATATATACAATCGAACCAAACATACTTATACATGTGAACGAGGTTCACTAAACTTAAAAATATATATTTGAAGAATATATATCACGCAATGAACTTACGCTCGTGCGCGGCACAGAGACGCTTATGGGCTAGGCCCACTTACACCGTGTGGAACACGGAGACTCAAATGGGCTAGGCCCATTCTTACTTGTGTGAGGCACAAAGGCACTCATGGGCTAGGCCCACTCATACTCTTGCTAGGCACGAAGACTCATGAAGGGCGAGGCCCGTTCATACACATTATGAATGAAAAAGATATATATATATATAGGCTAATTAAAATGAGAAAACCCACTCCAGTTGAGTAAACCCTGAAAACTCTAAAATGTGGCTAGGATTGATCCACGTTTGAATTTAGATTGAGAGGAGTAAGGGCATGATCGTCATTTTCTTTCTTACATTTCAGAGATTATGGTGATGGACTGGTTATGTGTCTGCACATGCAGACTTGACATATTGCTTCTTCTTGTCATCTTTTTAATTAATTCATTGTACTTGTGTGTACACTTTTCAATTTCAACTTTGCTTTTTCTCTCATCCTTTTCATTAATACATATCTCTCATCTCACATCATCGATTCAAACCAGAGAGTGGAGTTAAAGAAAAAAACCTTACTCACCACTGAATAGTATTTGCATTTAACATGGCTGATTCGAACAGCCAACAACATCGGACTGTTGCCGGTGTTACGGGGACAATCAATCTCAATGATGATCCTGGTTCACCCTTAAATGTTGTCCCACATAATCTTTCACCTCTTTTTGCATTTAATGAAGATGAAGATGCATTGGGTGAGAGTAGAGTTACACAAGATCCTGAACCTATTTCTTCAGAGCTTCCAGGTGAGTGATAATTTTTTTTCTGTTTTATTAAATGTAGAGCTTTAAATGCTTGTTTAGATTTTCGTTGGTTTCTTCTTGGTTCATTTTTTTTTTTTGTTTTTTTTTTTCTGTTGTGTAAATTAAGGATTTCTTGTTTAGATGTTCATTGGATTCTTCTTGCTTAATTTTTTGGGTTAACTTTGTACAATAGTAACCAAGTTTCAAGAGTGTTCTAATTAGGTCACTCATAATTCTTTTTGTTCCAATTAGGTCATTCAAGTTTCATTTGATGTTTCAATCCTAGATATTTTACCTAAATAGAAGGTCATCCATCCTACATGGCATTTAATTAGGTTTTTTATTTAAAAAAATTTGTTGACATGGCACATAAATGCCAAATGGATTAGAAAAAAAAATGAGAAATAGGTTTAAATTTTTTTTTTTTTTAAATTGTGGAAAAGTTAAAAAAATGCGATTTTTTTTAAATTGTAGAAAAGTTAAAAAAAATGCGAAAAAATTAAAAAAATGTGATTTACCCTATTTTTAATAAATATATAAACAAAACCTCCGAAATCATTTCGTTTAAATTACTAAAAATTATGAAAGTTTTATTAAAAATTAAAATGGGCAAAAAATTCAATTGCTTTTTACCAAACCCTTCATACTACTAATAATACCAATTCATGGAACATCACTTGAGAAATAAGGATATGGTGGGCATAGTACCTAATTGTTTGTTTTATGATTTGTAATATTTGATCGTTTTGGGTTTTGGATTTTGATTTATTATATTTCTTTTATTTGATTCCATGTCATCATGTTTTAAAAAAAAAGGTTAAATAAATGGCATGTAGGACTATGACCTGCTATTCAGGTAAAATATCTAGTATTAGAACACCAAAATAAAGTTGAATGATATAATTGGAACAATAAATTTTATTAGTGACTTAATTGGAACACTCATAAAACTTCATTACTATTCTGTGGCATATTCCCTAATTTTTTTTGTTTTTTTTATGTGTAGCCTCACTTCTGAATCAAAATGGCCCAAATGATGATGAAGATGTTGTTCAGAATTGTACTTTTACACAGTTGCTATCCACATGTCATTGTTTATGTGAAACCATGAATTTTTATCTATAGGGTTATTGTAACACCCCTAGTTTTAATGTTTGTAGTTTGTTGTTATTATTATTTGTTTTTTTGTTGGTAGAGGAGGGAAAAAAAACAGATGATGTTTTGGTTAGTTTGGTTGAAAATGTGGTAATCTTTTTCAAGGTAAAATCAAGTGTCACCATTTTTATTTTTTATTTTTATGAAACAAGCTTTTATAAAATATGTCGTTACACTTGTATTAAGTTTTATATTTTTTGGAAGGGGAAAACATTCGAGATTACATTTTTTGTTTACATAAAAAAATGCACTAGCATCTACACTTTTTGGCGACATCAAAAAAATGTACCACCAAGTTTTTTTTGCATTTTTGGAAAACGTGTTAAAGTTGTATTTGGGAATACAGTAATATGAATCAGTTTGTTAGGTTGCATGTTACAAGTAAATTTGTTTTTTAACCTATACGTGTTATAATTTATTAAACAATACCTTTTTTGTAGGTGTTCATGTGGATGAGGAATTTTCTGTTCACCACACACCCAATGGCACTAGAATGTGGTGTCCTAATGTTCCTATTGTTTTAAAGCCTGTTGTTGGTTGTGTATATGAAACGTGGAAGGATGTGTTCAGTATGTACAAGGACTATGCTGTGTATTCTGGGTTTTCTATTCGTAAGGGGCAAACCAAGAGATGGAAGGGGTTTGTCACTCACCAGTACATAAGGTGTACTAAATATTCAAAACCACAGATTAAGCGTAAAACTGATACTTTGGAGCAGTCAACCTTGACTATCAGGCAAAGTAATTTCACCGTGACAGATTGCAAGGCTAGTATACTGGTTAAGTTTTGTGAGGGCAGCTCTATGTGCACAGTGGTAGGGTTCCATGAGCACCATAATCATCCATTTGTTGAGCGTTTTAATCGTGACCTAAGTAGGATTTCAAGGAAACTACCCTTTGCATCAAAACAGTTTATCCATAACATGAGCTTGAACAGAATTGGTCCAATTGTTTCTCACAGAGTTTTAGTGTCCCTGATGGGTGGACATCACAATGTACGTGGCACGCCAACTGATTTTAAGAACTGGAGCCAGTCGGTTAGGCTTTATATTGGTGATCGTGATGCGCAACTTGTTATAGATCGTCTCAAAGAAAGATCTGAGAGCTTACCAGACTTTTACTATGAGTTTGTTGTTGAGAAAGGGCAATTGAGATCGATTTTTTGGGCAGACGAAATTTCCAAGATAAACTACGAGGTGTTTGGGGATGTGTTAGCTTTTGATGCGACTTATCACACTAACAAGTAAGGTTTTGTAAAGTGGCACTTTTTTTCCCTTTAACATATTATTAACTTTTGTTTATTTTATTTGTCGCACAGGTACAACATGATTTTTGTTCCTTTCACTGGCGTTGATAATCATAAACAATGTGTGACATTCGGTGCTGGCTTGCTATTCAATGAAACCACTGAGTCTTACAAGTGGTTACTTGAATCATTTCTGAAGGCACACAAGAAGCAACCCAAGTTAGTTTTGACGGACCAGGACCCTTCAATGAAAGCTGCCATTTCAGAGGTTTTCACAAACTCTCGGCACCGCCTTTGCATGTGGCATATTATGAAGAAACTTCCCACCAAGGTTTTATTAATTTATGAATATCTTTTGAGAAGTTTTTTTTGTTACATTTTATTAACAGTTTTGTGTTTTCATATGTATAGATTGCTGGAGACCTGTTACAAAACACTGAGCTAAGAGCATTGATGCATCGTTTGGTGTGGAGTATTCACATGAAGCCATCTACATTTGAGACGCGTTGGCAACTTTTGATGGAGGAATATGGGTTACAAGATCACGACTGGTTGAATGACATGTACTCAATTAGGGACCAATGGGTACCTGCCTACTTCCGTGATATCCCAATGTGTTGTCTGATGAAGACTACATCAAGATGTGAAAGCTCTAACTCAAGCTTCAAGGTCAACTCTTCTAGTGCTAACACACTAGTTCAGTTCATGCTATGTTACGAAACTAGGATAGACAATCAGCGTTACATGCAACGTGTTGCAGAGTTTAAAACTTCATCTAATGTATTCATGGACAGTACTGACTTAGCTATTGAGAAGCATGCTTTTGAGTTGTATACACATGCAATTTTCACAGAAGTAAGAAAAGAGATATACAAGGGGAAGCTGTTTTGTTACATTGTAAACACGAAGGATTGTGATGATGTTTGTGTTTACTATGTGAATAAGTTGGATAAACGTAACAATGCAACCAACACATTCACGGTAACTTGCTGTATCCTTATAGTGGCATCTTTTGTTTAAGCTTTCATTATGCTTTTTTTCACATAAGCTTAATTATGTGTTTTGGTGTTTTTGTAGGTTAAACTTGAGTTGAGAAATCAGTCGGTCTCTTGCTCATGCAACAACTTCATCCGTATTGGATATCTGTGTAGGCACATTTTTTGTGTTTACCGGGTAAACAATATTGAAAAAATCCCGGCCCAGTTTGTTGTTAAGCGTTGGTCTAGGGACGTGCTTCCTAAAAGTTTATTTTCTATTGAGAGTCGATATGGCGTTGACACTCGTCCACAAGTTGCTGCGAGAAGTCAGATTCTTGAGATTGTAACTGAATGTGTAGACGCATTAAGAAGTGATGTTGGAGGACTTTCTTCTTTCGCTGAGCAGATAAAGGAACTGAAATTCAAGTTACTAAATGGAGGACCAGTTGATGACGAAGCCAACAATGATAACTATGCTGCTGTTGAAGAATTGCTTGGTGTTTCTTTAGATGGGGACGTAACTCTCAACAATCCAGACGGGATTAGGAACAAAGGACGCGGCAAACGTCGACGATTGTCTAGAGCATCTCAGGATGGAACGAGCAACTCTGTTGTCAAACCTCCCAAAACACCCAGGCTTTGCCGAACCTGTATGAAGTACGTGACTGGGCATGATTCAAGAAATTGCAAGAAAAAGAAGAACAAGAATAAATCGGGTAACGAGGACGAGGACTCAAGCTCTGCGAGTCAGCAGTCCACTTGATTTGGTATTTATTTTGATGTGTGTGCTGTGCGTGTTTTGAAAACTTTATGACGCCAGCTTTTTGGTCTCCATTTTAGTGGAGCGCAACTAAACTTTGATCATCCCTTTTGTATTTTTTGGGCTGCCTTTTGTACATGCATATGTTTGCATGTGTAGATTATCTGAAAATCGATGCACATGCATATGTTTGCATGTTAGGATGTATGTGGGTTTGGTATGTAGTATGGTTTTCAGTTTAATGACTATGGTTTAATTGATCAGTTGCATTATGAAATGATATCCCCAATGTTTTGTGTGAGAAGTAAACGTTGGATTATCCATGTTAGTATGCTAATGACATTTTCGTTAGTATGTACTTGTTGATGTTTGGTTGAAGCTGAGAATTTTCGATGCTATGGATTTTTTGGTTTTGTTTTTACTATGTTACATTTTTTTTTCCTGAGATTTTTGTAGATTTTTGTTGTGTTGAATCTGAGATTTTTCTATCTTATGGATTTTTTGGTTTTGTTTATACCATGTTACATATTTTGGACGTTACATCCATCCTACTAAGCACATATAGTAGTTTGTAGTTTTTTTTTTGTTTTTGTATGTTTTTTTTACAAAACACAAGCCGTTTTTTTCTTAAAGAGATAACATATATGGATAGTAACAACTTTTACATGGTCAAGTTGTAGATACATTTTTATAGAATACATACAACAAGATGTATCTTTTTGTTACTTTCTCCTTTTTATCTGATGATGCATTTAATTTGTCATTTACTTTCATATCTAATCACCACCATCCACCCCCAAAGTTTATTTTTTTCATTATAAATAGTTTCAGCATACACAATGTGTATATCCCCAAAGCATTGTTAACTACTCATCACACACAAAGCATAACAATGCACAAGAGGCCATCCTTGGTTTCCAAAGTTCCGGATGTTGAGGCGATCGATCGCATGCCTGGAAAAAATGAGTTCATTAATGTCGGGAAGAGACTTTGAAAGTATGCATCGACTCCAGTGAGCGTTGGCGATATTCCTGAAACAAGCCCTCTACCCGCTATGCCCATACATACGCTTAGGAAGATTTTTACTAGTGATGGGCACCCCCGCGGGAAGAGAAGTAGTTGTTGTTCGACCCCAAAGGTGGAACCCGATGTGAAGCCTATGGCGCGAGCAATACCGAAAAACGAGCCTAGTGTTAACCCTACAGTCAAGATGGAGCCAAGTGTAGTGCCCAAGGGTGAACCCTTTGGGTTTGATACATACACTACCGGTAATGTGATGCCTAACGATGAGCCTACAATATACCCAACAAAGAGACATGTTGATGACCCCACAACCAGCGATTGGGTTGATGATGTCTCGTGGATGAGTGAAATTGAGTGGGATTCATATTTCCCAATAAACATATCAGTTTCCCCCGTGCCACCAAACCCATGCAAGTGCAAAAAGTGGTTCACATGAAGAAGCTCAAGTAGAAATCAGGTGTTGTTGTTGTGTTTTACTAATTATGTTGTTTTTTAAGATGTATGTATGTTTTTAGGTTAATTAGAAATTAGGTGTAGTATCAGGTTATCAACATTATCTAAGGAGTAATTTATGTGTCTAATGATTTTGTAATTTTTTGTGGTGTAATATCTAATGGAAAAAAAAAACTATGTAGTTTGTGTGTTGTTACTTCTTTGTTGGGATGTATTTTTTTTTTGTGTTTTTGGTTATACAAGTAGATATGTGGTAGTAAAACTTTGGCACTTTTCCTAGGGGTAGGCCCCATGTTAAAAAAAAAGTAATAAAAAGTAAAAAAAGTAAGAAGTGCATGGACGTGGGAAATGACAAAAGGATATATTTATACTGAGACCCACAAATGGTTGGTACATATCTTTATTTTAGATCCATCATTCCAACTACAGGCTTCCAACTATCTCCAACTACCTAAACTATATTCAAATATATGATTTTCTTATCTCTCTTTTTCTATACAATTTTTCTACCTCTCAAAAAAGATGAAAAAGTGTTCATGTGGGAGAATTGCTACCATCCAGACATCATGGACAGATGATAACCCAGGAAGAAGGTTCTATTCATGTCCATTTAAGGTAAAAAATTCGAACCCTGATTTTAATAAGTAAATGTATGTTCTAATCGTGTTTTATCCCCATTATTTTAATGTAGCCTAGCAATTGCCCTTTCATTGGTTGGGTCGACCCACCGATGTGCTTACGGTCAACTAGGATCATACCAGGTCTTTTGAGAAACATCAACAACCTGCAAGCTGAACTGTTTATCCGTGAGCAAGAAATCCGGAAGAAGAAGAGGGTTATATGGTTACTGATATTAGCGTTAGTGATTGGCAACTTACTTGTTAGCATTGTTTGTTGTTATTAACAAATAGGTGGTACTTAGTTGGATTATCCTTCTTAGTATGTTAATGACATCTGTAGTATGTACTTGTTGATGTTTGGTTGAATCTGAGAATTTTCTATGTTATGGATTTTTTGGTTTTGTTTTTTACCATGTTACATTTTTTCCCCCTCAGATTTATGTAGACTTTTGCTGTGTTGCTGTGTTTAATCTGAGAATTTTATATGTTATTGATTTTTTGGTTTTGTTTTTACCATGTTACATTTTTTTTGCCTCTGATTTTTGTACATTTTTGCTGTATCCGAGTTACATTTTTTTTTTCACTGAGAATTTTGTACATTTTTGCTCTATGTGTATTTGATCATGTGCTTTTGTTGAAGGTTGCTTGAATATCTTTTTTTCCCTGACAACGTTGTATGTTTTTTTAGATTTGATCACGTGCTTCTTTTTTATTTATTATTTTTTCCTAAAGTGTGTAACTAATGTAAGCTTTTTTTTAAGATATCATCTTTTTTTAACACTAGATATGGTAAACAACATAGGATAAGGAAAGTAGCCCCTATATTGCATGAGAGAGGGAAAATTGGGGCACATTTTTTTTTTCACACACATACTAGCAACTTGACGTAAACACCACTTTTTAGTCAAGAAACGATCTTGGAGTGCCATATTCAATTTCAGTGCTGAATGGTTCTGGGCTAAGCTCACTCTCCCACGGATTGTGGTTGGCCCACGAGACAAGAGTGTTTGGAGAGTAACAAGAGTAATCATCATCTATAGGATCATCTTCGGGATCATCGGTAGTCTTTGGATCAACTGTCGGGGGGTTCTCTTGGGTGGCATTGACTGGTTTAGCTTGGTCAGCGACCACCACAGATGAAGAGTTTTTGACAGGGGTAACTTGTGTAGTGAAGTAAAATGATCCCCAGTCAACATCAAAAAGTGCCTCATCTAACCACATCTCATCATGTGTTGTTGCTTCAGGTTTAGTGTTAGTAAGGAGGTCACTTATAAGCTTAGCATCCATAGCAAGATTTTCTTCAACAGTTTGCGGCGTTGTCGGAAGAGAAGGCGTGTTTGTGATTTGAGAACACTCTGGGTTGCCATCTGATTTTGGAGTTTGGAGTTCAAATGAAAGAGCTCTCCGCAATCGTTTGGTAACCCGTTTTGAGTCAGATGGTGATGTTGGACTAGACATAATAAGGTTGTTTTTTTTTCACTTCTTTATGGTGAACAAGTGATGAAACAAATGTTTACATTTCACCTTAATTTATAGAGAAACAAATGATGTTAGGTGGATAAATTAATTAGATTGTTTACATCAGTTTACATCAACATTAAATGTAATACAGTAACCAACATAGAAGTTAAGTATTTTTTTTGCTGTTTGTTTTGTTTTAAAGCAATTAACTGGGAAATGTAACATAAGGGCCTGTAACATAATTATATTATAGATATAAGGGCCATACATATAAGGCTGTCCATACATATAATTATTTCAACCAGTAGCTTTTACATTTGATGTAACAACTTTCTTTAAAGTTTGTCATATAATATTAAAGTTTTGTACTTTTGATTCTTCCCTCCTTTTGTTCACCCAACGTGATAGGTGTATATATATTTTATTTTATTGTTATTACACCACAAAGAGACAATTGAGATTAATTAAGTGCCTGTACTATAGTTATCAAATCATGAGAGAGCTACTGATGCATGGGCATAAGATAGAGATAGAAGTTGACATTTTTTTCTTTTTCATTATTTTATGCTTTTTGATTGCTTCGTGTAAACATCATTGAGATTGTACTTTATGCTTGCTTTTTCTCCAATTTAGATTCCCTATACTGGGTGATTTATATCACACTGTACTTTCTTTTTGTTTATATATATTATTATAATTTTAATCGGTACTATGATATATTTCTTGCATATGGTGTTGGTATGTGTGTATTTTTGGTGCAGAATAGATTTGACACTTCCAAGTTGGCAGCATTAATTTGTAAGACTCTACTTTTTTTTTCTTTAAAAAAATGCCCATAAAAATATTTTAACTAGGAGTAATATATGCTGTGTCTGCCCTATATGCTGTTACATTTTTTTTTGTACTGGTTTTTGTAACGAAACAGGTAATTTTTGTATTGTTTTTTTTTTGTAACAAATTAGCTTGTAATGATAATTACAACTGTTTCCCGCTAATTATTACAACAAATAACAGACATATTAGACATAATATTCTATTAGATTTTATTCATTGTCAAAGTGATTAAAAAAGTTATCAAACGAAAATATCGCATTTTTACACCTTTTTTACTACATCTTATTGTATGCTATTCAAATGAAATTATCTTAGTCAAACTTTCCATTAGTGTACTTATGGTTCGCCAAAAGTTAACATTAAACATACATATAAAGACATTTGTTCCAGATCAACGACATAGATTAATAGTGAAATACATAGACATGCAACTGGCAAAGTACGAGTTATATTGTTTAAGGTGTCCACAAAAAAACATAATACTAGCACCAACTTACACTGATAATGCAGCCTCGCGAACCTTTGCCTTCATTAAATTCACATTAGAGAGTAGCATGCGTGTAGTGAATTTTTTTCGGAGGGCAAGAATCTGTTTTTGTTTTGTCTTCCAGTGGCTGCTAAAACCACATTCAAAAGGTTCATTGATGCCGTTAAATTTCTGCATGTGCTGCATAAGGAATACCGCACTATCCATTGGATGCGCAGGGGTCGCCCATTTGATATCACACCTCTTAATCTTGGCTGTTGCGATTTCATCTTTTGCCGGATGTTCGGAACGCTCCAAATAAGCGTCCATCATATGCTTCTGTTAAAAAACAATATAGTAATCAGTTTTGGTATGAGTTATTGTTTTTCATCTTCAAGTTTACAAGAAAAGAGAATGACTAACCACTTTGTATGGTGTATCTTTAATGTAGTAATCTTGATGATCCCTAATGCCAACTAAGGGTGTGCGATCAGGCCTGTGGTCTATGACGGTTATTGCGCCGTTTTTCAGATCGAAAACAATCAAGTAATATTGATCATTCTCTAGGATTGGAAAGAAAACCATTTTAATCGCAATGAACTCATATGCGCCGGCATCCGTCATCCGTCATCCTTACGCTGAACGTTTTCATACGTTCATCATCATCACAAGCAGAATCTGTCAATAACCAGCTGTCCTGTATTTTTTTTTCAAACAAGATGTGTCAATAAGCTGGTGCAAGACCCGAATTCCAATAATTAAAAAAAGTCTTTTAAATAGGCAAGCTAGTTGAAGAGCCAAAAGACTTAATAAATTCAAAATCATAGACAAAGATCAAACAATATAGTATGAATACTTACTATCACACTTGTTTTAAAATAAATACGCGTCAAGCAGCCGTCGGTTCTTTCTAGTTCTTCATAATTCATTAAATCTACCCAAGCATCAACCACATCAGAGAACACCTTCACTTCCTCCCTCAATGTGCGCATCAGCGTCTTTGTGATTTCGGTGCCGTAAATACTCTTGAATATAATATCTCTACGTAAGACAATGTTAAATTTATAAATTAAATTTTGGATATAAAAAATCTACGAATACTATGTTTTGCTTATATTTTATATAACTGAACTTACTCAGCAGATTGACCAAATTTTCTTGTTTCCCCGCAAGACGAAGAGATGACCATTTTCCGTGGCCTGTATGTTGTTTATGAAAAAACGTATGCTGTTATACATTTAAAAGAAAATAGTGTAGTCGAAAAAAAACATTCTATTTGGAGCAAAAGATTCCCTAATCTATATGTAGCAAAGCTTTGCTTAATGTAACAACTAGTATTTTATAATTTAAACGGAATCTTACATTGAGTATTTGATATCGAACAGAAAATCCCATATATGTTGTTCTTCCGATGTAACTTCAATTTCTATTTCGTCACCATGGTCATCACATGACCTGTTGAACCTACCAATTGGTTTTATTCATTTTGATTCAAGTTCCTTTACCCAAGCGTTACTTGTGATATCATTTTCAGCCGCTCCCTTGCCTGCTTATTTTTTTTTTGTTTGTTAGTATTAATAAAAAAATCCTAAGTTTATTATAATTTTTGAATGAAGTTAAAAACATGTAGAACTTACCATTGATTTTATTCTTGGTCTCTTCTTCTTTTGATTTTTTATCTTCTTGATTCATGGCATCACTTGTTTCATCGACATCAACACCTGCACATTTTTTTTTTTGGTTTTTATAACTCTGATTATCTGTTGTGTACAGAAATAACACATGTTACGGTTTTTTATTTTTGGAATCATGACTTACCTAGTTCAGTTTCTTGTGTGAGTAGGTCAAAGGTAGGGCCATCAAGCAATTCTTGCATGTTTTGTGTTTCGTTGCTGCTGTCCAATTCTATACATTTACATGTACACATACATGTATGTGTTAGTTTTTTCTGTATTATCGGTTCTTCTTAATTTTTGTACACATGTAACAGGTTATACGTGACTTTATATAATGCTTGAATGAAACAAAAAAACATGTAGAACTTACTTGTCGGTCTAGCTTTCTTCTCTTGATCTTTTGCCTGATTTTCTTCGTCGCGTGTCACTGCACATGCGCCATTTTTTGTGTACTAGCTGGTGAACCTGGTATCTTCTCTTGTGTTTTGTCACCCTCACCCCATCTACATATATGTTACGTTTAGTTTGCATTTTAGGACATACATAAGGTGGTTAACCTTACTTTTGGCTGATTACTTTGTATTACTTTTTTACGTTATTGTTAATTAAATCATGTTACATTTTTTTTATTTGCAGAAAAAATGTAACATTATGTAGGGCTTACGTTATTGTTAATTAAATCATGCTACATTTTTTTTATTTGCAGAAAAATGTAACATTATGTAGGCCTTTTTAACGGTGGTGTTATGTTTGTAAGATTAAATTGATTGAATCTAAGTAGGTATGTAAAAAAGTTCATACCATCAATGTTTGCCACTTCAGCTGCAGTTGTGGCATTATCTTGATCTTCTGCATTTGGAAAAAAAAAACTAATTAGTTACAGTTTGTAGTAAAAGTTAATACATATTTAAGGTAGTGATTTATCCGTCATTCGTATTACCTTCTGTGTAATCATTTTCGGGGTTTTGCACTGTCTTCTTGAGAGACATGAGGACCCCGACAATTTTTTTCTGTGGGGTATCAGGCACCAGCCATACCCTTGTTTTCCTTGAGTGAACAATTTTCTCATACCGTTGTATCAATTTCTTAACTTGCTCATTATGTGGATGAGCATTAAACAACACATCCAATTTTGTTTGGACCGTTAACTTTTTGGCTTCCATGACATCCAAATGTTTTTTAATAGATTCAATCTCATTCTACAAAGAAAGTTTTAAAATACGGTTTGTAAGTAATGTTGAAAGAAGATAATTATTTTGAAACTGGTTATGATTAGTAATCTTACATTAAGAACTTCATCATTAACTCGTAACTCAGTTTTTCTTGAATCCCGTTTAACCACAGCAACTTCATGCAACTTGCCTCTTCCAAAACCACCTGTTTTTATCTCCAATCTTTCTCTCTTTTTCAGTTCGTTTTTATTCCAGAATACGATTGGGTTGATTGACCGGTCCACTTCAAGTCCGGTGCATTTAACTCGATCGACGTACAACAGCTGTGTAATGAAAAAAAAACAATTGAAAGTGGTAAGATAACTAAACAAATGTTGTATAGCTATATTTTTAGTAAGTTTTCTTACAGAAAACACTTACAGCCAAAAGCGTGAGTGGCCCGAAAAATGGAGAATCAGGATCACACCTCTTCCATCCATCTTTACACGATTTAATTAGCTGAATGACATAGGCACACCAATTAATTTTACTGAAATCTATATATCCAGTAAAACTTTTCAAAATCCACTCTTTCATTCGCCCATTTCTATTACACTCAACCATGACGGTTAAGAATAACATTAGAAAGTCTAGTCGGAAATTGAAACTATTGTCTCCATCACTTGTGACTATAGATTGTGCCAGTTTTGTCGGTGCCACAAATCGTGCACGGTATCGTTTTCTCCATGCCATAACAGCAACATCAAGCTTTTCAGATGGTCTTACATTTTGCATGTCTATCCCTTTGTTAGGAATTCCAAGAAGGTCATGCATGGACTCAACATCAACATTTATTGACCCACATGACATCTCGATAGCCATTTCTTCCGTGTTGAAGTGATCCACAACATAGTGTGCAAGTTTTGCAGGTATGCTACTGATGTTGAATGATAGCATCTTACCAAACCCCATCCTCTTCACGTCCTCTTGTTGATTACTGGTTAGAGCCTTGATGCATTTGTACAATTGCATAGGGGCTGAACATGTTTTTATTTTTGACCACTTATTGCTTTTTGGTTGTTTCCCACTTCGCCTTAGCACACGTTCATGTTTTCCTTTTTTTGTTTCCCTCACCACAGCTGCATGCTTTTCTGGCTCAACCGCATCGCCTTTGTGACCCAAGGTGAAATCTCCAGTCATCTCTGAGTCGCTGTCCACTGAAACTAAGACACCATCTTTCAGATATGATTTACATAATTTATAAAGAAGGAAACAAGTTTTGTCTACATACCTATTAATTTCCTTTTCACAATTTTCTTTGTTTTGTTATCCGCCCGTGATTGTTGACCTGTAAATATAGATTTTATTAACAATTAGCATTAAAGTATTGAAACATATATTTATTTAGATTCCTAAAGATCACGTCTAAAACAGTTATGTACCTGTTCATGTACATAAATATTAGTTATATAAGAAAATGTAACGAAGAAACGTATATAGAATAAAAAAACATACCTTTTTTTATTTTCTTCATGTTTCCCCCGGGGGTGTCCAAATCACTGTCTGGTGAAACTGAGACACCAACTTTGTTTTATTATTTATATAAAACATAATTATAAGACAAGCTAAAGAAAAAAAAACGCTTGTACGTACTTATTAGCTTTCTTTTTTGCAACTTCTTATCCCGATTCGCTTGCTTACCTACATTTGTATGAGTTTTATATAAATCGCAAACTATTAACAACCTTTACAAAATATATGTCTTAACAATAAAAAGAAAAAAGACTAATTTTAAAACTTTTTTACATCCTCTTGTTCGCGTTGCTGGCCCGCCCATGTTAGCATCCGGTGTCACTATTTAGAAAGCTTAATATTTAGCATTAAGGTATCGAAACATATATTTATTTAGATTCATAAAGATCACATCTAAAACAGTTTTGTATATTCTCCATGTTTTTTCCGGGTGTGCCCACCCGCATCACCATCAGCTTAGAATGTTTTTACAAAGTTCATGTACATAAATATTAGATATAAAAAATGTAACGAAGAAACGTCTTTAGAATAAAAAAACATACCTTTTTTTATTTTGTTCATGTTTTCCCCGGGGGTGTCCCAATCACTGTCTGGTGAAACTTAGACAGCAACTTTGTTTTATTATTTATATAAAACATAATTATAAGACAAGCTAAAGAAAAAAAAAACGCGTGTACGTACTTATTAGCTTTCTTTTTTGCAACTTCTTATCCCGATGCGCTTGCTTACTTACATTTGTACGAGTTTTATATAAATCGCAAACTATTAACAACCTTTACAAAATATATGTCGTAACAATAAAAAGAAAAAAAAGACTAATTTTAAAACTTTTTTACCTCCTCTTGTTCGCGTTGCTGGCCCGCCCGTGTTAGCATCCGGTGTCACTATTTAGAAAGCTTAATAATTAGCATTAAGGTATCGAAACATATATTTATTTAGATTCATAAAGATCACATCTAAAACAGTTTTGTATATTCTCCATGTTTTTTTCCGGGTGTGCCCACCCACATCGCCGTCAACTTAGAATGTCTTTACATAGTGCATGTACATAAATATTAGATTTTAAAAAAATGTAACAAAGAAACTTTTATACATAAGAAAAAACATACCTTTTTTTATATTCTCCATGTTTTTTTCGGGTGTGTCCAAATCACTGTCTGTTGAAACTGAGACAACAAGTTTGTTTTATTATTTATTCAAAACAATAATTGTAAGACAAGTGAAAGAAAAAAAATGCTTGTACGTACTTATTAGCTTTCTTTTTTGCAACTTCTTATCATGATGCGCTTGCTTACCTACATTTATACAAGTTTTATATAAATCACAAACTATTAACAACCTACAAAATATATCTCTTAAGAATAAAAAAAAAAAGACTAATTTTAAATCCTTTTTACCTCCTGTTGTTCGTGTTGCTTGACTGCTCGTGCTAGCATCCGCTGTCACTATTTAGAAAGGTTATGTACATTAGACATATACATGACAACAAACATGTAATGAATTCAAAGTAGTTACGTACATGTTAGTTGCCTGTTTATGCGCTTATCAACAACCGGCGTTCGGCGAGTCTTTTTAGCTGCATTTTGTTAATTGTAAACAACATTAATAAACTAACATCTAATTTAATTCGTAAGCATAATTTATCACAGGTTTTGTAATTATAAACACCTGGGCTCATTTTTTCCTTGGATCTTTTAGTTGTAACAACGGATGACTGCAAACTATCACGTAATCCAACAAAGCATCAGTTTAAGAGGCTAACTATTTATACTCCAGTTCACTTTTTATAACCCAGACAAATGTCTAATATCTAATAAATACCGGACCACATTCACTAATAGATCACTATGGCCCATTTCAAATTATAGCAAGCGTAAATTTTTTCCCCAGACGAACATTCTTCGGACAATAATTATGCTATTTAGTTTTTATTATCCCCAAAATTCTTGATATTTTATTTATGATTTCTCATTATGTATTGATAAACCGCGAATAGCCGTTTTTTCTAATTACAGACTATGGGCTATTAGTGTAATTTATTTTCTCAATCAAATAAAAGCAAGAAACACATACTACAAAAAAATGTAATGTTCAGTACTTACAAACATAAACCGAAAAAGTCAATTCCTTCTTACATCGTTCAGTGTTATGACATATATCCACACCACAATTAAATGTTTTTTTTTTCCTTTTGTTTCCAATCGAAATCCATTATGAACAAAAGCAAAATGGTTTTTTCAATAGAATATTTTCTTGTAACACCTTTAAAACCACACACAAACCCTTTTTGTTATTCAACATTAACAACAAATCATAACCCTTATAAAAAATACAGAAACAACAAATCTATAGTTTTTATCTACAACCGTATGTAATTTTTTTAAACCCAAATGTGTATGAAACAACACCCAAACCTGTATATAAAAGACCGGATTCTACATAAACAAAGCCCCAAAAACTATAAAAAAACCCTTCTTTTTACCCCCCCCCCCCAAAACAAACCAGTTTACTCGACACACAGGCTGGAAAACTAGGGCAAACTGTAACTCTAATTTTACCCTTAGATAATAAAAAAGAAAGTAAAAACCCTAACATAATTCAATTGCAGCAGATGAGGTGAAGACATTATTCAAAACTAACTATTTTTGAGATTATTGAAAACAAAGTAAAAACCCTAACTTAACTGATTAAAGGAACAGAGCGACGCACCTGAACCGACGCACCGGAACCCTAAATTTTCCGGCGAACGTTTGATTTCTTCGGTGATTGTTGAAATTATGCGTTGATTGTTCAATATCTTAACAGCCTTTTCACTCGATTTATGCTTTTTGTCTGCATATTGAGGGGGTTTGATGAAGATTATGAGAGAGTGAGAGTTCGGTGATTGTTGAATCAGGATCAGTCGATGAAGATTACGAGAGAGAGTCAGTGTTTCGGTGGTGTTGAAGTTAACCGTTTGATGAAGATGATGAGAGAGAGTGACTCTCCGGTGATTTTGGGGTTAATTTGAGAGGGTTTGTTGAAGACTATGAGAGAGTTTTAGGAAATTTTGAAGACTATGAATGAGGGGTTGTGAGTCTCCGGTGTATTTTTTTTTTTTTTTGAAATTTTGTAGACTGATGTAGGGTTTTAGATTAGGGGTAATGATGTAGATGATGTAAAGTTTCTTACACACCCATGCAGACCTTTGTCTCTTCTAAGAGATTATATTAAACATTTCCCATATTGCCCTCTACGTACATTTAATATATTAAAAAAAAGACACAAAATCCATTAATGGCCAAAAATGAATCTCAGCCATCCATCAAGGTTATCAATGGTGATTAATGGGTTTTCAGGGTTTAGTCAACTCAACCGGGTTTTCAATTTATCCTTGCCCTATATATATATATATATATATTAAAAACAAACGTATGAAACAAATGCCAACATATTAAAAATACACAAGGGTTCCAAACACATAACAACTACAAATCTAACAACGCTCAAGATGAGAAACGCGTACACGGTCTAGTAGAGACCTAAGTGTCCAATGAGTTAGAACACTTGTAGGTTGACTCGCACATTTGGATAACCTGCTTTCTAGTACTCACTTTTTACGGATGCAATACTGTGAATTCATGTCCCCCTTTTCTTTTAAACGTTTTCGATTTTACAACCCTCGGGGGGGGGGGGGGTACATGTTACGATGGTATGGTTAAGCTATGGTATGAAACAACTAGATCATGTGTGAATAGGGTGGAACTTAAGCGCCATTAATCTTTTATAAGACCAAGGAACAAGAGGGGTAGATCTATCGGGTATGGGTGAGCCCCACTCATGGGTCCTTGTGTGGTCGCATGTAGTGCTTTTGTTGTCCCAGCCGAAGTGAATTGGTGCTAAATCGTCAAGGGTTGAGTGCTTCCTATGTCGCCACACATATTAATGTCCTTGCAAAACATTAATGATCAACGATTTCATAGACGCTTTACATACCGGTTTTCTATACAAGAACTTTCAAATGTTTTTAAGATTCATTTGTCGCGAACTCAAAACACATGAATTCACCAACTTTTGTTGACGTTTTAAACTTACATGTATTTCAGGGAATTAAGTGGATCTTGGCGCAAAAAAGGTTATCATGAAGAACGTTTTTGTCAAGTTGGCGATGTCATCCTTTTGAAGGGTTTGGTCCATATATCTCATCCTCGAGTGAGATATAGGATGCAAAGCCTTGGTATTTAAAAACTCTATTTTTGGAACAAGTCTTTTGTAAAACTTTATAACTTATGTTGCCTTTTACTTTTGAACAACTTATGACTTGTATCTTATTTTCATGGTTGAATGGATGAACATCGTGCTTTCTATTCATATAGTTTGTTTACTTATATCATATGTAATGAAAACCGATCAAGTTCACACCATGCGCTTCCGCCTACGAGCGGGTGTGACATCATGACCTTGAGATAGTACCTGGTCATACGAGCAACTGTTATCAACTATTACGCAACTAGTAAGAGGCGAGTTTTATGAATACTTTTTAATATGCGAACATGCTTGTCCCAAACCGTAATAATATGGCATGACTGTTATACACATATTTATAACCTATGCACGCATACACACAATATTTATAGTTACGTGTTGCTGCGGCAGGATTTGTCAGGTACTACACTGGTGGTGTAGGGATATTAATTGTATGATGATGTATGTCACGTGTTGACGTGGGGTTATGTTGATATGAGCTGGTACAAAGTCATGATGTAATAATGTGATTTATAACTTGTGTATACTCATGAACTCACTAGCAATAGTTGATGTCTTTTAAGCATGTGTCATAGGTTAGGCATGATCGTTGGCTATAGTCCAGGCTTGTAATGGTGTTATGGAATTGTATATCTCAGACTCTTAATAGTTTGGTAGAACTATATACCCCTGATTGTATAATATGGTGGAAGTTTTGTAATGTCACACTAGGTTTAGTCTGACCAGATGTTGTATTTCAGTTTTCAGACCTTATACAATAAGTTGTTAGCAATAAAATAAGCATTCCTTGTATCAACTGTGTTATAAAGCATCCTGATCGGGTGGGGTTTCACACTTCAACATATATATAGAGGCCGGTTAACGTACAAAATACCTTAACGTCCGTCGCGTACGCGAGGCATTAGCAACGTGCGAATACTTGTAACTAACATGCGAATTGGGTTTTCATTATAACATGCTAAATTGTTGGGTTTCCATACAAACATACAATTTTTTTCCATGTAAACATGCGATATTCTCTTTTACAACATGCGATATTGTTTTTTTACGTGCAAACTTTCGTTTTTATAGCATGCGATATTTCTTTTACGGGTTTATAACATGCGAACTTGCCTCGCGTACGCGTTGTACGATAAGGCATATTGTATGATATACTTTTTCTATATATATACATATAAATATACGTTATCATTCTTACTATCATTATTATCATTATTACTATTAATATAAGTATTACTAGGGATGGCAATGGGCCGGGTTTGGGACGGGTTTAGGTAATCCCAAACCCAAACCCGGTTAGATAAACTTGTCCCAAACCCGTCCCAAAACCCGTCGGGTTTCTAGCGGGTAAATACCCATCGGGTATCGGGTATACCCGCGGGTTTCGGGTAAACCCGTTAATTTAAAAAGATTACTCGTTGGGTATACTCATCTCAAAACTCATTGGGTATCTATCGGGTAACTACTAACCGGTTACATTTTGTATTGTCATAAAAAATATATATTAAATAACTACAATGTATACGGAATAGAATACCTATATGTGTAAAAAATGGATGTATCATATATATACATATTTAATAATATAAAAGAAATTGTATCGGGTATACAATCGGGTAAACGGGTACACTTTATCGGGTAATTGGGTCGGGTAAACGGGTATATCACTTAATCCCAAACCCGTCCCAAACCCGCGAAAAAAATAAAAACTATTCCCAAACCCGATTAACCGACCCCAAACCCGTCCCAAATGTGTCGGGTTTCGGGTTTACCCAGCGGGTTCGGGTTTGATTGCCATCCCTAAGTATTACTATGGTTATTATTTGAATGAGAAACTAAGCTTTAGAAAATACCTTATTTGATTACGAGGGTTGTCGACGGTTATCGGGTTCGGGTTTTCTTACACTTTGGTGATGTGAAGGGTGAAAAAAATGCACCTACGTGTCGCTTAGGTGGCTCCACATGACAACATTTTTTTCTCAACGATTTGTGGTAACACATAATCTAATTAACTAAGAGTCACTTGAAAATTGCAATATTGTTCTTTTTGGAAAAGAGAAAAAACACATGGATATGTCTACAAGGAATAATAGAACATTCAATGTTACATCCTCATAACATTTCTTTGTCCAAGTAGCAAGTAATTTAAAGATTCTAAAATCAAATTTCCAAAGTACAAACATGCTCGAACACCTTTGTCCAAGTAGCATTTAATTTAATGCTTGAACACCTTTCTCCAAGTAGCAAGTAATTAAAGATTCCTATATCAAATTTAAAAGTACAAACATACTCATAACAATTCTTTGTTCAAATTGCAAGTGATTTGTAGATTCTAAAATTAAATTTTAAAGTACAAAGTGAAAACAACTAGAAGGCAATGCTTCGTAAAAATTCTTTGTCCAAATTGTAAGTGATTTATAGATTCCAAAATTAAATTTCAAAGTACAAAGTGAAAACAACTAAAAGGCGATGCTTCATAACAATTCTTTGTCCAAATTGTAAGTGATTTGTAGATTCTAAAATAAAATTTCAAAGTACAAAGTGAAAACAACTAGAAGGTGATGCTTCAACGTGAATTTATAAGAAATCATGATGAATAATTTATCTTTTCTTATTGATTTTATAAATAACATGCCACTTTAATTTTTCATTTTTTAATGATAAAACTTATTATTATTTTTTGTCATATATTAGATCATTTTGTGTTCATTTTTGTATTAGATACTTCACTTTAAGTTTAAGCCAATTAATGTTTAGTATTAGCGTTCGGTTGGAGGTTGTTGACACCAAATAAAATTAGGTAGAGAAGTGTGTTTATAAAATGCTATATATAAAACTATAAAAGACCTGATCATAATACTAAACTCTATAAAGCTTAACTCTAACGGGCTTAACCATAATCTATAATTTCTAATAGTTTCGGCCATAGGTAAGGAAGACAAAATGTTCTTGGTGAGTCATTTTCGTGACTATTAAAAATTCGATTACAACTTTATAATGAATACAAGAAGAGACCAAGCGTGATTGTCCAACAAATTTACTTACGAAATATAAAGGAAGAAAAAGAACTTTTACTGTCCCCTCTTGAAAATGTGTCATGTGCGATCGTCCAACCCGCACACCACAAGGGTCAATCGTGCTGCTTCAACTAACAACTCTACCCATCTCTAATTCAAATTGCTTTTGGGTAAAATAAATTAGATCAATTCAAATTATACAACGGTGTTAATATTGGCCAGCTCAAATTATACAACGTGTCCAAACAGGTTACTCGTATAGTCATTTATAACTTGCTAACTTAATATGGGTCCGAACGGGTCAAACTCCCAACTCTTGTTTTCTTCGCCACCAATGACTCGTTATCATTAAAACCACTGTCGTCATGAGGTCACTGCCATCACCATGACACCGTCATTGCCTCTAAAAATGCAGGTGGTGTATCAATTTTGATCCTTTTTATTTTATAAAACAACTCATTTCAATGAATTAAATTGATAGTTAAAAAAACATCGTGTTTTGACCCATACCTATTTTAACCTTAACCCATTACCCGACCTAACCCCCATGTTTTGCCAGGCTCGTTCTTTTTCCTTTAAAAAAACACTTATTTTGTGCAACATGTGTTTTTTTAGCCAATCAAACAGCTCCATTAATTTTAAGTACTTTTTAGTATGTAAGTCATAGTATATCTTTAAAAAATCTAAGTGTTTATATTTTTAAGTTTTAAATATTAAAAATATAAATTTTAATAGAGTAAACTGTCATTTTGGTCCCTGTGGTTTAGGCACTTTTGCCATTTTAGTCAAAATCTCAAACTTTTTAAATCTGGGTCCTTGTGGTTTCACTTTTATTGCCATTTTAGTCCAAAATTAAGAGTAAATTGTCATTTTGGTCCCTGTGGTTTCACTTTTATTGCCATTTTAGTCCAAATCTCAAACTTTTTGAAACAGTAAAAAAAAGGGGATTTTGAATTTTGGACTAAAATGGCAATAAAGATGAAACCACAGGGATCCAGATTTAAAAAGTTTGAGATTTGGACTAAAATAGCAAAAATGCCCAAACCACAGGGACCAAAATGGCAGTTTACTCATTTTAATATTAAAAAATAAGTATTAATAAATTTAAATTTCATTTAATCATAATTTAGTTCAATTTTTAATTTTTAGGATTCTTATGTTTTGAGTTCAGAGCTTCTCCACTTTCTAGATTGGGTTTTTGTTTCTTAATCTGTCTGTTGTTTAATCGATTTTATATAATTCCAGTTATGCTTGAATTCATCCTTTAATTTAACAATAATTATAACTGTGTTTCAATTAATAGCAATCGTCTGCCGCTACATTCCTTCTTTGTGTTTCAAATTTCAAACTTATATAACAACATTCTTTCCCCTACTTAGAATCCTCTTGTTCTTTAACGAAAATAAAAGCAAATTCAAATAATAATAAAGTAGATTCGCTCGATTTCATGGATTTCACTCTAAGAATAATATCACAGGCTTCCTTTACCCTTTTCGTTGCTATAAGTAACATACGAGTGTAGCCCTATATCTTCATCCTAAAAAGATTAAATAATAAAAGCTAAGATGAAGGTGCTTGGGCACGTGCATCCATTGAAGCTCATTGATTTGCAGCAGGTGAAGAATGAAGATGTAGAGGAATCTGAAGAGGAGGATGAGGAGAAGGATTTGGTTCCACAAGATGAGTTTTCATGTATTTGTAAGCGGTGCGACGAAGTTATCAACCAGTATTATAGGTACTACTATAAATGCACAAATGATTTATTATGTGATTTCTCTCTTCATAAATTCTGTGCAGAGGTCCCAACAACATTAACACACACATCACACCCACATCCCCTTACCCTCTATGAATATAAATACGATTGGAGATGTTTTTATTGTCATAGACAACACAAGGTAGGTGAGGTAGGCTATTTATGTTTTGATTGTATGTTGGAGGAAGGTATTGATGTAAATTGTGTTGTGGAAGTAGAGAAAAGGAGGATCTACCACCCTAGCCATCCACACCCGCTGGTGTCTCTCATCTCTGGACCCATTTTATGTTTGTGTCAGGCTTGTGGGAAAACACATGAAGGCATCTTCTTTCTATGTACCACATGTCCTAACTTCACCATACACACAGATTGTATCTTCCTACCAAAAAGTTTGTTAATTCAACAAACTACAAATGGCATTTTCCGCCATACCCATCCACTCACCCTTTCTTACTCCTTCCCAGAAGCAGAGCAAAGAGCTAAATATAACCCTAAATGTAGAGTATGCAATGGCCGGTTTGATCTCTATAGGGAGGATATTTGGATTTACAAATGCGAGAAATGTATTTACTATGTCCATCTACATTGTGCAACATCAGCATCAAGAAGTGAGTCATTTATGTCAATTTTGTCTATTGGTAATTAGTAAATCTTTCATATCTATTTGAGAAATAATAACCATGTTATTCCATTTTCAATACTGCAGGCGGAGGTCAAAGAGTTAAAAATTTTAAAGATGTCCACTATCCTAATCTTCTGCATCTACCATTTCCTGATCAAACTTACAGCTTACCGAAACATTTATTTTTCAAAGCACCTGGACCCACCGCTTATGCTGAGGTAAGCCTACAAATTATCAATCATGAGCATGAATTAATTTTAGTTGATACAGAAAGCATTGGGTCAACATCCTTAAAGATCAATGAATCGATCATGTGTCATAACCCAATGAAAAAGATACAACTCTTATGCAACGGATGTGTAAGACCAATCACCGAGACGCCCTTCTACAAGTGCAACGCCAGTGAAGATGAGAGATGCAACTTTGCTCTTCATGAGTGGTGTACTCGGTTGCCAACAAAAATAGACAGCCACCCATGTCACCCACAACATACCCTCCTTCTAATGTCAAATGCACCGTTTGGGTTTTTCAACATATATGATTGTAGAGTTTGTTTCCTTCCTTGCAATGGCTATGCTTATGGTTGTGTCAGATGTAGATTTTACATTGATGTTAACTGTGGGCTTATGCCAGAAGAAATCGCACATGAATCTCACCCAAATCATCTTCTTTCAATAGTCGATGTGACGTATATATACAAAGAATGTCTTGTGTGTTCTAATCAGGTGCGTTATAGCCTGAAGTTTGGTTGCCGCACTTGTAATGTATATATACATCCAGCGTGTGCTTTGTTGGTGCCTAGGACAATTAGGCACCCGTATGACAAACATCCGATGCACTTGAGTTACCTTCCAATTGAAAACCACAAAAGTGAATACTTTTGTGAAATTTGTGAGCTAGAACTGAATCCTCATAAGTGTTTCTATCATTGTGATATGTGTAGTCAATCGGTGCATATTGATTGTGCTCCTTTAATACTTCAAAGTGAAACAGAGACCCATTCTGAAGTTGTTTCGGAGTCATCCAGAAGCAAAGTCTATAGGTTTTCAAATGTGAAGTTTGGGAGCATCCATAAGACTGCCAATCACCCACATCCTTTATTGTTAGCCCAAGGGATTGCGAATGATGGTGAATGCAGCGTGTGTTCTAGAATATTGCGGTACGATATAATACTTAGGTGTCTTGAGTGCCAGTTTGCAATTCATGAAGATTGTTTCAAACACTTGAACAAGTCATGAAGGTGTTGGTTTCATCTTCCACATGCTTTGAAAACACAAGACAGGCAGCCTATCTTATCTCCATTTCCAGTTACCAGTTGAATAAGGAGTGAATAGGTTCTATGATATGATATGTAAATGTCACTACTCTTTCTTGTATTTTTTTTTTTTTTTTTTTTTTTTGCGTGTGAAGTGATGCAATAAAATGTATTCGTGTGTTCATTCTTGTTGTGATGCATTTGTTCTTTTACTGTGGTTTAATATATATATATATATAAAAGTAGTGATTAGAAAATATAATAGAAACAATGAAAACATGATAATAAATATAAAAAAGAATTAGAAAAAAAAATGCACGTGATTTGCTCTGTTTACACCTATAGTCCTTAACTTTCTAAAATTACAGCTATAGTTCTCAACGTTTTCCCTCTCATTTCTCGAACAGTCCATAGAATGGATGGGGGTAAGTTTTTGTTGCTAAGTGGGTGTGAAATGGCTAAAATATACACATAATTAAGTAGAAAATCACATAAACTAAGAGTTGAAGAAAAATAAAAGGACTAACATTTACTCATGTTTGATAGTCTTTGATCAAAATCGCTCCCCAACCTCTTGGATCTGACTCACTTCAGCTCGTGAGTCGTAAAAAATATTAGGCGTTGCCACTTCTAACTTTTCTTCTGTCGGTTCAAGCGGCCTTTTTTTAATTTAGGTTAAAGATTTGAAATTAAATTAAATAATAGGACATGAGCCTTGAATTGGTTATTGGGTTAAAAACTTAAAAATAAGAGATGGGTTAAAAACTTATATATTAAGGTAAAACATTTATATATAGTTAATTTTTTAAATATATGTAGTTTTCATTTCAATGGTGTCAACTTGTTTTTAATAAAACCATTGGGTTTAATTGTAAAAAAAACACCAGAATCGTTCAAAATTTTCTATTACACGTTCTATATAATACGCGAAACACGTTGGTGTTGTGTGAACCCGTTATACTCTATGTCCATTATTCGATCCGGTTATAATTGTGCTTCTGACATCCTTCAATCGGGCCATATCTACTCATGAGGTAACTCCGTTTGTAAGTATTATTTAGTAGGTGATTAACTAGCATATGAAACGAGGAGTATGAACGTAAGCGTTATTGTTCTTGAGTTACACCCGGGATCAAATGGTTGGTTAGCAGCTTCACAACCCAAGATCTTTTTTTAACGGCAAATTATCTACTTCAACTCATCGCACTTCCATATTGGAAGCTCGGTCTCACTAAGGCCAGCCGGTCGTTCATTACAACAGAGTCCACGCTGGCACAGAGAGTGACACGACGTTCAACTGAAGAAAACCCCACAAAGACCTCCCAGCCAGTTGAGTGCCCCCACCCAAAGTGCAATGGATAGAACTCGAACTCGGATCTCAAGGGAAACCAAGATGCCTCAACCATGTTATCATAGCATCATTGGCTCATAATCCATGCTCTATTTCTATATTTTTATTTTCTATTCTATTTATGTGATGCTTGGGCCTAGCTCTACATGGGCTGCCCATCCTGTTCGGGGCCGATTAATTTGACCCACTAAATCACATCCTTGGGGCTAGAGGTGCACAAACCGGTTAATTTTAATAACCGGTTCGGTTAAGCTGTTATACCGGTTAATTTGACTTTTTGACTTTAACCGGTTAATGCTTTAACCGGTTATTACTTTAACCGGTTATTTTTTTAACTGGTCCGGTTAATTACTTTAACCGGTTCGGTTAATTAACCGGTTATTTTCGGTTATTAACCGGTTTTTTTGCCTTTTTTTTTGAATTTTTCGGTTATTTTTTCGGTTAACCAGTCTATCGGTTAAAAAACCGGTTTAAAAAAACCGGTTAATAACCGGTTATTATACTAAACACTTATAACTGGTTACTAACCTACGGTTAAATAACCTATTGAACCGGTTATTCCTAAATCGATTATTAACCGGTTACGATTTCGGTTAATAACCGGTTACGGTTAAGTAACCGGTTATTTTGTGCACCTCTACTTGGGGCAACAAGTCCTGACTCTTGTTTTTTAATTGTAGTTTTGAATTTGTTAAATTTAATTAATAATTTTCATTTTCAACATATACAAACCACATGGCAGGGAATAGTATCACCCTGCCATTGATTCAAATGGGCGGCCAATCCTCCCCTATTTCCAAACAGTTTATTATTTTATACAAACTTTAAAATTGCGGTTTTGCCCTGGAATAGGTTTCCCAACCATTGGTTCAAATGGGCGGCGAGCAATACCTATTGGACCAACCAGTTTATTATTTTATACCCACTTTAAAATTACGTTTTTGCCCCCATTTAAAATATACAGTCTTGCCCCAACTTCAAAATACATTTACCCTTTTGCCCCGAGCTAAAAAATACGATTTCGCCCTCGGTAAAAAAATTACGCTTTTACCCTCAGCCAAAATTATGTTTTTGCCCCAGTTCAAAATAAAATCTTGTTTTCTCCCCCGGCTCAAAATTACGATTTTACACCAGTTTATTATTTCATACCCACTTTAAAATTACGGTTTTGCCCCAGTTTAAAATTACGTCTTTGCCCCCATTTAAAAAATACGGTCTTGCCCCAACTTCAAAATACATTTACCCTTTTGTCCCGAGCTAAAAATTACGATTTCGCCCTCGGTAAAAAATTACGTTTTTACCCTCAGCCAAAATTACGTTTTTACCCTCAGCCAAAATTACGTTTTTGCCCCAGTTCAAAATAAAATTTTATTTTTCCACGCGGCTCAATATTACGATTTTACACCAGTTTATTATTTTATACCCACTTTAAAATTACGGTTTTGCCCCAGTCTAAAATTACGTCTTCGCCCCAGTTCAAAATAAAATTATGCTTTTGCCCCAGCTAAAATTTACGAATTTCCCCTCGGTTCAAAATTATGATATCACCCTCAATTCAAAATTACGTTTGCGCCCCCAGCGCAAAATAAAAATATGGTTTTCCCCTAGCTAAAAATTAAGATTTTACCATCGGGAAAAAATTTTGATTTTTCCCCCAAGTAAAAATAAAAATATGACTTTGCCCACAGCTAAAAATCGTGTCAAGGAGCTGCCTAACACTCTTTTTACTTTTTCTTTCTAGCAAAACTATAGTATTATTTTTTTAATTGGTTGATAATTATTCGGTTATCGTCCCGCAACACGAGCGGGGCATCACCTAATTATATATATTAATTCATGGAATGAATAGTGATTTTATTTTTGTCTTTTGTATTTTTTTTACATATCGGAATGAACAATGATCTCTTTGTTTTTTTATGATTTTTATTTATGTTTTTTTTGCATAGTAACTTTAAAAGTTTTCTATTATTTTTTATTTTTTTAACAAAACATTGATTTTTATAATTTTGCTACAAAAATCAAATGTGTTTATCTTTTTGTTACATTTGTTTTATGTTTTTCCGGATTTGGTTGGCACGGTGTTTGTTGGTCACATTTGGTCCATCACGTTTTTGTACCCTTCGGTTTTATAATACGTATCGGTATAAATTCAACTTCCACTATGTTTTACGTCATGTGAGTCACTTGGTGTTAGAAGCTTGGATTTTATGTTACATTTTTTCCTAGTTTTGGTCATCCTTCGGTCCTGCAACGTTAGTAACACGGTTTTACGCACCTCACGCAACACAGGGGGCTAAGACTAGTTCATATAAAATATCGATTTTATAATTAGTGTCTTGATGAAATATAAACACATAATTAATAAGTATCAAGCAATAGACGTTATTGACCCTGGCCCAATAGCCATCAAGTTTTAGAGCCCAAAGGTAGCCCGGCTGAGTGTTAAGTCTAAACTTAAAACCCTACGTAAACACTGCAATCGGCATTACTATATATTATTACTAGGTTATAACCCCGTGTATTACACGGGTCGAATAAATGAATTTTATATACTAAATAGTAAAACAATATATCTTTAAAAACCTTTTTTATTGCACGGGTTGAATAAATATAATTTTATAGATTAAATAATAAAAAATTATATCTATAAGAACCATATTGTACGGGTTGAATAAATATAATTTTATATACCAAATAAAAAAGTTATATCTTTAAAACCGCTTGTTTTACACGATTTGACTAAATGTAATATTGTTTACCAAACAATAAAATAATACATTTTTAAGAAACCTCATTTATTACATGGGTTGAATAAATGTAATTTTATATACCAAATAATAAAAAAGTAAAATCTATTTGATACTAAACTAAACAAAACGTTCAAATATATAGTTAATATCAAGAGTAAATTACGATTTTGTCCCATGTGGTGATATCACTTTTATCCTTTTAGCCAAAAAACGAATCTTTTAACATCTGAGCCCACAACGTCTTTTTTTTCTAACCCTTTTGGCCCCTACCAGAAGGGTTAGAAAAAAGACGTTGAGGTCCAAAAGGGTTAGAAAAAAAGACGTTGAGGGCTCAAATGTTAAAAAATTCCTTTTTGGGCTAAAAGGGTAAAAGTGATATAACCACATGGGCCAAAATCGTAATTTACTCTAATATCAAATTAGATAACTAAGTTTGAATTTGAAGTAAATAGATAAATATAAAAGTAATAATTAAACTAAATAATATTTAGTAAAAGGATTATCTATAATTAATTAGAAAAGATTAAATTAAAATTATAATTATCCATAAGACATGGCTTAATATGATGACAAGTGTCCTCAAAGTGGTTTCTTTTATTATATGTATAGATTATTACTATATTACTATAATAATATATTACTATATATTAATAAACGAATTAAAATAAATAGTGATTTTAATATATAATAATATAGTTTTTTAATACTTTTATTATTTTAATATTATAATAATAGTTATTTTCTTTATTTTTTAACTTTAATCATTTTTTTAATATCAGGGGTTGGGATAAGCTTGTTGTCAACCGGTATCAAACCAGTAATTGTATTGAAAATACCGGGACGGTCCTGTTACTATATATTAATAAACGAATTAAAATAAATAGTGAGTTTAATATTATAATAATATAGTTTTTTAATACTTTTATTATTTTAATATTATAATAATAGTTATTTTCTTTACTTTTTAACTTTAATCCTTTTTTTAATATCAGGGGTTGGGATAAGCTTGGTGTCAACCGGTATCGAACCAGTACTGGTATTGAAAATACCAGGACGGTCCTGTTCGGTATCAGTACATGAAGGTAAAATTCGGCACTAATGTAGAAAACGTCAAAAGTTGGTGGCGAATTGATATTGCAAATCTTTTGGTTCGGGAAATTTTGTGCTGCTACCCGGTACCATTTGCTCATCCCTGATCACGGTTACCGTACGAACAATGGTATCGTACAACTTTTTTTTGTTGATTCTCTTCAACTTTTATTTTTTTCTTTGTTTAGTTTCAAGGGTAGGGATGAGCTCGGTGCCAACCGATACAGAATCGGTACTGATACCGAAAATACCGGTTACGGTACCGGTATATGAAGGTAAAAAACGGTAGTGAACCGGTACCAGGAACGCCAAAAGTCGGTACCGAATTGGTACTTAAGATCTTTCGGTTCGGCAAATTTGGTACCGGTACCCAGAACAATTTGCTCTTCTCTGACCACGGGTTTCATACGAACAACATCGTTACCATACAACTTTTTTGGTTGATTTTCTTTCGGTTATCTTTTAGTGTTTTTTTCTACATTTTCTTTTTATTCTTGTCAGCAGTTCCGTCCGCAACAAGCTCGTAATGATTTCAAAATACATGTAAACACAGACTAAATAACAAAAGAAATTCGCCGCAACGCGGCGAACTTATTTAAACCTAGTTATTTAGAATTGGACAAGGCCATTTAAATACTTATAAGGTGATTCTAAGCCTATTTCGATGGAATCAAGCCTCTTGGGTATTTCGATGATGATGATGTCACTATTATTTATTTATGTTTCGATGTGGACAATGAGAACATCCTGTTTCGAAGTTGCTTCTTTACATTAACTAGTTTGAAATAAAAGGAAAGTGATTATATTTGTACAAGTATTTATGGTCTAATACCATCCTATTGGCACTTGGTTTCCAAATAAGCAATGTTTTCATGATCGGATTAGACGTCGAATCGGTCTCTCAACCCCCTGTGCCCGATCTAGTTTTCAAAACACTACAAATAACCATAACACTTCTGTATGATCTCAACCCCGGTGCCTGATCCGGTTTTCAAAACACTATAAATAACCATAACACTTCTGTATGATTTTTATGAAAGTAACTAATGTTCAAACTATTAATTTACATGATAAGAATTATGTTAATTTGGTACACGGTTACTTTTTTATTTGTTATTGTGAAAAATATATCAAACAGAAGCATTGTTAAAATTTAATTTTAACTAGATGAAAGTCCCCGCCGCGATGCGGCCGGGGCTTAGAAATTAAGATGCAATTGCGGCCGGGAGCTTAGAAATTAAGATGCAACATATACGTCTAAAACATAAACGCTAGGTTCAACCCATTCAAAAGGTTTTTGTGTAAACGAACTCCATAATTGACGACATTTCGAATATAGATAGACTATCTATATGAAATATAACAAATGAAAATATAGGTAAAAATACAGGCCATATGTGCAGAAATAGGTGAAGAACTTCACCATCATGTTCGCTTTCATAGCATCCTTTATCAAAAATCCAAATTACATCGAAATATTCTCCAACTTATTTGAAAAACATAAAAGATCTAAAAGTTATGATAACTGAATAGACTAATGCAACAACAAAGTGACCAAGATTTTATTACTCCAAGACATAACTTCAGTTACCCCTTCTGTCTAAAAGACCGCCATGGTTACAAAGTGGTTGCTAGTGGAGAATCTCACACTTGCCGTCCTTCAATTATGCCATGCCAAGATACAATCTGGACTTAACTCATCACAACCTCTAAAACACCTGGATATATATCGACTCCAAACATCCACACATAAGTAAAAGTCTTGCCCATATTAGAAGCTGGCACTTTTGGTCCGTTACCCGACCGACCTTTTGGTGCAATTTTTCTGTTAGACGACCATGGTTGCAACTTGCAATAGAAGTTGCAAGTGGAGAAACTCGCACCTGCCGTCTTTGGATTCTGCCGCATCAAAAGACGTTTTGCACTTAACTCATCACAACCTCTTGACACCTGGATGAATATCACCAAACACATAGTACAAGTTTATAAATAAGAAACAAGTTACCAGCCATTTTATAATTCACATTGAAACTAAATGTGAGTGGATTCCTTTGATAAAAGCAACAAAAAAGAGTAATAATTTTAGCTTTAATGTGCCAACAGTCCACCACATCGAGGTATGCTCTTTGTTTTTTTTTAGGGTTATTGGATTTTATCACCCCCAACTATCGGCCTTTGGCCGTTGCCACCCGCAACTAACACTTTGACACCCGGCACCCCCAACTTGACTTTTTGTTTGCAATGGCACCACCCAGTTAAATCTCCACTAACTGAGTTTGTTTTTTGTCCGACGTGGCACAGGTTTGCTGAGTTGGAGATGATTACGTGGCGATGATGTGTATGTAAACCTCATCTCATTCTTTATAACGCATACAAGTCCAATAAAAACCCTAATTTCCTCCCAATCATCTGGGTTCTCATCGATTCATGGCCTTTGAAGCATATGTGTGATTCGATTTATGGCCAATTAAATCTCCACTATCTTGAAGAAACCTCTCCTTATTTTGAAGACATTGGGCATCTTGCTCATAAACAGAATCATTACTTTTACTCATGGAGTGATTCATAATCCTTAGAAAATCCCACCTACCTGCAGCATCCTTATCTCCCAACAAATTCTTTGTTAGCACCCCAGGCCCAGCAGTTGGTAAGAATGGAAGGTTCTGCAAAAAGACTCTGAATTCATCACTCTGGCGAATGACAGGATGGTGGCTCAACCTCTGCAAATATTTCTCTAAGGCGTTCCTTCTTTGCTCAACATAGTCTTGTTTGTGCATCAGTTGGGCCTCAACCACACTCTTATCTGGCCTTAGTGGTATAATAAACCCCCGGTAGGCCTCCGCTAGACGCTCCGACAGGTTTACTTTCAGTTTGAATCATCGATTTTGCTGTATTTTTGAAGAAAATTGTTGTTAGATGATTGTGTTATCGGTTTATTCATCGTTTGTGTTTGATTTTGCGGTATTTTTTAAGAAAATCGTTGCTAGATGTTTGTGTTATCAGTTAATTAGTTGTTTGCGTTTCAGCTCTACACCCAGGATTTCTCTGTTTTTCTTTCGCAGGAAGAGAAACCGATGGAGTTGCGTTAATTACAGTTGTACCTTGTGCATTAGCTGTTGTACCTGCAATTGCTTTCTTTTCATGTGCTTCGCTTTTCGGATTATTCATCCCAGCAGATGATGTCACAGCCTGAAGATCTTTGTTTTTTGACTCCATAAGATTTCTACCAGTAGGGGCATTAATCTGCTGCAACTGCACTTCAAATGGAGGCGGTGTAATAGCTTGAAGTAATCACCCTCAACCCACAACCACCCTCGAATCACCCTCACCATCTCCAAACAGTTGTAATTAGGGTTTGTAAGTTAGTATATGATTGGGATCTGACTTTGTTTAACGAGGTGTAGAGCAAAGAGAGAGATGTGCCACGTAATCGCCATGTCATCCTGTCCATCTCATCAAGTCTGTGCCACATAGGATCAGAAACAAACTCAGTTGGTAAAGATTTAACTGAGTGGTGCCAGCACAAACTAAAAGTCAAGTTGGGGGTGCCGGGTGTCAAAGTGTTAGTTGCGGGTGGCAACGGCCAAAGGCCGATAGTTGGGGGTGATAAAATCCAATAACCCTTTTTTTTATTAAGTAGAATGAATGGTTGAAGCTACTGATTCAAAAGACATTTGACATGTTTAGCTTTTGATTCTTTAGAATGAGTGGCTAAAGGTACTGATTCAAAAGCCCTTTGTTATGTTTAACTAATAAGGTAATAAGATATATAAGTACAAACTTTTTGTAGCATTTTGTAACTACTTGAAAACAATCACACCTGATGGTTTTGAATAACAATTGTGATGTATTGATTTATTTAAAATTCTTAAAAATTTATAATTATTTACACAACTTCACATTTAAGTTTATAAAATTTGATATTTGGTTATTTGTTGTTTTCAGTTTTAGCATAATAATCATTCAACCGGTCTTATTACACGGGCACTATCTATTGGGTATGTCTCAGTATCTGAATTTTTTGGCTGCATCTTTAAGTTAAAAATGTTGTTTGGTCAATGTTCGCTGCTTATAGGCTCCAGCCTAAGATATGCCCTTTTTATGTCGGGGTCCTTTCTGCCCCGTTGTCCCATGTCTAGCTGGTCTAACTAAGAGTCGCATAACCCTTGAATCACATCCTAATCATAATGTTTTTGTTAGATCAAGGTGTCAATTCAGATTTCAGATCTGTTTACCTATTTCCGTGTTTTGTTTTCACTACATAATCAAGTAAATGTTCACAAAATTAAAACTTACCGCAATCATATCGACGTAGTAATTGACATGATCAAATGCAAGTGATATTGGGCTGAAATGAAAGCACCATTCCTTTCCTTTTAGCTGCCATTTTTGTACCTGAAATCAATAAATTTCCTTATAAACATAACATGTAAGGTTTTCATTCTTCAAACAGAACATAAACTGAACGTTGATCATTTACAGCTAATTCAGGGTGTTTAAGTTGTTCATCTTCATTTGGAACCACGGTTCTTGAACTTTCACAAGCTATGCATTTCACGTCAAAAATAACATTAGATCAGATCAAGAAGTTCAATTAACTAATGTCTAATTCAATACGCAACCATAAACTTACGATTCAAATACGTGAAAGCCAAAATGAAGAAGATGGTATAGATCATTAAATACGCCTAGAAATAGTGGATGAAAAGGTCTCAATCTGCATATCTTTGGAACCTGTATGTCACACTTCTCCGACATCTACTGTTCTGGTAGCTTGAGATAAATTTCGATGCCAGTTCATGTAGTACCTATGAAAACCAAGGAAACCACCATCCTTAACTACCAGATACTTAAAATATCAAGAATAAACAAGCTCTACTGAACTATATATCAAACATATAGCAATCAAATCATGATAAATAACATGACAAAGACATAGATGTACAAACCAAAACTCCTACAAAATGAACACATATCTCAAGTTCCGTTAATTCCTCACTTAAGATTTCATCATATACCCAAACCACAATCAATTAAACCTAACAAAAAAGAGAGCTTCAAATGTTAAGTACTAAATGTAACCCAAAATTCTTCTATTGGCATTTCAACAAACAGTTGGTAGGCAAGCATTAAAAACACCAGATCATAATCAACTATAATGCAATACGACAAACAAAAGAAAGCAAGCAGAGGGCACACTATAGAATTCAGTTGACGATTCTATTTTTCAATTGAAATCAACATTTCAGATACCTTACAAAACCCCAAATCACTATCAATAAAACCTAAAAAATTCCAATAGAACAAAGCCACACAAGCACACAGAAGAATTCTATTTCTTTGATTTCAGACTCTAATTTAAAATGGTAGCAAGGAAAAGCAAGCGTACCTTATCTCCAGTCAAGCTCGAAGAAAATTGCTGGCACTTTCGGCAAAAACAATGGCATGGAAAAGATGTTGACAGAGAAAATAGAAAGGGTTTTGGGAGGAAGAAGACATGATGTGGTGTTTTGGGGAAGAAGGAGAGACGTTGCAAGTGTTTGGCACGTGTAGGAAGCAGAATCACATATCTATTTTTTTTTTTTGAAAAGCACCCAAAGCTAAGGGTACAAATACCTTAAGCCTAAAGTTGTTGCTTATTTATAGTTTTGAATTAAACTCATAGTTAGTGAGAAAACTCTAAAACTCTGGAGGGTTCAATTTTTAACTCATAGTTAGTTAGTTAGTGAGAAAACTCGAAAACTCCTCCTTAATAAACGTAAGGAGGGTTTTAATGAAGGAGAGGCAAAATTAGAAAAAAAATATATAAATATTCAAACATTTCTATATATTCTTCATATTTTTAGGGGTGGGGTGGGGGGTTTATTATCTAATAAAATGCGCCGTAAGATCACAAATTTCCCTATCTTTCATTCTAGTATATTCAATCATATTTTTTTCGACACAAACAAAAGATTTAACGTGTCGTTCTTTTTTCAATGCTACTATTTTAGGTTTCGGGTTTAATTTTTAGGGGGGGGGGGGGGTTTAGGTTTTTGGGGATGAGGATTGGGGGTTTAGGTTTTTTGGGGGTGGAGGTGGGGGGTTTTAGGTATTTTTTGGGGGTGGGGGTAGGGAGTTGGCCGGTTTAGGTTTTCCGTAGTGTTTCACATTAAAAAAAAAAGTTTTTTTTTTTTTTTTGTATTTTAAAAATGCTAGATTTATAGCAAAAAATGTTTAAAAAATAGCTTTTTTAAGAGTTTTCGCAATAACAGGAATTTTCTCTTAAACCCTCCCCTATAAATATGTGTGTGTGTGTGTGTGTGGGCAGTTACACATAGAGTTAAGTTCACATACAAAGTGTCTTATCGTACAAAACGTTGAAAGGCATGAAAAAGCCAAAAAAACGCGATGACATTTTCGTAATTATTTACTCGTACAGTAATTATCAAAAATTCTCTACAAATGATCTTGTAGGGTAATTTTGATCTTGTAGAATAATTTTGTAAAATGTTCTTGTATGTTAATTTTGATCTTGTAGAGTAATTTTGATCTTGTAAGGTAATTTTGTAGAGTATCATAATTACTCTACAAATGATTTTGTAGAGTAATTTTGAATTGCATGTTGTTTAATAAACTTGCACAGTAATTTTGATACACTTGTAGAGCAATTTTGATAATTGTCATAAAAGATCAAAATTACTCTACAAGATACACTTGTAGTACAAATGATTTTGTAGAGTAATTTTGAATTGTATGTTATTTCATAAACTTGCAGAGTAATTTTGATACACTTGTAGAGTAATTTTGATAATTACCATACAAGATCAAAATTACTCTACAAGAACATTTTACAAAATTACTCTACAAGATCAAAATTATCCTACAAGATCATTTGTAGAGTAATTTTGATAATTACTCTATGAGTAAATAATTACGAAAATGCCACCGTGTTTTTTTACATTTTCACCCTATTCATACGTTTTGTATGATAAGGGTATTTGTATTTTATCTTTTTCCGTTACACATAATCAATTAATCATACTCCGTACTCACTCCAAATATGGCCAGTTTAATGGTAAGATGGATGGATGAAAACTTGACATATGTTTTCTCTACTGATATATTGCTGGTAATTTGCCAAGGTGAAGACTTTTGGAGCTGGAAGAACAATACAGAGGAAGGATTCTCAGTGAAAAGCATTAGAAAGGAGCTAGCTGGCATTATCGACATCAACAATGTACCGAACGGTTTCGAGTGGTGCAAGATCGCTACGGCCAAGGTTAATTGTTTTGCTTGGCGAGCGGCTGAAGGCAAAATTCCAACGACGGATGCTCTAAGGAGAAGGGGGGTTCAGTTGGGTTCGGCATTATGCAGTGCATGCGACGCAGCCCCCGAAACAGCGAACCACGTCCTCATCCATTGTCCGAATGCTAGGAGTGTGTGGCTGCGGTTGTGGTCTTAGCTGAAACTTCCGTTCCGGGACCATAGTGAAGATCTTATATCTCGACTCGCCGATAAAACGGAGTGGCCTCATAACAAAGAAAAATTAATTTATGCAGTTTACCTCCTTGCTGTATGGCACTTGTGGAAAAATAGGAACAACAGAATTCTCAACAATTCGCATCTGGAACCTAGCAGGTTGGTGGAAGAGATAAAAGAGGATTCGTTCGAGTGGATAAGGATCAGATCAAGGCGCACAAGAATAACATGGGACGTATGGAAGAACTTTTCTTTCACGGAGCATAGTTTATGAAGGTTCATGTTTTTAGTTCTTGATTTGTTTCTCGATGTATAGTTTTGTTATCCTGGTCTTTGTTACTTGACTTTGTTTCTGCGACTTCATAGCACCTTGCTATTTGTCGTTTTGTCCTTGATTTAATGAATAAATGTTTCATTGTTGCTGTTCAAATATATATATATATATATATAGGGAGCCGCTAGAATGAGAACCACCACGAGTTATGAGAACCACGAGAACCGCGCCCCGCGGGTGGCCGTTGTAACACCTCGCAAATTTCGGGTTAATATTAAAACGACACGTGTCATGTAAGACAAGAACGCGTTGGAAACCCGGATATAATAAAGATGTTTTCGGTAGGATTTAAAGTGGCGTCATGTTAAATTGTTACCTCTGAACACCTCAATAATAAATCCCAAGACCCGATTAAATGTTATATACATCTAATATACCCTCAATTCAGAAAAGGGTTCACAATAATGGACTTGATAATGCATGATGAGGTCCCATGATGAAATGAACGATAACCCGTTATTTTCGGGTCTTGTAAAGGCAATCAATTGAAACAAGGGATAATGGTAGGGTATGTTCAAGCATATAGACATTATGGGAGGCCCCTACTGATAATTTAAGTCAACAAGTCAATTATAACGGCTGCCCTTTCGATCCAACAACAAACAACAAAATTCTGGTCAGACTAGGGCGTCGCGTAGCGCGACGGCCCCTCGCGCTACGCGAGGGTGCGCCCAGCGACAGCAGAACTTGCTGTTGGCTGTTTTGTGCGATTGTGACCTCCATAGCCGGTTTTCCTTGCACATTCATGGCCCTTAGACACCCCTACATGCTACTTACATGTGTTGATCAGTTGTGGAAGGCCTTAGACTTGGTTGTCACTTGCTTATGGTGCATGGAACTTGTATATAAAGACCCATTCATTCACCACTTTCATTCACAATTCATTTCCAAGCATTCTGATTATTGGAGAGCTTGCAAACTGATCAAGAGCCTTCCTAGTCATCCTCTAATCATCTAGTAAGTCTCTAATCCCTTCTAAATTAATTCTAGTTTAGTTTTTAGCTTAAAAGTCAACATATCGTATTAAACGGTTGACTTCGGGTTTAGTTATCGATAGCTCAGTCGTAACCCGAATTAAAAGTACCATTAGATAGGTAATTATATGGGTATTAAACCCTTATAAGGGCAAGTACCAATTCCAGACCTAACTAGGTCGTTTGTCGGGTCAAACGTTGACCGAAAAAGTCAACAGAATTGACATTTATGATTTAATGCATGAAATGCAATCCGTAAGGCGTGTAACTTGTTCTAACCTTAATATAACTTGGTAATAAGTATAAAAACTTGTTTGCGCTTGCCCGACTCGACAAATTTCTGTTTAAACCCGATTCGGAACCGAAAGGCGCAAAACCTTGACTTTTGCGTTGACTTCGGTTCTGACCCGTTTTAGTTGGTATTAGACATACCTTAAAGTCTCATTAGGATTAGGTTGCATGTTAGTATAAGTCTCTATACTTGTTTCGTTGATTATCCGTTGCATGCACACGTTTCCGTTAATCGCTTAAAGTGGACCATAACGCCCTTATGACCTTATAACGAGTATTTTGAAAATGTGGGAATGCAATAATCTTAGTTACTGATTATTTAGCATGTACGTAAATTTTCACGTCAAGCGGAGGTCTAGATTAGGAGATATGCGCATTTGCGTAAATAATAAGCTTTTTATTAATTAAACGGCGCGATTAACGCATAGCCTATCTAAACCCGGTTTTCGGTACCAAAACTATTACCCGCTGATGTTAAATAATATTTTAGGATTTTTGAAGATTTTTAATTATTTTTAAGCTGGTCTTAAGCTAGGCTTATCGCATTGATTCGGTTAACACCGAATATGCCCTTTTAGGCCATAAAACGAGTTTTATGAATCCGATTGATACCAATCCAATTACCACTGATTTAAAATAATAAATATAGTATTTTGAACTTGTTTTGCTGATTAGAAAACTCAGATTGGTATTTTAACCCGTACGTCGCTTAAAACGGCTTTATACGCGTATTAAACGCGTAGTTTAGTATTAAAACCATTTTGCCACGTAAGACTTAATACCATTAGACATAACCTGTTAATGTAAGCTATTTTACTGATGTAATCAGACCCGGTTCATAGAAACCTAATTTAATCCTTTTATAATCTTTAAATTGACCAAAATACCCCTACGGGGCTTATTAAGAGATTAAACTCGTTATGGGCATTATGGAAGATATCATAATGATATCACCACATATTTAAAGCGTATTAACCTAGGAAACCTGTTCGCGACCCTTTCGGTTACCCGTTATGCATTATGCGCGTTCGGTTCGGTTATGTAACTAGTTTACATAAATTAGCCGAAACGGGTCAAACCTTATCGGTTTATTCTCAAAATCCAGAATGTGTATCTTATACCCATATTAAACAAGTCTTCAAACTTGTCGGTTCTAAATCACATTCTATCCGGTCTTCGCTTAATCGTGCGTACGAACCGTATCTTTAAAACTAACCGGTCTAAGCGTAAGCTTAACTAAAGACCCGTTAGGATTCTAATAGGTTGTTATAAACCTTCGTTCCAGATTAGGAGAACCAGTAAAAGATACCGCACTCGCTGATTTTGAACTATACTTGCTCAGGTAAATACTTTTAACTTATTTCCCTATACGGGCTTGGGTAAGGTATATAAAATACCGCTTGGTCGGGCATTGAATATTTAATCTTGTTATGGTTAAATTATTGAGATGACTCCGTTTAATTTGTTTTGTTGCTTAAAGCCTTTGGGGGGTTAATGACCGTGTCCCGGATATCCCTGGCATCATTTTACGAAATGGCCACGACCTTAGCACTCAGGTGTAGGCGTACACCTGTAGTGTCTCATAATTAAAGTGGTGTGTTAATTGATCTTTAACCCGGCTCGATCCGGGCTACTGAACGCATAAGAAACATGTAATTCCTTTACAAGTTTATATATTAAATAATTATCCCAAGTTATAAAATATTTGGGCCTTGTGCCTTAAATGATTTTCTTAAACTCTTTTCAAAATGAGTCGGTTGATTGTATTTACCAGTGTAAACTGACGTATTTTCTTAAAAAGATTGAGTGCAGGTACTACGCGAAATAGGCTGGCTTGTCTCCTAGCATCCACATTAAGTCTCGCCAGCTTTGATGTCATATCTGTTGAACATTTGTTTCCTTTTTAATTTTGATCTACCTGTGGATTATATTCGACTATTTGTGATACTTCATATTACAATATCGTTTGGTTGAATTAAATCTATATATTGCTTCCGCTGTGCATTTAAATATTGTGTTGTTTGACTATTATGTTGCCAACCACGTCACGATACTCCCCCACCGGTGACACGTGGAAATCCGGGGTGTGACAGGTTGGTATCAGAGCCAACTCTGAGTGAATTAAACACTAGCCTTTTGTGTTTAATCTCAGTTACACAATTGCACATATCTAAACTTTCGAGTCTAGACTTATAACATAAGACAAATTCCACTATTCGGTTTTTGTTTTGTTCTTTAAAACTTTATATTTTGTTATTTGTTATCTTATGTTTTGTTGACAGGTATAACAGAGAAAATGCCTCCAAGATTTTTACGTATGAGAGGACGAGGAGGAAAGGGGCCGACCACCGCCCCCAACGACCATGAAGCTGGGCCATCCAATACACGAGCTCCTATCCCCGCCGAGAGTGACGGTACTCGACGGAACCAGAGAGGTCTATTTCAACCGGCAAGACGGTCGGTTTCAAACAGCTCTACAACTCCCGCTCAAGACTCATACGGGCCACATTCGGAAAATGAGCCTAGAGACCCTCACCATTCACACATACCGTTACAGCGATCTATGTCGCACCGTCCTTTTGGAGACCCCACTCCAATTTTTCAAGGCCAGTTCAACCCGGCGGATTATCTACAAGAACCAGTGGGTTTTAACCCATTGGGGCCGGAGGACCATTTTTCAGGAGGAAACGATATGGATGAGGAAGACGACCCCGAAATGCCCGCATCAGGAACTCCCAACCACCCAATAGAGGTCTCGGATAGTTCCATTTACCAAGGACCACCCTATAATGGTCCAGATAGCTTCCAGGCTATCTTTACTCGGCACGAATGGTATTTTACACCTTCTCACCATTCGTCGCCGCATGAGCAGCATCAGCAGCATCATCAAGATTCCTCTGGGAATCACCAGTTTGAGGCAGTTACGCCACCGCCTCCACCGCCACCAGTTCAGCCGGCGCCTCCACAGCCGCAAAGACATAGGAGATCCGGAGCCCGGATGTCCACACGAAGAGAAGAGTTTCACCTTAACTCTCCTCTACAGTCAAGTGGCAGAAATTATCAGCCGCTTCCAGAAGTTCCACAGATAGGTGGACCATCAAACCCCTACGCGCAGCAACCGCCACCAATGGGTTTCGATAATCAGATACCAGCATACACGGGTCCTTCGATGTACAACCCGTTTGAGCAACCGACTCACCCTAACCTCGGATACGCTGAAGCCGACCCGTATATGGTAGCAGCAAATTACAACGCCCTTAACCAGGAGGGACCGTATGGAGGTCCTTGGGGAGTAGGCTACCCAGCACAAGGATACCAGATGCCTACACAACCCCCGTACTACCAACAACCCCCGCCGTCTCTACAAATGTCGCCACCGCTGCATCAAGAAATCCTACAAAGTATTAGGGAAGTGCGGCATGAGGCACGGGAAGACCGAAGGCGTAACCAGGGGATGTTCAAGACCTTGACGAACTTAATCAAGGGGAAGAGTAAGAAGGATCAGTAAATCCTTTGTGTATGTATGTCTACTTTAAAAATCAAGTCCCTGCGTGGACATTTATTATTTGTATGTGTATGTAGTCCCTGCGTGGACATCTACCTTTTGTACTTAGTCCCATACGAGGACTTGTTTCTATTTTAGCCCCTGCGTGGGCACATCTTTCTGTAAGACCCCTGCGTGGGCATGTACTGGTTTAAACCCCTGCGTGGGTAAGTTTATTGTTAGTAAAAGACCCGTTTAGGGCTGTGTGTAATAGTATAATAGATTAATGGAATGTTTGTTTTATAAATTTCATAATTGCCATATGTGCATATATAATGTATAAAATGAAATAAATTAAAATCATTCCTTTTCAATTAATCTGCCTATGAAATTAATTAATTAAGGATCTTAAAAGTGTGAACCCTAGCCTCGTGTCAAATATAAGACCGGGCCAAAATGGTAAGACCTGTCTAAAAGATTCAATTTCCTGTTAACATCTTAAAACATGTTAACACTCCTGACAGAAGTGATTCGTTAAAATCACATACGTCATATTATAAAGGAATTCTTTAAAAGATTCCTAACCTAGTTTAATGATCTCTGAATCCTAGGTTTACATCATCAATTAAGATGATCATATTTTAACCATACGTGGTAATATAATGCCTACGGGCCCTTCTCATTTTCATATAAGACAAAAGACAGTAATAGTCTATGACCCTGTCTGAAAAAGGTAATGAACTTGGTTCAAACCTTAAAAAGCCTTGATTCTCTTGAATTCATAGCTTATAATTTAAATTGTCCCTGTGACTAGGCCTTATGTGCTAATAAAACTGTTATTGTTTTATAAATAGGATTTATTATTTTAAAAATCCTAAATAAATGTGAGAAATAAATTAACCATATATGGTCTATGTTTACCGCGGTTAATAAAAATTGCCATAAAAGACAATTATATAATAAACTCACCAATAAATTATTGCCAATGTGTTACAGTTCAAGATACATGGCAGACTCAAACGAGGTCAACAGTCACCCAGGGATAGTGAATGAAAATGCCCAAGTTAACGTAGCAGGTCCAGAGTTGCAAGCTATGATAAATAATGCGGTTAATATAGCTATGGGTAGACAGCACCATGGATCAAGTGGTACCCATACGAGGACCCATTCTGCATCACACACTAGAACACCCTCCAGGACCCACACTGCCCACAACAGTAATACTCACCACTCCTCGAATCAAAGGAGTAATCGATCCCAAAGAGTCGTGCAGAACCAAGAACCTCGTAATAGGGGTTGCACATATAAGTACTTCGTGTCGTGCAAACCCAGAGACTTCAATGGGGAAAAAGGAGCTGTTGATTGCATGACGTGGATGGATGAAATGGATACTGTGGTGGATATTAGTGGTTGCCATGAAAGGGATATTGTGAAGTTTGTCTCACAGTCGTTCAAAGGAGAAGCCCTAGCCTGGTGGAGATCATTGATCCAGGCTACAGGAAAGGTTCCATTATACAACATGACCTGGGAGCAGTTCATGGCACAAATCAAAGAAAATTTCTGCCCTCAACATGAGGTTGAGAGAATTGAATCTGACTTCCTGGCGCTGGTCATGAAGAACCTTGACTGTCAGGCCTACCTAACCAGTTTCAACACTTTGTCGAGGTTAGTTCCTTACTTGGTAACTCCGGAGCCTAAACGTATAGCTCGTTTCATTGGAGGGTTGGAACCGGAGATTAAGGCGAATGTGAAAGCCTCGAGACCAACTACTTTTCGGTCAGTAACGGACATTTCATTGTCCCTTACCTTGGATGCTGTTAGGCAAAGGTCACAGAGGAAAAGTGACACCGAAAAGAGGAAGCGTGAGGATGACAACTCACGTCGTGCGGATAAGAAACAGAAAGGAAACAATGACCAGAAGAAAGGGTCAGGTTTTAGGAGGGATGGCCAGCAGTCGGGTGAAAAACCCAAATGTAAAATCTGCAAGAGGCAGCACTTTGGCAAGTGCAGGTTTGAATCCAACTCTCAATCACAATCGAAGCCTTTTGCTTGTGGTTTATGCAAATCCAGGGAACACAAAACCGTGGATTGCAAGAAAATAAAGGATGCAACTTGCTATGGTTGCAATGAAAAAGGGCACATCAAGAGCAATTGCCCAAAGTATGCCAAGAAGCCGGAAGAGGCTAGGAAGACCAATGCAAGGGTCTTCAGAATGGATGCAAAGGAAGCCGTCAAGGACGACAACGTGATAACAGGTACCTTTCTCGTAAATGATGTTTACGCGAGAGTGTTATTTGATTCAGGCGCTGATAAGTCGTTTGTAGATAGTAAGTTTTGTGAATTGTTAAAACTACCTGTTAAAATCTTAAGTGTGAAGTATGAGGTGGAACTAGCCGATGGCACAATAGAAACCGCTTCAACCTTATTAGATGGATGTTTCATATCCATTAGGAATCACTCTTTTCCTTTGTCTCTACTTCCTTTAAAACTAGCCGGTTTCGACATAGTTTTGGGTATGGACTGGTTATCACATAACCAGGCCCAGATTATTTGCAATAAGAAGCAAGTGATAATCAAGACTTCGTCTGGTGAATCACTTACTATCCAGGGAGATACCCAGTATGGGCTGCCCGAGAAGATGTCAATACTCAAAGACTCAAAGTGTTTAAAGAAGGGTTGTGTCATCTACATGGCACAGGTGATTATTGATGAACCGAAACCCAAGATTGGAGATATCCCAGTCATTTCTGAATACCCCGAAGTATTTCCTGAAGAACTACCTGGTTTGCCACCAGATAGGCAAGTGGAATTCAGGATTGACATTATTCCTGGATCAGCACCTGTTGCAAGGGCGCCTTATAGGTTGGCACCAACAGAGATGAAAGAATTAAGGACGCAGCTAGATGATCTTCTAGCCAAAGGTTTCATCAAACCTAGCTCGTCTCCTTGGGGAGCACCAGTGTTATTTGTCAAGAAGAAGGATGGATCGATGCGTCTGTGCATCGACTACCGCGAGCTTAATAAGGTTACTATCAAGAATAGGTATCCTTTGCCCAGAATAGACGATCTGTTCGATCAACTTCAAGGGGCAAGTTTCTTCTCAAAGATTGACTTGAGGTCAGGCTACCATCAATTGAAGGTTAGAGATGAAGATGTGCACAAGACAGCATTTAGGACTCGTTATGGTCACTACGAGTTCCTAGTGATGCCTTTTGGGCTCACAAATGCACCAGCCGCATTCATGGATCTCATGAATCGCGTCTGTAAGCCTTACATGGATAAATTTGTCATCGTTTTCATCGATGATATCCTCATATACTCAAAGAACCAAGCTGACCACGAGAAGCATCTTCACTGTATTTTGGAACTACTTCATAAAGAGAAGCTCTATGCCAAGTTCTCAAAGTGTGAATTCTGGCTTCGAGCAGTCCAATTTCTTGGACATGTCGTTAGTGAACAGGGCATTCAAGTAGATCCCGCTAAAGTTGAAGCTGTCATGAATTGGCGTGAGCCAAAGACGCCTACAGAAATTCGTAGCTTCCTAGGTTTGGCAGGATACTATAGACGATTCATAGAAAACTTCTCAAGGATTGCTGCACCCCTGACTTCGCTGACACGTAAGAAGATTAAGTTTGACTGGGGTCCTAAGCAGCAGGAATCCTTTGATATTCTGAAACAGAAGCTGAGCAATGCTCCAGTACTGACATTGCCTGAGGGAATAGAGGAGTTTGTAGTTTATTGTGATGCATCACACACCGGGATGGGATGTGTGCTTATGCAAAAAGGCAAAGTCATTGCCTATGCTTCACGTCAGTTAAAGGTGCACGAAAAGAATTACACCACCCACGACCTAGAGTTGGGTGCCGTTGTATTCGCACTAAAACTGTGGAGGCACTACTTATATGGAATAAAATGTGTGATCTATTCTGATCACAAAAGCCTTCAACATCTGTTCAACCAGAAGGACTTGAACATGAGGCAACGCCGTTGGATGGAAACTCTTAATGATTACGATTGTGAAATAAGATACCATCCCGGCAAGGCGAATGTAGTCGCCGATGCCTTGAGTCGGAAAGAAAGAGTGAAACCCATCCGAATCAATGCCAAGAGCATGGAAATAAAGAACAACTTGATAGAAAGGTTGTTAGCTGCACAGAAGGAAGCTGTGTTGGAAGCTAACTATCCCAATGAAAAGCTTGGAGTAACTGAGGAGCAGTTATCTCTCAGCAAGGATGGAATTCTTAGATTGAACGGACGAATATGGGTTCCGATTTTTGGAGGACTTCGTGATGTCATCCTCCAAGAAGCCCATAGTTCCAAGTACTCCGTTCATCCTGGAGCTGATAAGATGTACCAGGATTTAAAGGCAAATTATTGGTGGATAGGCTTGAAAAAGTCTGTGGCCGCCCATGTAGCAAAATGCTTGACATGTGCGCAAGTCAAAGCCGAGCATCAGAAACCGTCAGGTTTGCTACAACAGCCTGAACTTCCTACGTGGAAGTGGGAGATGGTAACTATGGATTTTATCACCAAATTACCCAAGACAAGGAAAGGAAATGACACCATCTGGGTGATAGTCGACCGACTGACTAAGTCAGCACATTTCCTACCCATTAAGGAGACCTACAGCTCCGATATGCTAGCCCAACTGTACGTTGATAAGATTGTAGCTTTACATGGCATACCTGTAGCTATTATCTCTGACCGAGATACTAGGTACACGTCGCACTTTTGGAAAAGCTTCCAACAATCTTTGGGCACACGTTTGAACTTTAGTACGGCTTACCATCCTCAGACTGACGGTCAGAGTGAGCGTACTATTCAAACGTTGGAAGACATGCTACGTGCATGTGCGATCGAATTGGGAGGTAGCTGGGATAAGAACCTACCCTTGATCGAATTCTCCTACAACAATAGCTACCATACCAGCATAAAGGCTGCGCCTTTTGAGGCATTATACGGTAGAAAATGTAGATCGCCAGTTTGTTGGGCGGAAGTGGGAGAAGTCCAGTTATCAGGACCGGAAATCGTGTTCGAAACGACGGACAAGATTGTCCAGATTCGTAACAACCTCCAAGCTGCCCGGAATAGGCAGAAGAGTTACGCGGATCCAAGTCGTAAGGATTTTCACTTTGAAGTAGGTGACAAAGTCCTACTTAAAGTGTCACCATGGAAAGGGGTGATGCGATTTGGTAAGAAAGGCAAACTAAGCCCAAGATACATAGGACCTTTCGAGGTCATCGAACGTGTCGGGTCAGTTGCCTACAAGTTGAACTTACCGGAAGAGCTCAGTGGAATCCACAATGTGTTCCACATTTGCAATCTAAAGAAGTGTTCCGCTGACGATTCGCATGTCATGCCACATACAGATGTGCAAATAGATAAGAGCTTAACGTTTGTAGAAAAACCTTTGTCGATTGAAGATCGACAGGTAAGGAAGCTTCGAAGAAAGCACATACCTTTTGTAAAGGTCAAATGGGATGCCCGAAGAGGTCCCGAGTTTACGTGGGAGTTAGAATCCACCATGAAAGAAAAGTACCCTTACTTGTTCCAGTAAATCTCGGGTCGAGATTTATTTTAAGGGGGTGAGGATGTAACACCTCGCAAATTTCGGGTTAATATTAAAACGACACGTGTCATGTAAGACAAGAACGCGTTGGAAACCCGGATATAATAAAGATGTTTTCGGTAGGATTTAAAGTGGCGTCATGTTAAATTGTTACCTCTGAACACCTCAATAATAAATCCCAAGACCCGATTAAATGTTATATACATCTAATATACCCTCAATTCAGAAAAGGGTTCACAATAATGGACTTGATAATGCATGATGAGGTCCCATGATGAAATGAACGATAACCCGTTATTTTCGGGTCTTGTAAATGCAATCAATTGAAACAAGGGATAATGGTAGGGTATGTTCAAGCATATAGACATTATGGGAGGCCCCTACTGATAATTTAAGTCAACAAGTCAATTATAACGGCTGCCCTTTCGATCCAACAACAAACAACAAAATTCTGGTCAGACTAGGGCGTCGCGTAGCGCGACGGCCCCTCGCGCTACGCGAGGGTGCGCCCAGCGACAGCAGAACTTGCTGTTGGCTGTTTTGTGCGATTGTGACCTCCATAGCCGGTTTTCCTTGCACATTCATGGCCCTTAGACACCCCTACATGCTACTTACATGTGTTGATCAGTTGTGGAAGGCCTTAGACTTGGTTGTCACTTGCTTATGGTGCATGGAACTTGTATATAAAGACCCATTCATTCACCACTTTCATTCACAATTCATTTCCAAGCATTCTGATTATTGGAGAGCTTGCAAACTGATCAAGAGCCTTCCTAGTCATCCTCTAATCATCTAGTAAGTCTCTAATCCCTTCTAAATTAATTCTAGTTTAGTTTTTAGCTTAAAAGTCAACATATCGTATTAAACGGTTGACTTCGGGTTTAGTTATCGATAGCTCAGTCGTAACCCGAATTAAAAGTACCATTAGATAGGTAATTATATGGGTATTAAACCCTTATAAGGGCAAGTACCAATTCCAGACCTAACTAGGTCGTTTGTCGGGTCAAACGTTGACCGAAAAAGTCAACAGAATTGACATTTATGATTTAATGCATGAAATGCAATCCGTAAGGCGTGTAACTTGTTCTAACCTTAATATAACTTGGTAATAAGTATAAAAACTTGTTTGCGCTTGCCCGACTCGACAAATTTCTGTTTAAACCCGATTCGGAACCGAAAGGCGCAAAACCTTGACTTTTGCGTTGACTTCGGTTCTGACCCGTTTTAGTTGGTATTAGACATACCTTAAAGTCTCATTAGGATTAGGTTGCATGTTAGTATAAGTCTCTATACTTGTTTCGTTGATTATCCGTTGCATGCACACGTTTCCGTTAATCGCTTAAAGTGGACCATAACGCCCTTATGACCTTATAACGAGTATTTTGAAAATGTGGGAATGCAATAATCTTAGTTACTGATTATTTAGCATGTACGTAAATTTTCACGTCAAGCGGAGGTCTAGATTAGGAGATATGCGCATTTGCGTAAATAATAAGCTTTTTATTAATTAAACGGCGCGATTAACGCATAGCCTATCTAAACCCGGTTTTCGGTACCAAAACTATTACCCGCTGATGTTAAATAATATTTTAGGATTTTTGAAGATTTTTAATTATTTTTAAGCTGGTCTTAAGCTAGGCTTATCGCATTGATTCGGTTAACACCGAATATGCCCTTTTAGGCCATAAAACGAGTTTTATGAATCCGATTGATACCAATCCAATTACCACTGATTTAAAATAATAAATATAGTATTTTGAACTTGTTTTGCTGATTAGAAAACTCAGATTGGTATTTTAACCCGTACGTCGCTTAAAACGGCTTTATACGCGTATTAAACGCGTAGTTTAGTATTAAAACCATTTTGCCACGTAAGACTTAATACCATTAGACATAACCTGTTAATGTAAGCTATTTTACTGATGTAATCAGACCCGGTTCATAGAAACCTAATTTAATCCTTTTATAATCTTTAAATTGACCAAAATACCCCTACGGGGCTTATTAAGAGATTAAACTCGTTATGGGCATTATGGAAGATATCATAATGATATCACCACATATTTAAAGCGTATTAACCTAGGAAACCTGTTCGCGACCCTTTCGGTTACCCGTTATGCATTATGCGCGTTCGGTTCGGTTATGTAACTAGTTTACATAAATTAGCCGAAACGGGTCAAACCTTATCGGTTTATTCTCAAAATCCAGAATGTGTATCTTATACCCATATTAAACAAGTCTTCAAACTTGTCGGGTCTAAATCACATTCTATCCGGTCTTCGCTTAATCGTGCGTACGAACCGTATCTTTAAAACTAACCGGTCTAAGCGTAAGCTTAACTAAAGACCCGTTAGGATTCTAATAGGTTGTTATAAACCTTCGTTCCAGATTAGGAGAACCAGTAAAAGATACCGCACTCGCTGATTTTGAACTATACTTGCTCAGGTAAATACTTTTAACTTATTTCCCTATACGGGCTTGGGTAAGGTATATAAAATACCGCTTGGTCGGGCATTGAATATTTAATCTTGTTATGGTTAAATTATTGAGATGACTCCGTTTAATTTGTTTTGTTGCTTAAAGCCTTTGGGGGGTTAATGACCGTGTCCCGGATATCCCTGGCATCATTTTACGAAATGGCCACGACCTTAGCACTCAGGTGTAGGCGTACACCTGTAGTGTCTCATAATTAAAGTGGTGTGTTAATTGATCTTTAACCCGGCTCGATCCGGGCTACTGAACGCATAAGAAACATGTAATTCCTTTACAAGTTTATATATTAAATAATTATCCCAAGTTATAAAATATTTGGGCCTTGTGCCTTAAATGATTTTCTTAAACTCTTTTCAAAATGAGTCGGTTGATTGTATTTACCAGTGTAAACTGACGTATTTTCTTAAAAAGATTGAGTGCAGGTACTACGCGAAATAGGCTGGCTTGTCTCCTAGCATCCACATTAAGTCTCGCCAGCTTTGATGTCATATCTGTTGAACATTTGTTTCCTTTTTAATTTTGATCTACCTGTGGATTATATTCGACTATTTGTGATACTTCATATTACAATATCGTTTGGTTGAATTAAATCTATATATTGCTTCCGCTGTGCATTTAAATATTGTGTTGTTTGACTATTATGTTGCCAACCACGTCACGATACTCCCCCACCGGGCCCACCGGTGACACGTGGAAATCCGGGGTGTGACAGCCGTTGACCACGAAATTTTTTTTACACCTAGATCCGTATATTTTAGGACCGGGTGTAAATTTTCGGTTCAAACGGCGCGCCCGAGGGGGTAGTTTTTTACGCCCAAAGTTTGGTAAAAAAAAAAAAGAAAAATTAAAAAAATTAAAAAAACCCAAACTTTGGGCGTAAAAAACTACCCCCTCGGGCGCGCCGTTTGAACCGAAAATTTACACCCGGTCCTAAAATATACGGATCTAGGTGTAAAAAAAATTTCGTGGTCAACGGCCACCCGCGGGGCGCGGTTCTCGTGGTTCTCATAACTCGTGGTGGTTCTCATTCTAGCGATCCCCTATATATATATATATATATATATATTGCTGGTAAATTATATGAAACATTAATGATAAGAGATGCATGTATATAAACTAGGGTTATTGGATTTTATCACCCCTAACTATCGGCCTTTGGCCGTTGCCACCCGCAACTAACACTTTGACACCCGACACCCCCAACTTGACTTTTAGTTTGTGCTGGCACCACCCAGTTAACTTTGCACTAACTTGGTTATTTTTTTTGGCTGACGTGGCCATTTTTTGATGACATGTCTTGTTTTTGATGAGGTGTAATGATGAGGTGGCCAATTATATACAACAATATGTGTATGTATGTCCAGACAATAGATATCCAAATTCAATAATAAAATCAAATCATTATCATCTTCAACCTTGCCTCATCTTTATCTTCATCACCAGAGATGATTTCTCCGACGACCTCCAACGATGATCTCTCCGACGACCTCCAAAGCCTCAGCTTCAACTCCTCCGCCACCACCGGTTCCGGCACCCCCACTCCACCACTCAACACCATCACTCACAACTCACCAAATCCTCCCACCACCGCACACCACCCCTTTCTCCATTGCCCCCGCGTTGCTACCACTGCCAACATCAGTCCACCCACCCCTTTCTCGCTTTACCACCGCCACTCTCAACCTCCATTGCCACCACCGCCACCATCAGCCTCCACCGTCACCATCAGCCTCCACTCCCACCTTGTTGAAATCGACTCAGATCTACTGGTTGTTGTTGAAATTTTATTGAAATCGACGGCATCCCGTCGTCGGAAAGTCGTGTGGCACTGTGGCGGCGGATCTAGGGGTGGTTTATTGTGTGGCTAAATGTCAACTGTAATTAGCGTACAGATTGGATTCTTTCCGCAAGAGAAAGCGTTTGCGTTAAGGTATCAGACAGCTGGCATGTTAGAGACGGTGTTAAGGGAAGGAGTGTTGGGTGTTGGGTGAAGACGACATTGCAGAGGGATCACCAAAGTGAGTATTGTATTGTATGTTAATGTTAATTAGAGATGACATTGGGTTGGGTGTGTTTAATGACTTGTACTGTTAATGTTATTACACTTGCAGAAACCTAAAGATTCCTTCAAAATTACCTTCTGTTGTATGCGAGTGTTGCCTTTATTCACTAGAGAAAGATTTGAACAATTGGGTGTGTTTAAAGATTTGATTTTTTGTGTTTTTTTTTTATCAAAAAGTTGGTTAAAAACAATTAGGTGATGACTATTGAATGATTATAAGGAATTGAATTGTGGTGCCTGCACCTGGAACACCATTTTGAGTTCTGGTAATTTGAAGGAGATGAAGGTTAGTGCCACGTCATTCGCCATGTAATCCAGTCCATCTCAGCAAGTCCATGCCACGTAGGATAAGAAACAAACCCAGTTAGTAAAGATTTAACTGAGTGGTGCCAACACAAACTAAAAGTCAAGTTAGGGGTGCCGGGTGTCAAAGTGTTAGATGGGGGTTAGACGGTTGATTCGAATTGTAATAAAACGAGCATGTACGCTTATAAATAGACATAACACTTGTTTACTCGTTACCATATGGTTTGTATTTTAAAATCATCCATGTCTTATTACTCAATTTATATATCTTTCCTTTAATTTTATAAATATTACATTTTCTCCAAAATAATAATTGCCCGTTATAGTTTATAACACAAAAACCAAATTATGGGTATCACACGTCTCCTATCTATAAATAAATATAACAAAAACGTAAGTTTACAGACGTTTGATAATTAAGGGACTATTTGAGTAAACTAAACAAATAATTTTCAAACTATGATATAATTTTAGTGTAAAAGGACTGAAATGACTTAGTAGAAAAAACATATATAACCACACTAGTGTGGGTGATTGAAATGGTTACAAAAAATTTGTAACAATTCGTATTCTAAATTGTCTATTTTTAGCAAGCTTGTATTCGTATTTCAGTTTAATCTTTGTAATCTCGTGTAACAACCCACATTTTGAAAGTCAAAGTACAAGTCAAAGTCAAAGGAAGAAAAGATTGCTAATTGCGATCTGTCACTCCTTGCTTAACTATGGATTGCACGCCATTGACTTGTAATCTATTCCTTTTAATTATGTACTTTAGTTGTATTATGTGGAGTATCTATAATAATCGAGTTTTAATCGCATATTAATCGCTAATCTATTTATCGCATTATCGCTAATCGCATCGCAATCGCAATCGCAGCTTGAATAGTAGGTTCTGTATATTGTTTTTACGTGTGTGTGCTATTTATGTGTTACTTGTGCATGTTTATATTATGTTTATGGTGGTTAGTCGAAAACGCAATCGCAAATCTATCGCAACGCAATCTCATCGCGAACGCTAAACGCAAGTTTATTTATGTTGTCGTATGTTAGTTATATTATTTGTGTGTCTATTATCTAAATCTATCGCACCGCATAATCGACCATCGCTTAAACGCATCGCAACGCTCAAGGCACGAAACGAAACATCGAAAACCAACACGCGGCAACCCTTCGATCGAATGACCATTCGGATGGCCATCCGATCCATCGCTGCACCGCCTTTCCCCTTTTGGAATCCTATAAATAGCACCTATCACATCACAAGCAGTGATGTGACAGCTCTGGTGCGACTCTTCAACTTCTCAGGCCTTTCCCCTTCGATTTCTCGCAATTTTTGTAAGTTTCTTCCTCAAATCTTGTACATCTATCATCTACACACACTTCTTCATCACTTTCACCTTTGAATCTTCACTTTTAACCATGAAATCTGCCCGATTTGAGGCGTTCTAGGGTGATGTCATCATGGGGTTCTTATGAACTTCAAGATTTGACCTCATTCCACCAAGAACAACTCAGATCTAAAGGATCTCAACATGATTTAACACCGATTTCATCTAGATCTAAACGTTTTCAAGAATTAAAAGGATTGAAAGATGTTTTTATAACTTTCTTTCAACTCTTTTACGCTAAATGCACTCAAAACGATAGAATCGAAACTCATTCAGGCCTTCCACTCATCTCCTAGTGAAGTGTCGGTCTGAGATCTGATTCCTATCAACGAGACAATCGACTTAGCGGGTTGAACATGAACAACCATCCCGAACCGTTAACTGATCGGACTGGGGTGATTCCCACTTCGATCGGATGACTCGGACTTGATGGGGTTTCCGTTGTTTAAACACGTTGTCATATGATCGGAGTGTCGCGCTCTGGTCAAAGATAAGATTTATAAGCCCTAATTACCCTTAACAAATAACTAGTGGTAGTAAGGGGTCGAACCACGAAGAGTATGTGGTTTGCGAATGAATTCAATTGAATTAAAATAAATGTCACAATTTATGATGCTTGCTAGAATATTTTTGTATTTTTGTTTGGCTGAAAAGATGTGAATTAAACTAATGGAAATGATTGGATTGATAACTACTAATAATTAACAATTTGTAAGAGAATTTTGTTAATGGAACAATATGGAATAACAAGGTTCACACCCGGTTTCAACAAATGCAAGACCTAGGATTACTATGTGTTTTAACTTGATTTACTTGAATTAATTCATTAACAGGCCAATAATCACAAATCTTAGGTGCCAATCACTATCAACGACATAGACAACGGACCATGATGCACTTCGTTACCTTGGACTAACAAATCCTATCAAGAGACAAGGCATAAATACGTGTATTCGTTTCACAAAGTCAAATTTAATCATTCATTCGACAATTCATAAATGCAATACAAACGTAGGACAATTGTCTAAATCTTCAAATGTAATTCAAGTTGTCATAAACCAAGAATCAATACATAGCAAAACCTAAATCTTACAAAAGTTTACACCGGGGTGAAACCTCCATGGAATTAGCCACTCATGATCGACGGAACTTGATCACCGGTTGTTAGGAACTCGATTTGGATCATCTTGAAGCTTGGAGATTGGTAGAATGATGGTTAGGGTTTTGGTGGGTGATGATGATGGAAGGATTGATGGATGAGGGAATTAGGGTTTGAGAATGAAGATGATTGTGGATTGGATAATTGTTCGGGTGATGACTTGGATTCATTGTGGATGATGATGATGATTAGCGATGAAGTGGTGATGAAAAGTGGCTCCAAGAACTTGTTTCAAACTCCAAATTAAGTGTAACTGTTGAAAATTAATGACCAATATGTTTTTGATTCGTTCATACACCAAAGAATTCACAATTTCGCGTCTGGAAGAAGGACGAGCCGTCGCCGACGACTCTATAGCCCGTCGCCGACGGTATGCAAAAACCCTCAACTTGGCCGATGGCCTAAATCATTGTCTACGACAAAATTGGGCGACGATGATCTGCACGGGGCGTCGTCGACAGCTCTCTTGGGTGTCGGCGACGATGCCTGGATTTCTCACTTTCCGTTTTTCGCATTCCTAGCTCCCATTGCGCGTCCCGGTGGTCCGGTTTTCGTCCCGGTGACCCGTAAAGCTCTCGAAAAGCTCCTTAAACTCCGTTAAACCTTCAAAACATAAATTTAATTAAAAGTAGGCTATTCAAGATTAAAAGTCACGTAAAAACATTAACTTAAACATTTACAAATGTCGGTTTTCGACCACGTATCATCATACCGTCTCGGTTAGACCGCAAACTTTCCAAAACGTAGCAAAATATTTCAAGTTTCAAATGATCAGACTGTCGATCGGATTGCTATCCGATCGGATGACCCATGATCTTCAAAACTTAAGCATTTTTACTAATTTTTAAAGAACATCAGTTTCCAACGGATTGCCATCCGACCGGAAGACCATCCGATCGAATGACCATCCTGCTGTGAACTTCTTCTCCAAGGAAATGTCTCGCTGAACGGATCACCATCCGATCGAACGACCATCCGATCGGATGACCGTTCGATCGAACGACCTGAAAGGTAGAGATACTTCTCTGATTTTAAAATGCTACAACAAAAACTTCAAAACCATCATACCCAAACACATCCATCCCAAATGAGTGGCAATCCGACTGATTGGCCATCCGACCGGATGACCATCCGATCAAATGACTATCCGTTCGGATTGTCATCTGATCGGATGACCATTCGTCACTCAATCACTCATCCTCGTTTAACGCGTCATTCATCGCTTATGCTATCGTTCTATAATCAGGCTAACTTTCCTGCGCTCCCTTCAATCCAAGACGGTGTTTAGTTATTAAACGCTATCTGTGAGTATACTCGAACCCTTTTTGCTTTACGCACTTTTGGGTGTTACATATGTTACTTATTCAAATCACAATCGACACACAACGCAAACACTTTTATACGCTGACCGTTACTGCATGTTATACGTGTTACTCGATGAATGCTTGTATTTATGTTTACACGGTGTCACACCCCAACCGATGGCGGAATCATCGGGTCGCGGCACTGAGCGAAACAGATTGTCCAGAAGTTTCCATAACAACTATAATTACCAATTATTTAAAGCAACATGTCCCATACCATGTCATAAAAGATAACATAATTATTACAGACAAGATCTAGTCAAATTGTTCTGTTCCGACAACTCAGATTTCAAATACAGACAATTGTTTATTCGTTTCTAGACCTTTCCTAGCCTCAATTTCACAGCAAGCCAAGCATATAAACATCCTAAGCACCTGTCACATACGTTAAAGTAAAAGGTCAATACACATAGTGTAAAGGTGAGCATACAAGTTTAATAGATATAATAGAGTTCGAAATTGTTACACATAACCAGCACGTACACAGTGTAAAATGAGGCATGTTAGTTATCGACATGAACCTATCGATACCAATGACTGCGGGTTGACTGCCCAAGGCAGTTCGTAATACACACTCACCACTGTGAGCTATGTAACAAATTGTCCTTAACAACCCCTGAGTGAACAGGTGCTGAGTCCAAACTATAGTACTATCGTTGCTAAGGCAGGTAGACAGCATTCCATGTGTAAACATAACAAACAAGTGATCGGAGTGTCGCGCTCCGGTCAAAGATAATATTTATAGTCCCAAATTACCCTTAACGATAGCTAGTGGTAGCAAGGGGTCGAACCACGAAGAGTATGTGGTTTGCGAATGGACTTTGAATGATTTGAAGAAATTGTCACTTTTATGAAGCTTGCTATGATATATTTTTGTATTTTTGTTTTGTTGAAAGATGTGAATTTAAACTAGAAGAATTGATTTAATTGATTAACAACTAATGATTAACAAATTGCAAGAAATGAAATTGGTTGTTTGAACAATATAAAGAAAACAAGGTTCACACCTGGTTCGGTGATTGAAGTCCTAGGGTTTCTACACGTTTTAGATTCGATTCAATTGCAAATATGATTAACAAATTTAGTGTTACGAGGCTTAGGTGCCAAGAGCTATCAACGTCGCGAGTGACGGACCACAATGCACTTCGTTACCAAGAACATGTAAACTCTAACCTAGATAAGGCATAATTGCACATAAACATTTCGCAAAGTCAAATTTAATCTTCACTCGACAATTCACGAATACAATACCAATGCAAGACAATTATCATAAGTTTCAAAATCAAATCACAACTTGTCACAAATCGAATCTCAAATACAATGTTTAAACCCTAAGAACTTACAAAAACCTACACCGGGGTGAAACCTCCAAGAATTTAGCCGCTCATGGTGAAAAAGGCACGATCAACGGATAATGGAAGCTTGAATTGGGTCATCTTGAAGCTTGAAGATGGATGAATGGAAGAATGGTTAGGGTTGTGGATGGTTGGTGATGGTGGATTGGAATGAAGATGGTGATTAGGGTTATGGAATGGGAGATGGTGTTGATTCGGTTCTTGATTCGGATTGTAGGTATGATGGTAGGTGAAATGGTGATAGATGATGAGAATAGGCTCCAAAGTGATATTCAAACCTCAAAAATATGTGTAACCCCCAACAATAATGGCCAACAACCCTTCTTGACTCGTTCCCGTAACCAAACAAGTGAAAATTCGCATCGGCAACATAGAGAGGCCGTCGCCGACGGCTTGAAGCCCCGTCGGCGATGGTCGGTGGTTATTTAGTTCTTGCCGACGGCTTATCTTGCTGCTTACGGTGAATTTTGGCGACGGAAACTTACACAAGCCGTCGGCGACGGACCATATGGTCGTCGGTGACGGCCCCCGGAACTTTAACTTTCTGTTTTTTCCATTTCTTAAGTCCAGTTGACCCGTTTTGCGTCCCGGTGGTTTCGTTTTCACTCCGGTGACCCGTAAAGTTCCCGAAAAGCTCCTTAAACTCTGCTAGACCTGCAAAACAAGTATCTAATCAAAAGTAGGCTATTTGAAATTAAAACTTGCGTAAAAACATCAAATTAAACAATTACAAGCACCGGTTTTCGACCACGTATCAACAAGCATTCATTAAGTCACGTATAACATGCGGTAACGGTTAGCGTTTAAAGTATTGCGTAGTGTGTTCGATGTGATTTAGAATAAGTAACGTATGTAACACCTAAAAGTGCGTAAAGCAAAAAGGGATCGAGTATACTCACAACGATTGATGGATTGAAGGGAGCGCTAGAGAGTAAGGTTAGCCTGATCAGAACGATAGTATAACGATAAACGATGCGTAAAACGAAGCAAAGTGTAAGTGGGTCGGACAGCAATCCGATCGGATGTCAATCCGATCGGGTGGCCGGTCGGTCGGGTGACAATCCGTTCGGACGGTAATCCGATTGGGTGACCATGCGATTGGATTGTTACCTCGTTTGGGTAGGATGTGTTTGTGTATGATGGCTTGTCTTTTGAAGTTTTCGCTGTAGCATTTTGAAAACAGAGAAGTATCTCTACCTTTCAGGTCAGTAGATCGGACGGTAGTCCGATCGGACAACAATCCGATTGGCGAGGCTTCTCAGGTTGAGAACAAGTTCACCGCAGGACGGTCACTCGATCGGATGGCAATCCGATCGGGTGGCAACCCTTATGCATTGAACATGTTGAAAATTGTTTAAGTATTGAAGTCAGAACATCACATGGTCGTGTGGTAATCCGATCGGGTGGTAATCCGGGCGGATAGCATTTCGTTCAATGTTCAACCTCAAAAGTTTGAAAATAAAAGTTGAGTGTGGGTCCCAAGGTGCAATCCGATCGGGTGGCAGTCTGGTCGGGTTCCTTGGTTGTTTTGATAGTTTGACGTTTTCTCAAGATGATTTTGATAACGTGCTAAACAACAGAAACCTCATCAATACTTGGTAGCCTGATCGGACAGGAATCACCCAAATCCGACCAGTTAACTGTTCGAGACGGTGTTCCATGTTTAACCCGAAATCGGTAATCTCATGGATAGAATCCAGATCTTGAACCAACACATCCACAAGAAGGAGTAGAAGTTCAGAACAAGCTCCAATTCTATCGGTTTTGAGTGCATTGAGTGTAAAAGAGTTGAAAAAAACTTGGAAAACCATCTTTCAATCCTTTTCACCATGAATATGTTCAGATCTATGAAAGATCTTTGTTTATTTATGTGGAAATCGTTCAGATCTAAGTTGTTCTTGGTGGATTGAGGCCAAAACATGAAGTCCTCAAGAACACCATGATGACATCATCCTAGAACACCTCAAATCTAGTGATTTCACGGTTAAAAGTTAAGATTCAAAATATAGAAAGGTGTAGGAGTGCGTGTAGATCAAGAAAGTATAAGATTTAGATGGAAAACTTACAAGAATCACGAGAAATCTGAAGAAAAGTGGGCAAGAAGCGCTGGTCGGACGAGAGAGTGCAAAAGGTGAAGTTATGATGTTGACAGGGGGTATTTATAGGGTTTCCATAAATGGAAAGAGGAAAGGAGGGCTGGTCGATCGAGTGGCTACCCTAGTCGGGTGGCAGCTCGATCGAGTGGCACCTCGATCGGGTGGCAGCTCGATCTGCTGGCCACTCGATTGGAGTGAACGGCGTGACGAGTTTTGCGATTTTGATTCGCGTTTTGAGCGTTGCGATGCGATAGGGTATCCTATTCAAATTACTTTTAATCCCAACTACTATATCAACATACAATCATCCTTAATTGACTTGCATTTAGCGTTTGCGATTCGATTGCGATTGAGTTTCGATTGTGTTTTGATTAATCATGACAATATAATATAAATAAACATGCACAAGTAACACAAAAGGCACACACACATGTAAAACAATATCCAGAACGCGTAATTCGAGTTGCGAGTGCGATAGCGATAAGCGATAAAGCGATAAAACGTGCGATAAATGTCGAATAAACCTCGATTATTAATAAATACTCCACATAATACAACTAACGTAAAGTGTAAAATAGACTATCTACAAGTCAAAGAAGTCAAAACAAGAATTGAGCAAGGAGGGACATATCGCAATTAGTAATCTTGTCTCCCTTTGACTTCAATTTTGACTTTGACTTTGACCTTCGAAACACGGGGTGTTACAGCCTCCCTTAGTTGAGGGAATTTCGTCCCGAAATTAGGCTGAAGCCGTAACAAACAACTGCGGATACTTCGCCTTCATATCGCTTTCGAGTTCCCAAGTGAACTCTGTGCCTCGTTTGCCTTCCCATCGAACCTTCACAATGGGAATGCACGAGCGTCTGAGCTGCTTGGTTTGGCGATCCATGATCTCGACAGGCTTGTCCACGAAGTGTAGTGTTTCGTTTATTTGGAGATCATCAAGAGGTACAATTAAGTCATGCTCAGCGAGGCACTTTCGGAGGTTCGAAACATGAAAAGTCGGGTGGACGTTACTAAGTTCCTCCGGTAGTTCGAGTCTGTAGGCGACTTTACCGATCCTTTCCAGAATCTTAAAAGGGCCAACATATCAAGGCGCTAGTTTCCCTTTCTTGCCGAATCTGACCACACCCTTCCAAGGTGATACCTTTAGGAGTACGTAGTCGCCAACGTCAAATTCAAGGGGCTTGCGTCGTCTATCGGCGTAACTTTTCTGACGACTCCAAGCTTTCAGCAGATTGTCTCGAATTTGGAGGACTTTATCAGTTGTTTCTTGCAATAGCTCAGGACCGGTTAATTGCGAATGCCCGATCTCGTGCCATACAATAGGCGATCGACATTTTCTTCCGTATAAAGCCTCAAATGGTGCCATTTGAATGCTGGAATGATAACTGTTATTATACCAGAATTCGACTAAAGGCAGGTAAGCGTCCCAATTACCACCGAAATCTATGACACACGAACGGAGCATGTCTTCAAGGGTACGAATCGTCCTCTCAGTCTGACCGTCGGTTTGAGGGTGGAATGCGGTACTTAGATTAAGCGTAGTACCGAGAGCTGTTTGAAACGTTTCCCACAGATGTGAGGTAAACCGAGCATCACGGTCAGAGATGATGTCGCGAGGCGTCCAATGTCGACAAATGATCTCATCGGTGTAGATTCGGGCTAATCGTTCTACCTTGTAGTCTTCTCGTATTGGTAGAAAATGAGCAGATTTGGTCCAGCGGTCAACGACAACCCAGATGCTGTCGTGACTTGATGGCGTGCGCGAAAGTTTCGTTATGAAGTCCATAGCTATACTTTCCCACTTCCACATAGGGATCAGGGGTTGTTCGAGTAAGCCATAGGGTCTTTGGTGTTCGGCCTTAACTTTCGAGCAAGTCAGGCACCTTCCAACGTAGAGAGCGATATCCCTCTTCATGCCCGGCCACCAGTACTTGTAGCGAAGGTCCTGGTACATTTTATCGGCACCGGGATGAATAGAATACCGAGATTTGTGGGCCTCGTCCATCAAAATCTGTCGCAAATCGTTCCGCTTAGGGATCCAAATTCGGTCCAGATAATGGAATATCCCATTCGACTTATTAACAAGATGGGCTCCATCGTGGTAGATTCTTTCCTTCTTCAAAGTGCGTTCGGTAAAACACGCATGCTGGGCTTCGCGAATAAGGGTTTTGAGATGATGCTGGGCTGGAACAATACGAGCGCTATGTAAATAGCTTCGTCGGCTTAGAGCATCGGCAACGACATTTGCTTTGCCTGGGTGATAACGAATCTCACAGTCGTAATCGTTGAGAAGTTCTACCCATCGGCGTTGACGCATATTAAGTTCTTTCTGATCAAAGATATGTTGTAGGCTCCTATGATCGGTGAAGATCGTACACTTGGTACCATAAAGGTAGTGTCACCAAATCTTTAACGCAAAAACAACTGCGCCTAGCTCGAGGTCGTGGGTTGTATAGTTCTTCTCGTGGATCTTGAGCTGACGAGATGCGTAGGCGATAACCTTGTCTCGTTGCATGAGAAAACAACCAAGACCAAGGTTCGAGGCATCGTAATAGACGATGAAGTCGTCATTTCCGTCTGGTAACGTGAGAATAGGAGCATTGCAAAGCATATGCTTGAGGGCTTGGAAAGCAGACTCTTGTTCACTTCCCCAAACAAAAGGCTTGTCTTTATGCGTGAGGGCGGTAAGCGGCACAGCGATTTAGAGAATCCTTCAATAAATCGTCGATATTAGCCCGCTAATCCGAGAAAAGAACGGACTTCAAACGGGTTCCATGTGTAAACATAACAAACAAGCATTCATTAAGTCACGTATAACATGCGATAACGGTTAGCGTTTAAAGTATTGCGTAGTGTGTTCGATGTGATTTAGAATAAATAACGTATGTAACACCCAAAAGTGCGTAAAGCAAAAAGGGATCGAGTATACTGACAGCGATTGATGGATTGAAGGGAGCGCAAGAGAGTAAGGTTAGCCTGATCAGAACGATAGTATAACGATAAGGGACGCCTAAAACGAAGCAAAGTGTAAGTGGGTCGGACAGCAATCCGATCGGGTGGCCGGTCGGTCGGGTGACAATCCGTCGGACGGTCATCCGATCGGGTGACCATGCGATTGGATTGTTACCTCGTTTGGGTAGGATGTGTTTGTGTATGATGGCTTGTCTTTTGAAGTTTTCGTTGTAGCATTTTGAAAACAGAGAAGTATCTATACCTTTCAGGTCGGTCGATCGGACGGTAGTCCGATCAGACAACAATCCGATTGGCGAGGCTTCTCAGGTTGAGAACAAGTTCACCGCAGGACGGTCACTCGATCGGATGGCAACCCTTGTGCATTGAACATGTTGAAAATTGTTTAAGTGTTGAAGTCAGAGCATCACATGGTCGTGTGGTAATCCGATCGGGTGGTAATCCGGGCGGACAGCATTTCGTTCAATGTTCAACCTCAAAAGTTTGAAAATAAAAGTTGAGTGTGGGTCCCAAGGTGCAATCCGATCGGGTGGCAGTCCGGTCGGACGGCAGTCCGTCCCAGATGACCTGGTCATCTTCTTCCTTGGTTGTTTTGATAGTTTGACGTTTTCTCGAGATGATTTTGATAACGTGCTAAACAACAAAAACCTTGTCAATACTTGGTAGCCTGATCGGACAGGAATCACCCAAATCCGACCAGTTAAATGTTCGAGACGGTGTTCCATGTTTAACCCGAAATCGGTAATCTCATGGATAGAATCCAGATCTTGAACCAACACATCCACAAGAAGGAGTAGAAGTTCAGAACAAGCTCCGATTCTATCGGTTTTGAGTGCATTGAGTGTAAAAGAGTTGAAAAAAAAGTTGGAAAACCATCTTTCAATCCTTTTCACCATGAATATGTTCAGATCTATGAAAGATCTTTGTTTATTTATGTGGAAATCATTCAGATCAAAGTTATTCTTGGTGGATTGAAGCCAAAACATGAAGTTCCCAAGAACACCATGATGACATCATCCTAGAACACCTCAAATCTAGTGATTTCACGGTTAAAAGTTAAGATTCAAAAGATAGAAAGGTGTAGGAGTGCGTATAGATCAAGAAAGTACAAGATTTAGATGGAAAACTTACAAGAATCGCGAGAAATCTGAAGAAAGGTGGGCAAGAAGCGCTGGGCGGACGAGAGAGTGCAAAAGGTGAAGTTATGATGTTGACAGGGGGTATTTATAGGGTTTCCATAAATGGAAATAGGAAAGGAGGGCTGGTCGATCGAGTGGCTACCCTAGTCGGGTGGCAGCTCGATCGGCTGGCCACTCGATTGGAGTGAACGGCGCGACGAGTTTTGCGATTTCAATTCGCGTTTTGAGCGTTGCGATGCGATAGGGTTTCCTATTCAAATTACTTTTAATCCCAACTACTATATCAACATACAATCATCCTTAGTTGACCTGCGTTTAGCGTTTGCGATTTGATTGCGATTGAGTTCCGATTGTGTTTTGATTAATCACCACAATATAATATAAATAAACATGCACAAGTAACACATAAGGCACACACACACGTAAAACAATATCCAGAACGCGTAATTCGAGTTGCGAGTGCGATAGCGATAAAGCGATAAAACGTGCGATAAATGTCGAATAAACCTCGATTATTAATAAATACTCCACATAATACAACTAACGTAAAGCGTAAAATAGACTATCTACAAGTCAAAGAAGTCAAAACAGGAATTGAGCAAAAGGAGGGACAAATCGCAGTTAGCAATCTTGTCTCCCTTTGACTTTGACTTTGACCTTCGAAACACGGGGTGTTACACATAGTGATTGGTTGCCTGACACCTTAGCAACGATAGTACTATAATTTGGACTCAGCACCTGTGGTGTACAGGGGTTGTTAAGGGCTTTACTTCACGTGTCCCAGTGGGGATATGTGTTGCGCATTCTACAACTCGTAGTCACGTCTGTGCATATTTCATTGTCGATAACCTACTAGCTTCACTTTGCTACATTTTACATGTTGGTTATGCGTAAATGATTTTCGCTATCTATTATACTATTAAACTTGTATGCTCACTTTTACACTATGTGTATTGACCTCTATTTTAACGTATGTAACAGGTGTTTAGGATACTGTGCTTTGCTTGCTATATTTTGTGGAATCAAGATAGGATGGGTCTAGAAACAAACAAACAATTTAATTTCATGAGTTGTCGGAATAGCTTTAATTGTCTTTGAGAACTACTGTCTGTAATAACTGTGTTACTTATTATGTCCTGGTATGGGACGTGATGTTTAAATAATCGGTAATTGTAGTTGGTATGGAATCTCTTGGACAATCTGTTTCGCTCAGTGCCTCGCCCCGATGTTTCCGCCATCGGTTGGGGTGTGACATCTCGAGACTTCAATCATAATGGAAATACATTTTTATTCACACTTGTTTATTCATACATCCATGACGTTTAAGCAATCATGAATACACATTATGCAAAACCGAACCATACTTGGTGTTTATTTTATGATCATGCACCCCCATACATACCATATACATACTTATAGTTACCCTAAAATGCCCTAAAATGCATAAAACTATAAAGACATTGCATAAATGAACAAGTAATCAAGCATCAAGGATCAAAAACAAAAAATTAAAAATAAACTAGAAGGCCTTATGGACCGCAAGCCAGTCTGGGTGGGCAGTTACCTTTTTCACCTAATAACTCCCACCTAACTTCATTTAAACCAAAACCCTAAACTCTCACTTATAAATGAGCCTCCTCCACAACTCCTTCACCCTTTACACACCTCAAATCAACTCTCTAATCCTCCGAGTCCTCTCAAGATCTTCAAGTTAGGAAGATTGTGCCAGCCAACAGTGAGTTTTGAGCACCTTCTTCTACTTTTCTTCATGATTTTCTTACTTCAATCTCCATGGACAACCTCTAATGATATTACCCAATGTTCACCAAGGTGTAACAAGGTGGTACATCACCAAACTTAAGGACCAAAGTCAAATTACTTTATGTTTTTACAAAACTTTTACAACTTTTTGTGTTCTTGTCCATCTTGTGGAAATCTTGCACCATCCTTGTTCATAACTAAACTCATGTTGTGGGACTTGTGTTATGGTTGATTTCCAGAAGATAAAAGGTTCATAACTTCAACTACGTGTTGCCCAAATAGGGTCCCAAGTAACCTACAAAAGTGTTGAAACCAACAAAGCCTTCAACCTTCAATGTTGAAGGACTTGTGTTTTGGTTAGGTGTGAACAATGGAAACTTTGGTTCTCCAACTTAGATTCCACCACTTCACTTGCTACTTAGCAAATTAGTTAATCCATTCCTTAAGTCACCAAACAACTTCCAAGTAAGCAAAGTGAACAAACTACACCAAGTCTATAAACACTATCCATGTTTGAAATGCACTCGCATAGTTTACTCACTTGGTTGTCTTGGTGAATTAGGAGATTTTATTTTGTTCATATTCTTGACCAACCGAAATCATCAATTAAATTGATGATTTTGTGCTTTGGTGAATCCATATAATGAGGTTAAATGGATTCTTGGATGGAATTTATCCTACCTCCTTGCATGACCATTACATGATACTCTAAGATACATGTTACAACTATAAATACTATATAACTATAATATATATCAAAATAAAAACCAAATCTTAACACCAACCAAGCTCATAGCTGAATGTTATTCATTGTGGTGAACATTATCTTGGATTAAGATTTCTCATACTTGGACTTCCAATGGGCGAAATAGCGCCCATGAAAAAAAACACATAAACATGGTGTACAATTTGAGTGTTTTAACAAGATAACTTTTATGTAATTTCACACTAAGTTAAACTTCCGCATACGGATTCCTAATCCAATATGTCATACTTACTCGCTTTGTTTATCCTTGAAGGCTAACTCGGCGTTTTTCAACTCTCAAATACATCAACTCACTTATGTGGAACTTCTACGCAAACTGTGAGTATACATGACCCCTTTTATTTTAATACACTTTGGGTGCAATATATATATATATATATATATATATATATATATATTATCAAACGAACGCTTACACAATCGATGACATGATTCAATCAATCAATCCATCTATACATGCTAATGTGTTATACTTTAGGATACTTACATGCTTGAAGTCGTTCTTGCACATTATTTGCCATTAATTTCATGAGCCAACCTTAACATGTATAACGCTATAGGAGTAGCACACCGCCCTTAGGAAGGGTCTATGTTAAGTAGTCAATCTTATACTGTCGCAACCCCCGTCCCCTATTTACCCGGGAACGGCCGGCCGCGGCCAGTTTCAGTGGTATCGGTGTTTATCAGTTTGGCAGCGTAAATTACATCAGGATCGTAGTTATGAAATATTTTATCAGAGTAAAATACCACACTTTTATAATATTAAAAACGTGGGAAAATTCCCAAGTTTCTAATACACACATTTTCATAGGGATAAACCCTATTTTATGTAAATAAAAACATCTCTTTATTTAGGTAACTTTTATAGCCACTTTTCCAAGCCTTCAGTGCTGTCCAGCTGGCTTCTATTTGGCTTTCACATTTTGTTACCTGAAACACGTTTAAAAACATTTTGTTAGTGGGAAATACTGGTGAGTGAATCCCAGTTTAATCAAGATAGGTAAAACCGTTTACAGCATTGAGGGCGGTCGCGCAATTACATTTGTATATTTTCTACTTTAATTACCACCCACGGCACTGTCAACCCGACTTGTGGTCATGTTACTACTCACAGTGTAGTAACAAATTTTGTATACAAAAACCCAACATACCGACGATAATTGTAGAATACAAATACTCAATTACTATTTGATATAATGTAAAATATTTGAGGTTTTGTAAAAATAGTTTACAAAAAGGTTTACAAAAAGGAGATTACTCACATTGCTATCTTAGGGTTTTCCTTTGTGATTTCCTGGTGATTATCTATTAATTACACAATTCACACGCGTTAGTATGATAACCCAATATTTACATTAGTAATACCCTCCCCGAGACAGAATTCCAACGACTAAGTCGGGCAGAACCACGACAGCCATTACGGAACCTTAGATCAATCGGGCAGCGTATCTAATACGTAATCGGGGGTTATGATACTTACAACGAGGCAGAACTTCGTTAATTAGGGGGGTATAATGCCCGGGTATAGTGTATACTATTCAGAATTGAGAGAGAATTCGTGTGAATGAACGATTTCAAATGACAGTCGAAGCCATCAATTTATAGGGCAGATCAGGCAGTCTCTCGCGGCCCGCGTAAGATCCTTAAGGGGTCTTCACGGCCCGCGACATAGGGGTGTAGGGCCTAGCTTTGATTTGTCATTTGACTAGCTTCGACATGGATTGGGACACATGGTGGCTCAGGGGCTCGTCTGATATCCTGGCTGTCGCGCCCCGCGTAGCCCGAAAAGTAAGTCTTCGCGGCCCGCGAGCGATGACTGAAGACTGAATTTTGATTTTATTTAATTTTTAAATTATATAAAGGTATATAGGGTCAAATCTCGTATGCGAGGTGTATTTTAGGACGTCTAGGGACATTCTAAATTTATTAGGGGTGTCGAAAATATTTTAAGAGGGTTGTTTTATCCTCCCCACCTTGTTTTAGAACTCGTCCTCGAAGTCTTCTGAAATAGGTGTGGATATTTCCTTCGCATTTTTTATTCAAGCTCCCAAGTGTACTCTGGTCCTCTCTTGGAATCCCCTTTTACTTTGACCAGAACTAGTCTCTTGTGTTTGAGATTCTTGATTTTTCTGTCTTCAATCTGTAGAGGCTTTTCTACAAACTTAAGCGTCTCATTTACCTCTATATCCTTAAGAGGCACTACTAGTGATTCATCGGCTAAGCATTTCTTGAGATTAGATACATGAAATACATCATGTATTCCTGCCATTTCCTCTGGCAGTTGTAGCTGATAAGCTATAAGTCCTATTCTTCTAAAAATCTCAAAAGGTCCAACATACCTGGGGCTTAGCTTTCCCCTTTTTATGAATCTTACCACTCATTTCCAAGGAGAAACTTTTAATAATACTTTGTCTCCTATTTGAAATTCCAACGGCTTTCGCCTGTTATCAGCATAACTCTTTTGTCGATCACGTGCTGCTTTTAGTCGTTTCTTGACTTGAATGATCTTGTCCGTTGTTTCTTGTACTATTTTTGGTCCAGATAGTTGCTTTTCTCCAATTTCTGCCCAAAAGACTGGAGTTCGTCACTTCCGTCCATAAAGTGCTTCGAATGGTGCAGCATTGATGCTGGTATGATAGCTGTTATTGTAAGAGAATTCTATTAATGGTAAGTGATCATCCCAATTTCCTCTGAAATCAATTACACAAGCTCTACGCATGTCTTCCATTGTCTGAATTGTTCTTTCGCTTTGTCCGTCCGTTTGGGGATGATAGGCTGTGCTTAGATTTAACTTGGTTCCCATTGCTTTTTGGAAACTTGGCCAAAAATGAGAGGTAAAAAGGCTATACCTATCAGAAACAATTGATAAAGGAATTCCATGTAATGAAACTATTTCATTTACATACAATTTAGCTAGTTGTTCCATACCGAAAGTTTCTTCATTGGTAGGAAATGAGCTGACTTAGTTAGCCTGTCTACAATCACCCAGATTGTATCATTTCCTTTTCTTGTTTTGGGTAATTTGGTAACAAAATCCATTGTTATCAATTCCCATTTCTAAACTGGCATCTCTAGCTACTGTAATAAACATGAGGGTTTCTGATGTTCAGCTTTAACTTGTGAGTAGGCTAATCACTTGGCAACATAAGTTGCTATATCCTTCTTCATTCCTATCCACCAAAAATTCTTTCTTAAATCTTGATACATTTTATCACTTCCAGGATGCATCGTATACTTAGACTTATGGGCTTCTTCTAATATACGGTGGCATAGGTTTCCTAATTTGGGTATCCACACTCTTTTCTCATGGAATCTCCAAATTCCATCTGCTCCTTGTTCTAATTCCTTAATCATTCCTTTCAATTTCTTAGTATCATCCTTGATTACTGATTCTTGTGCTTTTCTAATCTGTTCATTTAAATCTACTTGTAGATTTAATTTAAGAGAACGCACTCTTTTTGGCTTTTCATGATACTTTCGGCTTAAAGTATCAGCTACTACATTAGCTTTTCCTGCATGATACTGGATATTGCAATCATAATCACTAAGAATTTCCATCCATCGTCTTTGTCTCATGTTTAACTCCTTTTGCCCGAAGACATATCTTAAACTCTTATGATCGGTGAAATTGGTAAACATACTACCATAAAGGTAATGTCTCCAAATCTTAAGGGCAAAAATTATGGCTCCTAATTCCAAATTATGGGTTGAATAATTTTCTTCATAATTCTTAAGTTGTCTAGATGCATAGGCTATAACCTTTTGACGTTGCATCAACACACATCCATAACCTAACTTAGAAGCGTCACAATAGACTACAAAGTCTTCAGTTCCTTCTGGTAACGCTAGTATGGGTGCGTTGGTTAATCTTTGTTTAAGAATCCTAAAGGCTTCTTCTTGTTTTGGTCCCCATTCAAACTTAACAGATTTACAGGTTAGCTTAGTTAAGGGAATGGCTATTCTAGAAAAATCTCGAATAAATCTTCTATAATAACCGGCTAATCCTAGGAAACTTCTAACCTCGGTTGGTGATTTAGGGGTTTTCCATTTGGTAATTGTTATGGGTGAAATTCTGAGCCCATATCCTGGGTAATATCTTAAGTTATATATTGGTTGTATGATATATGCTCGTGCCCGGAATACTCATTCAGGATATTGGTAACATCCTGGATGGTATCCTGAGGTTCACTAACGGATTATGTGCAGGAGCTCGTGCCCAAGCTTGCAACATTCATGAGGACCTTTTCTTCGGAAGACTCATTCTAAGTTGTTCAAAGAAGGACGTTTAACCCGCTTTACCTGGTCTCCAACGGCTACTAAAGAATATTTGAAGGCATCCCATATTTATAGGAGATTTTGTTTTCGTTTGCTAGCTATAAATAGATGGATAAATCAGATCAAATAGGACACGACAACACTCAATGCTCTCTAACACTTTACCTCTCTCGCAACTTTCTCTTTCACAACAATCATTGTAACACTTAGCGATCTGATCAATATCCTGCACTGTATCCTGACGTTTGAAGTAATAAGAACAACAAGGCAGCTGCGATTGTCAGCTCCCGAGGTTTTGTGTTGGCGATCTAGATTGATCAAGGGCTTTCCTCGTATATCTCGTGTCACCCCTTTTACTTTCTGCTCATTGTTTGATCATAGATATAGCTCGATATCCTGAGCTATATCCTGAAACTGTTTTTACAAACAAGTTAACAAACATATTTCCGATACACTTTCTTAGCACACTACCTCACTTAACTAATTTGATCACTAAATTGCTTAGGTAATTTTTTACTAAAACAATTTGGCGCCCACCGTGGGGCAAGTGGTGCTATTTTTGTTAAAAGCTTTTGCAAAATCACTACTTGGTTTTCTATTTTCCAAGCTTTTTACCACACTTTTTCAATGGCCTCGAGATCAAGCATGAGCTCTTCTACTGTGTCTGCTACAACTTCTGCAACAGTTGGTTCGGTGCTTCCTCCACCTCCACCAAGGATGCAAACCTCCTCACAGCCTCAGGATATTATACCTACCCGGAGCCTTCAGGGATCCGCCCCTGTTCTGGCCTCTAATGATGAAATTCTAACCTTGTTTGGTAGTGTACAGGAACAGATGAGGCAGCAGTAGGAGACCAACCGAATGATTTTAAGAGAAATACAACTCTTGAAATCTAGCTCGAGCAGGCCCACTGAGGATACTGTCACTCCCTTGCAACCCAGGGCTTTGAACTTCAGTTCTGCAGTCTATACTGAAGATAACCGAGGAAATATTGTGCCTAGCCATCCCCAGAATCACACTCCTAAGATACCCTCTTCAGTTAGAATGTCAACTGAAGGAAGCTCAGGATATGCTTCAGGATATGGCCAGAATCCTCAGATCGGTAGTGTATCTAATAATAATAATAATACACTTGCTACTGATAATATTGGATCTTTGCAGGATGCAGGTGTGACATCAGCATTATCTAGGGAACTTCAGAAGCTAAAGGACATGATATCCAGTGTACCTGGGGTGGTTCAGCCAATTCCTGAAGTGTCCCAGGATAGCCACAGGATATCCCGGTTTGTGCATCCTATTTGTGATGCTGAAATCCCAAAAAAGATTTCAAACCCCCAACATGAAGCTTTATGATGGGACCACAGATCCTGAGGAGCATATTGCCCAGTATAGGGAAAGGATGGAAATCAATCCTATCCCTCCAGATCTTAAAGAAGCATGCTTGTGCAAGGGCTTTGGTTCTACCTTAACAGGATTAGCCTTGAAATGGCTCTTGAATGTTCCTCCTCACTCAATTACATCATTTGCCCATTTAGTAAATTTATTTAATAGTCAATTTTCTTGCAGTCGAAGTTTTGAAAAATTAACAAGTGATCTCTACAGGATAACTCAAGGACCTCAAGAATCCCTAAGGGATTATGTGAGCAAATTCAGCAGGGAATCCTTGGACATCCCACACCTTGATGTCGCTACAACGGTCCAAGCATTCAAAATGGGACTGCAAAAGGATTCCCAATTTTATCAAGATCTTGTGATGAACCCTTACAGGAACTTGGACGAAGCTCGGAACAGGGCTTTGAGATATATCAGGCTGGAAGATGATAAGAAAATGCAAGAGAGGATGAATGCATCCTTAACATATGAATCAACTAACAGGAAGTCAGAATCCTCATATAAGCCATACCGCTCTAAGCCATATGGCATGAATGACAACAAGAAAGTGAATGCTGTCGAAGACGAGGATCCTGAGGAGTATCCTGAGTTGTCAGAATATTGTTTCTCTGTTAATATACCTGAACTGATGTATGCTATGCAGGGTTTAGGAGACAAAGCAAGGTGGCCTAGGAAGAACCAACATAAAGCTGAATGGAAGGATAAGTCCAAATGGTGTGCCTTCCATGAAGATTTTGGACATGTTACAGAGGATTGCATTGCTCTGAGGAAGGAAATAAGTTATCTCTTGACCAAGGGATATCTAAAGGATCTCCTGGGAAGAAAGAAAAACAAGGGTCAGGATACTGAGAAGGATCCTGAACGAGCAACATCACCTCCTGCGGATGCCAAGATAATTAACTTTATTTCAGGAGGATCCGACATTTGTGGGACTTCATATTCTGCGGCCAAGAGACATGCAAAGGAGGCTAAAGCCGAAAGAGGGGAAAGACCAACCAGGATGACGACCCTCACAACTGACAAAGTGATCACTTTTGACAGTGACGACAGGGATACTGTCCAGGATCCTCACCATGATGCTCTGGTAATAACATTATATGTGGCTAATCATTTTGTACGCAGGATACTGGTGGACAATGGCAGCTCCGTCAACATAATCCAGCTAGAAACGTTGAAAAGGATGAATGTATCTCCAATGGATATCACTTCGAAATCCACCGTACTCGTTGGCTTCATTGGAGAAGCGAGGAATACAGTGGGAGAGATAAAATTACCAGTATATGTTGAAGGGGTCAATTCAATACAACGCTTCTGTGTGATGGACTCCCTATCCTGCTATAATATTATATTGGGCAGGCCATGGATCCATGATATGAAAGCTATGCCATCAACTTATCATCAGTGCATCAAAATCCCTACACCTTGGGGAGTTGTCAAAGTAGATAGTGACCAGCAGGAGGCGAAGGAGTGTTCCTCGTCCTCCATGAAATCCTCTACCAAGCCTAATGCAGCATAGCAATTAAAGATACGGGCCCAGGATATTGCGGAGGCTTCGGAGCAGGATGTAAAGAAAGTTATCCTGGATCAGGATAATCCGGATATCTCGGTGCTCGTGGGAACCAATATCCCCCAGGATATTGAGGACCAACTAACTAATTTTTTGAAATGCAGGATGTCAACATTCGCGTGGAGGCACGAGGATATGATAGGTATTTCCAAGGATATTATAACACACAAGCTTGGTATTGACAGGTCGTTCAAGCCTGTCCAACAGAAAAGAAGGAAATTCGCGCCAGAACGAAATACAATTATTCAAGAAGAAGTAGAAAGGTTATTGAAATCCAAAATGATCAGAGAAGTCAAGTTTCCGAGGTGGTTAGCAAATGTGGTGGTGGTACAGAAGAAAAATGGGAAATGGAGAGTTTGTGTAGACTACATAGACCTAAACAAAGCTTGTCCAAAAGACCCATTCCCTCTTCCTCATATTGACTCAATGGTGGATGCTACTGCCGGCCATGAAATGTTAACCTTCATGGATGCATCGTCAGGATTTCAGCAGATCCAGATGGAACCTTCAGACCAGGAGGATACTGCCTTCATGACACCAACAGGTATTTACTGTTACACTGCTATGCCTTTTGGTTTGAAAAATGCAGGTGCAACATATCAAAGATTGGTAAACATGATGTTCAAAGACAAACTGGGGGACACTATGGAAGTGTACATCGATGACATGGTAGTAAAATCTAAGAAGGCTGAGGATCACCTCCAGGATATTGAAGCAGCATTTGATATCCTGGATCAGTATAACATGAAGCTGAATCCTGCTAAGTGCCATTTTGGAGTGGGGGCAGGAAAGTTTCTAGGATATATGGTGACTAAAAGAGGGATAGAAGTAAGCCCAGAACAGATCAGAGCCATCCTGGATATCAAATCACATTCTAACATGAAGGATGTTCAAAGACTGACAGGACGAGTAGCAGCATTAAACAGATTTATCTCGAGATCCTCGGAAAAATGCAAGGAGTTTTATGATATCCTGAAGAAAAATAAGAAGTTTGAATGGGGGGAGAAGCATGAAGCAACCTTGCAGGATTTAAAGCAGTATCTCTCAACCGCACCTCTATTAATGAAGCCTGGGGATGGTGAACCGTTATCCCTATATCTTGCAGTATCAGGGAATGCAGTAAGTGCTGTCCTGGTAAAGGATCATGAAGGTCAGCAGTATCCTGTCTATTATGTCAGCAAAAGTTTATTAGATGCTGAAACTAGATATTCTCATTTAGAAAAACTAATTTTAGCCCTAGTTATGGCATCAACAAAGCTTAGACATTACTTTGAAACACATAGGATTCATGTTAAAACCAACTATCCTGTTAAAAATCTGCTTAGAAAACCTGAGATGTCAGGAAGAATGGCTAAGTGGTCGGTAAAGTTAAGTGCCTATGATTTGGTATATGAACCTAGAAATGCCATAAAGTCTCGGGCTTTAGCTGACTTTGTGGCTGATTTCAGTAGTGATATTCAAAATGAAGTAGACCTAGAAGTTCAACAACTAGGAGAAACCTCAGAATCCTGGACATTATATACAGATGGTGCATCTAATGTTAGAGGAGTAGGATTGGGTATACTACTAAAATCGCCACAGGGGGACATAATACCCCAGGCTATTAGATGTGAATTTCCTGCCACTAATAATGAAGCAGAATATGAGACTTTGATTGCAGGATTAGAATTGGCTAAAAACATGAATATTAAAAGTCTGCAAGTATATGTTGATTCCTTGTTAATTACTAATCATTTTAATGGCTCCTATGCAGCTAAAGGTAAGAAGTTAACTGAATATCTTGATATTCTCAAAAAATTAGCAGCATATTTCGATGTTTTTACACTTGAACATGTACCAAGAGAAGATAATGCTGAAGCAGATGCCTTGGCAAATCTGGGATCATCGGTCAGGATACCAGAAGGGACCCAAATACCAATATTGCATATCTTGTATCCTACGACGAATCCTCAGGATTGGGAAGTAGTAAGTATTTGGGATCCTGGAGCTAAATATCCTGAAGAGGATCCTCAATCCTGGACGGCTCCAATCATAAGATATCTCAAGGAAGGGCACATCCCGAACAATGAGAATTCTAAGGCCTTTAGAATGAAGGTATCACGATTCACTATTATAAATAATTTTTTCTATAAGAAATCTCTTGCAGGACCATATTTGAGATGCTTGGAGGATCCTGAAGCCAAAGAAGTACTTCAGGATATACATGAAGGGGATTGTGGTAACCACACTGGGGGCAGGTCATTATTCTCAAAAATATTGAGGACATGATACTATTGGCCGACAATGAAGAAAGATGCTGCAGAATACGCTCGAAGATGTGATGCATGTCAAAGACATAGTAACATATTGCATCAACCAGCTGAACCATTATATCCTATAGCTTCCCCTTGGCCATTCATGAAGTGGGGGATGGACATAGTAGGAAAGCTGCCAAAAGCTCCAGGAGGGAAAGTCTTTATGCTGGCAATGACTGACTATTTTTCTAAATGGGTTGAAGCTGAAGCATTTGTCCAAGTTAGAGACCAAGAAGTAGTATCCTTCATAAAGAGGAATATCCTGACCAGGTTTGGAGTACCAGCCGAGATAATCTGTGACAATGGTTCTCAATTCTTAAGTAAGAGGACTACTAATTTTTGCAAGAGTTAGGGAATCAAATGATCACATCTACTCCGGTACATCCTCAAGCAAATGGGCAAGCAGAATCCTCGAACAAGATAATAGTCAACAACCTGAAAAAGAGACTAGGAGCTAAAAAAGGAAGATGGGCAAAAGAACTACCCTTTGTTTTATGGGCTGATAGAACAACAATAAAAAATGCAACTGGCCAAACTCCATTCTCCTTAGTATTTGGGGCAGAAGCAGTGATCCCAACAGAAATGGTGATACCTACGGCAAGATCCAATCTCCAGGATCCTGAGCAGAATCCTGAAGCTATGTGCCAAGAACTAGACACTGTGGATGAGACAAGAGATGCAGCAAAGCTAAGGATGGCAGCATATCAACAGAGGATATCCAGAGCATACAACAAGAATATAAGAAATAGGAGGTTTCAAGTTGGGGATTGAGTGTTAAGAAAAGCTTTTCAGAATACTACTAATCCTGCCGATGGAAAATTAGCTCCAAAGTGGGAAGGACCCTTGTTAGGGGAGGATTTTCCAATGATCAGTGATCCTCAATTGCTGTTGGGTTTAAGGATCCTTAATTATGTTTGAGTTTAGGATCCTCAGAGAGTATTGAAGGATCAGGATCCAGGATCATCATAGTGATCCTTACACTAACGATTGTCTGCTTTGAATATGGAATTGTTTTGCAGGAGTACGTGCTTGGACTTGGTCATGGCGATATTCCTGGAGCATATTCTCTTTTATTCCACACGTGCTTGACCATTGTGAACGTTATGGAGATCGTGGGGAGAGTGCACGAATTGCGGATAGTTAGTTATCTTAGATATTTACTAAATTTAAAAGGGGATAGCGAGTTTGATTAGAACACTTAGCTATTTTCGGCATACACACACATTCGTAACAGCTCTCAGTCAGCTCTCGAACATTTCTTGGCGATTACACACTTTTTTGCACTTTACACTATAGTGATCCTTGTAACAAGCTCGCTATCATCCGAAGTTGTAACACATTTTGTTTAGTCTAAGTTGGTGATCGGTAGTTTTCATCACCCGAGGTTTTTTATGCCGGAGATCAACTCTTGATTAAGGGCTTTTTCCTCGTATAAATCATTGTGTCACTTGTTCATTACATTTCTGAGTGATCCTTAATATTGTTCATTGATTGAAGCATCACACCTCACATCTAAAGATTTGGTTGCATTATCTTAGCTTGATTTTTGACCAAAACAGTTTGGCGCCCACCGTGGGGCGATTGGTGCTTCATTTCTGAGAAATTTTGTTCATTTCGGTCATTTCGGTTCATCACATTCAACCAGATGGCATCTCAAGGAAAAACCACTTCAAGTGCAATGTCAGCGATCAATTCATCCCAAGGCGTTCCACCTTTGCCTCCACCACCTTCCGGATCCCAGAAGAATGCTAAAAAGAAACCGACTCCTATTTTCTCAAAACCTCCAACTTCTTCTGCATCTTATACTCCTACTACTAGTGACCTTTTTACTTTAATTTTGCAGATGAAGGATCACATACAGCAGCAGGATAAGACTAACGAAAAGATTCTCAGGGAAATTGGAGATATCAAGAAATAGAAGAGATCAGCAGAGGATCATTCCCCATTGATGCCTAGATCTTTGAATTTCGACACTCCGGTCATAACCTCTCAGCATTCTGCAGCTCCAGATGTCCAATACTTGGGTGGAACAAGAGGAATGCACTACGGATCCTCAGCAACGTCTAAGGCTCTAGGATCCTATTTTCAACCAGCAGGATCCTTCTCTCAGCATCAAGGATCCTTCGTCAGCTCAGGAGGATACATGGGGACGCAGCAGATTCAAGGATCCTCTCAGGTTCAAGGATCCTCGCAGGTTCAAGGATCCTCGCAGGTTCAAGGATCCTCTCAGGTTCAAGGATCCTCTCAGGTTCAAGGATCCTCCCGGATTCAAGGATCCTCTCAGGTTTTCGGATCCATGGATTATCCTCCAAGACCCCCATTCACAGTGCATCAAGGATCCAATGTTTCCCAGGATCAAGGATCCTTAAGAAGTTTACAACCTGGAAGTTCTGATGTCCATCAAGGAGACTTCATCCCAATGCAAACCATTGCTTCTTCTGGTCCTTCAATCATACCAGAATCTCGACAATATGGATTCACATCCAGGATTCTGAACTTGAATCCACCAGGAGGTAACACTTTTAATAATTCTTATACCACTAACCATGGCCTTATGCAGGATACAAGTATCAATCAAGCTATGGCTAGGGAGTTACAAAAGCTTAAGGATATGATATCCAGTGTTCCAGGGGTGGTTAAGCCTATTCCTGAAATTGCAGATGGGAGCCATAAGATATCTCATTTTGCACCACCTATTTGTGATGCTGAGATACCCAAAAGGTTCCAGATACCAACCATGAAGTTATATGATGGCTCAACAGATCCTGAAGAACACGTGGCTCAATACAGAGAAAGGATGGAGATTAACCCCATCCCAGAGAGGTTAAAAGAAGCATGTCTATGCAAGGGTTTTGGATCCACACTCACAGGATCAGCTCTTAAATGGCTGCTAAGTCTTCCCCCCTATTCTATTACTTCATTTGCTAATCTAGTTAACCTGTTTAATAATCAATTTTCTTGTAGTAGAAAGTTTGAACAATTAACTAGTGATTTATATAGGGTAACTCAAGGTCAAAATGAATCACTTAGAGATTATATCACTAAGTTTAGTAAAGAATCCTTAGATATTCCTAACTTGGATATAGCCACGGCTGTAGAAGCCTTTAAAATGGGTTTACTTAGGGATTCATTATTCTATGATGATCTTGTTATGACCCCATGCAGGAATCTCGATGAAGTAAGAACCAGGGCCCTTAGGTTCATCCGATTAGAGGATGACAAAAGGATCCAGGAAAGGCTAACAGGATCCTCGAAGCAGGAAAAGCAAGGATCCTACTTCAAGAATAACAAGTTCAAATCCTACAACAAGTCTGATAACCAGAATGTGCATGCAGTAGAATAAGAAGAGGATGATGAGGATTATCCTCCAATTTCTGAATACTGTTTTTCTGTTGATAACAATGAACTGATTCTTGCAATGCAGAATTTAGGTGAGAAAGCTAGGTGGCCAAGAAAAAATGATAAACCAGCTGCCACAAAAGACAAGTCAAAATGGTGTGCATACCACGAGGATTTTGGGCATCTCACCGAAGAATGCATTGCCCTGAGGAAAGAAATTGGCTATTTGTTAAGTAAGGGGCACTTAAAGGAACTTTTGGGGCGAAAGAAGTCAAGAACCCAGGATCCTGAAAGGATCCCAGAAAAAGCTCCTGCTCCTCCAGCAGATGCACAAGTCATAAACTTTATATCCGGAGGATCAGACATTTGTGGTACTTCCTTTTCAGCAGCCAAAAGACATGCTAAGGAAACCAAGATGGAGAATGGAGACAGACCCATCCGAACGTCCAGTGTTACCCAGGATAAAGTTATAACTTTTGATGTGGATGATCGTGTTGACATTCAGGATCCTCATCATGATGGTCTCGTTATTACTCTTTTTATTTCTAACCATTTTGTTCGCAGGATCCTTATAGATGGAGGAAGCTCTGTGAACACCATCCAGCTTGATGTCCTTAAGAAGATGAATATTCCTGAATTCGATATTATACCAAGATCCTCAGTGCTTGTGGGATTCAGTGGGGAGACCAAGAATACTCTGGGGGACATCAAACTCCCAATTTATATTGAAGGATTACACTCTTATCAAAAGTTTTGTGTTATAGATTGCTTATCTTGTTGTAACGTTATCCTTGGTAGGCCTTGGATACATGACATGAAGCCAGTCCCATCCACTTATCACCAATGTGTAAAGCTTCCTAGTCCATGGGGGGTGGTGAAAATCGAGAGTGATCAGCAAGAAGCTAAGAATTACTACACATCATCAATGAAACCAGCCTCAAGGCCAAAGGAGCAATAGCAATTAAAGCATCCTCCGAGGGATGTCTTGGAGGCAAGAGAGCAGGATATAGAAGAAATCCTTATGGATCCTTATGATCCTGAATCCAAGATTTACATAGGATCAGGGATCCTTGGTGAAATAAAAGAGGATTTGGTATCCTTCCTCAAAAGGAGAAAAACTACCTTTGCATGGAAACACGAAGACATGACAGGTATATCTAAAGATATAATTACTCATAAACTTGGCATTGACAGGTCGTTCAAACCAATCCATCAAAAGAGGAGGAAGTTTGCACCAGAAAGAAATGCCATTATCCAGGAGGAGGTAGAAAAGTTACTCCGAGCAGGTATGGTTAGAGAGGTCAAGTATCCAAGATGGTTGGCCAATGTGGTTGTTGTTCAAAAGAAAAACGGAAAGTGGAGGGTATGTGTCGACTTTACTGATTTAAATAAGGCATGTCCCAAGGATCCTTTCCCATTACCCCACATTGACTCCATGGTGGATGCTACTGCGGGTCATGAACTGTTAACTTTTATGGATGCTTCATCTGGATTTCAACAAATTTAGATGGAACCATCTGATCAAGAGGATACAGCCTTTATGACCTCAACTGGTATTTATTGTTATATTGCTATGCCATTTGGACTAAGAAATGCAGGTGCAACTTACCAAAGGCTAGTCAACATGATGTTCAAGGATCAAATTGGACACACTATGGAAGTCTATATAGATGACATGGTGGTTAAGTCTAAAAAAGCTGAGGATCACCTTAGAGACTTGGAGGAAGCATTCGATATCCTTGACAAATACAATATGAAACTAAATCCTTCCAAGTGTCACTTTGGTGTTAAAGCAGGTAAATTCCTAGGCTATATGGTGACTAAGAGGGGCATTGAAGCAAGTCCAGAGCAGATTAAGGCTATTTTGAACATCAAATCCCCTGCCAATGCTAAGGATGTACAAAGATTGACAGGCAGGATCGCAGCCTTAAACAGGTTCATATCCAAATCCTCATAAAAGTGCAAGGAATTCTATGACATCCTGAGGAAGAACAAGAAATTTGAATGGACTGAGAAGCATGAAAGTACCCTCAAAGCTCTTAAGGATTACCTATCCTCAGCCCCCGCTTTGATGAAACCAGAAAAGGGGGATATATTATCCTTATACCTAGCGGTATCCTCTAAAGTAGTAAGTGCAGTCCTTGTTAAGGATCACGAAGGTACACAACATCCTGTTTATTATGTAAGTAAGAGTTTGCTTGATGCTGAATCCAGGTATTTACATTTAGAAAAACTTATCCTTGCTTTAATTATGGCATCTACTAAATTAAGACATTACTTTGAGACTCATACCATTATCGTTAAGACTAATTTCCCAATTAAGAATGTTCTCAGGAAACCTGAAATGTCAGGAAGGATGGCTAAGTGGGCAGTGAAGCTCAGTGCTTATGATATAAGATATGAGCCTAGAACCGCCATTAAATCCCAGGCCTTAGCTGACTTTGTGGCAGATTACAGTAGTGACTTGCAAAAGGAAGCTGAGTTAGAAGTCCAACAGCTTGAAGAAACTAAGGATCCTTGGATACTCTTCACTGATGGAGCCTCTAATGTCAAAGGAACAGGGCTTGGAATACTACTAAAATCGCCACAGGAGGACATAATACCCCACTCTATAGCTTGTGAGTTCCAAACTACTAACAATGAGGCTGAATATGAAGCCTTGATAGCTGGTTTGCAAATTGCCAAGCATATGAGGATCAGGTATCTTGAGGTACATGTAGATTCATTATTAATCACTAATCACTTTAATGGATCCTATGCTGTTAAAGGTGAAAAGCTAATCAAATACTTAGAGATAATCAAAGAATTGGCGCTCTCTTTTGTATCTTTTAGTTTGACACAGGTACCAAGAGAAGAGAATGCAGAAGCTGATGCACTGGCCAATTTAGGATCATCCTTGAAGATCCAAGAGGATATCAAAATCCCTATTATCCATATCCTGAATCCTGCTATTGAAGATCATGTGGCTATGGAGATAGGAGAGGATTCTGCAATCATACCTAGTGATGCTCCGCAATCAGGATCCTGGATCCTCCCAATCATGAGATATATCCAAAATGGAGAGATCCCTACAGGAGAAAACCCCAGGGCTTTCAAAATTAAGGTATCTCAATTTACAATACTGAATAACATGCTATACAAACGATCTCTTACAGGACCATATCTAAGATGTATTGAGGATCCTGAAATTCAAGAAGTTTTAAAGGATCTCCATGAAGGAGATTGTGGAAATCACACTGGGGGCAGGGCACTATTCTCAAGGATCCTGAGAACAGGATACTATTGGCCTACTATGAAGTAGGATGCTGTGGATTATGCTAAAAGATGTGATCCTTGTCAAAGACATAGTAATATCCTTCATCAACCAGCAGAGCTCTTGCATCATATATCCTCTTCCTGGCCATTTATGAGATGGGGAATGGATATAGTTGGTAAACTTCCCAAGGCACCTGGTGGTAAATGTTTTGGTCAAAAATCTGATGAGGATATTGCAACCAAACTCTCTGTTACGGGGTATGATGCTAATAATGTAGAACAATAACAAGGATCACTTCAATGTAAATCGCAGAAATGACACAAGGATTTATACGGGGAAAAAGCCCTTGATCAAGAGTTGATCTCCGGCATAAAAAACCCCGGGTGATGGAAACTACCGATCACCAAGCTCAAATAAATGAATAAATGTTTACAACTTCGGATAATAACGAGCTAGGTACAAGGATCACTATCGTGAATTGTGTAAAGTGAGTGAAAACGAATGTATGTTCGTCGAGAGCTTCAAGTATGCGAGCATATGAGAGTGTGTGTAGCTGTAAAAAATGACTAAGTGTTCTAATTCTAGCTCGTCACCCCTTTAAAAATAGAAGTTAACTACAATAACTAACTATCCGACTTTTGTGCCAAGCTCCCACGTTCTCCACAACGTCCATTTTTGGCCAAGCACGTGCGGGATAGTCTGGGAATATTCTCCAGGAATGTCGCCAAGACTAAGTCCGAGTTGAACTTCCTGCAAAACATTCACGAATTCAAAGTAGACAACCGTTAGTACTGGGATCCTTATAGTGATCCATGATCCTGATCCTACAACACTTCTGAGGATCACTACTTCAGACAGAGTTGAGGATCACTAAATCCAACAGCAAATAAGGATCACTGGTTATTTAGAAATCCACCCCTAACAATTGCCCCCAAAATATAAGGAGTAAATATGTAAATAAATGAGTTATATTTTGTCGATCTTATCTGCATTTAACCAACGGATAACTAGCCGTTATAAGCGGACTAGCCGTTGCGATCACGACGTCACAGAAGTGACAACCCTGCACGATCATGATTATAAATAGGAGATAGAGATAGGATCAAATGCATTTAAAATCTCAGAGAAACTCCCTTTATAACTACATTCCGAAGATAACCAGGTAATCTCTCTTCATCTTCTTCCCTCTCTTGCTCCGTTTTCCGTTTCTTTTCCCCGTTCTATCAAAGATGTTGCTCCGGAATTCCCCAGCTAAGGATCATCGGAAGGATAGCCCACTGAAAAGCCAGGGGATCATTGAAGATTCCATAAGAGAACGCTGCTGTTTCAACGATGCACAGATTGATAGGATCCGCCACTGCTTCCCGGCGAACACCGAGTTCAGACCTTTTGATCCCAATGCCCTGAGTGATCATATTTCCGACAAGTGGGTTGCTTTTCCAGTCACTCCGTTCACCATAGGCTATACATATCCTTTTCCAGCCTTCACCCAATCTTTCTTTTCCTTAACCGGCATTTCTTATATCCAAGCCATGCCGATGATCTGGAGGGTTTTATATACCCTTGAGAGGATCATCGAGCAGGAAGGGATAGACCTAGGAATGTCAGAGCTGGGAGAGCTGTATGATCTTACTACCTTTGGTTCTCATCGTTATCTGTTTAAACGTAAGCCTGGTGAGGAACATCCGATCTTTAAAGCTACCAAGAACGACACTAACTGGAAGCGACGTTTCTTCTTCGTCAAGAGAGATTCTATTGCCGATGGGAAAGATTTACCCAAGAAATGGGCTACCCATGGTAGGGTGGAGGATCCTGAGAAGGATCACCAGAGAACCTTCTTTTGACACAAGGATCACTTATATATATTTTTGCTTTCTTGTTATGCAGCTATTGTCGTTTCACATCTCAAACTGACCCCTGCTGCCGAAGAGAGACTCGCCACTTTCAAGAGACTTGATCCTGAAACAAGAACTTTCAAGATAACAACCCAGGATTCTCAGGAGGTATCCTCAGGATCTGTCACAATGTCAAGTAAGTATCCTTGTTTTAAAAATTTAAATAAGTAGTGAAATATAAGTGGAATAAAGATACTTATCTTATTTTGGTTGTGTAGGTGCTGGAAAATCCACTAAGCCTGCTTCTCAATTCAACACGGCGGACCTTGATACTGTTAAACCTAGGAGGAAGAGATCTACTACCAGTCCTAGCATCTCTATTCCCAAGGCACCCCTCAAAGGAAAGGGAATCAAGAAGAGAAAGGTCTCCGAGGCGGAGGATTTGCAAGGTCTGCCTCTGATCCGCCGCCAATTCCTCGAGTATTTCAACGATGTAAGGATCACTGTCTTTGCTCATATATCCTGCTGATATATCCTGCTGATATATCCTGCTGATTTGAGGATCACTTGGTCCTGACCTTATCTTTTATCCCCTTTGCAGAAATTCACCGAGATTGAGGATTATGTTGGCCATGTTGAGGATCAGGATAGGAAGATTGCCGATCTCCAGCAGGTTGCAGTGCTTAAGGACCTCCAAATTGCTGATCTTCAAAAGGAACTCCAAGATGCCAAGACTAAGACAGCCAAACTCCTGATTGACCTTGACTGTGAAAAGCATGATCTTATTGAAGGTGCAAAGGTCTCTGCTGCCATCACAATGTATCAGACAAAACTAACGATGGCCCAGGAAGCTCAAGATCCTAACTTTGACAGAAGTAGCTGGGATGTTGAGGGCTGGAAAGCGAGGTTGGCTGATCTTGAGGATGATGAAGAGGCTGAGGAGGTTTTGGCGATTGAGGCTGGAGGCAAGGTTGAAGCTGGTGAAGCAAGTGGAGCCGGAGGTGGTGATGCAGGGAAGGTTTAGGATGCATGGTTGGGCGATGATGGAAATTTCTAGACGTAGCCGGAGCCCAATTTTTTTTTTATTTGATGGTTGTTTTGTTGAACAATTTGATGGTTTGTACTGAACAATAGTTTTTAGGATTAAGGATCATGTATGATCCTTCAGACAATAGGCAGGATTGCTAATGGTGGAGGGATCCTCTGTTCTGGGGATAAAGCCATTGTGATCCTGCCGCCTTTATATTCCTGCACTACTTTTGAACCTATTATCATGGACACCCTTTACTTACCCCAGCGGACGGGCCACGTTTTGCTGGTAGATGCTCGGGGTAAGTAATTTTGACAACCTTTTAAGGGTTAGTCTTTTGTTAATAAATAAAATCTTAACCTTTTGTCGCTTATCTTGTGTTGTTATCCTTTTGTTTATTTAATTCTCCTTTGTTTTGATACACACTTATTGAATAAGCAATTTTGAATAAGTCAGATTGAAAAATACTTAGGACATGATCCACAATCAAATATCCTATAGTTAGAGAATCCCAAAAAGCAATATATTTTAAGGATCACAAGTTTAGTTGTCAAACTTTAAGGGTTATTCAAATAAATAATGAATAGAATAAAAAATAGTTAAGGATCATACCTGAGAATCCAAGTTAGGATCCTAACCACAATAAGGATAACTGAAAGATAAATCTTAAAGAGAAGTAAGGATCAAGGATCCCTAATTACTTATCTTCAAGGACCTGAAATAGAGCATAACTTGGGACTAAGACAATATAAGACAAGAGTTAGCAACTGGGGACAAGCCCAAGGATAACTTGGGACAAGCCCAAGGATCGTATGTAAACTGGAGTATGGCCCTAACTGGCGACTATCCAAACTTAGTGACATGAACATGCCAAAACCTTAGCTAACGTGAAAACGTTAGAAACCTTAGGAACGGATGTATGGTACGTCTACCATTATACGTAGGATCCTAGGTATAGCCAGTACAATGGAATTATCAGCCCCTAAAACGAGTACTGGTCCCACTGCCTTGAACTATACCAGGATCATCATGCGCTACAGGCGGAACTGGGGTCAAGCCCAAATAACTGGGGTTAAACCCAAAGGACGGATCGCTTCTGCAGATAACCAATACTTTGCTAAGGATTCCTGAACTTTCAAAACTTAAAATCACATGAGAGATGGATAAAGGATACATGATCCTTATCCTTATATGAGAAAACAAAGAAATGAGATAGTTCAAGATTAGGATATTACCAAAGTAAGGATTACCGATACTTTAAGGATCCTTTAAGGATATTCCTGACGTAAGGATCATCTGTGCTATAAGGATCCTGCTCACATGAAATATTTCTTCAAGTGGACAGCATTCCAAGCTCTTGGTAGCAAATCGCCTTCCATGGTTAGCAATCTATATGCCCCCTTTCCTGCCTCAGCTTCAATCAAATAAGGGCTTCCCATTTTGGAGCCAATTTTCCATCAGCAGGATTGGTGGTATTCTGAAATGCTTTCCTTAATACCATATCTCCAGCTTGAAACTTCCTGATCCTGACATTTTTGTTGTAAGCACCAGCCATTCTTTGTTGATAACTGGCCATCCTTATCCTAGCCATATCCCTGATTTCCTCAATAGTATCCAGGTCTTGAGCCAAGTTCTCATTATTTTCTTCAGGATCACGAGTACTTGTTCTAGCAGTTGGAACCACCATTTCTGTAGGGATCACTGATTCTGCCTCAAATACCAAAGAGAATGGCGTTTGACCAGTAGCAGTCTTAGGGGTTGTCCTATCGGCCCAGAGCACATAAGGTAGTTCTTCTGCCCATTTCCCTTTCTTGGATCCAAGCTTCTTCTTCAAGTTGTTGATGATGATCTTGTTGGATGATTCTGCTTGACCATTAGCTTGTGGGTGGACTGGTGTTGATGTTATCATCTTAATCCCCCAACTATCACAAAAGTTAGTAGTTCTGCCCCCAATAAATTGGGAACCATTATCACATATAATTTCAGAAGGAATTCCAAATCTAGTTATAATATTTCTTTTAATAAAGGATATAACTTCCTTTTCTCTGACTTGGGCAAAAGCTTCAGCCTCTATCCACTTGGAGAAGTAATCAGTCATAGCAAGCATGAATACTTTTCCACCAGGTGCCTTAGGGAGCTTACCAACTATATCCATACCCCATCTCATAAATGGCCAAGAGGAGGATATAGGATGCAACAATTCAGCTGGTTGATGAAGGATATTGCTGTGTCTCTGACAAGGATCACATCTCTTAGCATACTCCACAGCATCTTTTTTCATGGTTGGCCAGTAGTATCCTGTCCTCAGGATCCTTGAGAATAATGCCCGGCCCCCAGTATGGTTTCCACAATCTCCTTCATGGAAGTCTTTTAAAACTTCTTGAATTTCAGGATCCTCAATGCATCTCAAGTACGGTCCTGCAAGAGATCATCTATACAACATATTATTTAAAATTGTGAATTGAGATACCTTAATTTTGAAAGCCCTAGGGTTTTCTCCTGTAGGAATCTCTCCATGTTGTAAGTATTTCATAATTGGTGAGATCCATGATCCTGATCCTGAATGGGATTGAGTATCCTCACTAGGGATAATTGCAGAATCATTTCCTATCTCCATAGCCATATGATCCTCGATAGCCGGGGTCAGGATATGGATAATAGGTATCTTGATATCCTCAGGGATCTTCAAAGATGATCCTAAGTTAGCCAATGCATCAGCTTCTGTATTTTCTTCCCTTGGTACCTGTGTCAAACTAAAGGAAACAAAAGAGAGTGCCAAATTTTTGACTATCTCTAAATATTTGGTTAGCTTTTCACCTTTAACAGCATAGGATCCATTAAAGTGGTTTGTAATTAACAATGAATCTACATGTACCTCAAGATACCTGATCCCCATATGCTTAGCAATTTGCAAACCAGCAATTAAGGCTTCATACTCAGCCTCATTGTTAGTGGTTTGGAACTCACAAGCTATAGAGTGGGGTATTATGTCCCCCTGTGGCGATTTTAGTAGTATTCCAAGCCCTGTGCCTTTAACATTTGAGGATCCATCAGTATAGAGTATCCAAGGATCCTTGGTCTCCTGTAGCTGCTGGACTTCTAACTCAGCTCCCTTTTGTAAATCACTACTGAAATCAGCCACAAAGTCAGCTAATGCTTGGGATTTGATGGCTGTCCTAGGCTCATATCTTATATCATATGCTGAAATCAGCTCCCTTTTGTAAATCACTACTGAAATCAGCCACTTAGCCATCCTTCCTGACATCTCTGGTTTCCTGAGGACATTCTTAATTGGGAAATTAGTTTTAACAACAATAACATGAGTTTCAAAATAATGTCTTAACTAAGTAGATGCCATAATTAATGCAAGAATAAGCTTTTCAAGGTGTGAATACCTGGATTCGGCATCAAGTAAACTTTTACTTACATAATAGACAGGATGTTGTGTACCTTCATGATCCTTAACAAGGACCGCACTTACTGCTTTTGAGGATACTTCAAGATATAAGGATAGTACATCGCCTTTTTCTGGTTTCATCAAGGCCGGGGCTGAGGATAGGTAATCTTTGAGAGCTCTTAAGGCATTTTCATGCTTTTCCGTCCACTCAAATTTCTTGTTCTTCCTTAGGATATCATAGAACTCTTTGCACTTCTCTGAGGATTTGGATATGAATCTGTTCAAAGCTGCAATCCTGCCTGTTAGCCTTTGAACATCCTTAGCATTGGCCGGAGATTTGATGTTCACTATTGCTTTGATTTGCTCTGGGCTAGCTTCAATGCCTCTCTTTGTCACCATATATCCTAAGAATTTACCTGCTTTAACACCAAAGTGACATTTTGAAGGATTAAGCTTCATGTTATATTTGTCAAGGATATCGAATGCTTTCTCCAAGTCCCTTAGGTGATCCTCAGCTTTTATGGATTTTACCACCATATCATCTATGTAAACCTCCATAGTTTGTCCAATCTGATCCTTGAACATCATATTCACCAGCCTTTGATATGTTGCACCTGCATTCCTTAGTCCGAACGGCATAGCAATATAGCAGTATATACCAGTTGGAGTCATGAAGGCTGTATCCTCTTGATCGGATGGTTCCATTTGGATTTGTTGAAATCCAGATGAAGCATCCATAAAAGTTAACAGTTCATGACCCGCGGTTGCATCCACCATGGAGTCAATGTGGGGTAATGGGAAAGGATCCTTGGGACATGCCTTATTTAAATCTGTAAAATCGACACATACCCTCCACTTTCCGTTTTTCTTTTGAACAACAACCACATTGGCCAACCATCTTGGATACTTGACCTCTCTAATCATACCTGCCCGGAGCAATTTCTCTACCTCTTCTTGGATAATGGCATTTCTTTCCGGTGCAAACTTCCTTCTCCTTTGATGGATCGGTTTGAAGGACCTGTCAATGCCGAGTTTGTGAGTGATTACATCTTTAGATATACCTGTCATGTCCTCGTGTTTCCATGCAAAGGTAGTCTTTCTCCTTTTGAGGAAGGATATAAGGTCTTCCTTCATATCGCCAAGGATCCCTGATCCGATATAGATTTTGGATTCAGGATCATCAGGATCCATGAGGACTTCTACCACATCCTGCTCTCTTGCCTCCAAGACATCCCTTGGAGGATACTTTGATTGCTATTGCTCCCTTGACTTCGAGGCTGGCTTCATCGATGAAGTATAGCAATTCTTAGCCTCCTGCTGATCACTATCAATCTTCACTATTCCCCAAGGACTAGGGAGCTTCACACATTGATGGTAGGTAGATGGGACTGCCTTCATATCGTGTATCCAGGGCCTGCCAAGGATAACATTACAACAAGATAAACAGTCAATAACACAAAATTTTTTGATATGAGTGTAGGCCTTCGATGTATATTGGGAGTTTAATGTCCCCCAGGGTATTCTTAGTTTCGCCACTAAATCCCACGAGCACGGAGGATCTTGGTACGATATCTGATTCAGGAATACCCATCTTCTTTAGAACATCAAGCTGGATAATGTTCACTGAACTTCCTCCATCTATAAGGATCCTGCGAACAAAATGGTTAGAAATAAAAAGAGTGATAACCAAACCATCATGATGAGGATCCTGGATGTCAACACGATCATCCTCATTGAAAGTTATAACTTTTCCTTCGGAGACACTTGATGTTCGAACAGGTCTTTCTCCATTATCCATCTTAGTTTCCTTTGCATGCCTTTTAGCTGCTGAGAAGGATGTGCCGCAAATGTCTGATCCTCCAGAAATAAAGTTTATCACTTGTGCATCTGCTGGAGGGGCCGGAGCTTTCTCAGGGACCCTTTCAGGATCCTGAGTCCTTGACTTTTTTCTTCCCAACAATTCTTTCAGATGTCCCTTGCTCAACAAGTATCCAATTTCCTTTCTTAGTGCAATGCATTCTTCTGTAAGATGCCCAAAATCTTCATGGTATGCACACCACTTTGATTTATCCTTAGTTGCAGCTGGCCTATCATTTTTTCTGGGCCATTTAGCCTTATCACCTAGATTCTGCATCGCAAGGATTAGTTCATTGTTATCAACAGAAAAACAATATTCAGAAATTGGAGGATAATCCTCATCATCCTCTTCTTGATCAATAGCATGCACGTTCTGGTTATCAGATCTGTTGTAGGATCTGAACTTGTTGTTCCTGAATGAGGATCCTTGCTTATCTTGCTTTGAGGATCCTGTTAACCTCTCCTGGATCCTCTTGTCATCCTCAAGCCGAATGAACCTAAGTGCCCGGGTTCTTACCTCATCTAAGTTCCTGCAAGGTGTCATGACAAGATCATCATAGAACGATGAATCCCTAAGCAATCCCATTTTAAAGGCCTCAACAGCCGTGGCTATATCCAAGTTGGGAATGTCTAAGGATTCTTTACTGAATTTGGTAATGTAATCCCTTAATGATTCATTATGACCCTGAGTTACCCTATACAAATCACTAGTTAATCGTTCAAATTTTCTACTACAAGAAAACTGATTATTAAATAGGTTAACTAGATTAGCAAATGAGGTAATAGAGTAGGGGGGAAGACTTAGCAGCCATTTGAGAGCTGATCCAGTAAGAGTGGATCCGAATCCTTTGCACAGGCATGCTTCCTTTAACCTTTCTGGGATTGGATTGATCTCCATCCTCTCCCTGTATTGTGCTATGTGTTCTTCAGGATCCGTCGAACCATCATACAGCTTCATAGTTGGAACATGGAACCTCTTGGGTATCTCAGCATCACAGATCGGTGGTGCAAAACGAGATATCCTGTGGCTCCCATCTGCAATCTCTGGGATAGGTTTGACCACTCCTGGAATACTTGATATCATATCCTTCAACTTTTGCAATTCTCTGGCCATGGCATGGTTGATACCTGGATCCTGCATAAGGCCATGGTTAGTAGCATAGGAATTATTAAAAGTGTTACCTCCCATTGGATTCAAATTAGGAAGAATGGATGTGAATCCATATTGTTGGGACTCTGGAATGATTGAAGGACCGGTAGAAGCATTGGTCTGCATCGGAATAAAATCTCCCTGATGGACATCTGAACTTCCTGTCTGCAAACTCCTCAAGGATCCTGGCATCTGGAAGGATCCCTGAAACTGGGATGATCCTGGAACAAAGGAGGATCCTTGAACCTGGAATGATCCTGGAACAAAGGAGGATCCTTGAACCTGGGATGATCCTGGAACAAAGGAGGATCCTTGAACCTGGGATGATCCTGGAACAAAGGAGGATTCTTGAACCTGGGATGATCCTGGAACAAAGGAGGATCCTTGAACCTGGGATGATCCTGGAACAAAGGAGGATCCTTGAACCTGGGATGATCCTGGAACAAAGGAGGATCCTTGAACCTGGGATGATCCTGGAACAAAGGAGGATCCTGTATGCTGAGGATGGGACCCTGATGGTTGAAAGTGTAACCCTGAAGTCTGAGTTACTGCTGTTGTTTCGTAGTGCACTCCTTTTGGTCCACCCACATATTGAACGTCTAGAACCACTGATGGCTGAGAAGTAATCACTGGAGTATCAAAATTCAAGGATTTCGGCTCCAGTGGGGAATGATCCTCTGCCGTTGTCTTTTGTTTCTTGAGATCTCCGATTTCTTTGAGAATCCTCTCATTGGTCTTATCCTGTTGCCGTATATGATCCTTCATCTGCAAAATCAAAGTAAACATGTCACTAGTAGTGGGAGTGTAAGAAGCAGAAGAAGTTGGAGGTTTTGAGAAAATGGGAGTTGGTTTCTTCGCGGCATTCTCAGCATTCTTCTGGGATCCAGAAGGTGGTGGAGGCAAAGGGGGAACGCCTTGTGAAGAACTGAATGAGGGCATCAAATTTGAAGCATTCTTCGCTGAGGAAGCCATCTGCTCGGTTGTAGTGAACTGAAATAAGCACAGAAATGCGAATTTTTCTAAGGATGAAGCACCAATTGCCCCACGGTGGGCGCCAAACTGTTTTGGTCAAAAATCTGATGAGGATATTGCAACCAAACTCTCTGTTATGGGGTATGATGCTAATAATGTAGAACAATAACAAGGATCACTTCAATGTAAATCGCAGAAATGACACAAGGATTTATACGGGGAAAAAGCCCTTGATCAAGAGTTGATCTCCGGCATAAAAAACCCCGGGTGATGGAAACTACCGATCACCAAGCTCAAATAAATGAATAAATGTTTACAACTTCGGATAATAACGAGCTAGGTACAAGGATCACTATCGTGAATTGTGTAAAGTGAGTGAAAACGAATGTATGTTCGTCGAGAGCTTCAAGTATGCGAGCGTATGAGAGTGTGTGTAGCTGTAAAAAATGACTAAGTGTTCTAATTCTAGCTCGTCACCCCTTTAAAAATAGAAGTTAACTACAATAACAAACTATCCGACTTTTGTGCCAAGCTCCCACGTTCTCCACAACGTCCATTTTTGGCCAAGCACGTGCGGGATAGTCTGGGAATATTCTCCAGGAATGTCGCCAAGACTAAGTCCGAGTTGAACTTCCTGCAAAACATTCACGAATTCAAAGTAGACAACCGTTAGTACTGGGATCCATATAGTGATCCATGATCCTGATCCTACAACACTTCTGAGGATCACTACTTCAGACAGAGTTGAGGATCACTAAATCCAACAGCAAATAAGGATCACTGGTTATTTAGAAATCCACCCCTAACAGTAAAGTATTCATGCTTGCTATGACTGACTATTTTTCAAAATGGATAGAGGCTGAAGCCTTTGCTCAAGTCAGAGAGAAAGAAGTGATATCCTTTATCAAAAGAAATATTATTACTAGATTCGGTATCCCTTCTGAAATTGTATGTAATAATGGATCCCAATTTATTGGGAATAGAACTACTAACTTTTGTAACAGCTGGGGGATTAAGATGATAACATCAACGCCAGTCCACCCACAAGCTAATGGCCAAGCAGAATCATCCAACAAGATCATCATCAACAACTTGAAAAAGAAACTTGGATCCAAGAAAGGGAAATGGGCAGAAGAGCTACCTTATGTATTATGGGCTGATAGGACAACTCCCAAGAATGCCACTGGACAAACTCCATTCTCTTTGGTATTTGGAGCAGAATCAGTGATCCCTACAGAAATGGTGGTTCCTACTGCAAGAACAAGTATCCGTGATCCTGAAGGAAATGCTGAAAACTTGGTTCAAGACCTGGATACTATAGAAGAACTCAAGGATTTGGCAAGGATAAGGATGGCCAGTTACCAACAAAGGATGGCTGGAGCTTACAACAAGAATGTCAGGATCAGGAAATTCCAAGTTGGTGATATGGTACTAAGGAAAGCATTTCAGAATACCACCAATCCTGCTGATGGAAAGTTGGCACCAAAATGGGAAGGCCCTTATTTGATTGAAGCTGAAGCAGGAAAGGGGGCATATCGGTTGCTAACAATGGAAGGTGATTTGCTACCAAGACCTTGGAATGCTGTCCATTTGAAAAGATACTTCATGTAATAAGGATCCGTAATCCTTAGCCAGTGATGATCCTTGAAGGATCCTTGATCAACGGAGGATCCTCGTTATGGTAATAATTTAACCTCAAACTCTTTAACTCTTTATATATCATGTCCTTAAGGATAAGGATCCTGGATCCTTTATCCTCCTTTCACTTGTTTCTAAGTTTTGCAGAAGGTTTGAGTATCCTTGGCAGAGGATAAGTCTCCACAGAAGTATCCAGTTATTTGGGCTTGACCGCAGTTCTTTGGGCTAGTCCCCAGTTTGGGCCTGTCCCCAGTATCGCCAGCAGCGCACGATGATCCTGGTACAGTTCATAGCAATGGGACCAATACTCGCTGTAGGGGCTGACAATTTCATTGTACTGGCTGTATCCGGGATCCTACGTATAATGGTAGACATACCATACATCTGTTCCTAAGGTTTCTAACGTTTTCACGTTAGCTAAGGTTTTGGCATTTTCGTGTCACTAAGTTTGAATAGTCGCTAGTAAGGGCCATACTCCAATTTACACAAGATCCTTTGGGCTTGTCCCCAGTGATCCTTTGGGCTTGTCCCCAGTTATCCTTTGGGCTTAACCCCAGTTATCCTTTGGGCTTGTCCCCAGAATTGTTGGGCTTGTCCCCAGTTACTAACTTTTATCTTATATTGGCTCAGTCCCAAGTTACATTCTATTTCAGGTTTTTGAAGCTAAACAAGCAAGGATCCTTGATCCTTACCTTCTACTAAGGTTTGTCTTTTGATTATCCTGATCATAATTGTTAAGGAGTTAGGATCCTAACTTGGATCCTCAGGTATGATCCTCAAATTACTTTGATTTTATTTATCATTTACATAAGTGGCCCTTATTCTTTGACAACAGACCTAATGATCCTAAAATTGCATAACCTTTCTAAGTTTATCGACTATAGGATATTTGATCCTGGATCATATCCTAAAACTCTTAAACATGATTTGTTCAACTTTTCTTATTCAAACAAAGTATATAATAACAGTTGGAAACTAAAGAATTCACAAGGATAACAACACAGGATAAGCCAAAAAGTTAAAGTTTTATTTATTCACAAAATGTTTAACCCTTTAAGGTTGTCAAAATTGCCAACCCACGTTTCTACCAGCAAAACGTGGCCCGTCCACATGGGTTGGCAAAGGGTGTCCATTGTTAACGGGTCTTAAAAGTGTAGGAAATAAAAGATGGCAGGATAACAAGTGGCTTCATCCCCCAAACAAAGGATCCCTCCACCACCTATTATCCTACCTATTGTCTGAGGATCCTTGATCCATAAACCTAATAACTATTGTTCAAAGTACAACCCACCATTGTTCAACAAAAACATCATAACCAAAACAAACTACCAGACTATAAAAAAATGGGCTCCGGCTATGTCTAGAAGTGTCCATCATCGCCCATTCATGCAGCTTACACCTTTGCAGCATCACCTTCACCAGCTCCACCTGCTTCTCCACCACCTTGATCCTTGCCACTGTCGGTTGCCTCGATTGCCAGAACCTCATCAGCCTCTTCTTCGTCGTCCAACTCAGCCAGCCTAGCCTTCCAGCCCTCCATGTCCCAGTTGCTCTTGTCAAAATTAGGATCCTGAGCTTCTTGGGCCATCTGCAACTTGGTTTTGTACATGGCAATTGTTTTGGTCAAAAATCTGATGAGGATATTGCAACCAAACTCTCTGTTACGGGGTATGATGCTAATAATGTAGAACAATAACAAGGATCACTTCAATGTAAATCGCAGAAATGACACAAGGATTTATACGGGGAAAAAGCCCTTGATCAAGAGTTGATCTCCGGCATAAAAAACCCCGGGTGATGGAAACTACCGATCACCAAGCTCAAATAAATCAATAAATGTTTACAACTTCGGATAGTAACGAGCTAGGTACAAGGATCACTATCGTGAATTGTGTAAAGTGAGTGAAAACGAATGTATGTTCGTCGAGAGCTTCAAGTATGCGAGCGTATGAGAGTGTGTGTAGCTGTAAAAATGACTAAATGTTCTAATTCTAGCTCGTCACCCCTTTAAAAATAGAAGTTAACTACAATAACTAACTATCCGACTTTTGTGCCAAGCTCCCACGTTCTCCACAACGTCCATTTTTGGCCAAGCACGTGCGGGATAGTCTGGGAATATTCTCCTGGAATGTCGCCAAGACTAAGTCCGAGTTGAACTTCCTGCAAAACATTCACGAGTTCAAAGTAGACAACCGTTAGTACTGGGATCCTTATAGTGATCCATGATCCTGATCCTACAACACTACTGAGGATCACTACTTCAGACAGAGTTGAGGATCACTAAATCCAACAGCAAATAAGGATCACTGGTTATTTAGAAATCCACCCTAACAATTGCCCCCAAAATATAAGGAGTAAATATGTAAATAAATGAGTTATATTTTGTCGATCTTATCTGCATTTAACCAACGGATAACTAGCCGTTATAAGCGGACTAGCCGTTGCGATCATGACGTCACAGAAGTGACAACCCTGCACGATCATGATTATAAATAGGGGATAGAGATAGGATCAAATGCATTTAAATTCGAAAGAAACTCCCTTTATATTCTCAGTCGAAGATCAATCAGGTATCTCTTTCTTCATCTTCTTCCTTCTCTTACTCTGTTTTTCTTTCTTTATCACCATCACTTTGAGAATGATGCTCCGGTCCTCTCCCGCCAAGGATCACCAGAAGGATAGTCCCTTGAAGAGTCAAAAGATCATCAAAGACTCCACAAATGAGAGGTGTTGCTTTAATGATGCTCAAATAGACAAGATTCGTCATTGCTTTCCGGCGAATGCTTTTTTCAAACCCTTCGATCCTACTGTTCTGAGCGACTATGTTTCAGAAACGTGGGTTGCCTTTCCAGTTACTCCCTTTGCCATAGGATACACCTATCCTTTCCCAGAATTTACACAATCCTTCTTTTCCCTTACCGGCATCTCTTACATCCAAGCCATGCCGATGATTTGGAGGGTTTTGTACACCCTGGAGAGGATCATCGAACAGGAAGGCATTGATTTAGGCATGTCAGAGCTGACACAATTGTATGATCTTACTACCTTTGGATCCCATCGATATTTGTTCAAACGAAAACTCGGTGGAGAACACCCTCTTCTCAAAGTCACTAAGAATGACACAAATTGGAAACATCGCTTTTTCTTTGTCAGGAGAGATACCATTCCAAACGGAAAGCATTTACCAAGAACATGGTCCACCCATGGTAGGCCGGAGGATCCTGAGAAGGATCACCAGGTAGTCTTATTTTTGTATAAGGATTACTGACCCCTTTTTGTCTTATGTTATGCAGCTATTGCTGTTTCACACATCATCACGTCATCTGAAACCAAGGATAGGCTTGCTGCTTTTTGGAAGCTTGATCCTGAAACAAGGACATTCAAGATAGACACCCAAGACTCACAAGAAGTATCCTCAGGTTCCATTACCATGTCAAGTAAGTATCCTGCCTTTCACATAGTTTGAATATTAAAATAAATAAATAAATTGAAATAGGATAAGGATACTCATCTTGCTTTGAATGTGTAGGCGCTGGAAAATCTGCCAAGCCTGTATCTCAATTCAACACGGCGGACCTTGATACTGTTAAACCCAGGAGGAAGAGATCTACTACCAGTCCTAGCATCTCTATTCCCAAGGCACCCCTCAAAGGAAAGGGAATCAAGAAGAGAAAGGTCTCCGAGGCTGAGGATCTTCAAGGCCTACCACTGATCCGCCACCAGTTCCTTGAATACTTCAATGATGTAAGGATCCCTAATTCTGCCTAAGTATCCTACTCGTATGAGGATCACCTGATCTTGAACTGCTTTGTCCTTTTCTTTGCAGAAATTTGCTGAGATTGAAGATTATGTGGGGAATGTTGAGGAGCAGGACAAGAAGATTGCTGACCTCCAACAGGTTGCCATGCTCAAGGACCTTGCAATTGCTGATCTTCAGAAGGAACTCCAAGATGCCAAGACCAAGACGGCTAAGCTTCTGATTGACCTTGACTATGAGAAGCATGATCTCATAGAAAATGCTAAGGTCTCTGCTGTCATCACGATGTATCAGACAAAATTGAAGATGGCCCAGGAAGCTCAAGATCCTAAATTCGACAGAAGCAGCTGGGATGTTGAGGGCTGGAAAGCAAGGTTGGCTGATCTTGAGGATGATGAAGAGGCTGAGGAGGTTTTGGCGATTGAGGCAAGTGGCAGTGGAAAGGATCTGATGAAGGATACCGCAGCTGGAGGGGATGAGGATGCAGCGAAGGCATAGGCTGCATGAATGGGCGATGAAGGACATTTCTAGACGTAGCCGGAGCCCAATTTTTAAGTTTGATAGTTTGTTTTGGGTTATGGTGTTTTTGTTGAACAATGATGGGTTGTACTTAAACAATAGTTTTTAGGATTTAAGGATCATGTATGATCCTTTGGACAATAGGCAGGATTGCTAATGGTGGAGGGATCCTCTGTTCTGGGGATAAAGCCATTGTGATCCTGCCGCCTTTATATTCCTGCACTACTTTTGAATTTATTATCATGGACACCCTTTACCTACCCCAGCGGACGGGCCACGTTTTGCTGGTAGATGCTCGGGGTAGGTAATTTTGACAACCTTTTCAGGGTTACTACTTTGTTAATAAATAAAATCTTAACCTTTTGTCGCTTATCTTGTGTTGTTATCCTTTTGTTTCTTTAATTCTCCTTTGTTTTGATACACACTTATTGAATAAGCAATTTTGAATAAGTCAGATTGAAAAATACTTAGGACATGATCCACGATCAAATATCCTATAGTTAGAGAATCCCAAAAAGCAATATATTTTAAGGATCACAAGTTTAGTTGTCAAACTTTAAGGGTTATTCAAATAAATAATGAATAGAATAAAAAATAGTTAAGGATCATACCTGAGAATCCAAGTTAGGATCCTAACCACAATAAGGATAACTGAAAGATAAATCTTAAAGAGAAGTAAGGATCAAGGATCCCAAATTGCTTATCTTCAAGGACTTGAAATAGAGCATAACTTGGGACTAAGCCAACATAAGAAAAGAGTTAGCAACTGGGGACAAGCCCAAGGATAACTGGGGACAAGCCCAAGGATAACTGGGGACAAGCCCAAGGATAACTGGGGACAAGCCCAAGGATAACTGGGGACAAGCCCAAGGATCGTATGTAAACTGGAGTATGGCCCTAACTGGCGACTATCCAAACTTAGTGACATGAAAATGCCAAAACCTTAGCTAACGTGAAAACGTTAGAAACCTTGGGAACGGATCTATGGTACGTCTACCATTATACGTAGGATCCTAAGCATAGCCAGTACAATGGAATTATCAGCCCCTAAAACGAGTACTGGTCCCACTGCCTTGAACTATACCAGGATCATCATGCGCTACAGGCGGAACTAGGGTTAAGCCCAAATAACTGGGGTTAAACCCAAGGAACGGATTGCTTCAGTGGATAACCAATGTTATGCTAAGGATACCTGAACTTTCAAAACTTAAACTCACGTGAGAAATGGATAAAGGATACATGATCCTTATCCTTATATAAGAAAATAAAGAAATGAGATAGTTCAAGTTTAGGATATTACCTAAGTAAGGATCACCGATACTTTGAGGATCCTTTAAGGATATTCCAATCACGAGGATCATCTGTGCCATAAGGATCCTGCTCACATGAAATATTTCTTCAAGTGGACAGCATTCCAAGCTCTTGGTAGCAAATCACCTTCCATGGTTAGCAATCTATATGCCCCCTTTCCTGCTTCAGCTTCAATCAAATAAGGGCCTTCCCATTTTGGAGCCAATTTTCCATCAGCAGGATTGGTGGTATTCTGAAATGCTTTCCTTAATACCATATCTCCAACTTGAAACCTCCTTATCCTGACATTTTTGTTGTAACCACCAGCCATTCTTTGCTGATAACTGGCCATCCTTATCCTAGCCATATCCCTGATTTCTTTAATAGTATCCAGGTCTTGAGCCAAGTTCTCATCATTCTCCTCAGGATCACGGGTACTTGTTCTTGCAGTTGGAACCACCATTTCTGTTGGGATCACTGATTCTGCCCCAAATACCAAAGAGAATGGCGTTTGACCAGTAGCATTCTTAGGGGTTGTCCTATCAGCCCAGAGCACATAAGGTAGTTCTTCTGCCCATTTCCCTTTCTTGGATCCAAGCTTCTTCTTCAAGTTGTTGATGATGATCTTGTTGGATGATTCTGCTTGACCATTAGCTTGTGGGTGGACTGGTGTTGATGTTATCATCTTAATCCCCCAACTGTCACAAAAGTTAGTAGTTCTACCCCCAATAAATTGGGAACCATTATCACATATAATTTCAGAAGGAATTCCAAATCTAGTTATAATATTTCTTTTAATAAAGGATATAACTTCCTTTTCTCTGACTTGGGCAAAAGCTTCAGCCTCTATCCACTTGGAGAAGTAATCAGTCATAGCAAGCATGAATACTTTTCCACCAGGTGCCTTAGGGAGCTTACCAACTATATCCATACCCCATCTCATAAATGGCCAGGAGGAGGATAAAGGATGCAATAATTCAGCTGGTTGATGAAGGATATTGCTGTGTCTTTGACAAGGATCACATCTTTTAGCATACTCCACAGCATCTCTCTTCATGGTTAGCCAGTAGTATCCTGTCCTTAGGATCCTTGAGAATAATGCCCTGCCCCCAGTATGGTTTCCACAATCTCCTTCATGGAAGTCTTTTAAAACTTCTTGGATTTCAGGATCCTCAATGCATCTCAAGTATGGTCCTGCAAGAGATCGTCTATACAACATATTATTTAAAATTGTGAATTGAGATACCTTAATTTTGAAAGCCCTAGGGTTTTCTCCTGTAGGAATCTCTCCATGTTGTAAGTATCTCATGATTGGTGAGATCCATGATCCTGATCCTGAATGGGATTGAGTATCCTCACTAGGGATAATTGCAGAATTCCTTCCTATCTCCATAGCCACATGATCCTCGATAGCCGGGGTCAGGATATGGATAATAGGGATCTTGATATCCTCCAGGATCTTCAAAGATGATCCTAAGTTAGCCAATGCATCAGCTTCTGTATTTTCTTCCCTTGGTACCTGTGTCAAACTAAAGGAAACAAAAGAGAGTGCCAAATTTTTGACTATCTCTAAATATTTGGTTAGCTTTTCACCTTTAACAGCGTAGGATCCATTAAAGTGGTTTGTAATTAACAATGAATCTACATGTACCTCAAGATACCTGATCCCCATATGCTTAGCAATTTGCAAACCAGCAATTAAGGCTTCATACTCAGCCTCATTGTTAGTGGTTTGGAACTCACAAGCTATAGAGTGGGGTATTATGTCCCCCTGTGGCGATTTTAGTAGTATTCCAAGCCATGTGCCTTTAACATTTGAGGATCCATCAGTATAGAGTATCCAAGGATCCTTGGTCTCCTGTAGCTGCTGGACTTCTAACTCAGCTTCCTTTTGTAAATCACTACTGAAATCAGCCACAAAGTCAGCTAATGCTTGGGATTTGATGGCTGTCCTAGGCTCATATCTTATATCATATGCACTTAGCTTCACTGCCCACTTAGCCATCCTTCCTGACATCTCTGGTTTCCTGAGGACATTCTTAATTGGGAAATTAGTTTTAACAACAATAACATAAGTTTCAAAATAATGTCTCAACTTAGTAGATGCCATAATCAATGCAAGAATAAGCTTTTCAAGGTGTGAATACCTGGATTCGGCATCAAGTAAACTTTTACTTACATAATAGACAGGATGTTGTGTACCTTCATGATCCTTAACAAGGACCGCACTTACTGCTTTTGAGGATACTGCAAGATATAAGGATAGTACATCGCCTTTTTCTGGTTTCATCAAGGCCGGGGCTGAGGATAGGTAATCTTTGAGAGCTCTTAAGGCATTTTCATGCTTTTCCGTCCACTCAAATTTCTTGTTCTTCCTTAGGATATCATAGAACTCTTTGCACTTCTCTGAGGATTTGGATATGAATCTGTTCAAAGCTGCAATCCTGCCTGTTAGCCTTTGAACATCCTTAGCATTGGCCGGAGATTTGATGTTCACTATTGCTTTGATTTGCTCTGGGCTAGCTTCAATGCCTCTCTTTGTCACCATATATCCTAAGAATTTACCTGCTTTAACACCAAAGCGACATTTTGAAGGATTAAGCTTCATGTTATATTTGTCAAGGATATCGAATGCTTTCTCCAAGTCCCTTAGGTGATCCTCAGCTTTTATGGATTTTACCACCATATCATCTATGTAAACCTCCATAGTTTGTCCAATCTGATCCTTGAACATCATATTCACCAGCCTTTGATATGTTGCACCTGCATTCCTTAGTCCGAACGGCATAGCAATATAGCAGTATATACCAGTTGGAGTCATGAAGGTTGTATCCTCTTGATCGGATGGTTCCATTTGGATTTGTTGAAATCCAGATGAAGCATCCATAAAAGTTAACAGTTCATGACCCGCGGTTGCATCCACCATGGAGTCAATGTGGGGTAATGGGAAAGGATCCTTGGGACATGCCTTATTTAAATCTGTAAAATCGACACATACCCTCCACTTTCCGTTTTTCTTTTGAACAACAACCACATTGGCCAACCATCTTGGATACTTGACCTCCCTAATCATACCTGCCCGGAGCAATTTCTCTACCTCTTCATGGATAATGGCATTTCTTTCCGATGCAAACTTCCTTCTCCTTTGATGGATCGGTTTGAAGGACCTGTCAATGCCGAGTTTGTGAGTGATTACATCTTTAGATATACCTGTCATGTCCTCGTGTTTCCATGCAAAGGTAGTCTTTCTCCTTTTGAGGAAGGATATAAGGTCTTCCTTCGTATCGCCAAGGATCCCTGATCCGATATAGATTTTGGATTCGGGATCATCAGGATCCATGAGGACTTCTACCACATCCTGCTCTCTTGCCTCCAAGACATCCCTTGGAGGATACTTTGATTGCTATTGCTCCCTTGACTTCGAGGCTGGCTTCATCGATGAAGTATAGCAATTCTTAGCCTCCTGCTGATCACTATCAATCTTCACTATTCCCCAAGGACTAGGGAGCTTCACACATTGATGGTAGGTAGATGGGACTGCCTTCATATCGTGTATCCAGGGCCTGCCAAGGATAACATTACAACAAGATAAACAGTCAATAACATAAAATTTTTGATATGAGTGTAGGCCTTCGATGTATATTGGGAGTTTAATGTCCCCCAGGGTATTCTTAGTTTCGCCACTAAATCCCACGAGCATGGAGGATCTTGGTACGATATCTGATTCAGGAATACCCATCTTCTTTAGAAAATCAAGCTGGATAATGTTCACTGAACTTCCTCCGTCTATAAGGATCCTGCGAACAAAATGGTTAGAAATAAAAAGAGTTATAACCAAACCATCATGATGAGGATCCTGGATGTCAACACGATCATCCTCATCGAAAGTTATAACTTTTCCTTCGGAGACACTTGATGTTCGAACAGGTCTTTCTCCATTATCCATCTTAGTTTCCTTTGCATGCCTTTTAGCTGCTGAGAAGGATGTGCCGTAAATGTCTGATCCTCCAGAAATAAAGTTTATCACTTGTGCATCTGCTGGAGGGGCCGGAGCTTTCTCAGGGATCCTTTCAGGATCCTGAGTCCTTGACTTTTTTCTTCCCAACAATTCTTTCAGATGTCCCTTGCTCAACAAGTATCCAATTTCCTTTCTTAGTGCAATGCATTCTTTTGTAAGATGCCCAAAATCTTCATGGTATGCACACCACTTTGATTTATCCTTAGTTGCAGCTGGCCTATCATTTTTTTTGGGCCATCTAGCCTTATCACCTAGATTCTGCATCGCAAGGATTAGTTCATTGTTATCAACACAAAAACAATATTCAGAAATTGGAGGATAATCCTCATCATCCTCTTCTTGATCAATAGCATGCACGTTCTGGTTATCAGATCTGTTATAGGATCTGAACTTGTTGTTCCTGAATGAGGATCCTTGCTTATCCTGCTTTGAGGATCCTGCTAACCTCTCCTGGATCCTCTTATCGTCCTCTAGCCGAATGAACCTAAGTGCTCGTGTTCTTACCTCATCTAAGTTCCTGCATGGTGTCATAACAAGATCATCATAAAACGACGAATCCCTAAGCAATCCCATTTTAAAGGCCTCAACAGCCGTGGCTATATCCAAGTTGGGAATGTCTAAGGATTCTTTACTGAATTTGGAAATGTAATCCCTTAATGATTCATTATGACCCTGAGTTACCCTATACAAATCACTAGTTAATCATTCAAATTTTCTACTACAAGAAAACTGATTATTAAATAGGTTAACTAGATTAGCAAATGAGGTAATAGAGTAGGGGGAAGACTTAGCAGCCATTTGAGAGCTGATCCAGTAAGAGTGGATCCGAATCCTTTGCACAGGCATGCTTCCTTTAACCTTTCTGGGATTGGATTGATCTCCATCCTCTCCCTGTATTGTGCTATGTGTTCTTCAGGATCCGTCGAACCATCATACAGCTTCATAGTTGGAACATGGAACCTCTTGGGTATCGCAGCATCACAGATCGGTGGTGCAAAACGAGATATCCTGTGGCTCCCATCTGCAATCTCTGGGATAGGTTTGACCACTCCTGGAACACTTGATATCATATCCTTCAACTTTTGCAATTCTCTGGCCATGGCATGATTGATACCTGGATCCTGCATAAAGCCATGGTTAGTAGCATAGGAATTATTAAAAGTGTTACCTCCGATTGGATTCAAATTAGGAAGAATGGATGTGAATCCATATTGTTGGGACTCTGGAATGATTGAAGGACCGGTAGAAGCATTGGTCTGCATCGGAATAAAATCTCCCTGATGGACATCTGAACTTCCTGTCTACAAACTCCTCAAGGATCCTGGCATCTGGAAGGATCCCTGAAACTGGGATGATCCTGGAACAAAGGAGGATCCTTGAACCTGGGATGATCCTGGAATAAAGGAGGATCCTTGAACCTGGGATGATCCTGGAACAAAGGAGGATCCTTGAACCTGGGATGATCCTGGAACAAAGGAGGATCCTGTATGCTGAGGATGGGACCCTGATGGTTGAAAGTGTAACCCTGAAGTCTGAGTTACTGCTTTTGTTTCGTAGTGCACTCCTTTTGGTCCACCCACATATTGAACGTCTGGAACCACTGATGGCTGAGAAGTAATCACTGGAGTATCAAAATTCAAGGATTTCGGCACCAGTGGGGAATGATCCTCTGCCGTTGTCTTTTGTTTCTTGAGATCTCCGATTTCTTTGAGAATCCTCTCATTGGTCTTATCCTGTTGCCGTATATGATCCTTCATCTGCAAAATCAAAGTAAACATGTCACTAGTAGTGGGAGTGTAAGAAGCAGAAGAAGTTGGAGGTTTTGAGAAAATGGGAGTTGGTTTCTTCGCGGCATTCTCAGCATTCTTCTGGGATCCAGAAGGTGGTGGAGGCAAAGGGGGAACGCCTTGTGAAGAACTGAATGAGGGCATCAAATTTGAAGCATTCTTCGCTGAGGAAGCCATCTGCTCGGTTGTAGTGAACTGAAATAAGCACAGAAATGCGAATTTTTCTAAGGATGAAGCACCAATTGCCCCACGGTGGGCGCCAAACTGTTTTGGTCAAAAATCTGATGAGGATATTGCAACCAAACTCTCTGTTACGGGGTATGATGCTAATAATGTAGAACAATAACAAGGATCACTTCAATGTAAATCGCAGAAATGACACAAGAATTTATACGGGGAAAAAGCCCTTGATCAAGAGTTGATCTCCGGCATAAAAAACCCCGGGTGATGGAAACTACCGATCACCAAGCTCAAATAAATCAATAAATGTTTACAACTTCGGATAGTAACGAGCTAGGTACAAGGATCACTATCGTGAATTGTGTAAAGTGAGTGAAAACGAATGTATGTTCGTCGAGAGCTTCAAGTATGCGAGCGTATGAGAGTGTGTGTAGCTGTAAAAATGACTAAATGTTCTAATTCTAGCTCGTCACCCCTTTAAAAATAGAAGTTAACTACAATAACTAACTATCCGACTTTTGTGCCAAGCTCCCACGTTCTCCACAACGTCCATTTTTGGCCAAGCACGTGCGGGATAGTCTGGGAATATTCTCCTGGAATGTCGCCAAGACTAAGTCCGAGTTGAACTTCCTGCAAAACATTCACGAGTTCAAAGTAGACAACCGTTAGTACTGGGATCCTTATAGTGATCCATGATCCTGATCCTACAACACTTCTGAGGATCACTACTTCAGACAGAGTTGAGGATCACTAAATCCAACAGCAAATAAGGATCACTGGTTATTTAGAAATCCACCCCTAACAGCAATGGCAGCGGAGACTTTAGCATCCTCCATGATCTCATGCTTCTCATAGTCAGCATTGATCTGAGCTGCAACCACCTGCGTTTTTGCTTCATTGAGGTCCTTTTCGAGGGAGGCAATCTTATGATCCTTGAGCAACGCCACTTTTTGGAGGTCCGAGTATTTTTCCTCAACCCCTTCAATGCTCCCTACGTAGTCTCGGATTTCAGCAAATTTCTGCAAAAGAAAGGATTAAATTCAGGATCCCTTATCCTCAGTATGGAAGGATCATGTACAATAATCATATTTAAGGATCGGTTATTCTTACCTCAGCAACATACTCCTCGAACTGATGCTGGATCAGAGGTAGACCTTCAAGGGTACCGGCGGCCTTCCTTTTCTTTCCACCTCTTCCCTTCGAAGTGGTTGCCTTGGGGACTATGACGGAAGGGCTAGCAGAATACTTTTTCTTTGCGGATCGGACGGTGTCGAGGTCAGTGACACTAAAACGAGAAGCAGACTTTGATGATTTTCCAGCACCTACACACCCAAAACAGATAAGTATCCTTATTTCATTTTTATTTAAACCTTTAATTATGCACAAAATGGGATACTTACTTGACATCGTAACAGAACCTGAGGATACTTCTTGAGAATCCTGGGTATTTTCTTGAAATGATCTTATTGCACGATCAAGCTTTCGGAAAGCAGCAAGTCTCTCCTTGGTGGCAGGTGATGGGATAATATGCGAAACAGTGATAGCTGCACAGAATAAACAAAAGGATGTTAGTGATCCTCATCAAAAACAGGGTTGTCCGGTGATCCTTCTGAGAATCCTCTGTCCTACCGTGGGTGGCCCAGTTCCTTGGCAGATTCTTTCCATCCGGGATGGTATCCCTTCTGTCAAAGAAGAACCGCCTTTTCCAGTTGGTGTCATTCTTGGTGGTCTTGAGGATGGGGTGTTCTTCACCGGGTTTGTGTTTGAATAGATATCGGTGGGACCCGTGGCTTACAAGGTTGTACATCTCTGCTAACTCTGACATTCCCAGATCAATGCCTTCATGCTCAATGATTCTTTCAAGGGTGCTCAAGACCCTCCACATCATTGGCATCGCTTGGATATAGGAGATGTCGGTGAGAGAGAAGAAAGACTGGGTGAATTCGGGGAAAGGATACGAGTATCCTATTGTGAATGGGGTGACCGGGAAAGCTACCCAGGTTTCAGAAATGAAATCGCTCAGAATGGTGGGATCAAAAGCTTTGAAAATGGTACTCGCCGGAAAACAATGGCGAATCCTGTCTGTCTGCGGATCAGTGAAGCAGCATCGTTCCTTCGCAGAGTCTTCGATGATCCCTTGGCTCTTTAAAGGACTATCTTTTGTGTGATCCTTGGCCGGTGAGGATCTTAGCATCATCTTGGTCATGATGATGGTAAAGAAGAAGATGAACAGAAAGAAAATGTAAAGGGAGAAAGGAAAGAGAAATACCTGCTTGATCTTCCAATGTGGATTTAAAGGGAGTCTAACTTGAATTTAAATGCACATTGATCCCTATCTCTAACTTCAATTTATAATCATGATCTTGCAGGGCAGTCACCTCAGTGACGTCAGATTGGTAACGGCTAGTCCGACTACAACGGCTATTTATCCGTTGGTTTGTTGCGGATAAGAACGAGAAAATATAACTCGTTTATTTACATTTTTACTCCTTATATTTTGGGGGCAATTGTTAGGGGAGGATTTTCCAATGATCAGTGATCCTCAATTGCTGTTGGGTTTAAGGATCCTTAATTATGTTTGAGTTTAGGATCCTCAGAGAGTATTGAAGGATCAGGATCCAGGATCATCATAGTGATCCTTACACTAACGATTGTCTGCTTTGAATATGGAATTGTTTTGCAGGAGTACGTGCTTGGACTTGGTCATGGCGATATTCCTGGAGCATATTCTCTTTTATTCCGCACGTGCTTGACCATTGTGAACGTTATGGAGATCGTGGGGAGAGTGCATGAATTGCGGATAGTTAGTTATCTTAGATAGTTACTAAATTTAAAAGGGGATAGCGAGTTTGATTAGAACACTTAGCTATTTTCGGCATGCACACACATTCGTAACAGCTCTCAGTCAGCTCTCGAACATTTCTTGGCGATTACACACTTTTTTGCACTTTACACTATAGTGATCCTTGTAACAAGCTCGCTATCATCCGAAGTTGTAACACATTTTGTTTAATCTAAGTTGGTGATCTGTAGTTTCCATCACCCGAGGTTTTTTATGCCGGAGATCAACTCTTGATCAAGGGCTTTTTCCTCGTATAAATCATTGTGTCACTTGTTCATTACATTTCTGAGTGATCCTTAATATTGTTCATTGATTCAAGCATCACACCTCACATCTAAAGATTTGGTTGCATTATCTTAGCTTGATTTTTGACCAAAACAACCCTATGAGATTGAATCAGAAGCAGGAAAAGGAGCATATCGACTCAAGAATATGGAAGGGGATATGCTACCAAGATCCTGGAATGCTATACACCTAAAGCTCTATTTCAAGTGAGTTTAGAATTTAATTTCTAACTCAGGATGGTATGAATTCTATCTCTTTTAAATATGTTCGAATTTATTCTTTTGAATCCAATACTGACTTAGGCATCGGAGGGGTGTTAGCCAGGCTAACACCCACCTTAGTTTAAGGCTGTTTTGCAGAATATGCTTCAGGATGTACCTCCAGGATATACACTCAGGATAATCCGGAAGATTAGAGGATTGGCCCCTCTCTCACGTTTAAGGGATCCTGATCCCTTCACAGGTTTAAAGGTATTCACCTTTCTCTCGAATTGGGTTTAAACACCCCGCCTGGAGCGCAAGTTATCCAGGGATAGTTCAAGATAGTGGGACCGGTCCATGTAAAAGTGGCTGACAATTTCATTATTGTTGGCTATATCCTGGATCCTAAAGGTATATGAGGATTGATCACCCTCTCTCACGAAAGGGTATTTTCATACTCTCTAAGGTTTAAAGGTTTTCACCTTTCTAAGTCTTGGAGTTTATACACTCCCACCTGTAGCGCATGAAAATCAGGGTTTATCCCCAGGATATTAAGGGTTTATCCCCAGAACGTTGAGGATTTATTCACAGGAAAGCTAAAGTATGACCATATGATGAATACAAGGGACATACGATTCAAAGGATGACTTAAAATTTGCACTGGGGACATTCCTGAGGTGGAAGATTGGAATTAACTCTCTAAGAGTATTTGGTATGATCTCTCCTTTTTTTGAATGACTTAAGTTTTCTAAGTTATATGACAATATCCTGACCAGGATATCTCTTAAGATACTTATCAGGATATTCTCAGAATTTATATTCCCATATTATTCCCAAAAATGCTCAAACAAAACGGAGTTTCATGAGTAAAATTTATGCACTAATGACAACAATGGTAAAGCCAAAAGAAGAGTTATATTATTAACATAGCAAAAGTTTGTGCTTTTGGTTTCATCTCAAACCGAGACCCATCCACCAAAAGCACAATTAGTCCTTAAACATATTTACCTAACACTTGAAGGTTTCATCTCAAACCGAGACCCATCCACCTCCAACTGTTATATTTTTCAAAAAACATGCAGGAAATGTAAATTGTTCAGGTGCAGGAAAAGTAAAGTGCAGAAAAAGTAAATTGTTTAGGAGTTACAGACCAACGATCAAATTTAAAAAAGTGGGCTCCGGCCTAGGCATCAATATCCATCATCGCCCACTTAAATGCCCTCACGCAGCGGCATCTTCACCAGCCTTCTCCGTCTTCTCAGTCCCAGCATCCCGCGCAGCATCCTGACCAGCATCCATCCCAGCATCCTTTTCCTCTCCAGCTTTCTCCACCACCTTTGCTGACTTAGAGGATTTACCAGCCTCAGCATGATATGGCACAGCCTTGCCTCCAAGCTCCTTCAGCTTTGCCACCCAGTATTTAACCAGCAAGGCTGGGCACTCAAGCCCTGTCTCCTTGGCCTCATAAGCCATCTTAATGCGAGCTTGTAGCAGAGAGACAATGGCAGAAGCTTTGATCCCTTCCCGGAAAGAAACCATGGCCTGTTCATGCTCCATTTGGATGGTGGCCAGCTTAATCTCAGCATCCTGAGTGACCTTCTTCAGCTTCTCCTCGTAGTGCCGGGTCTTCGCTTCAGCAATGACGCCTTGGTCAGCAATGGTGGTTTCAAGCTGTTTGATCCTGGCTTCGTGGAGTACAGCTGTACCACAGGCATCACCGTAAAGGTGGAACAGATGCTGGAGGCCCTGTAAGTCAAAATTCAGGTATGAGTCAATATTTACTAACCTGGATATCCTGTCAGGATATCCTATCAGGATATATGTGCAGGATATAGTACCAGGATATTACCTTGTTAAGGAAGGATGTCATCGGTTCCAAGGAATCGGTGAAGCTGAGCTCATCATAAGAGAACCCTTCGGAGCCTGGGGCACTAACTTCAGAGCCCTTCCTCTTTTTGGCGGTGGAAGTACGAGCCCTCAGGTTGTGCTTAGGAGCCGGAAGCGGTTTTGAGCTGGTAGTAGCAGGAGCCTCTTTCTTGACAATGGGTGGAGTAGGATAACTATCAAGCTCCTCAAGATGTAGGAGGATTGGAACTTTGCTGGAGTCTGTGAACAGGGAGTAAAATTCTTTCCTAAAAATATCAAACAAAAACATGTATGCAGGATATTGTGTAGGATCCTTACTAGACATGTTTGAACTAGAGAGTGGACTTGGAGATGCTGGAGATGGATTGAAACTTCTTTCAGCCTCTGGGAGGAGTCTGATGGCGTCGATTCTTTTCTGTGAGTCAGCTAGGGGAGGTGCAAGTTTCCTGAAATCGGCTGTGCACATGAAAATAAAAAAGAATTATTAATACAAGATATGGGACAGGATATAAGGCAGGATCATCCTTAAACCCTAAATCCTACCCTTTTTCAACCACTTCACCGGATATTCCGTTCCACCAGGGATTGAGTCTCTTTTTACAAAGAAGAATTTGGACTGCCATTTCTCCTCATTCCTGGTGGCACGAAGTATCAGTGGATCGCCGGAGGTAGAATAGAACAAGAATCTACAGGAGCCATGGCATCTAAGCCGATATGCTAAGGGGAGGTCATGAACAGAAAGGTCAGGAATATGATTCCTCTTGATCTGGTCAAGAACGGACAAGACTCGCCAAAGCATCGGCATTGTTTGACTAAAAGAGATTTTGGTAAGATTAAAGAAATCAATGATGAAATCTGGAAAGGGAAACTGCAATCCTAAGGTAAAGGGAAAAACATTAAAGCATAACCACTCGTCGGAAACCATGTCCGACCGGATTTCCCGGTCAAACGACCGGAACACCGTGCCTTTCAGGAAGACGCCGGAGGATTGGAGAGCCGACAAGTGGGCACCATCAAAGGAGCATATCTCTTTCTCCGGTTCTTGGAGAAGATTCTGATGAATGAATATGGGAGCGGAATCACCGGAGCTCGATCTTGTTTGTCTCATGGTGCCGAAATATTGAATAGAATGAAGGAGGAGGATGGGATTGAGAGAGAGAAATGTTTACATTTCTTCTCTTTGGTAAAGGTTAAAAGAGGATGAGGATGAGAAGTTATAGGGAGGTAATGAGTAATTATAGACTAAGTGGTTACAAGCGGTCACATCAAGGTCTAATCTCTTAATTGCCTCGTTATTCGTAAAAAATATAACCGTTAGTACCAGGATACTAAACGGTAACATTTTTTGGGGACAATTGTTATGGGTGAAATTCTGAGCCCATATCCTGGGTAATATCTTAAGTTATATCTTGGTTGTATGATATATGCTCGTGCCCGGAATGCTCATTCAGGATATTGGTGACATCCTGGATGGTATCCTGAGGTTCACTAACGGATTATGTGCAGGAGCTCGTGCCCAAGCTTGCAACGTTCATGAGGACCTTTTCTCCGGAAGACTCGTTCTAAGTTGTTCAAAGAAGGACGTTGAACCCGCTTTACCTGGTCTCCAACGGCTACTAAAGAATATTCGAAGGCATCCCATATTTATAGGAGATTTTGTTTTCGTTTGCTAGCTATAAATAGATGGATAAATCAGATCGAATAGGACACGACAACACTCACTGCTCTCTAACACTTTACCTCTCTCGCAACTTTCTCTTTCACAACAATCATTGTAACACTTAGCGATCTGATCAATATCCTGCACTGTATCATGACGTTTGAAGTAATAAGAAGAACAAGGTAGCTACGATTGTCAGCTCCCGAGGTTTTGTGCCGGCGATCTAGATTGATCAAGGGCTTTCCTCGTATATCTCGTGTCACCCCTTTTACTTTCTGCTCATTGTTTGATCATAGATATAGCTCGATATCCTGAAACTGTTTTTACAAACAAGTTAACAAACATATTTCCGATACACTTTCTTAGCACACTACCTCACTTAACTAATTTGATCACTAAATTGCTTAGGTAATTTTTGACCAAAACAGTAATCGCCTCAATCTTTGTAGGATCCACATGAATTCCTTCATGATTGACTAAATGCCCAAGAAACTATACTTCTTATAACCAAAACTCACACTTTGAAAACTTTGCATAAAGCTTTTCTTTTCTTAATAAACTTAGAAGTGCGTGTAAATGCTTCGCACGCTCCTCTTTGCTCTTGGAGTAAATGAGAATATCATCTATAAAGACAATTATGAATTTATCCAAATATGGCTTACATATTCGGTTCATCATGTCCATAAATGGAGCTGGGGCATTGGTTAAACCAAATGGCATGACAGTAAATTCATAATGGCCATACCTTGTTCTAAAAGCGGTCTTAGGAATGTCCTCTTCCTGTACCTTTAATTGATGATATGCTGATCGTACATCGATTTTAGAGAAAAATCGAGCTCCTTGCAGTTGATCAAACAAATCATCGATTCTTGGTAATGGGTACCGATTTTTAACCGTGACTTTGTTCAATTCATGGTAATCAATGCATATTAGCATTGACCCGTCTTTCTTTTTAACGAATAAGATTGGTGCTCCCCATGGTGATGAACTTGGCTGTATGAATCATTTCTCCAACAATTCATCCAATTGTTTCTTTAACTCTTGCATTTCTTCCGGAGCCAAACGGTAGGGTGCCTTGGCTATTGGTGCTGTTCCTGGTAGCAGATGAATTCAAAACTCAACTTCTCTGTCCGACGGTAGTCTTGGTAATTCTTCTGGGAACACATCTGGAAACTGAGATACTACTGGAATATCTTTCAGTTCTTTTCCTTTAGTGTTAGTGATTATGGAAATCAAATACACTAATGATCCTTTCCTTATATAACTAGTTGTTTTCATCACAGAGATGTATTTTGTGGATCTAGGCGGTTGTTCTCCTTTAATTGTGATCTTTTCACCCTTTGGTGAATTTACTTGGATTGACTTTTGATCACATAGAATACTGGCTTTATTGGCTATTAACCAATCCATTCCTAATACAACATCAAATCCTGCCAGATTCATTGGGTAAAGGTTTGCAATAAAACTTTGATTTAAAAACTCTATTCTTGCTCCTTGCAAGATTTTGGTAATCTTAATGGTTTCTCCATTTGATGTTTCTACTAGACACTCTTGTGGGAGTTTAGTTAATGGTTGATTGAGAAGTTTGCAAAACGAAGTATTAATAAAACTTTGGTTCGCACCAGAGTCAAATAATGCTTTAGCAAAAACAACATTAACTAAAAACGTACCGGCAATCACGTCCGGAATCATCTTGGCTTCTTCTGCCGTCAGAACTAATGCTCTAGCATTTTTAGTATTCTTGTTGTTCATGGCTGGAGCTAGTTTAGGACAATGTGGCTTGATGTGACCTTTTTCTCCACAGTTGAAGCATACTCCATTACTAGGTTTCTTCCTACAATCTTCTTCTTTGTTTCCTGGTATCTCGCACAAATTGCAGTAGGTGGAGCATCTTCCTGAATGCTTCTTCTTGCAGGCCTTACAGTAAGGTGCAGAGGTAGAACCTACATTTTTCCCACAATTGGAATTTCCATAGCGGAATTCTTGGGTAAGCCTTTGAGCTAGGTTTCTCCTCTGATCCTCTTCTCGCGTACGCACTAATTCATCAGTCAAGGTGTTTGCTAGTTCTACAGCTTCTTCTATGGTTTGGGGTCTAGCTACCTTGACTACATGTCTAATCTCACTGATTAATCCCCAAATGTAACGGGAGATTAACACTAGTTCTGGTGATGCAAGGTTTGGCACTATTCTAGCATATTCGAAGAATGTAGTGGTGTAACCTTTACTATCCACTCCATTCATTCTAAGGTTTAAGAACTTATTTGCTATCTGTTCCTTTTCATTAGGGGGACAGAATTTCCTTTCAACCATGTTCTTAAATTCCTCCCATTCCATATTATAAACCCTGTCACTTCCCCTAGACTGAAGGATAGTGTTCCACCATTCTAAGGCTGAGTCTTAAACATATTGGAGGCAAACATTATCTTATTCTCTTCCACGCACTTGCTTATTTTCAAGATTGCCTTGGTCTTTTCTATCCAGCGTAGAGTTGCAATGGGTCCTCCATTGCCTGAGAATTCTATTGGTTTACAAGACCAAAATTCTTTATAAGAACAACCATAAGACATGGTTCTTCTTCTTTTGGGAATGGGGACTTTAAGTATGGGTCCATTGTTTACGATGTGTTCTGGTTCAGTAGGTATTTTACTGCCATTGTTACTTTTATTATCCGCTTCCTTAACCGTTTTGATAATATATGGCATTGCATCGATAATCCCTTATGCCACTATATGTTGAATGGCACTGTTATCTACTTGGTTTCCATTGTTATTGTTATTCTGGTTATCGTTATTCTGGTTTTCCGGGTTCGCTTCGTTGTCCATCTGAATTTTAAACATTTACCACATATTAATATCACAAAACAATATTTAATGCAACCAATCACACAACAAGCATATTGATCAAAATCGTCGAACATTGCGACTTTTACTCTATTTTATATTATGCATCTATATCTATTACAAATACAACTGGAATTGAAAATACAATACTAATATGCATCCGTAGCTGTTATCTAGATATTACATACTTTTTTTAAATACGCACATATTATATATATATATATATATAGGGGTCCGCTAAAATGAGAACCACCACGAGTTGTAAGAACCGCGAGAACTACACCGTACGGGGCGAGGTGTACCAAATTTTTTTTCACAAACGTAGATGCGTGTATTATAAACACATTTGTAAAAAAAAAAAAAAAATTTTGAGCACCACAAGTGTATGTTTACGGGTACCGTAAATTTTCCTAAACACAAACTTGTGGTGCTCAAAACTACACACACGACATTTTTTTTTGAATTTTTTTTTACAAATGTGTTTATAATACACGCATCTACGTTTATGAAAAAAAAATTTGGTCCACATCGCCCCGTACGGTGTAGTTCTCACGGTTCTTACAACTCGAGGTGGTTCTCATTTTAGCGGTCCCCTATATATATATATATATATATATTAATGGCACGGGTTCATCCAAAAGTCCATATTACGCTCGTCATATTTCCAGATGAGTCGTTCCCCTATTTGTCTCATCCTCTCACTTCCTTCTAAAATCTCCTCACCAAAGGTTCGGAGTTCTTGCATATTCTCAGTGCTCATGGGTGGTGCGGGTGCTGGTATTGGGTTTGGGAACTGGGGCATGGGTTCCTCGTGTGGGTAAGGGTTCTCTAGGATTTCCCTGATGAATTGGTCATTACCATAATCTGGGTCTAGGGGGTCCAAGTTTGGGTAGGCTGCTAGGTTTGGCATGGGTTCGTCTGGTATTGGGTAACGTTGTTTATAATCCCTATGGTCATCAAACCATGGGTCATAGTCTGGGGAATGGGGTGCTGGTACTCTAGGTATTTCTGCTGGGTCAAAATCAGGCATTGGAATTTGGTCTACAGTGTTTGGTTCCAAATCCATAGGTTGTGTGGGAAATAGTGGTAATGGTTGGGGTGCTATGATTTGATCCAGATTAGGGTCTGTAGCTGTAGTTGCAAAGATATGAAAGTTTGCTAGACTCCTATTGAGCATATCCTGAGTGTGAGCATTTGTTTCTCTATTCGCAGCTGCTAAAGCACGCTGCTGCTGAAGTTTTCTCATTCTTTTTCTACGTTCATGGGCTCCTCTGCTGAACCATCCTCTCTTCTTAGGAGGGAATGGCTCTTCAGATTGTGCTTTGAACACGAAAATCACGTCTCCAGTGTCAGCCAAATACCCTGAGAGGGTAGGCTGTGAAGAGGTGCCTTCGTCCCTAGGTGAGCTGGACAACTGACGGTAAGCGTCTGCAGGTCCTTGGTCGCTCATACTGTAAACTAACAAATAGTCAAATAACACAAAACAATAAAATATGCACGTAGTTCCGTAAATAATTTCCTAACATATTGAATAACATCTTGGTGTCAGCAGAACACTTCTGTGGCTGAATCAGTGGCTTAGCTCTGATACCACCTTCTGTCGCAACCCCCGTCCCCTATTTACCCGGGAACGGGCGGCCGCGGCCAGTTTCAGTGGTATCGGTGTTTATCAGTTTGGCAGCGGAAATTACATCATGGTCGTAGTTAGGAAATATTTTATCAGAGTAAAATACCACACTTTTATAATATTAAACATGTGGGAAAATTCCCAAGTTTCCAGTACACACATTTTCATAGGGATAAACCCTATTTTATTTAAATAAAAACATATCTTTATTTAGGTAACTTTTATAGCCACTTTTCCAAGCCTTCAGTGTTGTCCAGCTGGCTTCTATTTGGCTTTCACATTTTGTTACCTGAAACGCGTTTAAAAACATTTTATCAGTGGGAAATACTGGTGAGTGAATCCCAGTTTAATCAAGATAGGTAAAACCGTTTACAGCATTGAGGGTGGTCGCGCAATTACATTTGTTTATTTTCTACTTTAATTACCACCCACGGTACTGTCAACCCGACTTGTGGTCATGTTACTACTCACAGTGTAGTAACAAATTTTGTATACAAAACCCCAATATACCGACGATAATTGTAGAATACAAATACTCAATTACTGTTTAATATAATGTAAAACATTTGAGGTTTTGTAAAAACAGTTTACAAAAAGGTTTACAAAAAGGAGATTACTCACATTGCTATATTAGGGTTTTCCTTTGTGATTTCCCGGTGATTATCTATTAATTACACAATGCACACGTGTTAGTATGATAACCCAATATTTATATTAGTAATACCCTCCCCGAGACAGAATTCCAACGACTACGTCGGGCAGAACCACGACAGCCGTTACGGAACCTTAGATCAATCGGGCAGCGTATCTAATACGTAACCGGGGGTTATGATACTTACAACGAGGCAGAACTTCGTTAATTAGGGGGTATAATGCCCGGGTATAGTGTATACTATTCAGAATTGAGAGAGAATTCGTGTGAATGAACGATTTCAAATGACAGCCGAAGCCATCAATTTATAGGGCAGATCGAGCATTCTCTCATGGCCCGCGTAAGATCCTTAAGGGGTCTTCACGGCCCGCGACATAGGGGTGTAGGGCCTAGCTTTGATTTGTCATTTGACTAGCTTCGACACGGATTGGGACACATGGCGGCTCAGGGGCTCGTCTGATCTCCTGGCTGTCGCGCCCCGTGTAGCCCGAAGAGTAAGTCTTCACTGCCCGCGAGCGATGACTGAATTTTGATTTTATTTAATTTTTAAATTATATAAAGGTATATAGGGTCAAATCTCGTATGCGGTGTGTATTTTAGGACGTTTAGGGACATTCTAAATTTATTAGGGGTGTCAGAAATATTTTAGGAGGGTTGTTATATATACGGTCTTGCTCACTTCAGTAACAAGATTACACAATATGAACACAATTGGTTTAACATATATTTGTTGCATGGTAGTTATGTATCTTATACCTTAGTGTACATTTTATGCCATGTTTGGACTAAGTCAAATTTCTATATGTATGCTAGTAGAAAACCTTGTATGCTCACTAATGCTTTATGTATTGACCGTTGATCTAATATATATTGCAAAAAATTGATGATGAGACGTTTCAAGAAAAGTATTAGGATGGACTTAGAAACGCACTATTTAATTTATGTATTTCCTTGTCATGTTGTATTTCCACTTTGAGACATTGTACTACTTTTAGTCATCAATGAAATTTGAATTATTAAATTATTATTATTTATAGCAAGTTATGATGTTTTGAGCAATCTATTTCGTCTCTTCTCGATGTTTCCGCCATTGGTTGGGGTGTGATAAAATTCACTTTTGGGGGATAACATATATTAGTGTTAAACTTAATTTTAAAGGATAATATAATAAAGAATCATATAGGAAGACTTGGGAAATGGATACTATATAAATGATAAATGGCAAAGTATATATATATATATATATATATATATATATATATATATATCATTTTATGACGCAACCAATGAGATGAATCTACTATTCACCAAGTTTATAAATATAAATGTTATGTTATATAGTTAGTTAATTAATTAATAATTAGTTAATTAACAATAATTATTAATTATGAGCCTTGTCCTAGGGTGTTTAATATTTTGGTCTTATGTCATACAATAAAACATCTCTGAACAAAACCACGAGAATTAAACATATTTGTAATTTTAGTTGAGGTGAATTTGTTAATTCAGATTTGTTGTTTGTGGTGGAGAGAGAATAGACAGAGAAGGGTAGAGAGAGATAGACATATTATCATATATATTATTCTTATATTTGTTTTTTAAAATTTTTTTGTTCTTTATGTTAATTGTTAATACCTTCTTATACAAATGGGTAAAAAGACTAAGGTACCCTTGTTTAATCTGATTTAATAAAAAAAACTTAACTGAGTTAGGACCAAAAGATAAACTATGTAAGATTTTGAAACATTAAGGACAAAAGTCAACAATTTTAAAGACAAATGACAACGCTTGAAATTTGATATCTATACTTTCTATAAAAGGAGAAATCCTTTTATAGACATCAGCTTTTCTTATGTCATTATTACATCATAAAGCCTAATATATAAATCACTTTAAAATTGGGTCTAAACCTCTGCCAGGTTAAAGGTCTGGCCCACATTCCAAAGGGCAAACCACTGCTTATCTACAAGAAAGTAGCAGATGGTTCCTTTGGCAAACGTATACGTTAGCAGATGTTTTGAAATTGCGGGTAATTTGAAATTCAAAATGCATGGGGATATGCAATTTTCAATTAATGCATGTCACTCACTCACTTCTGTCAATCATCTTCTTATATAAACTGATTTATATTCTCATTTCACTTTTCATATTTACATTCTCGTGTTCTTTTATTTTGTATTTTCAAACCACATTTCTAATGTATCTCTCCCTTAAATACCTTCTTCTCAATACTCGACATTTGTTCATAAAGGATAAGAGAAAACGGAAGCTCTCTCTGACCCACTTTCAGAACAAATTTTGGGGATATGTGGTTTGCCTTGATGATGGTAATGTGATATACATGATTATGTTTGTTTTTGTTTTTGATTTTTACTAAAGTTTTATTATCTGAGTTATGACTAAATGATGATTGTGAATGATCTCAGCAGATGATGATGATGATTGTTCTACGGTTGTTTCCAGCATCATTGTCCCAACATCGTTTAAAGTATGTTTTTTTTGCTACTCTAATTTTGAAATTTTGAATTTTTAATTTTGAAGTGATATACTCTAATTCTCTCTTTATATTTCAGTCTAATCACAGTTGTTTGAAATTCATACAATCTGCTGCGGGTTATTATAGGTTTGTATTAAAAGAAGCATAAAGTTAAATTAAACACAAAGAAAGATTATTAAATGTACATTTAAAATAACTTTTTCTTATGACTAAATGATAATTATATATAACTTTGGGCAGATGATGATGATGTAGAACCCACAGTAGTTCCTACTAAACGCAATAAAGGATCTGCTACTGCTGTATGATAAGATTTTATCTTACTAGAGCAATGGTCTTTCCTGCCTTTTTTGTATTAAAAGAATCATAAAGTTTGGTTTAAAGCAGCTCTTTATGAAGCAAGTTAAGGATTAAGTATATGAGGATAGGGCTACTCTTCAACAGCTTAAGAAGTGTTTTCATGTACTGCATCTTGTTCTGTTCACGAGAGACCAGGTTTCCAGAAACCTGATGTTGATGCATTCAGTACTTCCGTGGAGTTCATGGCGATTTTCAAAGATATACATTGAGAAGTTTGGTACTCGATGGAGTTTAAGCTAAAAGCATTAAATTTTTGCTGTTAGATTCGTAAATTTCTTGGTGTTGTTGTTAGAATTTAAAGTTTCGTTGTTCAGTAATTGATGTAATTGTTGATCTTTTAATCTTCATAATGTTTGTGGAGCATTATATTTTTACTAATTTTATGCTGAATAAGTATTATTATGTAATTTTTAATATCATCTGATTATTGCAAATCCGTACTTTTGATGTAGAAGTGAAATTGTCTTTGAGTTTAATTAGATTATGTTGATGTTGTATCAATTTCTGTTAGTGTATAGATCTGTCAAAGTTAAAGTTTGCCAAAAGAGAACATCTGCTGATCTAACGGCTGTTTGACTTGCTACTGTTGCCAACATCTGTTGTTGCCTAATAGAGCTTTTCGAAGAATTTCCGTCTCTCAATTGTAAATACTAATGCATCTCCTACTTTAACTCTCTATCAAGGGTAAAGTGTGCCCAAAGAGAACATTTTTTAAGTGGTGATCTTCTGCTAATCTATCAGCTATTTGATTTGCTACTGTTGGCAATATCTGTTGTTGGCTAACAGATATTCGCAGCTAACAGATATTAACAATATTTTTGTATTGCTGGTCTTTAAATGAATAGATTTTTCATCTGAATTATGACTAAATGATGATCGCAAATGAAGCGATTTTTTATCTGAGTTAAAATACATTTAATTTCAAACCACTGCTCTAAATTTAAATGTCAAAGGTCTGGCCCACATTCAAGAGGGCAAACTACTGCCCATCGCCAAGAAAGTATAACTTAGTAGATGTTTCCTTTGGCAAACATATACGTTAGTAGTGGTTTTGAAATTGCCGGTAATTTCAAATTCAAAATGCCTGGGGATATGTACTTTGCAATTAATGCACGTCACTCACTTAGTTCTGTCTTATGGTAAAGGCGTCTTATGGTAAATGAAGAGGTTAATTGTAATTATAATAACGTGTTTAATTTTATATTTTTCCCATGGAAATGCATTAAAAGCCTAACGAGTGTCGCATCATATTCTTTCGTCTGACGATGTATTTAGTCATAACCGCCTTCATTGGGTATATAAAATACATTGGGCAGAGGTTTTGATCATTACCGTTTTCCTCCATATACTCAATCATCTTCAAAAGTTTTTTGTTTATCAATATCATTACAATTTCTTTTACTTTCAAAGACGCATTGGTTCACTGCAAAATGGAAAAATTTGGGTTTCAAGTGATTGTTGACGAGATTTTCACAAGGCTCTCTGCAAAAGATATTGGTCGTTTCAAATGTCTTTCCAAGAATTTTTATAGGGAATTGTCAAGTCATGGATTTCAGATGATGCATGCTTTCCGAAGTGGAGATTCACTACAAAAGAAACTACTCTCCTTTAAAGACACGCCAATTGTCGTTGACGATGTAGTTGCTGGTAATTTGGATGTTGTTAGAAGCAAAACCTTAAGTTTTCCTAACAATGTCCACCCTAGCTTCTTACGTATTCTATCGTCATTTAATGGTTTGTTGTTAGTTTGCAATGAAGGGATTTGCTGTGAGCTGATTCTTTGGAATCCAACTACCAGGCGCTATAAGATTTTGTCTGATGACTACTTCAATTACAATCATGATCGAAACTCTGATACTGGTGGAATTTATTTTGATCAATTCAATGATCTGAAAGTGCTCAACATTAGATGTTACCGTAATGTAGCTGTTGCTCGTGTTTACTCACGACGTCGTAAGTCATGGAGAACAATAAATTTCGGTAGCGTAAACAATTATGGTTCAAGTGGTTATTCATGGTCTACAGGAGTTTATGCTGATAAAACCATATATTTTATGGTTTCAAATTATTGGTATCCACTAGGTAAGAGGAACATCGTTGCTTTTGATGTTCTGAGTGAGACTTTCAGATGCTTCGTTTTCCAGAGAGTATTGTAGTCAATCCTTGCCAAGGGCATTTTTTGACCATCGCAAAGAGGCTGCATTTGATTGTTATTGGAAAGTCTGCTGAGCTAACTGCTGATTTGATCAGATATGAAGAAGAAGGCTGGATGAAGGTGTCTGTTTTCAATAATCCTCGTGTAGTTGATTATGTAGATAGGCGTCGGAGGACTAATATAATTGAAGACAACAAGTGGCTGATAACAAGCATTTGGGGAGATATGGTTGAAGTTGATCTGAGCAACGAACTTCTGAAATACCTCCAACATGTTGACAACTACAATGGTCCGAAAGGAGCTTTACTTATCGAGACTACTGTTTTACCCATTGATTAGGAATTAGTATGTTGTATTTTATTGAATGTTGTTTGCTGTTTTGACACTTGTAGTTTTTATATAATTAGTTGTTTTAAAATTATTAACCATGTTTGTTATTTAAATTAAGTAAATGAATATTTATGTTTGAGAGTGAAAAAGCTTGTAATATTGGCACAGGTCTGTTTAAACGATCAAAGCTCTGTTATTGTAAACAGATGTTTGAAAATAAAACAGTAGTTGATGCATCTGTTGACTTTGGTCAACATATGGATGACTAAATGAATGTTGTTTCGCCCATTGATTAGGAATTAGTATGCTGTATTCTATTGATTGCTGTTTGCTGTTTTGAACTTTGTTTACTATATAGTTACCTCTGTTTGACACTTGTAGTTTTTATATAATTAGTTGTGTTAAAATTATTAACCATGTTTGTTATTTAAATTAAGTAAATAAATATTTAGGTTTGAGAGTGTAAAAGCTTGTAATATTGGCAAAGGTCTGTTTAAAAGATCAAAGCTCTGTTATTGGGAACAAATGTTTGAAAATAAAACAGTGGTTGATACATCTGTTGACTTTGGTCAACAGATGGAGGAAAACAGATGTTTGAAACCACAGTTGGGTTAAATGTATTTGTTGTGGAGAAAACTATGGTTGAAACTGCTGTTGGGTTAAAACGGTGGTTTAAAACCACTGTTGGGTTAAAATAGTGTTTTATGGAGGTTGAAGGAAAAGCAAAAAGCAAACTCCTAGGCAGTTGCTTAGTCTCTTGGCAAAGCAAAAAGCAAGCAGCTGTTTCAACATCCACTGCTGAGGCAGAGTATATTGCTGCTGCAAGCTGTACAGCCCAACTGCTATGGCTTCAAAATCAACTGCTGGATTTTGGTATCACTGCCTTAAAGACACCACTCATGTTGGACAGTCAGGCAGCAGAAAATATCATCAAAAATCCAGTTTCACATTCAACCACCAAGCACATTCATATCAGACATCTCTTTGTGAGGGATTGCTAAGAAAAAGGTTTGATTTCTCTACACCATGTTCCAACTAAAGATCAGCTGGCAGATGTGCTAACAAAGGCTTTAGACACATCTACCTTTGAAAGCTTGATCTCTAGGATTGGCATGCTGAACATGGAATAACAGGCAAAATCCTGTTTTTCTATGAATAAAAGCATTAAAATGTTTTCAAAAAACAAAAATTCATCCTTAAAAATAGCTAAAAATGAAAATTTTCATTAAATCCTTAAAAGTCTGCCATAACCACTGTTTGTTTCAAACATCTGTTCTGCTGAATATTATCCACTGCTGAAAGTCAACCTCAGTTCTCTCATTTTCTTTGTTAATCACTGTTGTTAAACCTCAGTGTTTTAATCCACTGATAGGCTATCCACTGATAGTTATAGTCAGCCACTTTTTTCATTTTCACTACTGTAAACCACTGATATTGATTCATCAATGGTTTCCTAACAACTGTCATCCATTATTCATCAGAGGTTGTCACGTGGACAGTACTTAGCCGTCAGATCTTTTGTAACTGTTGCCACATCAGCATTCAATTTTGACATCTATAAAACCCTGATCAAACCCCAAACATGGTTTTCACTGTCGAGTCGAATTCAAAATTCCTTTCAAAAGCAGTTTTCACCAAATTCTCTCAAATCACTCATATTCTTCCTTCGTTCTTAACCACCTTCGATTCATCATGGATCTTCCATTCAAAACCCCTCATAACTACCTGTGTACACTTGCAAAAACAAGTCATAACACAGATTTTCATTTCGTGATTGATGCACTTTCATCTTCAAAGTACAAAACTTTGTTGACCTGCAATGAAACCATCTACCTGGATACCCAACGAGAGTTTTGGAAAAATGCAAAGCTTGAAACTAAGGATAAAAAGACCTTAGCTATTACTTCATCAATAAGGGGGATTCCAGTTACCATCACACCTCAAACCATTTCAGAGGTTTTTGAAATCAATGATCTTACAGGTAAAAGCTCTTTCCCAAAAAATAGAGTACCAAACTGATTTCATTGAGAGAGGGTATGAAGAAGAAATGAAAAATGATACTTTACAAAAGGGCAGTTTTCCACCTGCCATGAGGTTTTTATTCCATACCCTCCTCATGTGTGTGTCAAATAAAACAACAACTTTTAATGAAATACCCTTGAAAATCCCATACCTGGGCTATGCTATCATGGCTGAAGAAAATTTTAACTTCTCTCAGGAGAATTTCAATAATATGGTTAAGAATGTTAATAAAAAATCATTTTTATTGTTTCCAAGGTTTTTAAGTTTTTATCTTCAAAAGAAATTTTCAAAGGAAAATGCACATGTGCTTATCCAAGGAAATCCTATTCAAATAAACAGGCTAACTTCTGAAACATTCACAAGGCTGTCAAAACCTTCAAACACACAAACAGAGGTACCTAAGCAGAATTTAATAGCAACAACTGCTCCTCAGTGTGACAACCCAAGTTTTCAAGGTCGTTCCTTGACACGTTACTTGTTTCACGATTATCTTTTCATAATTGTTTGTGTTGTAACTTGCATATTTGATGAATGATTGAACTATATTGATGTAGAGTTGTTTAGTGAGTAATGTAAGAATTATTTATGTTTGGTAACCTCTCAATTAAGATCCTTCGTTGACTTGTTCTTCGTCACCAATAGTTCGCGACGAAATATATCTTTCGTCATCAAAGGTTCGCGATGAACCATACTCTTCGTCGAAGATTACTTCTCGCCGAGAAGGCCTTCAGCCCAATCCATGGCCCAGTACGAGCCCGAGAGTTATAATTATCTTTTGTGACTTAACTGCATTAGCAAACATCAAACCCTAACCCTCCTACTCTCTAAAACAAATCGACGGCAGCCGTGTTTCACCTCGAAGGATCGTCTCGATTTCCTATCTTGCTTGCTTGGTTAGTATGTTCTTACCGTTGTGCAATTTAATCCTCTTGCTACATGTGTTTGTGTTGGTACATGATTGTTATGCTAGGGTTGCATGCTGATAGAAATAATAATGATATGATGTTCTATGTTCATGTGTGTTTGGATTGACTCGTTGTTAGGAATTCACACAAGGTAGGGTTTAATGTTTATTTAGGGGATTGATTTGTTTTGATGGCCATGAACAGATTACGAATTACATGAATCTTGTGGAATTAGAATTGGGGTTTGTGTGTCTTAATGATTTCTGTTCTGTTAGAATGTTAAGCAAGTATTAATCGGATGATTGTTATGATAGTATTGATGATATGAATATTTGAATTATTGATGCTTTTGTTGCATGTTACTGGTAATTAGGAACGGGATGATTGGTCGATGATCATGTTGAAACCGTTGATGACGATTAGGGTTCTAGGAAAAACGTTAAACTGTAACCGATTGGATCTGTAACTATTTTGCTCGACGAACCATGGTAGATCTTCGTCATACCTTACATCGACGAAGAATAGGGTGTTTCGTCATATTTGGTCTCGACGAAGGACTGGTGTTTCGTCACTGTTAGTCTCGACGAAGGACTGGTGTTTCGTCACTCTTAGCCTCGACGAAGGACTGATGTTTCGTCACAACCTGGTCTTGACGAAGAATGCATAGTTCGTCACAGGTGATAGTTCGTCGAGATGGTACATGGTTAGAACAGTAGATCAGTGGTGTTTATGCTTTTGGCACATGTGTTGTGATTTTCTGTTTTAAGGCATGATAGTAATGTTATCTAGTTGTGAGGGTCTTGACCTGACTCGTAGGGGTAGTCAGTCCATTTGTTAAATGTTATCCTTATAACTGAATACTAGATATGCAATATGGGGAGATCTTGTGATAGATGTAAACTGTATACTTGATTGATTGTAAAAACTGATGTTATCGGTAACCATTGTTGGGAACATGAACTGCGTTATAAACGTGCATGAAATCTAAATGCTTGCTATGTGTTATATGACAATGGTACTACGTGTGACTTAATGAATATGTGAATTGGATATGTGTTTACGAAACTGACTATTCTTGGTAACCACGGTAGGGTATGGTTGACCAACTTGGAATGGGTAATGTAATGTAACATACCAAGCAATCTAAGGTGAGTTCATTCCTCTTAAGCATTCGTCCCAGTGGTTGGGACGGTCATTGGGTATCCCTGAGAGGGATAGGTTTTTGGGTAAATCAATTGGGTATTCTTGAGAGGAATACGTCTTGTGGGTAAAATCTGGAAAGTTGCATAATACACTCATCCTATCACCTTTAAGTCCCATCTTGTTTGTTACCTGAGAGGTAACGGGGTATTAGTTGGTAGCGCTATCTAGGTTTGGCACCCTCACCCTGTACCTGAGAGGACGGGTGTGAACTAATGACCAAGTCATGCCCAATGCTTTGATAGGAGCATTGGGGAAAGGGCAAAATAAATCAGGAGCCGTCTTGTATTCGAGGTATTATCAGCATTGTAAACAATGAATGGAACTAAACACTTGGTAACTAACGTTTTCGTAAAACTATGAACTCACCAGCGTCGTCTGATACACGTGTGTGCATGCTCGCAGGTTATTGATACGTGTAGATGTGGAACTTGCTGTCTGGGATGCTGGAGTGGTCATGGGTCGAGATACACGGAAACTTGGAACGAGACTAGTAGATTACTTACAATTGGGTTCTGGTTAAATTTTGTATTATGATTCCGCTGAACACAACGGGTTATAAATAATGTTTTGTTATACTTATCTTAATGAATGAAAGCTTTTATTTGAAATCTTATTATGAGTTCATTGTGATTACTGGCTAGATCCTGGTACGTCACACGCCTCACGGGGGATTCCGCATGTGGTATTTTGGGGGTGTGACAGTTTGGTATCAGAGCCACTGGTTATAGTGAACTTGGTTTTAAAACGTTTTTTGTAAAACCAGACTATAACCAAACAGTTCTGAATACGTGAATACGACCATGACACTCAGCTCCAGATTGCAAGGTTCCTCTTTCTCACTTGTTACATACACTACATGACTAGTACACATTTGTTTATGACGTAACATACGAACACACACTCGTCACTATAACATGATGGCATCGATTGCTTGCTTACTTTATGATGCGTTGATAGTATGCCATAGTCCTTGGATTTTTGTGATCTTATTACTTTGACAACCTCCGTTGATATCTGGGTTTGAAGAACCATTTGACACGAGTTAGGAGGAACTGAGATGAGCATTCAAATCACAATATTATTGTGGGTGCACACATAATAATAATGTGGGGTGCATGTGAGTCCCAGGGAGGCCTAACCAGTGAAAAAGGGGTTCTGTTATGTTATTTAATCAGTGAGAAACATAACAAATCCATAGGAGTCCTAGCAATGATTGCCTCCTACTTGAACGTGATCTTCTCACTCCTCTCTGAATCCTTACGAATCTCGATGTTATCGAGTATTACCTGAACACCCATCTGAACGCCTAGCAAACTGGGTAGAATGTTAGGTGCTTGTACGAACGTCCCTGAGTTGGATGTCGCAGCATCGAATGATTGGCCGATACCTTTCTCACTCCTCTTCATTGGTTGGAACTCAGTGTATTGACGCCTTGGATTCTGTAAGTGAGATCACTTCTACACCACCCTAGCAACATACTGTGTTACTCGATCAACTTGCAAGATCGAGGGGCAAGAGGATGAGCGTAGTATCTCACCGACCTCAGTATTAGGACGGCCCTGGTTACCGGAAACGAACACCAGCAAATTGACTTCAATCGAAACCATAACCCTGGCCAGCGACTTATGGGAGTCAACTCCTACGAATCAATCGGGACATGAACGATGACAATTGACTATAGAGTGGAATGTGTAACTTCCCACACAGTGAGTAGTGCCTTAGTACGTGACACGGAATATGGAAGATGTACCCTGTTGGTGAAAGGTCACAGGACCCCGTTACAAGCAGCGACATTAGGGGCAACAGTCACGGCGACATCGAGGTACTCGTAATCGTAGCTTACAGTATGAAAACGAAGGTGACTCCGACAAGAATCGACTGTTGTTCAGTCAAAATGTCAACAACCAAGGGAATAATGACAGTAATTAGGAATCCACGTGATCGTAATAGCAACACTAGAAATGATGCTCATGGAAGAGCATTTAGGATCGGCGTGGACGACGCCAGGAATATAGCAACATGGTGGCCTGCGCGTTCTTGGTAACTAATCGCTTCGTCTCTGTTCTGTTTAACGTTGATGCTTCTGGAAACCAAACCTGTTGTGGAACCGACTGATGGCAAGTCAATGGAAACCTCCTATGTTCGTTGGGATGCAAACTCGACCTTGTGGGACAAGCGTTCAACATCTACCCTTGATAGTTTTGTTGTGGTGGTTAGTGTGGATTGGTTATCCAGATAACGCGCGGATATACCTTGTGAGGAGAAAATTTTGAGTATCCCTCTCCCTAGTGGCGAATCGTCGTCTATCCTAAAGCATCAGTGTGGTGTAAAGGTATCATTTCAGCAATTGAAGCCAGGAGTGTCTACGGAGGGTTTACCCCACTGTGTTAGCAATCGTTACTGATAATAAAGCCAAGGAAAAAGGATCGAGGATCCACCAATTGTTCGTAATTCCTCTCAGTGTTCTACTCGAGGAACTTTCAGGTTTACTTCCACAACTGATTAGGGAGAAACTCAGTTTGATCTCATGACCAGAGGCAGCCATGATTACTCGTACTCCTTGTCGTCTGGCGCCTAGAAGGTTGCAAGAACTATCCAGTCAGCTTCAGGAACTTACGGGATGGAAGTTTTATCAATCTAGCTTCTCATTTTGGGGGTGAGCTCTGTTGCAGAAACGAAGGACGAGTCCTTTTGTACATGTACAGACTACCACAGGGTGGCTATCATAGACCGTCACCCCCTGTCTCGCATCGACGACCTGCTTGAACCGTTGCAATAATCAAGGTTTCAATCCGGAAACTGACTTAAGACCGAACTGTCATCTGATGGAAGACCATGGGGAGGATGATCCCTAACACGGCGTTACAAATCCAGTATGGCCACTACGATTTTCTGTTCAAGTTATTTAAGATATCCAACACACCAGCAGCCTCAGGAATCACATGAGTAGTATGCGTCAACCTCGTTTCGCCAGATTCGTCGACCGTATTTATCGGTGATGTTTAGAATCACTACCAGGGGAATGGAACACCATGAACGACACCTGTATTTTGTTCTAGAGCTCCTAGGGGAGGAGCAACTCCACGCGAAGTCTACCTAAGTGTGACTTCAGGATTTGGGAGGTACACTTTCTTGGTCACATAGTCAACGAAGTAGGGATACACGTGGATCTTGCTAAGATTCATTTTAGTTGAAACTGAGTGGCACCTAAAAGTCCTTCGGGGATACAGCAATTCCTTGGTCTCGCTAGATACTATCGCAGATTCATCACGGGATTCTCGAAGATCGCATAACTTTAAATCTCTTCAGCACAGCAGGGTGCGGTGTATTCGTGGGAGACAAAGCAGGAGGATGTCTATTCCAGCCTTTTGAATCCCATCTCTACAATGCGCTGAGCATCGTCTTTACCCAAGGGTACGGGTGATCTAGTGGTATACCATGATGGTTCGAATCAGAGTTCCAGTTACACGCCGAGACAACACAAGAAAGTGATGGCGTACGTAGTAGATTTACAGGAAGAATTGCACGAGTCACAACCTGTGGTGGAAACCATGGTCTTTGGATTTAAGTTGGAGGCATTACTTGGACGGTACCAAATACACTACTTAGACCGATCACAAGGGCCTCCCGTGTACCTTTGTTTCTGAAGAGCTAAACGTGTGATGTCATCGCTGGATGGAACTTTTGAATGAGTTCGACTATGGAACCTAAACGCGTATGAGCTTGCGGCTCACCATCGACTCTAGCCTACACGATCAAATTTGCCCTGTCCAAATCGAAGCGCTGAAGGAAGGGAACTTTCAAGATGGGTTCATGCGGGGCATGGAGGAGCAATTTAGGGCAAGGCGGACGATATTCGCTACTTCATGGAATGAATTTGGATCCCACTATACGGCAACCGTACAGAACTTGTATTGAGCAAAGCACACCAGCCCCGTTATTCTAGTCGTCTGGATTTTGACAGGAGATATTAGGATCTATAAACCTGGTACTGACAACCGGGCATGAAGGTCCATTTAGCGGAGTGTGTGAACGATGTTTGACTTGTGCGAAAGTCAAGGTGGAATATCATAAACCTTCTGGTTTGTGCCAGCAACCAGAAACCTTCACTTGGAAATGAGAACAGACTACCACAGATTTTGTCACCGGTCTACCTAAAACTCAGAACGGATACGATATCACCTGGGTGATCGTCGATTGTCTCATGCAACCAGTACACTCTCTTGCAATTAAGGAAACTGACGAGTCTTCACAGCTTGTGAATATTCCTCTGAGAGAGGCAGGTTTTTTTAGGCACGAGGTGTCAACTCCTGTTATCTCTGATTTTGATCTATACCTGATTTATGACAGGCATTACACAACACTCTTGGCTCACGTTTAGACATGAGCATTACTAATCATCATAGGACGAACGGTTAGAGTAAACGAACCATCCTGACACTTGAAGACATGTTGCGAGCATGTGTGTGATTGACTTAGTAAAAATGGGAAGGACACCTACCTTTGGTTGAGTTTACTACAACAGTTACCATTCTAGTATTCAGACAACTCTGTTTGAGGCATTGCATGGACAGTAACGCTAATCTCCTTGTTGGATTAAGGTGGGTGACAACCTAATCACAGGTCCAGGACTTGTACTCGAAACTCTTGGGAAGATTGCTTGGATCGGAAATCGTTTGGCGGCAACGCGTAACCGTCAGAAAAGTTGATAAGCTTAGGAAACACTGGGAGTTCGCTGTAGGTGATCGTTTCATGTTGAAAGTCTCACCCTGGGAGGGTGTGTTACGCTTGGGAAGCGTGGCAAGCTTAATTTACGTTACGTCATTCAGAATTCTGGAAAGAATCGGTCGCGTGCACAATGTCATTTATGTCTCGAATCTAAGGCAGTGTTTGATGAAACATTTGTAATAGCTTTATTAGACAAGTTGCAGTTGACGAGGAGCCAATCAAAGACATAGACGAGGAAGTAAAGTTCATTAATATAGTCCAATTTCCAATCGTGAGAGTTCGTTGGAACTCAAGACGTGGACCGGAGTTCACGTGGGAACGCAAAGATCGGAATAAGCTCTAGTATCCTCAGTTGTTCAAAACGGTTGTATCAACTTCTGATATCATTGGTGAATTTCGGGACGAAATTCCCTTTCAAGTTAGGGATGATGTGGCACCTGCGGAAAATCCACAGTCATCCTGAGTTAACATCTTGCTGTTTTGGATTACTTGTGAAATTTCGGGACGAAATTTCTTTCAAGTTGGGGATGATGTGACAACCCGAGTTTTCAAGGTCTTTCCTTGACACGTTACTTGTTTCACAATTATCTTTTCATAATTGTTTGTGTTGTAACTTGCGTATTAGATGAATGATTGAACTATATTGATGTAGAGTTGTTTAGTGAGTAATGTAAGAATTATTTATGTTTGGTAACCTCTCAATTAAGATCCTTCGTCGACTTGTTCTTCGTCACCAATAGTTCGCGAAGAAATATATCTTTCATCATCAAAGGTTCGCGACGAACCATACTCTTCGTCGAAGAGTACTTCTTGCCGAGAAGGCCTTCGGCCCAATCCATGGCCCAGTACGAGCCCGAGAGTTATAATTATCTTTTGTGACTTAACTGCATTAGAAAACATCAAACCATAACCCTCCTACTCACTAAAACAAGTCGACGGCAGCCGTGTTTCACCTCGAAGGATCGTCTCGATTTCCTATCTTGCTTGCTTGCTTGGTTAGTATGTTCTTACCGTTGTGCAATTTAATCCTATTGCTACATGTGTTTGTGTTGGTATATGATTGTTATGCTAAGGTTGCATGCTGATAGAAATAATAATGATATGATGTTCTATGTTCATGTGTGTTTGGATTGACTCATTGTTAGGAATTCACACAAGGTAGGGTTCAATGTTTATTTAGGGGATTGATTTGTTTTGATGGCCACGAACAGATTACGAATTACATGAATCTTGTGGAATTAGAATTGGGGTTTGTGTGTCTTAATGATTTCGGTTCTGTTAGAATGTTAAGCAAGTATTAATCGGATGATTGTTATGATAGTATTGATGATATGAATATTTGAATTGTTGATGCTTTTGTTGCATGTTACTGGTAATTAGGAACTGGATGATTGGTTGATGATCATGTTGAAACCGTTGATGACGATTAGGGTTCTAGGAAAAACGTGAAAGTGTAACCGATTGGATCTGTAACTGTTTTGCTCGACGAACCATGGTAGATCTTCGTCATACCTTACCTCGACGAAGAATAGGGTGTTTCGTCATATTTGATCTCGACGAAGGACTGGTGTTTCGTCACTGTTAGTCTCGACGAAGGACCGGTGTTTCATCACTATTAGCCTCGACGAAGGACTGATGTTTCGTCACAACTTGGTCACGACGAAGAATGCATAGTTCGTCACAGGTGATAGTTCGTCGAGATGGTACATGGTTAGAACAGTAGATCAGTGGTGTTTATGCTTTTGGCACATGTGTTGTGATTTTCTGTTTTAAGGCATGATAGTAATGTTATCTAGTTGTGAGGGTCTTGACCTGACTCGTAGGGGTAGTCAGTCCATTTGTTAAATGTTATCCTGATAATTGAATACTAGATATGCAATATGGGGAGATCTTGTGATAGATGTAAACTGTATACTTGATTGATTGTAAAAACTGATGTTATCGGTAACCATTATTGGGAACATGAACTGCGTTATAAACGTGCATGAAATCTAAATGCTTGCTATGTGTTATACGACAATGGTACTACGTGTGACTTAATGAATATGTGAATTGGATATGTGTTTACGAAACTGACTATTCTTGGTAACCACGGTAGGGTATGGTTGACCAACTTGGAACGGGTAATGTAATGTAACATACCGAGCAATCTAAGGTGAGTTCATTCCTCTTGAGCATGCGTTTCGGTGGTTGGGACGGTCATTGGGTATCCCTGAGAGGGATAGGTTTTTGGGTAAATCAATTGGGTATTCCTGAGAGGAATACGTCTTGTGGGTAAAATCTGGAAAGTTGGATAATACACTCATCCTATCACCTTTAAGTCCCATCTTGTTTGTTACCTGAGACGTAACGGGGTATTAGTTGGTAGCGCTATCTAGGTTTGGCACCCTCACCCCGTACCTGAGAGGATGGGTATGAACTAATGACCAAGTCATGCCCAATGCTTTGATAGGAGCATTGGGGAAAGGGCAAAATAAATCAGGAGCCGTCTTGTATTCGAGGTATTATCAGCATTGTAAACAATGAACGGAACTAAACACTTGGTATCTAACGTTTTCGTAAAACTATGAACTCACCAGCGTCGTCTGATACACGTGTGTGCATGCTCGCAGGTTATTGATATGTGTGGATGTGGAACTTGCTGTCTGGGATGCTAGAGTGGTCATGTGTCGAGATACACGGAAACTTGGAACGAGACTAGTATATTACATACAATTGGGTTCTAGTTAAACTTTGTATCATGCTTCCGCTGAACACAACAGGTTATAAATAATGTTTTGTAATACTTATCTTAATGAATGAAAGCTTTTATTTGAAATCTTGTTATGAGTTCAATGTGATTAGTGGCTAGATCCTGGCACGTCACACGCCTCGTGGGGGATTCCGCATGTGGTATTTTAGGGGTGTGACACTCAGGCCCCTGCTGTTGAGCCCACTGCTCCTGGTGATCACAGCAGCACAACCCCTGCTGTGAAACCCACACCAAAAATCACTAAAAAGACCAAAAAGAAAACTATCCAAAAGTCACTCTGGAAGATGAGATCCCATAGGTAACACCTGTGACAACACAAAAGTCACCTGAAACCACTGCTACTACTTCCTCACACCAGATGGAAGAAAGATCTCTACCTGAGCCTAAAACTCTTCCTGCATCCTCTCAAAAGGATCAGGTTGTATCAACAGGGACACCACAATATGAAGCAATAGATTCACTTGAATCTATCTTCCACAGCCCAGCTCCCGGGGCAAATTCTCTTTCTACCCCTATCCTCGCTACACAACTCCCACCATCAATGATACCTCTGTTGGATGTACTTGATATAGCCCAGACACAAATCAGTTCTTCTCAATCACCTGTCAATGAGAATGTACCACAACAAGTGAATGAGTCTGGTGTCTCTATCTCAGCTAACCCACCAACAGTTGAGGAGGCTACATTGCGGGAATTACAAGTAATTCCTATCAGTAGTTCAAGTGGAGCAGCTACTACAGGTGTTGAACCCACTGGTTTACACCTGGACAGTAGTTTCATTAGTGAGACTCCCTTGAAGGCAATTTCTTCTTTGGGAACCATAGTGTCCACTGGTGTGTTTCCATTATACACTGGTGACCTTAAAATGGTAACCTCTGGTGAAGAAAGAAGTCCCCAGTACCGAGAACAAGGGGCATCAGTGGATGATTTTTGGGAAACTTTTCCTAAGTCAACCACTGATACAACCACCACTGGTGGGAAATCAGATGATCTCATTAACTTTGGTGATGGTTTAAAATAAAAAGAATTAACGGAGAGGGTTGATAAACTTGACACGTCTGTTGCAGAAATGAAAACTATGCTGCAACAGTTGTTACAAGCTAAAAAGGCTACACCCACTGCTGCACCATCTGCAACATCTGCTCCATCCCCTGCTGAGCTATGGCATCTGTTTCAACCTCTGCTTCACAAACAAAGACAATATGCAGATCAACAGCATGAAGTTCAACTTCAAACGGTCAGAATGTAATGGAAGCTAGGTATAAAGATACTCAAGCAGATATCAAAGCCATTAAAGCTCATCTGCTTCAAACCACTGGCACTGCTCCTCCTTCAATCATCTATGTTGAAAATCCTGATGATGCCAAAAAGGGAGAGAAAACTAAAGGGAAGAAGGGAAAAGAAGATGGTTTATACATGCCACTAGATCCAAGGTCCAAACTTGTGGTAGAAATCCCAAGGCCAGATGGTTCTAAAAAAGTTGATGAGACTCAAAATGCATTTGCTGAACTAAAAGCAAACATGAAAGAGTCAATGGAAATAAAAGGGTCAACAAGGTTGCTCAGGAGAAGAAAGTTTTGATGGAAAAAGAAGAGCAGGGTACTTCTAAACCTAAAAGAAGACAGCCTAGCAAAAAAGTAAGCCAACCCAAAACCACACCTTCCAAAACCACCAAACAAACTCCTCAAATCCCCAAAAGTTCCTCTCATCAAACCTCCAAACCAACAGATGTTAAAACACCTGTTGTATTAACAGTTGTTGGTACTTCAGTGGTTTCAACAGATGTTATCCCAACAACTATCATCACTACTACATCAACCCACACTCAATCTACTGCCATACCAAAAACAATATCACCACCACAAAAACCACCTGCCAAAAAGCAGAAGACAACAGTTGACACATCAACTGTTGTAGTGACAACAGTGGTTGAAACACCAGTTGTTTCAACAGCTGTTAGTCAGATACCCACTACTTCAATCACTGCCACTCAACCCACAAATACACCACCAACTTCTCCAAAGCACAAAAGGAGAAGGATAACAAACATTGTACTGGAAGATGACACTTCCCCAACTCTAACATCTACACAACCACTGTCCCTTGTCACCATTCCAAACCCTGTTCCATTATCTTCAGTTCAAGCCTTCAATCAAAACACTGCCATTGTCCCTGCAGGAGTACAATATCCTCTAGATCTTCCTGCAGTCAGGGAGGAAATCAAATCCTTCTACTCTGAAGATGACCCTGAAAAGAGGAAACTCCCATTTGTTCAAGGTTATCCTTTGCCAAGAAATATAGAAGAATATCTCAAAATAAAGGCACAACAAGCAGAGGATATATCTAAAAGAGACACAGAGGGAAAGTCTGACAAAGAGATTCAAAGAAATTTGCAATACCTGCTCACCAAAGTTAGAACTTTAGAGCAGTTCTCAAAAGACCTTTGTCAGAAATTATCAGAAAAAGATGATGAAAGCATGAGAACTGACTACCTTGAATACATCATGGCATACAAGAAGTACAGGGCAGAAAAGTATCAATACAAAGAATGGACCATCAGTGAACTGCAAGAGGATATAGCCAGAATTGAAAAGATGATTCAAGACAAGGTAAAGAAAACTCCTCCAGTCTGGGCCAATTACAAGAAAAATGTACCAGAAAGGGCCTTGAAACTGAAAAAAATGAAAGAAGAGCTGATAACTGCTGATTATGGGTCAAGGAACCAGGTTACAAGGTGGTCAGAAGAAAAGGTGTTAGTTACCTACAAAAGGTTGGAAGAGTTAAGGAAGAGAGATCCCACTGCTCCTAAAAAGACTGATTATCCGGAAGCAGTTGTCATCACCAGGCCTCAATCTCCAAACTTCAAGACCCTGCCAAAGTTGTCATCACCAGGCCTCAATCTCCAAACTCATCAACAATAAAAACTCTCCCAAGAAACTCATTGGATTCAAAGATACTAAAGTGGAAGTCTGATCAAAAGACCCACGTATTGACTCTGCTAAAATCCAATGGTGAAGTGAAGCATATATCAAGGGAAGAAGCACTTGGCCTGGGTGTTGAAGATTTACAAGATCTTCTTGAGCTTCCACTGTGCAGGGATGAAGATGATGAGGACTCTATGAACGTTGAATTACAATTCAAAGGTCAAGTTAGAGAACTCTTGATGAGACAATAGAAATCCAGATTAATAAATTGTATATTTTTGTATTTTTTATACTCTAAACTTTAAGTATTTACCGACTGACTTATTTATTTATTTTATTTATAAGTCTATATAAATATAACTATATTCATCATTTATATTTGTTATGCATGGTTATTTAAGAAACGACCCATATTTACATACGGGTCTAACCGCTAGTAAAGATAAAAGAAAAAACTTAAAGAAAATATATATAGCGTTTTATGGTGTACACGTATGAACCAATGAGATGAATGTAACATTCACCTACTTTATAAAAGTTATATATAGTTAATTAATTAATTAATTAATATGTCTACGTCTTTACGATGGACATCATGGATATGCACATATATCATTTAGGCTTTGTAAATGGGTCTATATATTCACACACCCTATTTCCTATTTACACACCCTTATATACGCCTCGTATAGGTCTATACGTCGCGTATAACCTTTTTCAATTTCCAAGTTATGTGTTTAGACGAGTAGGATTTGCAATTCAAAAGGGGGTGGCGGCGCAGCTTGTTGCCCGTCTACCAACCCATGATTTGTAATTTGCTCTAACCTTCTAATAAAAAGTTTATATCACTTTAAAAAAAAAAAAAAAAAAATTCCAAGAGAATCTCTGATTATGTCATATTTTGTCTTATATGCCCCGTATATGCCTCGTATAGGCCTATATGTGGGGCGTATAGACGAAAAAGACCATTTTACCCCTGATTTAGGCCTAGACTGGGGGTAAATTGGTCTTTTTTACCTCTCTTATATGCCTAGTATAGGCCTGTACGGGGCGTATGTATATAATGCAAATTACCATTTTAGCCCTGAGTTAGGCCTAGACTAGGGGCAAAACAGGGCTATAATGATCTTTTAGACCATACTATACGCCCAGTCTAGCCCTATATGCGGCATATATTTTTTATTTTTTTCTTTTCTCTTTTTAATATCCATAACACTAATATTAATTATAAAAAAATCAATAACACTAATATTAATTATAAAAAACTCACATTAATTATAATAACACTAATATTAATTATAAAAAACTCATATTAATATCAATAATACTAATATTAATTATAAAAAACTCATATAATTATAATAACTCTAATATTAATTATGAAAAACTCATATTAATTATAATAACTCGTATAGGCCTGTAGGTGTAGTATAGGTCTCGCATAGGACTATAGGTGTGGTTTAGGTCTCGTATAGGCCTATACAGGTGTTATATCGTATCATGTACTTGTTATTTTTATTTATTTAAAATAGAAAACTTATTTTTGTATAAAAGTTTGCTAAAACGATTAATATTGTATAAAATGTTTGTTTAAAAAAACCTTATATACGCCCCATATAGGCCTATACGTGGCATATTGGGGCATGAGTCATATACGAGACCTATACGAGGGGTCCTATACGCCCCGTATAGGCCTATACAAGGCATATAGGAGAAGCCAAACCAGAACTGACATGAGTCAGACACTGAGTTTGATGTAATCCTATACGCCCCGTATAAGCCTATACGAGGCAAATGATGTGCAAATAGGCAGATAGGGTGTGTGGATAGTTTGAGCCTAAATAAAACTTATAAATTAAATCTAGATAAAATCTATGAGCATTTAAAGAAGCTTTACGTACAACCAAAGAACTTTTATATATAATCAAAGAACCTCAACTTTAAGCATAAGCCGTATAACACAATGTAAAGACTAAAGAGGTGAGAATCTACCGTAGAGGTTTGGGGATTAAACTGAAACACTACCCAATTTACTCTCAGGCACATGATTTTTGGTGTCACGGATTAGGGAATGAAATGGTGTCCATGGATTAGGGGAGAATTTTGTGCATGTAGGAGCAGGCAACTAAAAAATCTTAGGGTGTTAGGAGTGGTTAAACACTTGAGAGTGGCAAACTAAAAAATCAACCAATGAGAGTGTGTCACGTCAATCAGTGAAAAGTGTTTAAACTTTTGTGAAAAGTGTTGGCAATGGTTTATACATTTGGTGAAGTGGTAAACTTAAAAAAAAGGAAAAATGTGTGACTGGTTGAGATTGGAATGGACCCCACCCCATACTACCCTCTCTCTCTCCTTCCTCTCTTCCCCGCGTCGGCATGCCCTCCCCACACCACACACCTCACCGCCTCGGCAAAGGGTTGGCGACGGTGTTTGCCGCGCAGCAAAACCGTTTGCCGCACCCTTTGCCGATACCACTCCTAACACCCTTAAAAATTACACCAATTATTTTTAATTTTTTATATTAAATATCGTGATTTTTAATATGTAAAAAAACTTTGAAAAATAGTATTACACATGTGCATCGTATGTATATGTTGCACATGCAATTTAGCCTTATGGTTTAGGTTTGCGGTTTAGTTTAATTTTTAGAGTTAGGGTTTTTTTTGTAGGGAGGGGTAGGTTTAGGGTTTAGTTTTTAGGTGGAGGGAGGATTTAGGTTTTTTGGGGTGGCGGGTTTAAGTTTAGTGTGTGTGTGTGTGTGTTTTGGGGGTGCATAAACTCCCATTAGTGATACTCTAAGACCAAACGTAATGGCTCGTGCCAAACCACGAAGCCACCACCGCCCTCATATTCGTTAAATGCAATTTTGGAGCCTCATTCGTGGTTCAGACCACACGGAAAAGATAGAGGATGATTGGTCGGGTATTGTGTATACCAATCATTTTTTTTTCAATTCTAAATCCACTAATTTCACATGTCTCACCACTACTCCATTTTATCCAGTTTTCAGGTCTTGATGACGTTGACGCCACATGGCAAAAAAGACCAAACCACTTGGGTGATAACTACACATGGTGTAACACTCATTCGTGCTCACTAACAGTTAATCTCCCCTTTCTTAATAATTGAATCGGTTAACCATGAATTTGGACCAAGTTAAAGATAAAACAATGCAATTGTGCATTATTTGGGTTTGAAAGTTTGAGCTAGAAATTTGACAATATAGTAAATTGTTATTACACATTTCTATATATTAATATAAGATTAGGAGCAAATGAGAACCAAAGGGAGATTTGCGAATCGTGAGAACCATAATCAACCTGAGCTAGAAAATTTTGACGATAGAGTAAATTGTTATTACACATTTCTATATATTAATATAGTATTAGAATCAAATAAGAACCAAAGGTAGTATTAACGTACATTAACGTAAATCGTAAACTACATATATATATAGAGAGAGAGAAAGTATAATGTACACGCCTTAACGTACATTAACGTACTTCACGAAATATATAACATGCGTAATTATTTTTTTGACCAAAATAACGTGCGTGATTTTGGATCCCATGCGTGATTATGTGGTCCCATGCGTGATTATATGTTCCATGCGTGATTATACCCCTGATTCAACGGTTACCATTGTCTCCTACGTGAAGTATGATAAGCCGTGAAGTATGTTAACCTTTCTCTCTCTCTCTCTCTCTCTCTCTCTCTATATATATATATATATCTACATATGTGTGCATGTGCATGCTACATATATCTGTATATCGCCAATCTACATATATATTTTTTTTATTTTTACAAGAATACCATTTTAATAAAAAAAAGTTAAAAAATTAATAAATAAATAAAAACTACTTGGTTGATAGTGGTACTCTTAAATTCTCAAATAATGTGTGGTTCTCTCAGGATCCTTACCTTATTTATATATTAGTTAGCATTAAAAAAATACATATAATATATAATAGTATTACCGAATTTTCAAACACAACGATATGATGTATTCATAACTCCAAACAAACGTTCAACCAAAACAACATGATGTAACCCATAAATTCAAACATCGTTCAACTAAAAACATCAAATGTTGAAAGTAATGGTGAAAAGTCCAACAATCCGACATAGCTTTTACTTTATGACGGTTCGGTTCAATTTAGTTATGGCGGGCATAGAAGCATTGATAATCATAACAGACTCGCTACTTTCAGTTTTCATAAAAAACAATTAACCAACCCATGAGTTTTTGATTTGGTTCGATTTTTTCGGTTCACTTTTGTTGGTTAATTCGGTTATGGCTCGATTAACTTGGTTTTTCGCACACCCTGTTACTCATCGCCCTCCTTATTTATTTATTTATCTTTTATTTGTTTTGAACTTAGGCTTGAGCTCAAATAATTATGTAAGCTTGGTTTTATTCAAGTTTTTCACGAGTTGGTATCGAACATATTAAGTGCATCTCGACTCATTTACACATCTAGGCACCGATAAAATGCTCGCTCTTGTTTTTATTGTTGTGACCAGTGTGTTCAATTTGTGCATTATGCTTGTGCTATTTTAATACTTCGTCGTGAAATATAAACATATTATTCCTTGTATTGACACATGTATAGGTCTTTAAATGTGAAGTATACGAGGAGTCACATTTTGATGAAAATATTGCTTATTTGGAGATGGATTTGACGTCCGGTCCAATCTTAAGACCATCCGTAGTGGGGCATTATTTTCAACAAAAAAAAAACGCCCCCCCCCCCCCTTACATAGGGCGTTTTTGGGCATTATTTTTGAAAAAAAATTTGATTGGCGTTTTTAAAACAACACTCAAATTGGAAGAGAACATGTTGACTGGCCAATGGGAGTGGTCCACTAGTAGTTTCTTTTTTTTTTTTTTTTAACCTCCTCTTTATAAAAAAAATAATTGTTTAATAATTGGAAGGGGCATTATTGGGCATTATTCCCACTACGCCACTTTTACAATAACGCCCAATAATGCCTCATGCTGACTGGACTGTCACGTGTCGCAAAACGCCATATGATAGGGGCATTATTGAGCTAAACCACTACACATGGTCTAAAAACATTGCTTATTTGAAAAAAACCAAGAATGCAAACATCTGTATCTTAATAACACAACAATAACTACTCAACATTAATTATTCTTGATCTTGTGGTATAAGTATTTATTAAATAATGAAAAATACAAAAGGCATTTGGTGGTTTTTATTTTTTTTTTTTTAAAGTGGAGTTTAACTTTTAAAAAATGAACAATAGAAGTTTTTTCGTTTTTGCCCTTTTTACCATTTTAAACTTTTAAATATCTACGATGCATTAGTGGAGGATTCAAGAACTTTTTAGAGGGAGTTCCTTTTGATAAATTTTCACTAATTATCACTATTGTTTTCCAAATCATACAAGGTTTCACTAATTTTTTTCCATTTTTTTTTTAAATCGAGAGAGTTTCTGGGAACCCCTGGATCCGCCCGTTGTCACCATGTCAATATTAGCCATTAGCAAAACTTGATCAACGATCTCCAAACACTTCGCATAGATAACCATTTCCTATCACCAAATCTCTTTTGGCATGTAAGGTGGGCAATGAGCATGGGTAACACAATTAACAAAAAGTGTCCCCACCCCACCCCACCTCCCCTCTACTGTTTCAGGATGCTTATAGCTTTGATGTTTTCATTGTCCAACAATTTTCTTAAATCATTCATGCATATCTACAACAACGACAAAAAAGGGTGCTTTAAGTTATCTCATTGTTCAGGACTTTTGGTATCTTTAGTTGTCTTTTAATGGTACCAATGTAAGTTTACTAATCATCAAATGTTAAGTATTTTAATCATACTCAACAGATTATTTATAAAATATAAATTGTTTATTCTACTTGTTGGAATAGAAAATGAACATTAAAGTAGGGTTTGACTAATGAATTAATTTGAATAATTTATAATCATTATTTTTTACAACAAGAAGAACATATTTGAATATAAGAACAGTGAAACCTTGAGACAAATCATTATTTGTTGTGAGTTGGGTAGATTGAAGAGCAGATAATCAAATTGAAGGACTTAGAGTTATTCTAGTTATTCCTAGTTTTGTTTTTGTTAATATTTGATCTTTGTTTTCTATATATGTGTTTATTGTTAATATTTGATATTTGTTTTCTATGTGTTTATATACAAATGAGATCATATAAGAACTTATTATTATATATATACAATAATTAAATAGCTAAACATTATATATAAATCTAAGGGTGAAATTTAATTTTAAATGCATCCAATTTCTCTTCAAATAATCAAATGTATTCGAATTTCATCGTTATACTTGGAATATGTGGCCTAACTGCTCTTACTTTTATTTGAGCTTAAGCGGTTAAACGTGTTACATGTTCACATTAATAAATGTATTTTTTTAAATTTTAATTACAATGTAATATATAAATACACTAGGTTATAATCCTGTGTATTACACGAATTGAATAAATGTAATGTTATATACTTAGTAATGAAACGAAATGGTGTCTTTGAGAAAACTTGCGTATTGCACGGGTTGATAAAGTCATGTATTATACAGGTTGAATAAAATATATGTCATTTGTTAGCACATGTAGTCGTCAAGATATGTCTTTTAAAAATGAACTTTGACGTAACATTTATAAATTCTATTAATTTATTTTTAAACCATCTTTTTAAACCATGTATTAACTTTTTTATTATAACCGATAAATATTAATTCAAATAAAATGTACTTACTTCTTTAAATATCAATTTAACAAAGTTAAGTTAATTTAAATCATAGTTGTAAATATATAGAAATATGAGTACGTATAAAAAATTAAGGACTAAAATTTAATTAATTTATTTTAATTTTAATACCGTCTATTTTTTTTAATTATTTGTTATATTTTTATTATACAACCACATTAAATATTTGAAAAATTTTAGAAATCATTCATAAAAATTATTATTCCTTTTTTATAATATTTAAACGAACATAGTTTTAAACTTAGTAATATATGGAGACTTTAGTATAAGTTTTTAAGTAAAAATAAGTTCATTTGAAAACTCATAATTAAGTTTATATTAAATTCACGTGTTAATGAATATAATAAATTTCAATAATTAAAAAATAGTTATCTGATAAAAATCAAAGGGAAATAGAGATAAAACTGAATTGCCCATTATTCAACATTACAATATATAGATGAACATAGCTATAAACCCTAAAGCCCATAAGTAATGGGTTGGGCCTAAAATGTCTGGTTTATAACACTCCCCCTCAGACATTTAGAATTATACATAGTTTAACAACATACTTCAGGATGATGTTAAATAGGTACTTCAGGACCTGAATAAATAAACTGATACTACTGGATCAGCTATGCTGCCTCATTAAAAACCTTACTAAGAAAACCCAGTGGGACAAAATTTAGTTAAGGGAAGAAGAGTACAGCGTGTATAATTCTCCCCCTGAATTCAACAAACATCTTTCAATCTACGAAGACCGATCTTGTGTGATAGCTGCTCGAAACTGCTTCTAGGTAAAGATTTCGTGAACAGATCAGCTAGATTTTCACTTGACTTAATCTAGCGAACATCAATTTCCCCTTCCTTTTGCAAGTCATATGTTGAGAAGAACTTTGGTGAGATGTGCTTTGTTCGATCACCCTTGATGTAACCTTCTCTGATCTGAGTTATGCAAGCAGCGTTGTCTTCATAAATAATTGTCGGCTCCTTCTTGATCTGTTCTAATCCGCATGCTTCTTGTATGTGATTAATCATTGATCTCAACCACACGCATTCTCGACCAGCATCATATAGTGCTATCAATTCGGCATGATTTGATGACGTTGCTGTAAGTGTTTGCTTAGTTGACTTCCAAGAAATTGTTGTGCCACCGTATGTGAATACATAACCTGTCTGAGATTTTGCTTTGCGAGGATCTGATAGATATCCGGCATCAGCATACCCAACAAGCTGGGACCTTTGATATTTCTGATAGAAAAGACCTAAGTCTTGTGTCCCGCAAATATACCGGAATATATGTTTTACTGTCACACCCCGATATTTCCACGTATTACCGGTGGGCCCGGTGGGGAGTATCGTGATGTAGTTGATATCATCATAGTCAAACAACACAAATTATAAATGCACAGCGGAAGCAAAAGATAGATTCATTTCAACTGAATAAAATTGTAATATTAAGTATCACAAGATAGTTGAAATAGATTCACAGGCGGATCGAATAAAAAGGAAAACTATTCAACAGACTTTGACATCTAGAGCTTGCGAGACTTGATTATTGATGCCTGGAGTAGCCAGCCTATTACGTATAGTACCTGCACTTAGCCTTTTTTGGAAAATACGTCAGTTTACACTGGTAAATACAACTTAACTGACTCATTTTGAAAAGAGTTTGAAAATTAGTTTAAATGCCCTTAGGCAAAAATATCTTTTATAACTTGGGACAATTATTTAAAAATAATCTTGTATACAGTTTTACTTATTTGTCATCCATCAGGGCCGGTTTGTAGGACCGGTCTAGATTAACTGACACGCCACAGGTATAACACCCACCAGGCTGATTCTTTTAAGTGGGCTACCAGTTTTTTACATAATGCATCTGTCAGGTGTACGCCTACACCCCGTGCTTAGGTCGTGGCCATTTATTTGAATGATGCCAAGGATATCCGGGACATGGTCATTTAACCCCCAAAGGCCATACACCAAATAATACACATTAAACGGGTCATGCAAATACATTAATCACAATACAATTTAAATGACTACACACACCCGACCAAGCGGTACTTTTATAGTACCGTATCCCAAGCCCGTATAGGGAAAATAAGTTAAGAGTATTTACATGAGCAAAGTATAAATCAAATATAGCAAGCGAACGTAGCTTTTACTGGGCTCCTAATCTGGAACGAAGGTTTTTAATAACCTATTAGAATCCTAACGGGTCTTTAATTAAGCCTAAACTTAGACCGGTTAGTTTTAAAAAGGAAGACACGGTTCAAACGCATGATAAAGCGAAGACCGGTTTAGAATGTGGTTTTTGACCCGAAAAGCTTGGATACTTGTATAATATGGGTAAACTAAACACATTCTGGATTTTGAGACAAAAAAAAACGATATGGTTTGACCCGTTTCGGCTAATATATGCAAACTAGTTACATAATCCGATCCGAACGCGAAAAGTACGTAACGAGTAACCATAAGAGTCATACACAAGTTTCCTAAGTTAATATGCCTTAAATATGTTGTGACATCAGTAAGTTATCTTCTATTATGCCCAAAATGAATTCAAACTCAAACTATGCCTCGTAAGGGCATTTTGGTCATTTAAAAGGTTATAAAAGAGTTTAAATAGTAATCTGAGTTACAGGTCTGGTTTAATCAGTAAAAATACTTAGTTTAATAAGTTATATCAGTAGGGTATCATGTAAATGTGAAATTTATTAATTATAACCTTACTATGCACCGTAGGGGCATTTTGGTAATTTCACATAAGTCTAAAAGGTCAAAAATGAAAATCTGAGTTTAAAACTTTTGCTTACTGTTAAAATATAAAAAATTATTGAATATATCAGTAGGTATCAAGTCTTATATGTTTAAAACAGTTTTATTACATACCATGCGTTAAAAACGCTTAAAAAGGCGATTTGGAGCCATTTCCGGGTTTTCAAAGGAAAGCTGATATTTTTTATTATTCCAGAAGGCTCAAAATATTTTATTTATCATATTAGATCAGTAGAAAAAGGTTTGGTATCAAAAGGATTTGTAAAACTCATTTTATAAGCCAAAAGGGCAAAACCGGCAATAACCGAATCAAGCTTAGAACTCTATGTTATGCTCAGCCTAAAAATAAATAAAAATCTTCAAAAATCCCAAAATATTATATTACATCAGTGGGTAAAAATTTTGGTATTAAAAATTGGGTTTAGATAGGCTATACGCTAATTACGCCATTTAATTAATAAAAAGCTTCTCATTTACGCTATTGAGCATAACTCCTAATCTAGATCTCAAACTGATGTCAAATTTTAGGGACAAGTTTATAAGTCAGTAATGAAGGTTTCTATTCTTTCACTTTTTTCAAAAATCACATTTTAAGGTGAAAATGGCATAATAGTCAACATTTAAGCATTTAACGGAATCATGCATATGAATCGGATAACTAATAAACCAAGTCGTATAATCACAGAGGGTTATACTTATATGAAACCTGGTCCTAAATAAGCTCTAAGGAATTTCTAAACTATGCTCTAATGGGTCAGAACTGAAAGTCAAAGCAAAAGTCTACTTTTGCGACTTTCGGTTCCGAACCGAGCTTAAACTGAAAATTGTCGAGTTGAACATGTTTAGATATGTTCTTACATTAATTACCAAGTTATATTAATGATAAAACAGGTTGCATAGCTTCTACATTGCTAATTATGCATTAATTTGAAAATAAGCTTTCTGTTGACTTTTTAAAATCAAGTTTGACTCGACAATTGACCTAGTTAGAGTGGGAATCAGAGGGTGCCCTTTTAAGGGTTTATTGCCCACATAATTACCAACTCATAGGTACTTTCAATTTGAATTTTGACTGGAGAAATTAAGATTAATGACGAAGTCAAATCTTAATTACGACGGTTTGACTTTAAGCTAATTAACTAAGCTAAACTGAATTAAGAAAGGTTAATGATGCTTACCAAGGTCCTATGCACGACTAATGATCACTAGGAATGAGTCTTGAGCTCCAGGAACCTCCAGAAACCAAGTTGTGAAGGTTTTGAATGCAAGTGTCCAAGCTTGCAATAAATGGGTTCTTATATAGGAGTTCTTGATGCCTTAGGATCATTACAAACAAGTCTACAAGTGTTATGGGATCATTCCAAGTGTCCCTAAGCTCTTTAAAACCATCAAACAAACCCATAGGATCGAAAAACAAGCATTTAAGTCGGTTAAATGGCTGGAACAGACACCTGTGCTTATTTTCTGCATCTGGCATCCCCAGGCGGCCTGCGTAAGAGTCCATAGGGACCTTACGCGCCCCGTGTGAAGGTCTGATCCGGTCAGCAAGTTTCCCATATTTGCAATTTAGGTCCCTGGTCCTTCCAAACTTGATTTTTACTTGTTTTCTTGCACTTTTAACCCTCTAATTTGACTTTTAAGGACCCCAAGTCATAAACCAACTTTATTAAGTCCCCGGTTATTCGTACGATCACCGAAAAGTGTTAAATTTTAACGTTGACGCTTTTAACCCCTCGTATACGAATATTGTCATAACTTTCTCATACTTTATCGAAACCTTGTGAAATTTTTATCACACATTCTTGTGAGTATAATTAATCATTACAAAGCTTCGGGTTCGCTAAAAGGTCACTCAGAGGTATATTTTAAACATGTTGACACATTTGACCCCTGTAGTTTGTAATTCCTCACTTTCTTTCACAATTAGCTTCGTATGATCCATGATTTATTCGTTTAAGGGTATAAACATCATGTAGGGTTATTGAAAAATATATTTATTCATTGTTGACATTTTGAATCCTTATATTCACATACTTTCTCTGTTTGTCAACTTTAGTCCCTCTAAAGTATTCTTTCACACGTTCAAAGCTTATGACACGTGTCAATACGTTATTGGTCATGAATTTTCGAGGTGTTACATCCTCACCCCCTTAAAAGAAATCTCGACCTCAAGATTTACTGAAATAAATGAGGGTATTTTTCTTTCATTGTGGACTCTACCTCCCACGTGTACTCGGGACCTCAACGGGCATCCCATTTGACCTTTACAATCGGCACTTGCTTCCTCCGAAGCTTCTTTTCCTGTCGATCCTCAATCGACAAAGGTTTTTCCACAAATTTCAAGCTCTCATCTATGTGCACATCTGAATGTGGTATGACTAGTGATTTATCAGCTAGACATTTCTTTAGATTGCAGATGTGGAATACATTGTGAATACCACTGAGCTCTTCAGGTAAGTTTAACTTATAAGCCACTGTTCCTACGCATTCGATGATCTCGAATGGTCCTATATACCTCGGGCTTAGCTTACCTTTCTTACCAAATCGCATCACCCCCTTCCAGGGTGATACTTTAAGCAAGACTTTATCACCAACCTCAAACTTTAGAGGTTTTCGCCTTTTATCAGCATAACTTTTCTGCCTCTCTCTGGCAGCTTTCAGGCGGTCACGAATCTGGAAAATCTTGTCCGTCGTTTCAAAGACTATATCAGGTCCTGATAATTGAGCTTCCCCCACTTCTGCCCAACAAATAGGCGTTCTGCATTTCCTACCATATAGTGCCTCAAAAGGCGCAGCCTGAATGCTTGTATGGTAGCTATTGTTATAGGAGAACTCGACCAACGGCAGGTGGTTATCCCAACTACCACCTAAATCAATTACACATGCACGAAGCATGTCTTCCAAAGTTTGAATTGTACGCTCACTCTGCCCATCCGTCTGAGGATGGTAATCCGTACTGAAATTTAAGCGCGTGCCCAAAGACTGTTGGAAACTTTTCCAAAAATGTGATGTGTATCTGGTATCTCTGTTAGAGATAATAGATACTGGTATGCCATGAAGGGATACAATCTTATCCATGTACAATTGGGCTAACATGTCGGAGCTATAACTCTCCTTAATGGGTAGGAAATGTGCTGACTTAGTCAGTCTATCTACTATCACCCATATAGTATCATTTCCTTTCTTTGTCCTTGGCAGCTTGGTGATGAAATCCATTGTCACCATTTCCCATTTCCAAGTGGGAATCTCAGGCTGTTGCAGTAAACCTGACGGCTTCTGGTGTTCAGCTTTGACTTGCGCACACGTCAAACATTTAGCTACAAAGGCAACTATAGACTTCTTCAAGCCTATCCACCAGTATTTTGCCTTCAAATCCTGGTACATCTTATCAGCTCCAGGATGAACGAAATATTTAGAACTGTGGGCTTCCTGGAGGATAACATCCCGAAGTCCTCCATAAACTGGAACCCATATTCGTCTATTTAACCTTAGGATTTCGTCCTTGCCATAGGATAACTGTTCTTCAGTTACTCCTAGCTTTTCATTAGGATAGTTAGCTTCCAACACAGCCTCCTTCTGTGCAGCTAATAACCTTTCATTCAAACTATTCTTTATCTCAATGCTCTCGGCATTGATTCTTATAGGCTTCACTCTTTCCTTCCTGCTTAAGGCATCGACAACCACATTTGCCTTGCATGGATGGTATCTTATCTCACAATCATAATCATTCAAAGTTTCCATCCAGCGTCGCTGCCTCATGTTCAAAGCCTTCTGGTTGAACAAATGTTGAAGGCTTTTGTGAACAGAAAAGATCACACACTTGGTTCCATACAAATAATGCCTCCACAGTTTTAGTGCGAATACAACAGCACCCAACTCTAAATCATGGGTGGTGTAATTCTTCTCGTGCACTTTTAACTGACGTGAAGCATAGGTAATGACCTTGCCTTTTTGCATAAGCACACATCCCATACCTGTGTGTGATGCATCACAATATACCACAAATTCATCAATTCCATCAGGCAACGTCAGTACAGGAGCGTTGCTTAACTTCTGCTTCAGAATATCGAAAGATTCTTGCTGCTTAGGCCCCCAATCAAACTTGCTATTCTTGCGAGTGAGTAGAGTCAGGGGTGCAACAATTCTTGAGAAGTTTTCGATAAATCGCCTGTAGTATCCTGCCAGTCCTAGAAAGCTGCGAATCTCCGTAGGCGTCGACGGCTCTTGCCAGTTCATAATAGCTTCAATCTTAGCGGGATCTACTTGGATACCACGCTCACTAACAACATGTCCAAGGAATTGGACTTCACGAAGCCAAAATTCACACTTTGAAAATTTGGCATAGAGCTTTTCTTGCTGAAGCAGTTTCAGAATGCAACGAAGATGCTTCTCGTGGTCAGCTTGACTCTTCGAGTAAATGAGAATGTCATCGATGAAGACGATGACAAATTTATCTAAGTAGGGCTTGCAGACGCGATTCATGAGATCCATGAATGCGGCAGGTGCATTAGTGAGCCCAAAAGGCATCACTAGGAACTCATAATGACCATAGCGAGTCCTAAACGCAGTCTTGTGTACATCCTCATCTTTAACCTTCAGTTGATGATAGCCTGACCTCAGATCAATCTTAGAAAAATAACTTGCTCCTTGCAGTTGATCGAACAGATCGTCGATCCTGGGCAAAGGATATCTATTCTTGATAGTAACCTTATTAAGCTCACGGTAATCAATGCATAGACGCATTGATCCATCCTTCTTCTTCACAAATAGGATTGGTGCTCCCCAAGGAGACGAACTAGGTCTAATAAAACCTTTGGCTAACAAATCATCTAGCTGTGTCCTCAATTCCTTCATCTTTGTTGGTGCTAACCTATAAGGTGCTCTCGCAACAGGTGGTGCTTCGGGGATGATGTCAATTCTGAATTCTACTTGCCTATCAGTTGGAAACCCAGGTAGTTCTTCAGGAAAGACTTCAGGGTATTCAGAAATGACTGGAATATCTTCAATCTTGGGCTTCTGCTCGTCAATGGTTACCTGTGCCATATAAATGACACAACCCTTCTTCAGACATCTAGATGCCTTGAGCATAGCCACCTGCTCTGGCAATCCATGTTGGGTATCTCCCTGAATGGTAAGTGGCTCACCAGACAGAGTCTTGATCACCACTTGCTTCTTATTGCAGACGATCTGGGCTTGGTTATGCGATAACCAATCCATGCCTATCACTATATCAAAACCGGCTAACTTCAAAGGAAGCAAGGACAAAGGAAAAGAGTGGTTCCTAATGGATATAACACATCCATCTAACACGGTTGATGCAGTTTCTATGGTTCCATCAGCTAATTCCACCTCATATTTCACACTTAAGGTTCTAACAGGTAGGTTTAACAACTTACAGAACTTATCATCAACAAAAGACTTATCTGCTCCAGAATCAAACAGTACTCTAGCATAAACATCATTTATGAGAGAGGTACCTGTTATCACATTGTCGTCCTGAATCGCCTCCTGTGCGTTCATCTGGAAGACCCTAGCATTGGTCTTCTTGGCTTCCTCAGGCTTCTTGGCGTATTTAGGGCAATTGGTCTTAATGTGCCCTTTCTCATTGCAGTTGTAACATGTGACATCTTTAATCTTTTTGCAATCAACAGTCTTATGCTCTTTAGACTTGCATAACCCACATGCAGGTGATCCAGATTGAGACTTGGTCTCAAGCCTGCACTTTCCAAAGTGGCGTTTTTGGCAAGTCGTGCACTTTGGTTTTTCCTCTGATCGCTGATTGCCTTTGTTGGACCCAGACTCTTTCTTGTGGTCCGTATTACCTTTGTGCTTCTTCTCAGATCTTCGAGAGGTATCATCCTCACGCTTCCTCTTACTCTCTTCAGAGTTCTTGAGCGATCTTAGCCTGACCGCATCTAAAGTGATGGATAAAGATAGATCAGCTGCTGATCTAAAAGTAGCAGGTCTTGAAGCCTTTACACTGGCTTTGATTTCTGGGGCTAAACCCCCAATGAAGCGAGCAATCCTTTTGGGTTCCGGGGTTACTAGATACGGAACCAGTCTGGATATGGAATTGAAACTGGTGAGGTAAGCTTGACAATCTAGGTTTTTCATAACCAACGATAAGAAATCTGATTCAATCCTTTCTACCTCATGCTACGGACAATAATTCTCCTTAATGAGAGCAACGAACTGATCCCATGACAGATTGTAGAGTGGGATCTTCCCAGCAGCTTGAATGAGAGACTTCCACCATGCCAGTGTGTAACACCTCGTAAAATCACGTCCAATGAAGTATTGACACGTGTAATAAACCCTAATAAAGTCAAACCTTGAATTTAAGGGACTAATTTTTTGAAAAATCAAAAAACATTAATTATGAAAGAATTGGAAGTATTAATATACTTAAAATGAGTTTCTAAATAACCTTCTACGGTTTTATATTCACAAATGAGCCACTTGTTGATCAAGTGTAGCCGTTTGCGTAATTAATTGAAAGTTTGCGCAATAAAGGGTTAAAAGCGTCAACATGTTAATTCTTACCTCTGAGTGACCTTTTAACAATCCGAGAGCTTCATGATATTTGATTATACTCTCAGGAATGCCAATCGTTGGCCGTCCAAGGCTTTTATGCCTTTACGTGACGTTACGCGCAACTTTGTAAATATAAGGGGTTAAAAGTGTCAATATGTTTAATTATACCTCTGAATGACCTTTTATCAAACCCGAAGCATTATGATGCTTTATAATACTCTCATAAATACCTAATATGGATTAGATAAGGCTTCAATACTATTAAACGATGATGTGCACAAGTTTGCGCATTAGAGGGACTATTTGCGTCAAACTGCAAAAGTATATCGATTCGTGTAGTATCGAACCTTCCGGAATATGATCATAAGTTAAACATGCCCCAAATATCCTTTACATAGCTTATAAATAGGCTTTGAGGTGTTTGATGCGCAAAAATAAACTTATTTGATCAACAGGGACTAAAAGCGTCAAAAAGTGCATAAGTTTGCATTTTCGCGCATATCTTACGTTCTGAATATATCCGGACATCCAAAAATTTATGTAAGCATTAAAATATTTTATTTTAGTGTTTGGCTTGATAAAATTCCATTCGTCGCGTAATTTGGTTCGTTTTTCGCGTCCGTCCGTGTTTTGTCGTAATTAGCCGAACAACGTGACCGTACGACCAAACGAACCGACATCCGGCATGTTTTTGAGCATGTTTCATGTTCCCTATGTTTAGGCATCATTGTAGAGCCTTAAAAATGGTTTAACGAGCCTTAGATGTGTCGGAAATGGCATTTGGAAGTACAGGGGCCAAAACTGTCAACAATTGAAAGTTGTTGTGAGCTGGCATGGTCCTTACAGACCGTATACAGACCCTTACGGTCCGTAATGGTTGCCCAGTATCAGAAATCAGAAAACCAGCCTTGGTTTTGCCTTTTGTCTCACATATTCAATCCTATGGATCATTTGATGGTTTCTAAAAATGGTATACACCTGTTATGATCTTGTTATCCCTCCATAACACTTGTCATCATCCTATGATCCTCCAAAAACTATAAATAGGTGGTGGGTTTCTTTGTTCAAACTCACCATTTCATTCTCATCTTGCTACCTTCTCAATTCTGGAGGATCCTGAGCATTTGGAACTTCCTTGGAGTTCTTTTCAGTACTAAGGACCATTTGTAAGTGTCCTTAACCTCCTAATTTCAGTTTTGATTAGTTTAATGGCCAAAAGTCAAACTTATCATAATTAAAGTTTGACTTAGTGATTAATCATTAATGGTGTAGTCACTAGTCATTTTAGAAGTAGCTAAAAGTTGGTAATTATGTAGGTAATAAACCCCTAAGAGGGCACCTACTGATTATCACCCTAACTTGTCAAATGTCGGGTCAAACATAATTATAAAAAGTCAACAGAAGACTATTTTTAAAATAAATTCATAATTAACAAAGTAGAAGCCATGAAACCTGTTTTAACACTTGTATAACTTGGTAATTAATGTAAGAACCTGTCTAAGCATGTTCAACCCGACAATTTCCAGTTTAGGATCGGTTCGGAACCGAAAGTCGCAAAAGTGGACTTTTGCTTTGACTTTCAGTTCTGACCCAATTTAGTTTAGATTAGTCATGCCTTAGAGTTTCATTAGGACCAGGTTATAAGTTAGTACAACCCTCTGAGGTTATGCAACTTGGTTCCTAATTATTTCAATCCATATGCATGCTTCCGTTATATGCCTTAAAGTTGACTATTATGCCCTTTTAACCTTAAAACGATATTTTTGAAAATGTGAAAGGACTAAAACCTTTAATACTGAATTATAAACATGTCCATAAAATTTCACATCAGTCCGTGGTCTAAAATAGGAGTTATGCGCAATAGCGTAAATTGAAAGCTTTTTGTTAATAAAATGGCATTTTCGGCTTAAAGCCTATTTAAACTCAAATTATGTCATTAAACCTTTTACCTACTGATATAATATAATATTTAGGGATTTTTGGAAATTTTTATAAAATTTAAATCTGATCATAACATAGAGTTATCGCATAGACTCGGTAATTGACGATAATGTCATTTTCAGTAATAAAATGAGTTTTACACATCCTTTGCATACCAAACCTTTTTCTATTGATTTTATAGTTAAATAAGTTATTTTAAACAGTAAAGGCTGATCAAAATCTCTGATTTCATTAATCAACCCGAATATCGTCAAATACCGACTTTGATGCGATTTAGGCGCATAGTATGGTTTAAAACCATATTGGGCACCTAAAGCTTGATACCTACTGATGTTATGAATAAATTTTTATACTCTTGCAGTAAATAAAAGTTTTTGAACTCAGATTTCCAAAAATTAACCCTTAAAGCATATGTGAAATGACCAAAATGCCCCTACGGTGCATAGTTTGGCCATAAATGATAAATTTCACATATGTGAGGTATTTTACTGATATAACTTATTAAAATAAATATAATTACTGATCATTTTAGACCAGAACCTCAGATTATCATTTAACCTCTCTTATAACCTTTAAAATGACCAACATACCCCTACGGGGTATAAATTGGTTTTAAATTCGTTTTGGGCATAATGGAAGATATCCTACTGATATCACAACATATTAAAGGCATATTAACTTGTGGAACATGTTCATGACTCTTTTGGTTACCCGTTATGCATCTTTCGCGTTCGGTACGGGTTATGTAACTAGTTTGCATAAATTAACCGAAACGGATCAAACCTTATCATTTTCACTTCAAAATCCAGAATATGTTTAGTTTACCCATATTATACAAGTCTCCAAACTTGTCGGGTCTAAATCACATTCTAATCCGGTATGCGCTTAATCTTGCGTTTTGAACCGTAAACCTTTCCTTAATACTAACCGGTCTAAGTTACAACTTAAATAAGACCCGTTAGGAATCTAATAGGTTAATAAAACCTTCGTTCCAGATTAAGAGCCCCAGTAGAAGTACTTGTGCTTGCTGATTAGAATATACGGCTGAGTATAAATTGCATTGCTAGTTCAGGTAAATACTTTTAACTTATTTTCCCTTATACGGGCTTGGGATACGGTATTATAAAAATACCGCTTGGTCGGGTGTAGAAACCTTTTAATCGGAGATGATTAAATTGCATAATCCCCTTTTAATCTGTATTGCTTGATAACAAATAACATTGGCGGTTAATGACCGTGTCCTGGATATCCTTGGCTCATTTAAAAAGTGAATGGCCACAACGTAAGCACAAGGTGTAGGCATAACACCTCCTGTTGCGTATGTAAAACATATACTCACTCGTAAGGGTGTCTTCTTGTGAGATTATATTTGTGGTGTGTCTATTAATCTTGATCGGTTTGTATAATCACCAGCCCTAAATGTTGGACAAACGTGTAAATCAGATACAAGATTTTTATTAATAAAATTGTCCCAAGTTATAAAAGAATTTTGTGCCACGTGCATTCAAATCAATTTTCTAAAACATTTTCAAAATGAGTCAGTTAAATTGTATTTACCAGTGAAAACTGACGTATTTTCCAAAAAGGTTAAGTGACAGGTACTGTACGTAATTGGCTGGGAGCTCAGGGCGTTAATAAGGAATCTTGCCAGTTCTAGATGCCTAAAGTCTGTTGAACAGTTTTTCTTTTATTTGATCCGCCTGTGGATCTTTTACATACCGTTTGTAATACTCTGATATTCTCATTCGGTTGTAATATATTTATCTTTTGCTTCCGCTGTGCATTTAAATTGTGTTGTTTGACTATGATGATATCAACTACGTCACGATACTCCCCACCGGGCCCACCGGTAATACGTGGAAATAACGGGGTGTGACAGGTTGGTATCAGAGCCAACATTGAGTGAATTAAACACTAGCCTTGTTGAGTTTAATCTCAATGACACAGTAGCACATTCCGTGACCTTCTGAGTCTAGACTTAACATAGGAATACCCTCATCCTTATTCGAAAATTTATTGCTTCCATTTTTTTATATATATTTTGGATATATTGCTAAGCAAAGAAGCCGTAATGGAAAATTCTCCACATCCGGAGCCTCGAAATGCTAAGCTTTGTACCGCGGCTAGAATGAAACGTGCATCCAGGGAGAAACTATTCAGAAGTAAGGTGAAGAAGAAAAACTCCTTTTGCTGAAGATCGTTTCCTTAATAGTCCTTATAAGGACATATTTATCCTTTAGTCCCTTCGAGGACAACATTATTCCTTTCAAGTCCCGTTTAGGGCAAATCTGTACTTTTTAATTTTTATAGTAGAATGATTAAATTTAAAATTTTCATTCTAAGCATGAAATATGAAATAAATGAAAAATAACATTCCTTTTATAAGATCTACCATTATAATAAAATGGTAAATTCTAAAAAGGACAAGACCTAGCCACGTGTCATTTTAAGACAGGGCCAAGATGGTAGTTCCTTAATTAGATTCAGATCCTTATTAACATCTCAATTTAGGGTTGTTCTGCGCACAATATTAAAAAGAATCTTAAAGGTAAAACCTAGCCTACATGTCATTCAGACATGGCCAAGATGGTGAAACCTATTCAAGAGATTCAGATCCTTGTTAACACCTAAGAACGTGTTAGGATTCTTGACAAAAGTGATTCGAGAAAATCATAATAGTCATCCCTATATTGGAATTTTTCAAATTTCCTAATTTGGCCTAATGATCCAGAAATCATGGCTTATATCATCCTATAAGATGATCATATTATAAATATCCATTAGTGATGAAGTGCCTACGGGCTAAACTTGTTGTCCGATAAGACAACGACAGTGGTGGTCTTTGACCCCTGTCTAAAAGATGTTGGACTACGTCCAAACATAATAGTCGGTATGATCCATATGATCTCGACTAATAGCATCCGAAAAGATGATCATATCATAAATATCCCTCAGAAGGGAAAATGCCCACGGGCTATATCTATTGTCCTAAGAGACAAAAGACAGTTGTAGTCTTCGACTCAATGTCAAGAAAAGTAAACAACTATGCTCAAACCTTAAATGCCTCGATCCCAAACGATCATGGCTTATAAATTCAAAACTGTCCTCGTGACAAGGCCAGTTGTGCCACTTTAATATCCTTAATGTTTTATATACTAGGACAAATTATAATGAAAATACTAATATAATTAACAAATTAACCTATATGGTTTATATTACCATGGTTAATAAATCATCAAAAATGATAATTTCATAATAACCTCTGAATAAATCGTTGTCAATATTTATGTAGCAATCAAGCTATATGGCTGCATCAAATGAAGTTAACAGCCACTCGAAGGAGAACAATGATACTACCAGAATTAATATAACTGGTGCAGAACTGCAAGCATTAATAGATGATGTTGTTACTAGAGCTCTTGACAGACAATATAATGAATCAAGTGATACATACTCTAAGACTCTATCTGTGGCTCGTAGTAAGCCCCCTTCTAAACACATGAGTCAAAGGAGGACGATGTTCATCACTCATCAAATCAGAGGAGTGTCCCGTCTAGACAAATTGTGCTTCATCAAGAGGCACCAGTTAAGACCTGCTCATATAAATATTTTGTCTCTTGCAAGCCCAGAGACTTTACAGGAGAGAAAGGAGCCATCGATTGCATGACATGGCTCGATGAGATGGACGCTGTTGTTGACATCAGCGGTTGTGCGGAGCAAGATATTGTGAAGTTTGTTTCACAATCATTCAAAGGAGAAGCGTTGGCATGGTGGAGATCATTGCTCCAAGCCACAGGAAAGGTCCTACTTTACAACTTATCTTGGGATCAATTCGTTGCATTAGTCAAGGAAAACTACTATCCTCAGCATGAGGTAGAAAAGATAGAAACAGACTTCTTGACTCTGGTCATGAAGGATTTAGATTGCCAGGCATACGTGACAAGTTTCAACACTATGTCCCGCCTAGTTCCCTATTTAGTCACCCCTGAACCTAAACGCATAGCTCGTTTTATTGGAGGCCTAGCACCAGAGATAAAGGGAAATGTTAAAGCATCTAGGCCTACCACATATAGGTCCGTGGTGGACTTATCCTTATCTCTCACCTTAGATGCAATCAGAAATAAGTCTATTAAGACTTCTGGCGAGGGAAAAAGGGAAAGAGAGGAGGAGAACTCTCATCAATCTGACAAGAAGAAAAAGGGAAGTTTTAAGCGCGAGAAAGATTCCGAGTTTAGGAAAAACTCGAGTCAGTCTAATAACAGACCCAAATGCAGTAACTGCAGAAAGCAACATTCTGGAAAATGTACGATCGACCCACGTGCGAAATTATGTGGAATTTGCAAAACCAAGGGTCACAAGACTTTAGATTGCAAGGAGTTGAAGAACGCGACATGTTACAGTTGCAACGAGGAAGGGCACATCAAAACCAACTGCCCAAAACTTGTAATGAAGCATGGAGAGGCCAGGAAGACAAACGCATGAGTCTTCCAGAGGAACGCCCAGGAGATGGAGCAGAATGATGACACTATAGCAGGTACCCTTCCTTATCAAGAAGTTTATGCAGAAATTTATTTAATGATGGCACATATAAGTCTATTATGAACAACAAATATTGTAAACTGTTGTCTCCGCCTGATTAGGACTCCGGTCATATAACGCGAGGTAGAAATTGGCCGATGATACTTTAGAGAATGCTCCAACAAATCTTAGATAGATATTTTATATCTATTAGGAATCACTCTTTTCTGATATCCTTATGGCAAGCTTTCAAGCTATCCAAATTCATCAATATAATAAAGACAGATGTGACATTTTGATCCCCTGTCAAAAAAGGTGATGGACTAGGTCCAAACCTTAAATGCCATTGATGGTCTTTTGAGACCTAGGCTAAGTAATATTGATATATTTTTAAAAATAACGTTCATTAAGAATATTAGTACTATATTGGCCTGTATGGTTTAATGATACCATGGTTAGTATATGTTAAGGCCATCAGGGTGATGAATAGCAGTTGTTGGATTGCAACTAAGTAATTGATTCATTTGGTGATAGGAACCAAATCTTGAGTATGACAAACTCAAATAAGACAACAGTCAATCGCGCCATTGATAATGCGACACATGCTAATGATGCTACAATTGTAAACCTTAGAATTTCCAAAGATGTTCTTCAAACTATGATAGACGCAGCTGTTGGAAAAGCTGTGAAGAAGGCCGTGAAAAAGTTCAAGGGGCCCAATGCTACATGCTCCGAATCTCACACAAGACTACCCTTCCTTACTCACGAGAAGGATCTCGTTCATGCCTCTAATGCAAAGGATGAACTAAAAAGAAAAAGGGAGGAAGATAACTCCCAGAGTTCTAAGAAAAAGAACAAACAAAGGTCCAACCAGAAACCTGTATGCAAGACCTGCAAGAAGCGCCATTTTGGGAAGTGCAGGTTCGAACCAAAATCCCAATCTCAACCTCTACCTTGTGGGATCTGCAAGTCTAAAGGACATAAAACGTTGGACTGCAAGGATATGAAGAATGCAGTCTGCTTCGGCTGTAATGAGAAAGGCCATATCAAGACTATATGCCATAAGTCTGTCAATGGAAAGGCGGCTAAGAATAGAAAGCCTAAGAATGAAAGCACCTAAAATGCCTGGACTAGTTCATAAATAATGGCATCAGGTACATTCCTTAACATTTATTAGTGATATAAATGCTAAGAGTTTTGTTTTGGTTTGGGTACCAACAAACCCTTCATAAACTATAAGTATAGCAAGCTTTTAAAATCTTCCATAAGAACCCTAGATATTAAGCGTAAGGTAAAACTTACAGACAAAATCATAGGAACCATTTCTTCTGTTCCTGTTAGAGATCTTCAGTCATAAATTCTAGTGTACTCTCTCTCTCTCCAGATGATGTACGTCAAAATATGTGATTGATATCTCTTGATCTCTATCGATTAAGAATACCAGATGGTATGACAAAAAGCGCTATATGAGGGCTGGTGTATCTTAATACGATCCATAGATTGCTTCCATGCCTGATCAGTATGGAGGTTTAATGCATGGAACCACAAAGATATCCCAATGATCATATGATACTAAAAGTCAACTAATGGTATTCAAAGAAGATATCCAGAATGGAATTGTCCAAGTAAGTGTCTCTGATTAAGAAATCTGTGGACTCGTAACATAAATGTGCCACTTATCTGTCACAAGCAATGATGGATGAACTGGAGCCTGAGATTTGGAAAAATCTCTGTAACCTTCTTGTGTCTAGGTTGTTTACTCCAAGGATTACCCTATCTACCTCCTGAGGCAAGTAGAGTTAAGATTAACATCCCGCTTTGGGCTAGAGTGTTGTAAAAACTCCATGTTGATTATGGAATGATCGGAACCCTGATTAAGTGATTTTTTTAAAATAGAGGTTCATATAGCCTAACTCAATAGTCTAAGAGTTGATATTGTTAAATAATAAAGACGGTTCATTTGCTTATGCATTGATTACCGCAACCCTATTTAGGCAACGATTAAGAATCGACATCAGCTGCCCAGGATCGTCGAATTATTCGACTAACTGTAACGATTAGCTATTCCTTAAGATTAGTTTTAAGCAGTGGTTGGAATAACCATCTCACCATAAAATAAGTTTTTCCATAACAATTATTATGTAAGTATCAAGGTTGCTCCTTTGGGGACCTTGTGTAGATGGAATGTTAAACACCTATTGTTAGAACAATAGATTGGTAAGTCCAATTATCAGGATCTGAAAGTTGTATTGGAAACAACAAATAAGATCATTCGAATTCATAATCATCTTAAAGTTGCCAGTAATCGGCAGAAAATTGAGGATTGATAATAGTCGCAACCTTCTTAAGTCCGTAATAAGGAATAAGGTTCAATCAAAGGTATCGCCCTAAGAAGGGTGTGCTAAATTTTAAATTTCTCAGGGTAAGTTAAGCCCTAGATATATAGGAACATTCGGGAAATCGAATGCAACAAAGGTCAATAGCCTATAAGCTAAAACCTATATAAGGAGAATAGTGGAGCTCGCAATGCGACCCACATTGATGATTTAAGGATATGTTTCGCCAATAAGTCGAAACACATTATCACGTAATGATAGGCAGATTAATGAAACTTTATGATTGGACGAGAAACATGTATTGATTAAGGATCGGCAGGTTAAGAAGATCCAAAAGGATACATATACCTATTATAGAGGTCAACTTGGGTGCTTGAAGAGGCCCCAAATATACTATGAAAGTTAAGTCCAATATGAGACAGAAAGTACTTCCTTTACTTTAGAAAATCTTGAGGTCAAGATTTGTTTTAAGGGGGTGAGGATGTAACACCTCGTAAAATCACGTCCAATGAAGTATTGACACGTGTAATAAACCATAATAAAGTCAAACCTTTAATTTAAGAGACTAATTTTTCGAAAAATCAAAAAACATTAATTATGAAAGAACTGGAAGTATTAATATACTTAAAATAAGTTTCTAAATAACCTTCTACGGTTTTATATTCACAAATGAGCCACTTGTTGATCAAGTGTAGCCGTTTGCGTAATTAATTGAAAGTTTGCGCAATAAAGGGTTAAAAGCGTCAACATGTTAATTCTTACCTCTGAGTGACCTTTTAACAATCTGAGAGCTTCATGATATTTGATTATACTCTCGGGAATGCCAATCGTTGGCCGTCCAAGGCTTTTATGCCTTTAAGTGACGTTACGCGCAACTTTGTAAATATAAGGGGTTAAAAGTGTCAATATGTTTAATTATACCTCTGAATGACCTTTTATCGAACCCGAAGCATTATGATGCTTTATAATACTCTCATAAATACCTAATATGGATTAGATAAGGCTTTAATACTATTAAATGATGATGTGCGCAAGTTTGCGCATTAGAGGGACTATTTGCGTCAAACTGCAAAAGTCTATCGATTCGTGTAGTATCGAACCTTACGGAATATGATCATAAGTTAAACATGCCACAAATATCCTTTACATAGCTTATAAATAGGCTTTGAGGTGTTTGATGCGCAAAAATAAACTTATTTGATCAACAGGGACTAAAAGCGTCAAAAAGTGCATAAGTTTGCATTTTCGCGCATATCTTTCGTTCTGAATATATCCGGACATCCAAAAATTTATGTAAGCATTAAAATATTTTATTTTAGTGTTTGGATTGTTAAAATTCCATTCGTCGCGTAATTTGGTTCGTTTTTCGCGTCCGTCCGTGTTTCGTCGTAATTAGCCGAACAACATGACCGTACGACCAAACGAACCGACATCCGGCATGTTTTTGAGCATGTTTCATGTTCCCTATGTTTAGGCATCATTGTAGAGCCTTAAAAATGGTTTAACGGGCCTTAGATGTGTCGGAAATGGCATTTGGAAGTACAGGGGCCAAAACTGTCAACAATTGAAAGTTGTTGTGAGCTGGCATGGTCCTTACGGACCGTATACAGACCCTTACGGTCCGTAAAGGTTGCCCAGTATCAGAAATCAGAAAACCAGCCTTGGTTTTGCCTTTTGTCTCACATATTCAATCCTATGGATCATTTGATGGTTTCTAAAAATGGTATACACCTGTTATGATCTTGTTATCCCCCCATAACACTTGTCATCATCCTATGATCCTCCAAAAACTATAAATAGGTGGTGGGTTTCTTTGTTCAAACTCACCATTTCATTCTCATCTTGCTACCTTCTCAATTCTGGAGGATCCTGAGCATTTGGAACTTCCTTGGAGTTCTTTTCAGTACTAAGGACCATTTATAAGTGTCCTTAACCTCCTAATTTCAGTTTTGATTAGTTTAATGGCCAAAAGTCAAACTTATCATAATTAAAGTTTGACTTAGTGATTAATCATTAATGGTGTAGTCACTAGTCATTTTAGAAGTAGCTATAAGTTGGTAATTATGTAGGTAATAAACCCCTAAGAGGGCACCTACTGATTATCACCCTAACTTGTCAAATGTCGGGTCAAACATAATTATAAAAAGACAACAGAAGACTATTTTTAAAATAAATTCATAATTAACAAAGTAGAAGCCATGAAACCTGTTTTAACACTTGTATAACTTGGTAATTAATGTAAGAACCTGTCTAAGCATGTTCAACCCGACAATTTCCAGTTTAGGATCGGTTCGGAACCGAAAGTCGCAAAAGTGGACTTTTGCTTTGACTTTCAGTTCTGACCCGATTTAGTTTAGATTAGTCATGCCTTAGAGTTTCATTAGGACCAGGTTATAAGTTAGTACAACCCTCTGAGGTTATGCAACTTGGTTCCTAATTATTTCAATCCATATGCATGCTTCCGTTATATGCCTTAAACTTGACTATTATGCCCTTTTAACCTTAAAACGATATTTTTGAAAATGTGAAAGGACTAAAACCTTTAATACTGAATTATAAACATGTCCATAAAATTTCACATCAGTCCGTGGTCTAAAATAGGAGTTATGCGCAATAGCGTAAATTGAAAACTTTTTGTTAATAAAATGGCATTTTCGGCATAAAGCCTATTTAAACTCAAATTATGTCATCAAACCTTTTACCTACTGATATAATATAATATTTAGGGATTTTTGGAAATTTTTATAAAATTTAAATCTGATCATAACATAGAGTTATCGCATAGACTCGGTAATTGACGATAATGTCATTTTCACTAATAAAATGAGTTTTACACATCCTTTGCATACCAAACCTTTTTCTACTGATTTTATATGTTAAATAAGTTATTTTAAACAGTAAAGGCTGATCAAAATCTCTGATTTCATTAATCAACCCGAATATAGTCAAATACCGACTTTGATGCGATTTAGGCGCATAGTATGGTTTAAAACCATATTGGGCACCTAAAGCTTGATACCTACTGATGTTATGAATAAATTTTTATACTCTTGCAGTAAATAAAAGTTTTTGAACTCAGATTTTCAAAAATTTAACCCTTAAAGCATATGTGAAATGACCAAAATGCCCCTACGGTGCATAGTTTGGCCATAAATGATAAATTTAACATATGTGAGGTATTTTACTGATATAACTTATTAAAATAAATATAATTACTGATCATTTTAGACCAGAACCTCAGATTATCATTTAACCTCTCTTATAACCTTTAAAATGACCAACATACCCCTACGGGGTATAAATTGGTTTTAAATTCGTTTTGGGCATAATGGAAGATATCCTACTGATATCACAACATATTAAAGATATATTAACTTGTGGAACATGTTCATGACTCTTTTGGTTACCTGTTATGCATCTTTCGCGTTCGGTACGGGTTATGTAACTAGTTTGCATAAATTAACCGAAACCGGTCAAACCTTATCATTTTCACTTCAAAATCCAGAATGTGTTTAGTTTACCCATATTATACAAGTCTCCAAACATCTCGGGTCTAAATCACATTCTAATCCGGTCTGCGCTTAATCTTGCGTTTTGAACCGTAAACCTTTCCTTAAAACTAACCGGTCTAAGTTACAACTTAAATAAGACCCGTTAGGAATCTAATAGGTTAATAAAACCTTCGTTCCAGATTAAGAGCCCTAGTAGAAGTACTTGTGCTTACTGATTAGAATATACGGCTGAGTATAAATTGCATTGCTAGTTCAGGTAAATACTTTTAACTTTTTTTCCCTTATACAGGCTTGGGATACGGTATTATAAAAATACCGCTTAGTCGGGTGTAGAAACCTTTTAATCGGAGATGATTAAATTGTATAATCCCGTTTTAATCTGTATTGCTTGATAACAAATAACATTGGGGGTTAATGACCGTGTCCTAGATATCCTTGGCTCATTTAAAAAGTGAATGGCCACAACGTAAGCACAAGGTGTAGGCATAACACCTCCTGTTGCGTATGTAAAACATATACTCACTCGTAAGGGTGTCTTCTTGTGAGATTATATTTGTGGTGTGTCTATTAATCTTGATCGGTTTGTATAATCACCGGCCCTAAATGTTGGACAAATATGTAAATCAGATACAAGATTTTTATTAATAAAATTGTCCCAAGTTATAAAAGAATTTTGTGCCACGTGCATTCAAATCAATTTTCTAAAACATTTTCAAAATGAGTCAGTTAAATTGTATTTACCAGTGAAAACTGACGTATTTTCCAAAAAGGTTAAGTGACAGGTACTGTACGTAATTGGTTGGGAGCTCAAAGCGTTATTAAGGAATCTTGCCAGTTCTAGATGCCTAAAGTCTGTTGAACAGTTTTTCTTTTATTTGATCCGCCTGTGGATCTTTTACATACCGTTTGTAATACTCTGATATTCTCATTCGGTTGTAATATATTTATCATTTGCTTCCGCTGTGCATTTAAATTGTGTTGTTTGGCTATGATGATATCAACTACGTCACGATACTCCCCACCGGTAATACGTGGAAATAACAGGGTGTGACACAGTGCCTCTCCCTTGAATGATTGGGATACATACTTCACTATATCCCTTTCAGCACAACCGCTGATATCAACAACAGTGTCCATCTCGTCTAACCAAGTCATACAATCAATTGCCCCTTTCTCCCCAGTGAAATCCCGGGGTTTGCAGGAAACAAAGTACTTATAGGTAGAGGACTTGGTACGCGGTTCATCACCGAACACTATCCTCTTGGATGGAATACTGTGTTGGTTTGAGGAATGTTGAACATCCTCTTTCTTAGGTTCGTCTTTCTTAGAGGGTGGCTTGCTGTGAGCTTCAGAATGAGTTTTAGGGACGGATTTAGAGTGGGGTACTGAAGAGATTCTACTATGCGTCCCACTAAACTCCCTGAATTGCTTATCTACAGCTTTAGATACAGCTGTATCAATCAGTGTACGAAGTTCTCCTATGGTTATATTAATCTTATCATCATCGTGGTTTTCTAGGGGATGACTGTTTACTTCTTCTGACCCAGCCATGTAGCTTTAATTGCTACATAAAAATCAAACAAGGACAAGGTTTATATAGAAGCTTATACAGTTTTATCGTTTTAGACGATTTATTAACCATGATTTTTAATTCAGTTATAATTATTCAGGATCTTTATCATAACCCTAAATTATAAGCTAATAATAGCACGAAAGGCCTAGTCACGTAGACAAGTTTAATTTAATAACCAGGATTCTTACAGAATCGAGGTATTAAGGTTTGAATCAAAGTTCATTACCTTTTCTTGACAGGGAGTTGTAGGCTACCACTGTCTTTAGACCCAGAGGACGTTAATTATAGCCCGTGGGCACTTCATCCTTAAGGGATGATTATTTTATAAGAAAAGATTGGAATAACCCAATCTAAGAATGACTTATGCGATTTTATCGAATCACATTTTGCCAAGAGTGTTGACATGCTTCAGATGTTAACAAGGATTTGAACCTTTTGAATAGGTTTTACCATCTTGGCCATGTCTGCAACAACATTTAGGCTAGGTTTTACCTTTAAGATTCTTTTTAATATTTTAACGCAGAACAATCCTAAATTGAGATGTTAACAAGGATCTGAATCTAATTGAGGAACTACCATCTTGGCCCTGTCTTAAGGTGACACATGGCTAGGTCTTGTCCTTTTTAGATTTTGCCATTTTATTATAATGATAGATCTTAAATAGGAATGTTATTTTAAATCTAACCATTCCACTGAAATTTAAACAAGTATATGGTTGCCCAAAACAGGACTTCTAACTGAAATGACTTGCCCATGCAGGGGCTAATCAGAAAATAACAAAAGAAACAAATCAAGAACAAAATAAAAAGAATTAGGATTAATCCTATGTTCTTTGTCTAGACTCGAGAATGTGCAACTGTGTAACTGAGATTAAACACAAAAGACTAGTGTTTAATTCACTCAGTGTTGGCTCTGATACCAACCTGTCACACCCCGATATTTCCACGTATTACCGGTGGGCCCGGTGGGGAGTATCGTGACGTAGTTGATATCATCATAGTCAAACAACACAAATTATAAATGCACAGCGGAAGCAAAAGATAGATTCATTTCAACTGAATAAAATTGTAAAATTAAGTATCACAAGATAGTTGAAATAGATCCACAGGCGGATCGAATAAAAAGGAAAACTGTTCAACAGACTTTGACATCTAGAGCTTGCGAGACTTGATTATTGATGCATGGAGTAGCCAGCCTATTACGTATAGTACCTGCACTTAGCCTTTTTTGGAAAATACGTCAGTTTACACTGGTAAATACAACTTAACTGACTCATTTTGAAAAGAGTGTGAAAATTAGTTTGAATGCCCTTAGGCAAAAATATCTTTATAACTTGGGACAATTATTTAAAAGTAATCTTGTATACAGTTTTACTTATTTGTCGTCCATCAGGGCCGGTTTGTAGGGCCGGTCTAGATTAACTGACACGCCACAGGTATAATACCCACCAGACTGATTCCTTTAAGTGGGCTACCAGTTTTTACATAATGCATCTGTCAGGTGTACGCAAACACCCCGTGCTTAGGTCATGGCCATTTCTTTGAATGATGCCAAGGATATCCGAGACATGGTCATTTAACCCCCAAAGGCCATACACCAAATAATACATATTAAACGGGTCATGCAAATACATTAATCACAATACGATTTAAATGACTACACACACCCGACCAAGCGGTACTTTTATAGTACCGTATCCCAAGCCCGTATAGGGAAAATAAGTTAAGAGTATTTACCTGAGCAAAGTATAAATCAAATATAGCAAGCGCACGTAGCTTTTACTGGGCTCCTAATCTAGAACGAAGGTTTTTAATAACCTATTAGAATCCTAACGGGTCTTTAATTAAGCCTAAACTTAGACCAGTTAGTTTTAAAAAGGAAGACACGGTTTAAACGCATGATAAAGCGAAGACCGGTTTAGAATGTGGTTTTTGAGCCGACAAGCTTGGATACTTGTATAATATGGGTAAACTAAACACATTCTGGATTTTGAGACAAAAAAACGATATGGTTTGACCCGTTTCGGCTAATATATGCAAACTAGTTACATAAGCCGATCCGAACGCAAAAAGTGCGTAACGAGTAACCATAAGAGTTATACACAAGTTTCCTAAGTTAATATGCCTTAAATATGTTGTGACATCAGTAAGTTATCTTCTATTATGCCCAAAATGAATTTAAACTCAAACTATGCCTCATAAGGGCATTTTGGTCATTTAAAAGGTTATAAAAGAGTTTAATAGTAATCTGAGTTACAGGTCTGGTTTAATCAGTAAAAATACTTAGTTTAATAAGTTATATCAGTAGGGTATCATGTATATGTGAAATTTATTAATTATAACCTTACTATGCATCGTAGGGGCATTTTGGTAATTTCACATAAGTCTAAAAGGTCAAAAATGAAAATCTGAGTTTAAAACTTTTGCTTACTGTTAAAATATAAAAATTTATTGAATATATCAGTAGGTATCAAGTCTTATATGTTTAAAATAGTTTTATTACATACCATGCGTTAAAAACGCTTAAAAAGGCGATTTGGAGCCATTTCCGGGTTTTCAAAGGAAAGCTGGTATTTTTTATTATTCCAGAAGGCTCAAAATATTTTATTTATCATATTAGATCAGTAGAAAAAGGTTTGGTATCAAAAGGTTTTGTAAAACTCATTTTATAAGCCAAAAGGGCAAAACCGGCAATAACCGAATCAAGCTTAGAACTCTATGTTATGCTCAGCCTAAAAATAAATAAAAATCTTCAAAAATCCCAAAATATTATATTACATCAGTGGGTAAAAAGTTTGGTATTAAAAATTGGGTTTAGATAGGCTATACGCTAATTACGCCATTTAATTAATAAAAAGCTTCTCATTTACGCTAATGAGCATAACTCCTAATCTAGACCTCAAACTGATGTCAAATTTTAGGGACAAGTTTATAAGTCAGTAATGAAGGTTTCTATTCTTTCACTTTTTTCAAAAATCACATTTTAAGGTGAAAAGGGCATAATAGTCAACATTTAAGCATTTAACGGAATCATGCATATGAATCGGATAACTAATGAACCAAGTCGTATAATCACAGAGGGTTATACTTATATGAAACCTGGTCCTAAATGAGCTCTAAGGCATTTCTAAACTATGCTCTAATGGGTCAGAACTGAAAGTCAAAGCAAAAGTCTACTTTTGCGACTTTCGGTTCCGAACCGAGCTTAAACTGAAAATTGTCGAGTTGAACATGTTTAGACATGTTCTTACATTAATTACCAAGTTATATTAATGATAAAATAGGTTGCATAGCTTCTACATTGCTAATTATGCATTAATTTGAAAATAAGCTTTCTGTTGACTTTTGAAGATCAAGTTTGACTCGACAATTGACCTAGTTAGAGTGGGAATCAGAGGGTGCCCTTTTAAGGGTTTATTACCCACATAATTACCAACTCATAGGTACTTTCAATTTGAATTTTGACTGGAGAAATTAAGATTAATGACGAAGTCAAATCTTAATTACGACGGTTTGACTTTAAGCTAATTAACTAAGCTAAACTGAATTAAGAAAGGTTAATGATGCTTACCAAGGTCCTATGCACGACTAATGATCACTAGGAATGAGTCTTGAGCTCCAGGAACCTCCAGAAACCAAGTTGTGAAGGTTTTGAATGCAAGTGTCCAAGCTTGCAATAAATGGGTTCTTATATAGGAGTTCTTGATGCCTTAGGATCATTACAAACAAGTCTACAAGTGTTATGGGATCATTCCAAGTGTCCCTAAGCTCTTTAAAACCATCAAACAAACCCATAGGATCGAAAAACAAGCATTTAAGTCGGTTAAATGGCTGGCACAGACACCTGTGCTTATTTTCTGCATCTGGCATCCTCAGGCGGCCCGCGTAAGAGTCCATAGGGACCTTACGCGCCCCGTGTGAAGGTCTGATCCGGTCAGCAAGTTTCCCATATTTGCAATTTAGGTCCCTGGTCCTTCCAAACTTGATTTTTACTTGTTTTCTTGCACTTTTAACCCTCTAATTTAACTTTTAAGGACCCTAAGTCATAAACCAACTTTATTAAGTCCCCGGTTATTCGTACGATCACCGAAAAGTCTTAAATTTTAACGTTGACGCTTTTAACCCCTCGTATACGAATATTGTCATAACTTTCTCATACTTTATCGAAACCTTGTGAAATTTTTATCACACATTCTTGTGAGTATAATTAATCATTACAAAGCTTCGGGTTCGCTAAAAGGTCACTCAGAGGTATATTTTAAACATGTTGACACATTTGACCCCTGTAGTTTGTAATTCCTCACTTTCTTTCACAATTAGCTTCGTATGATCCATGATTTATTCGTTTAAGGGTATAAACATCATGTAGGGTTATTGAAAAATATATTTATTCATTGTTGACATTTTGAATCCTTATATTCACATACTTTCTCTGTTTGTCAACTTTAGTCCCTCTAAAGTATTCTTTCACACGTTCAAAGCTTATGACACGTGTCAATACGTTATTGGACATGAATTTTCGAGGTGTTACATTTACACCATTCTAGTGTCTACGTGTTGGATTCGAACTGTATCTCGCTAGTACATGTACTGCAAACGCAATATCAGGTCTTGTATTATTTGCGAGATACATAAGTGCACCGATCGCGCTTAAGTACGGTACTTCTGGACCAAGTACTTCTTCGCCTTCTTCTTGAGGGCGATAAGGATCCTTGTGTGGATCTAGCGGTCGGACAACCATAGGTATGCTAAACGGATGTGCTTTATCCATATTGAAACGTACTAACATCTTCTGGATGTAGTTTGATTGATGGACAAATGTGCCATTACACAGATACTCAAATTGTAGTCCAATGCGTACTTTTGTCATACCAAGATCTTTCATCTCAAATTCCTTCTTTAATAACTGAGCAGCTTTCTCTATCTCTTCAAGAGATCCGATGATGTTGATATCATCAACATAGACTGCTATTATAGTGAAATTTGAGAGTGATCGTTTTATAAAGACACGTGGACTGATTACATCAGACTTGTATCCTTCCTTTTCGAGATATTCACTAAGTCGATTGTACCACATACGAACAGATTGTTTGAGACCGTATAAACATCTCTGGAGCTTTATAGAACACATATCTCGAGGTGTTGATTTTAATGCTTCAGGAAATTTTAATCCTTTAGGGATTTTCATGTAGATGTCATTTTCAAGTGTCCCGTATAAGTATGTGGTGATGACATCCGTTAGTCTCATATGAAGTCCTTCAGAGATTATGAGGCCGATTAGGAACCTAAGGGTTATCGCATCCACTACAGGGGATTACGTTTCCTCATAATCAACTCCTGGGATTTGGGAAAACCCTTGTGCTACAAGTCGAGCCTTATATCGTACAATCTCATTCTTTTCATTTCTTTTTATTGCAAATACCCATTTATAACCTACTGGTTTGACGTCTATGGGCGTTCGGACTACAAGTCCGAAAACATGTCGCTTTTCGAGCGAATTCAATTCGGCGTTTATGGCTTCTTGCCATCTTGGCCAATCATTTCTGTGCATGCACTCTTCTAAAGTTTTAGGTACGTAATCATTTTCATTGATTACATCCATTGCTATAGCATATGCGAATATATCATCAACACGTGTTTTATTCCGGTTCCACATTGTACTATCTTGTACATAATTAATAGAGATCTCATTTTCGTTCGGTACCGGTGTTTCTTCTGAAACTTCATTTTCCTCTGGATTCATAGTTGTCTCTTCTGGGACATTTACCTCTACCGGGGTTTCACTTATAATCTTTTGTGAGTTTTCACCAACTGCGTTACTTTGCCCTTTTCGTTTTCGTGGGTTTTTGTCTTTGGAACCGATTGGTCTCCCACGCTTTCGTTGTATAGTAATTGCTTCTGGGATTACTTCAATTCGAGCAGGTGCATTTGATGCTGGTACATGTGACTTTGTCACTCTATTCGTGTCTGTGAATGCATCTGGTAATTCATTCGCTATTCTTTGCAAATGCATAATCTTTTGGACTTCATAATCACATTGACCACTTCGGGGGTCGAGATTTGATAGCGATGATGCATTCCACGTTATTTCTTGTGTTACAAGTCTTTCTTTGTCCTTATCTCCCCCTAAGACTGGGAACATTGTTTCATCAAAATGACAGTTAGCATACCGTGCTGTAAACATGTCTCCCGTCATTGGTTCTAAATATTTAATTGTGGACGAGGAGTTAAAACCAATATAGATGCCCAGTCTTCTTTGGGGTCCTATTGTAGTACGTTGTAGTGGCGGTATTGGTACATATACCGCACAACCAAAAATTCTAAGGTGGGACAAACTTGGTTCTCGTCCGGAGACTAGTTGCAATGAGGAGTATTCGTGATCAGCAGTTGGTCTCAATCTAACCAGTGCAGCGGCATGCAAAATAGCATGACCCCATGCAGAAGATGGTAATTTACATCTCATTAAGATTGGTCTAGCAATTATTTGTAATCGTTTAATCAGAGATTCAGCTAAACCGTTTTGTGTGTGAACATGAGGTACTGAATGTTCAACATTGATCCCAATTGACATACAAAAGTCATTAAAAGCTTGAGATGTGAACTCTCCTGCATTATCCATCCGGATGTTTTTTATTTGATTATTGGGGAAATTGGCTCTCAATTGTATGATTTGAGCTAAAAGTCGGGCAAATGCTACATTTCGAGTAGCTAAAAGGCTCACATGTGACCACCTTGAGGATAAGTCTATTAAGACCAAGAAATAGCGGAATGGTCCACACGGAGGAAGAATAGGCCCACAAATATCCCCTTAGATTCTTTCTAAAAATGATGGGGTTTCATGTATCAATTTAGTTTGTGAGGGCCGAGTTATAAGTTTGCCCAGAGAGCATGCTGCACATGATAAGTCTTGTGGTAGCAAAACTTTTAAGTTTTTTTAGAGGGTGCCCAATTGCACTTTTGATTATTCGTCTTATCATTATGCTACCAGGGTGACCTAGACGGTCATGCCATATATTGAATGTGTCTTTATCTAACAGCTTTTGGTTACTCACCATGTATGATTCGATAGGATTAATATTAGTACAATATAATCCAGAGGATAAGGCTTCTAATTGTTCAACAATTGTTTCTTTGCCATTTTTGTTTGAAGTAATTTGTAGATATTCAATATTATTTTCAGATATTGTTTTTGGGTGGTAACCGTTTTTTTGAATATCTTTAAAGCTAAGTAAATTTTTCTGGATTTACTAGAATATAATGCATTATCAATAGTTAATTTGGTACCCGAAGATAATTTTATGTGTGCTCTGCCGGAGCCTTCGATAAGGTTACTGACACCAGATATAGTACTAATCGGTGTCTCTGCCAGAGACAACTCAGAGAAAAATTTCATATCTTTGAGAATAGTGTTAGTACTACCGCTATCTACTAGACATTCATCACCAATAATAGCTCTACTGGAGCTAGTATACATATTTCTTCAGGAAATAAAAATAAATAAAAGTTAATGCAAAGAAGTAAAAATAAAACATTGCAAGAGTTTCAAACCAAAACAAATACCAAGGTCATAGTGTGAAAAGTAAAACATAAAAGGTACGTTAAATATGTTTAAACATCATGAACATTTTAATGAAATCACATGCATCCAAATGAACGTCTGATATCGTGGCTGAAGGTGCATCCTCAATCAGATTAGTTTCAGCATTCTTTCCTTTTTCTTTCATCATGCATTGATATGCCTCAACGAGGTGTTTAGGGGTGTGACATGTGCGGGACCAATGATTTGACATCCCACATTTATAACAAATGTTGTTTTGGTTCCCGTTACTTTTCCCTTTTGAAGGTCGCCCCGTATTGTGTCGACTCGATTCACCACCGCTATTTTTAGTGTACTGAGACTCCCGACGCCATGTATATCCCCGTCCTCGACCACGACCACGACCTCTGCTGGGGCCGCGGCCTCTACCTCTACCTCGTCCGCTTTGATAATTGACCACATTCGCTTCAGGGAATGGGCTTGCACCGGCAGGACGCGATTGATGATTTTGTAGTAGAAGCTTGTTGTTTTGCTCCGCGACCAGAAGACATGATATCAATTCAGAATACTTAGTAAATTGATGTTCCTTGTATTGCTGCGACAGGAGCATATTTGAGGCATGGAACGTTGAGAAAGTCTTTTCAAGCATGTCTTCATCGGTAATTTTCTCACCACATAATTTAAGTTCAGAGGTAATGCGGAACGGGGCAGAATTATACTCACTGACGGTCTTAAAATCCTGTAGTCGTAAATGAAGCCATTCATAACGGGCTTTGGGGAGTAAGACCAACTTCTGGTGGTCAAAACGTTCTTTGATGTTTGTCCATAATTCAAGAGGGTCCTCAACAGTTAGATATTCCCGCTTTAGATCTTCATGAAGATGATGGCGGAGGATTATCATGGCTTTCGCTTTATCTTGAGGTTTACTTTGATTACCATCAATAATTGTCTCCCCCAAATTATTTGCCGTCAGGTGAATTTTAGCATCAAGACTCCACGGGAGGTAGTTGTTACCCGAGATGTCAAGTGCGGTGAATTCAAGCTTTGATAAGTTCGACATATTATCTACAAAGGAAAGAATAAGGCATTTTAAAAACAACCCTTCAAATGAAATTGTATATTGTATGAGAACTTCGGGTTCTCTTTTGCTAGAACTACAGGTTCTGAACTTTAAGGTTGTTTTCATGTAATAGAGAAGGAAAACAACTTATTTATTATTTTGTATAAGGGTGACATTCTCGGGAAACAATAATAATAATATATCTTTTGTGGACAAAATAGGTGCATCAGATTCATGGTGAATCAATTTCCATCGTGAATGGAAATTTCACAAACTGTGGCCGTAGATCGGAGGCGGAGGAGCATCCCAGTGATAGTTGTTAAGTTTTGTTTCGCCGGAAAACGGTTACAGAAAACGCCATTGTTTCGCCGTCGACTACCGGCCGTGTTGTCCGGCCACTGAACCGGCGAAGGCCATCGTTCCGTCCGCCAATCCGGAGAACGTGTTCGGCATCAGGTACTTGTCTCGCGATCAACGCCGTAACCTTGTTGTGTCGATTCGCCATCGTCGAGTAAACTCGCCAGCCGGTTCATTTTTCCAACAGAACCAGACGTGATGCACAGGGGCCGGTCTGCCGGTGAGTATAATCGTCGGCCGGAGAAAAGTTTTAGGTCGGAAAGTTATGTCTTATGCGATGTTGGTTTTTTTTTTCATTGTTTACGGCGGCAGTGACCGCTTGATTCTCTGAATTTGTATTAGTAAGTGCGAATCAAAAGAAATACCTATTCCTATGTTGTTCTAAAAATCCAGAACGACAGTACGTTGTGAAAGGAAAAAAAATCATGTTCTGGGTAACTGAAAAAAAAATTAATTATGTGTACCCGGATTATGTTGAACAGAATATTGTGAATGATAGCGACTTGTGGATGATCTCAGATTGCCGATAATCTCAGTTGGTTGTAGCCTCGTGCTGATAACGTGATAAAAACCAAAGGGAAATAGAGATAAAACTGAATTGCCCATTATTCAACATTACAATATATAGATGAACATAGCTATAAACCCAAAAGCCCATAAGTAATGGGTTGGGCCTAAAATGTCTGGTTTATAACATTATCCATAATAGTAGAAGAAAAAAGAGGGAAAACCAAAAATAGATAGCCTAAGATAAGTGTTCGCCAATATTTTCTTTTATTACATAGTATATAGATATGTTTTTTAGAATGGAGATAAACACACTCCCTATTTTTACATCATCCAAAATCCACCTAAATACCCATATATGTACATATCATACGCTCTAAACCATCACAGCATTTTTTAAATGAACAAGCAAAACAAATCAACTAAAAAAATCTGGATAGAAATCAAGCGGTTGATGCATAGTCCGACTGCATATCAGCAAGGCCAAGAGTTGGACTTGAATAGGAAAGACCATGTCGCATAAGAAGCACACCTAATGGATGAATTGACTGTAGACTGGCATAGCATGCATGCGCAAATTAAACAGATGAACTTCGAATTCCCAAGTCAATAAGGAGTTTATATTACCATTAATATCTATATTAATAAATAACTTGGGTGCCATATGACTCCTCCTTAGGGCATCCACCTAAAATTTTGCCACTTGTTACCATCATATTCATTCTCTATTTATAGTATCATTTATTTTTTTGTTAGGTTATGGGATATGGGGATGGTGGATTGGATCATGGATTGCCACACGGGACATCTCGTGGTACACCGCCCCTTTCCTAAACTATGGTGGTTCGCATGGTTTAATCCATGGCAACCATGACACTCTTTCAATTAATTAGGTGATTTTGATTGGTAAGGGATGATAGTGGGGGTCATGGTCCATACCATATAGGGTGATGGATTAGATTGGTGAATGAGGGTGTGTGACATGACGCTGACGTGGAGGGTGGTGGTCAGTTGGGTCGTCCCCACACTATATAGCCTTACAATTATTAGTTACATGTTTGACATTATTTTAAAAAAGTAAAATTTTATCGTAAAATCGAGCATTTTATTCTTATTTAATTTGAGTACAGTCTTGCTACCCTTTTTTAAAATCATTTTTTTAAAAGTCGATGTGTTGTCGTATTGAATGCATAATTATAAATAGGTTTAGAAATTATCATCTAAGTTACGCAATTATTTTTCTAAGTTGCGTAATTACGTATGTCTTAACCATAGCATGGGTTCCATCATTACCAATATAGGTTGCGTAATTATAAACGATTCTTTTCTTCACATTTTAGCATATATTCAATTTATGCAACATACGTGATTCTAACCTAAATACATGATATATTAGTTAAATTGTATGATAAGTTAAGTTACCTAAAACAAATGACAGATTGATAGTGTGATACGACCAGGGGCGGACCCACCACCAAGCCAAGGTGGGCGGGCGCACCCCCGAGAAAAAAAAAATTTAGTGTAATTTTCCGAAGAAAATCCCGTTCGCACCCCTTGGAATTTTTCGTCCGCACCCCGTGGAATTTTTCATCCGCACCCCGTGGAATTTTTCGGTCGCACCCCTTGGAATTTTTCATCCGCACCCCTTGGGTAAAAAAATATTATGGATTTATATTATAATTTTTTTTAGTAAAGTCTGATTTTTTATAAAAAAAACTACCATTATACTACTTAAACCCAAACCAAAGCTTAACCCATTAGTCCATTAGTCCATATCCATTATCCAATACCCAACAATAAACAAAAGCCCAATAGTCCATTAGTCAATTACCCAATACCCAACAATAAACATTAACAATTTGCCCAAAAACCCCTTCAATATCCTCCCGCCCTTCTGTTTCTGTTCCACAACATCCTGCCTAGCGACTTCATCACCAAGCCAGCAGCAACAGCAGCCAGCGACAGTCAAAATTCCGGCCAGAAACTGACCGGAATCCGGCCAGGCAGCAGCAACACAGCAGCGACATCATCAAGGTTAGTTTTTTGGTTTTTTTTTAATGATTTTACTTGATGATTTACTGCCATAGATGATTTTTATGATGGGTTTTTTGATGATTTTACGTGATGATTTACTGCCTTAGATGATTTTTTTGATGATTATGTTATTTAGATGATTTTTAGGGGTGATTAAACAATTCTAGGGCTTGATGATTATGTTATTTAGATGATTTTTAGGGGTGATTTTTAGATGATTTTTGGAACGATGAATTTATGGTCATGGATGATGGATCAATATGATTGTGATAGGAACCATGAGTAGAGACGTTATGGCGCGAACTAATTGATTTGGACACTCTTCCTTCGGAATCCGACCCGACCCGATACAACCGATTTTTTTACAAAATTTGACGTGTTTGCCAAATATATAAATTTAGTTTGATGTTCTTTTGACTTACATGACCCGACCCGACCCGATACAACCGATTTTTTTACTTATGTACCTAGGGGCCTAAAATTTTTAAAAATCTTCCGCACCCCAATGGAAAAAATCCTGGGTCCGCCACTGGATACGACATGTAATTTATGTTATCCAACGGAGTTATAAAACATATACAAATTGATGAGTGATAAGAATTTTAGCTAAAGGGTCGTTATGGTGGTTTATCTTAAAGGGACACACACGTATACTAAGATGAATGTAAATACTAAATCATAATTTCATTTTATTCGTTTGTAGTTTACCTGATTTACTTTCATAACGTTCTTTATAAAACGCTTGATGGATACCTACCTATGATTACCGAGAAATTTGTTTGATTTTGTGTGTCAACCTATGTATTTAAAGTTAAAATCATCAAAAGGATTATAATAAAACTAACATTTATAATGAAAACTATAATAAAGCTATATTATTAGTGATTATAATTTGAAGGGTGTAGTCGGAAAAGTTGAAGAAACATCACACGTGGGTGGCACCAAATGAGTAATTTCATGAATGCTAGTCATTACATCACATTACATGCCAAAGTTTAGCCAATTTTGAAGGGTTGAACACTCATATCAAATTGTTGACTCACCTTGGATTCTATGTTATTTAACAGCATCCTTTCATTATGTTATTTAAAATGAAATCCCTATGATAAAAATAAAGTACACTTTGGCGAGTTTTTATTTCTCTTTCTCAAATTAAGACCTATTTAGTGTTTTTAAGAACTGGACACTTGGCATTCTTTTGTTTCATTAATTTTCTTTTTTGAACAAAGATTTTATGAGTATAGAAAAAGGGTCAGCGGAGCTGAAAAAACCCAAGGAACAAATACAGAAAAACAAAAAACGAGACAAACAATTAAATTATGACATCTCTAACATTAAAAAAAAAAAAAAAAATCATTCCATCCCTCCCAAACATGACCTGCTATCTTTGATCTTTCCTTGATCCACATAAACGAATTCTCCTTTATTTCTTCCACCGTGTTCCATACAGACAATTTTTCAAGCGAATTCCTCGATTTCCATATTTGCCACATCATTGTCATTATAATAGCCATAATCACTTTCTTCCACACCATCGATCCTTTGAATGTTAAATTTAAATGAGAGATAAATGTTTCATTTTATTTATTTACTTTGACTTTGATTAATATTACAATGTTGATGAATTATTATTATTATATGTTTATTTTAAAATTTTGAATGTGTTTCAAAGGTTTTACATCATCAACTAATTTATGTAAACATAAATCTAAATCGTTATCTATAATGTCATATATTAATATTTTTAATTTAATGTTTCATACTCATAATTATTCAAAAAAGTTTATTACAACATGATTTTTTTTTGCATGACCACATATTATTGTTGCACTATTTAGCTACAAGATTAATCCAAACAATTCACAATATATTTTAATTTTTTTAACACTATAGAATTTACTTTAGCAAAAAATAATGAAATTATCAGTAGAGTCCTATCGTGTAAAAATTGTACAATTTTTTATTTTTTAATTAAACATCCATCAATAGTTTAGTTTAATATATTTTATGTCTGTTAGCATTAAAACTTTATAAAATTAAATTCTTTCTTAAGTCCATGTGTTTTCATGGTTTTAATCATTTGAGTCCAAAATAATAAAAAAATTTACTACCAGAGTACCCAAATTCTCATTTTGTAACCTTTTGAGTCTAAAATCGTGACGGCGTTCAACTAAGCTATTAAGTCATCTTGATTTGATTTTTTTTCACTTAGGCCTTTATATTAATAAGTAAAATATAAATTAAATCAATAAGGTTTACATATTAACTGTACCTTACACATTAAGACTTTGTAAAAACTATCGCTATATACTAAATTTTATAACGTAATTATAGATCATTCCAAAATTAACCATAATTTGTAATATCTTTTAATATAAAATCGTAAAACCTTAAACTTTATAATATAAAAATTTCTGATATCCACATATTAAAACACTTTTACGTTATACATTAAAACATGATGATCATGATGTTAATGTCAATAACTTTGTTATTTATTCACAATAGTTAAAAACAATAGTGTGACCAATAAAACAACAAATGTTGTATACAAAAAAATATTTATTCAGTTATGAATAACTTTTGCAACTTTTATTTAATGTTTTATGCGGTTTTATTTAAATCATTTTTTACAAAACTTATTAGGTTAGCCCGTGTAACACACGGGTAGCTAACCTAGTAGCTATATAAAGAACTCCACAAAAACAGGAATGTCATAGGTTAGAGTCTCATTTAGGACATTTTTGTTCTGGGTTAAACCAAGAGTTTTTTCTAGTTGTAGGTTTCCTTTTGAGAGTATAAGCCATGATATCACGTTCAGTTATTTGGGTGGAATGATGATCCATTTATTAAGATGATCCCGATATCTAGGCCTTTTAAAGGACTTTGGATTGTTAGCTAGTATATCTTTTAAAAGGATATCTAATATATTACCAATATTTTTTCGCGTCAAATATTTCTCATGTGTTTCAAGTCAACCAAACAAAACATCATAATATCAGTTTATATAACTTAATCTAACTTTATGACGACAAAGTTTAAAAATAGAAGAATAAGTTGCATGGATCAGAATACAATAGGAAGATTGTTTTGATAGAAATGTTAGAAAGCACTCATATCCATTAGATTTAAAATAACTGACTAGGATTAAATAGGTAGGATTGAATAAAGAAAAGAGGCGTGTGAGTTTGTTTAGAGGTATTCTAGTCCATCCAGGGTAATGGTATCTATTTTCTCCAATTTACCCTATGTTTTAAAAACGTTAATAACTCTTTTATACGACATTATATTTTTTTAAAAGTTGCACTATAAAAACGAGCGTTTTTATCTTTAAAACGGGTATACTATTGTTATACTTTTGAAAAAAAAAAGTTGAAAACCCAGATGCGTAAAACATAATGGACAAAAAACGCAAAGAAGTTACTTTTTTTTTTTTTTTCTAAAACGCAATGGACAAAAATCACAAAGAAATGTCTTTTTTTCTAAAACGCAATGGACAAAAAACACAAAGAAATGTATTGTTTCTAAAACGCAATGGACTAAAAACACAAAAAAAATGTATTTTTTCTAAAAACGCAATGTACCAAAAACACAAAAAAAAAATTGTTTTTTTTTCTTTCTAAAACAGAATGGACTAAAAACACAAAAAAATATATGTGTTGTTTCTAAAACACAATGGACTAAAAACGCTAAAAAGATGTTTTTTTCATTCTTTTGTAAAACGCAATGACTTAATTGGAAAACCCGGATCGTAAACGCAATACAAAAACCCAGATCGTAAAATGCAATACGAAAACCCAGACTGTAAAATTCAGTTCAAAAAGGTTCTTACACGAACCGAAATCAATTTCTTAGGATTTAACTATAAGTTAGATGGAGTTATTGTGGTGGGCCAAAACCAAAATAAAATAGAAACCTTGGTATGAAAATTGCAAGACATTTGGATTTTGTAAAATACAACAATAACCACTAAACCACAAGAACCAAAACTGCAATTTACTCTATATGCATACTTGGGTTGTACCCATTGTAGAATGGTATTGTATGCAGATTTTGTTTGTACATTGTGCTAATTAATTTGTACCATTTATGGGTATTTAAGGGTTTTGTTACCCTTTGGTCCTCATTTTCTACAGCACAATCCACCTTCATATCTATGTCTACACCTTCTCTCCGTTGTTGATAGTGGCTGTCAAAGGCCAAACACTAAGCCGTCGACATTTATGGTCAACTTTAACATGTTTTTCATTGTCGATTTTTGTCATTCTAAAGATAATCGCTTTTGATACTTGGCTATATTTATTGCTGCCTATTGGTTCTTTACCGTGTAGGTCTTCCATGGCTACGTTATATGCCCTTTTTAGGGGCGATTTTTGTTTTCTTACATTCGATTGTCATTTGTTTTGTATTATAGTCCGATGAAGATGAATGGTTTCTTTCATATGAGGAATTTTGTTGAATACACCTTAATGGCAGTTTTTACATTTGACTTATGGGGTTGTCGTTGCATTTCGATGACGATAAACATCTTTGTTAGTTCGAGAATCAGTTTATTTGCATTTTTTTTATGTAACCTATGTTGATTTAGTAATGTTTGGTTACTCTTTCGATGAGGATTGGCATATTTATTCTTTGGGAAGTTTTGTTCATCAAGATTGTATGATTTATCTTTCAATGACGATGAACATGTTATTTCATCCGAGAAATCTTTGTGCATGTGGTTTATGTTTCCGATTGTGATTCATAAGTGGCTTCAGCGTAGAAGCTTTGGTTATTTTGGGGTTGTTGGTGATCTTTATGAAGACGGGTTGTATCTCGTTTGAGAGTTTTAAGGTTGTGTGTTAGTCATGGCGATGATGTGGCTTTGCATTTGGCATGACATTGTGTAATGTAGCCATGCTTAGCTTCTGAGACCTATGGCTTCAGTTTCTTTGATTCCTTGAGGTCGTTTAAGGATGCAATGTCATTTGGGTAACCCTTAATGGATTTTACGTTTGCTCGTATCTATTATAATACTACCAATTTACAACAATTTGTTGCTTTCTTAGCCTGTGTCCTTTGCAGATATGGTCTTTTGTACATCGACGCGTTGTACCTTGTGTTAATCCGTTTGTACCATTTTGTGGTTGTTTAAGCCTGAACGTTAAGTTGTATGTTTTGTGTATGTTGATGGATGGTTACTTGACTTGTAGCAGTAGCATTTATGTATACTTATGGGTTTTTTTTTTGTTTTAACCTCTTGTGGTGTGTTGGCTGTTGTGTAACAGTTTGCATTTTGTTCCAAAGTTGTTTGGTTAATATGGTCCTACACGTCACTTGGCGAGGCAAACTTTGTTGCAGCTGTGACTTAACGTTGGGTTGCAGTTGTGTTTTGTGTTTTGTGTATGCTGATTGGTGGTCACTTGACTTGTAGAGTTGGCATTTGTGTATGCTTATGGTTTTTTAATCTCTTGTGGTGTGTTCGCTGTTGTGTAACTGTTTGCATTCTGTTGCAAAGGTGTTTGGTTACTATGTTGTTGCGCGTCATTTGGCGAGTCAAACTTTGTTGCAGCCATGACTCCACGAAAAATATTGACGACCCAGAGATTTTGTTGCAAATTAATATTATTATAATTAACAAAATTCGTTGGTATTTGTTAATAGCTATGATGTTTTAATTATGGTTTGGTATAGTCCGTGATGGCTTTATCAAAGTTACCGGCATGGCCCAGATTTCTGAGCCAAAATATTCTTTTTCATACTTTAAAAGTTAACTCCGATTTTTTTATTTCTTTCGTCTTTGTTTAATGATATGTGTTACAGGAAATGACGAGTACACAGTTACACACGATCTTTATGACTACTAACAGCACCACGATTATGTGTTCTAGCCAATTCGTAACAACGCAATTATAAGCTTATTTTTATATATTATATCATTTTTAGTTATGTTATAAACTAAATGCATGACATATTAACTCCTTTGTTTTAATATGTCAACTTCCGGCAATCATGTGGACGTCTTGGAATGACTAGCTAGGCTTTTAGAGGACGTCATAGAGTTGGACCGCCAAATGACTAACAACCCGAATGACCTAAGTGAAAGAGTTAGGATGATACGTGCTAAAAAGGTCTAGTCGCAAGTAGAAGTTGACGTTGTCATCGCGTGTTTTGCTAGGCCTGATGTTTAGCGCGAAAAAATAAAAGTACTAATATATCTATAGTTTAAAACGTTGATGTAAAATTTGTTATATTTAATGTAAACACTCAACGTTAATAAATGTAGTTTTTACTTTGTATTTACTAAATCAGATACGAAACATCTTAGAAAACGCCTTGCTCACACATCCAAAACCATAAACAAGTATAAAGCATATGAAGAAAACGCCTCGCTCACATGCAAGGGCGAACTTATGTACAAAGATCGGTTCCCAAGAACCCAGTCGGTTTTTAATTTGTAGCGTAAATGTATATAGAATACTGAAAAGGAACCCATAAATAAAATTTTGGTGAACCCATAAAGATAAATGCTCTGGTGGTCCACTGGTTACAACGTGCTTCTCCCACCTTGACACCTCGGGTTCGAATCCCGCATCCGGCATCCCAACGGGTTGTTTTTGTTCATTTTTTTCCTTTTTTAAATCGAATGGAAAACCCATTTAGGGTTTAGACTAAAACACGCGTGAACTCAGAAGTCAGAACAACATTAATGCAATATAACCTCCACTCCACCCTCGTCCCTCACCAGCGTTGCAGCAGCCACTGGCCCACCGTCATCCAGTTTACTATTCCGTCTTCATCAATTGTAGTCCATCACTCCATCCATCGTATCTCTCTAACTCTCTTCTCATGTGTTTTTTCTACATTTTTTCACTCAAACTGCTAAAGTTGTTGCTTGATTTGTTGATTATTGTGTATTAATTTGTTGAAACTTGTTAGATGATTTTGTTATATGGTATTATTTAAGCATTTGACATTTGAAACTTAGAATTTTTAATCACGTATAGATCTATGATTAGTGAATTTTGATGTTAGTCTTTGAAACATAGAATTGGAAACTGTGATTCGTGATGTTAATTTTTTAATTTGTTAAAACTTTAATTTGATATTTAGGTATTATTTAAAGATACCGTTGATGGTTTTTATTTTAGGGAGGTCAATATAATCTTTTGATATTATTTGCAATTATATCAGCCACCTTACACCCAAGTTTAATTGTTTGTTGATTATCTGTTTGTTATAACCAAGTTATATGAAAAAAAGTTCATGCGTTCATAAATGGGATAAAGCCAATCAGTAGCATGGAGAATATGAAAAAAAAGATGTGTATTTGTGTTGCGTTAAGGTGAAGTGTAACCATCTAACAACATAATTACTTATTGTTTTACATAGTTTGCAGGTTTAGATTTATAATGTATAAATATATTTATTAGTTTGGAATTGTGTATGGATTTCTTTGGAATTGTGAATATAGATTTCTTTAGGGTTAACGCTAATGGGAATCTAATATAAAATTTACGTCTTTCTTATGTTCCGTGACCTGACCTGAAAATCTTAACGTATAGTTGTTAAAAATTGACCACCCTATAAAAGTAAACCCTTAGGAAAAAAATTTGGGATCCGTCATTACTCACACGCTGTAAAATTTACTAGCCCATGAGACAACTCGGGTCTAAAATCTAGTTATTGATAATTAACAACAGCTATGGTTGACTAATACTACATAAACTCCTAAAGCCATACTCAAAAATTAATGTAACTTGTTTTCTAGTATTATTTTTCATTCAATGAAAAATTTATTGATTCTCTATTACCATTATATCTATATGCCTAGTCTAATTAAGTTTTTTTTTTAACGAGCATGCTAATTAATTAAATAATTACAGTTCGTTTGAATCTTTTTTTTACATGTAACTAGGGTTGTTCACGAGCCGAACCGAACCGATCAGATCTTTGCTCGTGCTCGGTTCATTTACAAACTGATCCGAACCGAACCGAGCGTTTTTTCAACCGAGCCAAAGTCGAGCGAGCGCCTTTCGATCCGAGCATTTTTCGAACGAACGTCGAGCGAGTATCGAGCTTTGCAGAACAAATAAGGAAAGTGACGATGGGAGTGCTAGTTATTAGAACAAAGTGCAGTTTTCGTCCATGATGTTTCGTCCAATAGAACACAAGTAAAAATTTAACAAATAACAAGGAATACAAAAAACACTCAACTAGTTCTATCGTGATTAACTAAGCGGGAAGATAAATCCTTGACCGGTTGAGCATACCCTTGTTCTATCAGAAGTTTGAAATTGAATGAACCGATTGAAGTAAAACCCTGGCGAGTTGGTGTCTTGGTGAGTAGCGATGGAGAAATCGAATAACGATGGCCAATGGGGGGTTTTTGATTAGGGTCTTGTACTTCTGAAACGAATAGCGGGTTGAGACTTGAGTATTGATCGACGCTTCACATTTTAGTATTTGAATTTTTGACTCAATTACTTAAATGAACATTTAAATATCGGATAATGGACTATTGGTATTGGATTTCGATTCTAATTACATAAATGAGCTCTATTTGGATCTTGGACCAAACATTGTTGATCTTGGTCTCTAGTCATTATACACACACAAATATGTATATATATATATATATATATATATATATAGGGCAGGGCTATATAGAAAACCCTATATATATATAAAACCCTAGAAAACCCAACCTCCCGACATTTTTTTTTTGAAAAAAATAACACATGTAATATACATGTTTTTAAGAGTTTTGGGCCAAAAAAATCAAAAAAGCGCCGAAGGAATGATTTAAAAAAAAAAAATTTCAGCAATTTCTGTCTTTTGTGCCTAACACATGTTAGGCAACCGGACATTGCTGAAATTTGTTTATTTTTTTTTTTTTAAATCTCTTCGGCGCTTTTTTGTTTTTTTTGGCCCAAAACACTTTAAAACATGTATATTACATGTGTTATTTTTTTCAAAAAAAAAAATGTCGGGAGGTTGGGTAAAAATGGGTGGAGATTTGGGTTTTCAGAGTTTTCTAAAAAAATGAGTGTTTTCTGTCTAGCATTGCCCTATATATATATATATATATATATATATATATATATAAGGATCATGAGAAAACTACATATAAATGAGAAAACTAGAAAACTAACTAAAAAACCTAAAAAAAAGCTAAAAAAACATACCAATTTTTTTTTATAATTTTTTATAAAAAAATTGCTAGTTTTTATATATAAAAAAAAATTCAAATTTTTTTTTCATGTGCACTATATCCGTAATAGTGCACATGTGCAATACAACAAAAAAAAATTTATTTTTTTTTTGAATTTTTTTTTCCATGCATAAAAACCTGTGATTTTTTTATAAAAATTAAAAAAAAAATTGGTATGTTTTTTAGGCCTTTTTTGTTAGTTTTTTTGGTTTTCTCATTTAAACTAGTTTTCTCATGATCCATCCTATATATATATATATATATATATATATATATATATATATATATATATATATATGGTTGAGTTCATTTCAGAACTCTAAATAATTACAGAACTTTCAGAACTCCTAATAAACAATCATTTTATATATAAGTTTTTGTATTTAGGATATTTTTATCATCTATTATATGTATTTCTTTGATTACATACATGTTAAAAGTAGTTTACATATGTTTAATTGCCAAAATTATATATATGTGTCATAACTAATTACATATATGTAAAAAAACCAGTTTACATATGTGTAATTATAAAATTACATATAAAATGATAAAATTACTCTTAACATGTATGTAATCTTAAAAATACACATAATAAATGATAAAATTATCCTAAACATAAAAATATATAAATAAAAAGATTGTTTATTAGGAGTTTTGCGAGTTCTGTAAATAAAAAATAAATCGAGCCAACCGAGCCGAACCGAACTGAGCGGACCTTTGCTCGTGCTCGGTTCATTTACAAACTGAACCGATCCGAACCGAGCATTTTTTCAATCGAGCTGAATCGAACGAGCAAATTCCGAGCATTTTTCGAGCGAGCATCGAACGAGCGTCGAGCGCCGAGCAATTTGAACAGTCCTACATGTAACAATAATAATAAGTTAGTTGAAACATGAATCTTTTTTTTACATGTAACAATAATAATAAGTTAGTTGAAACAAAAATGCATAAGGGCATTTGTTATTGTTATATTGTACAAAAAGATGATGCATAGTTTACAAAAGTGTAGGTGTTGACAGTTGACTTTTTATCAACTCTGTCGTTGCTATCAGCTTTTATAACTACTTTAAGTCAAAGCAAACAACAACTGTATTTGTATTTATACAGTCAAATCCACGGCTAGATTTCATCAGTCACGGTTCCTCTCTAGTCCTTTCCACAGCCACTATCACGTGCATAACATGTTTTCTGTCCCACCACAACCCCAACACACAAATTGTTCATGAAAAATATCCGTATGGACAATGTAAAATGTTTTTAAACTACTTCGTTACCACCGTGGTTCGTGGCAGATTAACATAGATAAAAAAAACAAATTGTGCCGAGACATTCTGTGTGACGATAAAAAAACCCATGTCACAGAGGTATATTTGAAAGTCAGGGCCGTCCCTGGGAATTCGTGTACCCTGTTCGAGCTCGAAAAAATGTGCCCTTAGGCCTTAACGAAATTGGGTATTGGGCTCACTAAAGGTCTAAATCTAATGCCAAAGGGGTTAATAACTAATCTAAACCATAAGAACAGTTTTGTAAGTGGGCCTATGTTGGTGTTTGTATGGGTGTATCCTATTAAAAAAATATTTTACATATACATATCGGGTGTTTTTCATAAAAAAAACGTGCCCCTCGAAATATCGGGCCCTGGCCGGTGGTCCTCCCCGCCCACCCCCAGGGCCGGCCTTGTTGAAAGTCACTGGAATAGTTATTCATTCAATCCGTTACGGTATAAGCACTCGTTATAAGCATTAAAACGAACACTTGCGACGGTTCGTAACGTAAATAAAATAACCTACTTAAGATGGTATATGTGAAAGCTAGAAAAAAAAACATTACATTGAGAAATAAAACCAAAAAGAAACAACAAAAGATAAGTAAAAGGTAAAAAAACAAAAGTTCAAGGTCTAAATGATAATTAGAACATAATGTAAAGAGTAAAAAAAACTAAAGTTAAGGGTCAAATAGTAATTATATTAAAGTCAAAGATAAATAGTGAAAATTGAAAAAAGTTTATTAAAGTTATATGTCATTACCAAAGTTGAGAGGTCATATGTAGAGTAAATGTCAATTTACGTCCCTGTGGTTTACACAAAAACGTAGGAAAAACCATTAGAACATAATGTAAAGAGTAAAAAAAAAAAACTAAAGTTAAGGGTCAAATAGTAATTATAATAAAGTCTAAGGTAAATAGTGAAAATTGAAAAAAGTTTATTAAAGTTGATAGTTAGATATGTCATTACCAAAGTTGAGAGGTCGTATGTAGAGTAAATGTCAATTTACGTTCATGTAGTTTACACAAAAACGTAGGAAAAACCCTCATTTGAAAAAAACGTAACAATCAAGTCCTGTGGTTGTCGATTGCGTTCAATAACGTCCCTCGTTATATTTTCCAATTATTTTCCCTTTATTTAATTAATATCGTAAAGGGCACTATGGTAAATTCACCAAAAGGTAACCCTTCCCAACCCTTTTAATCCCCTAGCTTCCCTTAGAAACACAAATTCACTCCCCCGCCCTTCTTAACTCACCGGTGATAATTATGTCAAAAGACGATCGTAAATCCAGCGCTCCAAGACAACGATGAGGCAATACGTCGTAATTTTGTTTACATTCCACGTGATCGATACGACATGTGTCTTAATTTTGAATTTAATCTATGATTTCGATATGTGTGCCAGTAGTATAATCTGAAATGTGGGTTGCTTTTCTTCGAATTCCAGTCGGAATTTGTAACACCCCGAAAATATTAGAAATTTTTATAAATTATATAAGTTGGTCATAACCAAGGGTAATGTAACTAGGAATAAAAAACATAGTTAACTAAATATTAGTAGATAACAAGGGAACATATGAATAAATGCACCTTTTAAAATAACTTTCAAACTTGAGGGACTAAAAGGGGCAAAGATGAAAGATGTTTTTAATTAAAACAAATAAACACCAAAACACACACATGTGTGTGTGTTTGGTCGATCTATCCAGGAGAAACAAAGGGGTTCTCTTCAAAAACCCTAAACTCACAAAATTCAACAAATCAAAAGGGGAATCGAGCTAGAAAATCGGAGCTTTAACTAATTTCGAGATCACAAGGTATGTTGAATTTTGTTATTTGATGATATTTTGAAATTATGTTGAACATTCATATACGAAATTCTTATGAGAATGTTGAATGTTATACTGAAATTGACATGAGTATAAGTCTAGGAACAAACCCAAAATGTAAACTTGTTGAATTGGTGCATGAACTAGTGATTTGGTTAGCTAATCATGTCGGTGCTAAGTGGGTTTATGATAATGTGATGAAGACTTAAATTAGAGCGTTAAATTTATGAAATTTAAATATATGATGTAAGTTCTAGATGTTGTTCTTGAACACTAGACATAGAGGTTTGATTATGATGTTAAAACTTGGTTAAAAGAATAACCATGAATTAGATAAAAGATGCATAGAATCTTGCCCGCAAGGTGCTTGTTAAAATGGCTAAATGAATGTTTATATGTTGAAATTATGAAAGAAACGCGCAATTGACTAATTTGACAAATTACGTGTGATATGTGATAATACGAGTTCTAAACACGATGTTGATTGAACTCTATAGGCAAAGCGGATGAATCTTCAAGCGGTCAAGTTGGAACGGACGCACGCTTGAAGGATAAGCTTTAAGGTACGTGACTTGTCGTTTCGTTACATTTTTATAGACAAGTTTAGTGGTAGATATGTCTAATGTTTTGATATAGCGAAAATGGTTGCGTTTGGTATGTTAAAAAAGTGATGGTTTTCACTTAGACAACCAAACAAGTTAAATAAAGTGGTTAGTTAAATGTTGGTTTAAAGTGATTAGAAGGTCACGAAATAAACCGGTGAATTGGATGCGTAAGCCGAGTATCGGATACGCTAAAGTTTGAAAGATGAACCTTAGAATTGGGTCAAAACTTAGAGAACTAGATTCTTGAATTATTGATGGAAAAACGTATGCTTGAATCGAAGATATCAAGCGGACGTAAACGCGTACACAAACCATGTAATGGGAGCGATATACGCTAGTTTTTAATAAGCCCGGAAGTGGGTAAAATGGCAAAGGGTTAGTCCTCGCCATAAGATATTAGAAATGGTGTCAAACCAAGCGGGTCGAATAATCTCATAAGAGATTTATAAAATACTTATAAAATATTTTATAAGTATGGCTTACGAACCAAGAATTCGTGTACCCGAAGTCTTAAATACATAGGTAAATGTATTACGGCCGTTTAGAAACGAATTTCGTGTAAATCGGATAGGTATTGTGAAAGTTATGCAAGTTATAAGTTGTAACAAGTGAAAAATGTATAGCTGGGCAACTGCAGCTCCAAGAAAAATAACCTTCTGTAGAAAAGAGGGCTTCGCGTCACGCGACGGTAGAGGTCCTTCACCGTCGCGCTACGCCACGACGGTTGCGCCCCGCGAGGGCTATAGCCCAAGTCTGTCGCGCCCCGCGAGGGCCTTAATAACTGGCAATAAGCTTTGTTTTGATTATTTTGCTTAGAGAACTTGTTAAAATGTGTTATAAAACTATCATATCTAATGTTTATGATGGTTTTAACTATAGGTGAACTTTATAAGCTTTCGGATGAAGATCAAGCGTCAAACAAGAACCGAACACACGTTAAATGAAGCTTCCGCGTTGATCTTGTTTAGTTGTGATATTTTGAATCATGTAAGCTCTTAATAACTGTATTTTGAATGTTTTGAACAAAGGTGAACATTATGATGTAAACGTTTTTGTAAAATGGCATTTTTGTGGTAAAATGCTAACTTTAAATGATGAAGTATTATTAAATAGTAAGGGTCTTACATACTTCGTGTGCAGGTGACTCGACGCCTGATTAGGATCCAATACCTCGTCCTTTTGAGGAGTGGAAAAGGGTTTGGGATAGAGCTATGTTTTAGCCGCCGGCCATGAATCTGATGGTGGTTGGTTGGCTGTACATATTATATATTTAACTATTAGGATAACTATAAAACTTTAAAAGGGTTAATTTTGGACTGATCCTAATCATTTTTGGGTTTTTGGTGTTTATGATCAGGGTTTACCCTTCTTTTGTATGCCTATTAACTTAAACTGTTATGTATCCTTATTAACTTAGACTATGTATGCTAATTGTGGTTTGATTAGATATTCAGTTCATTATGTTAGAATGGACATTTGTCTTAGCTGTGCATTAGGTTATGTTTCAGTTGTTGGTGTTTGAACAGATTAGCATTAGGTTCAGTTTCAGTTGTTGTTTGAACAGCTTATAAGTTGTGCATTAGCTTCAGTTTCAGTTGTTGTTTGAACATATTATAAATTGTGCATAAGGTTCATTTTGAGTTGTTGTTTGAACATATTATAGGTTGTGCATCAGTTTCAGTTTCAGTTGGACATCTTATAAGCTGAAACATACATCATAACCTTGTTGCATTCAGCTTGTTGCATTCAGTTCAGATTATAGGTTCACTTGTGCTTTCAGTTCAGATTGTAAGTTGAAAAAGTATCATAAGCTTGTTGCAATCAGTTCATTTTGAGTTGTTGTTGTTGTTGTTCATGTTATAACTGCATTTCACAACCTTGTCAAGTTCGAACACGTTCAACATTTACTCTTAGTTGTTACTGTTGTTGATGTTATAACCGCATTACAATTCACACTACTTGAAGTGGTTGATTTCGTTGTTGTGGTTGCTGATCAATTACTAGATTAGGGTGATTTGTAAGTAGATTAGGAAACCTTTTGAATATGGAGGGAATTTAAGAAATTTTACAACAGGGACCGAAATGGTCATGAAAGTTTTGAGGGTAATTTAGTCTTTTCACAATATTTAAACCGGGAAAATATAACGAGGGACGTTATTGAACGCAATCGACAACCACCGGGACTTGATTGTTGCGTTTTTTTTCAAATGAGGGTTGTTCCTGCGTTTTGGTGTAAACCACAGGGACGCAAATTGACATTTACTCTCGTATGTATAATAAACTTATTAAATATCAGAAGGTGTATTTGTGTAAATGAAAATTAAATATCAGAAGCTGTAATTGTGTAAATTAGGGGTGTTCCGAATTCAATTCGAATTCGAAAAATTTGAAATTCGAGTCGATAATCGAGAATTCGAATTCGATTCAATCCGAATTCAAGTTCAGTAAACCAAATAAGAATTTATAAATTTAAATTCGATTCGAAATTCAAATTATACATATTTATCTATTATATGTATATATAATACACACATATAACTTTAATTTGGTCTATAGTATATGTTAATCTAAATCATAAAATAGCTCATTATCAAGCCCAAATAGCCTATAACGAATTTACATATTTAAATGAATTTGAACCAAAAGGAATGTCTTTGAATTTATCTGAATTTGATTTGAATTCGAATTCAAATCGAATACGAATTGGCGTTCTAATTCGAATCAAATTGACCAGTTTTTAATTGAATTCGAATTCAAGCAAAAAAAACAATAATTATTCGAAAAATTAGATTCGATTAATTCGAAAAGTCGTTATTCGATACGATGAAAACCGATAGTGTAAATGAAAATTCTACTAAAAACAAAATAAGAAACATTGTGGCAAGTGTTTCAATAACTGTTATAGTAATAATACATTGCCATTTTAACAATATAACATTTTTTTATATATGATACATGAAAAGTTAACCAGATGAAGAGAGGATCTTAGGTTGGCCCGGAACACCCCCCCCCCCCCCCCCCCCCCCCATTTTTTTCATTTATAATTGTAAATTTTATTGAAAGTTTCTAAAAAATTTGTGTATTGAGTCCTCCCCTCCCCCTCCCCCAATTGTTTTTCTTTAAAACTTCCTCTTATTTAAAAGTCCAATATCATTCACTGAGGTTCAGACACTAGCTAAACAAAATTTCAGCAAAAAAGTAAAAACATATAGTTAAATGTCTGGTTGGTCTCAGTGGTTAGCAAATTTTGTACAGTTAGTCCTCAACGTTTAATAATTACACATATGATCCTAATGGTTGTACACTTATTACTTAGGTGTCCCCATGGCTGAATTTTCATAACATTTGTGTCCTTAACAACTAACGTTGTTAAAATTTTTAGTTAAATAAATGTGAAATGACAAAACTACCATCAGTGTAAGAAAAACAAGAATAAATAAATAAAATGAATAAAACAAAAAATCCTAATTATATATTAATATTAACTAATAACTAATTAAATTGGCCCCGCTATCACCATCGCCACCACATCGAAAACGGTTTCAGTCATCGTATGTGTTAACAAAAACAGTGAAAGTTATCAGAATTCTTTATCAAATCATCAATCTAAGTTAGAAAATCAACAACGTGTTTAGGCTGATCAATATCAATTCAAAATTAGATTCATATTGCAGATAATAAACAGGTTCATCTGACAACAAATCTAATCTCCGTCACAAATTGAGGTGATGGAGAGAGAGATCATGCTAAAGAAAGATGACATAAATGGTGGTGGTGGTAAATACGTAATTTCACACATAATTTAACTAAAAATTTAATGACGTTAGCTACTAAGGATCACTCGTGTCATATTTTTACAGCCATTAGAACCAACTGTGTACTTATTAAAGTGCAAAATTTGTAATCCACGTGAACCAACCAGACATTTAACTCAAGGAAAAATTTAAAATTCAATACCTCAAACCTTCCTGTACAGGGTAACTTTGAACTTGACATGTCGAGTTAAATTTCAAATAAGTTAGTCCAACCATACCATAAGGCAAAAACCTAGTCCAATTTTTAATATTTGTAAAAGTTGCAACTCAATTTTTTTTGGAAGTAGCTAGTTGACACTTTCTCTAAACCTATTTCTAAATCTACACTTTTATCACCTTATGTCAACCATAGAATTTGAATTAATCCTTAATTACACTAGCAACACACATTGATACCACTAGACTACAAGCCATCTATCTAGTAATAAGACCGTGTGGTATGGTGGGGCTTGGGTTGGGGCATGAGTTGACACGTGGCTTGGGGGGCAGACATGGGCTGACCCACATCACACACGGTATGGTGGGGCGGGGGTTTGGGGCGTGGGTTTCGTGGGCTTCGCTGGGCTGGGCTATTTGAATATTTTTTAAAAGAACAAATTTAATTTTTTTAATATTTTTAAATAAAGAAAATTACATACAAAAATTCCTAACGTTTATATTTGTTTTTTTTTATCTCTTCTCTCATCTTCAAGACTAGTTGCAACTCGTCACCCTCTAGGTGATCAATGCGCTCGGATAGAAATTTCAAATCATCCCGTCTTTGTTTCAGGGCATCTCTAGCGGCATCTCTAGCTTCTTTGCTCTTTCGTTGTTCGGCCCTTTGTTGTTGGAAGACGTTGAATGTATCTAACTTGCATGCAATGTCATCCAACTGATCGCTGTATATTCCCCTACGCGAGCCCGAACTCCCAGCTGAAGGCGATGCCGTACCAGATCTTGATTTTTGAGCACGCCTTTTTGCGGCATCTCTTCCATACTCAAGCCGGTTTGGGCTTGGCGAATCATCCAAAAGGTCCTCAAACTCTTGATCTCGTGCATCAGATTGGGTTTGGGACGAGGCCCTTGACCTTTTGGAAGACGTGTTACTTTCGCTACCACTGGGGATATTCGCCCACTTTGGATGGAACTTACAAATCTCCCAACAATGCATGAAACGGAAGTCGGTCCCCACATTTGATTTGAATGCAACCAATGCATTTGTCACAATGTCGGCTTCGGTTTCACCACTTTTTGGGTTTTGCTTTGCTTTATTTAAATACCCACTATATTTTGTAAGTTGGCCGCTAATCTCGCTCCACTTCGAGGATAAGCTATCGTTTTCACGATAAGCCTCCCTTCCCAATTCTTCATGGAATACTCTACTAACAGCTTCCCACAAATGGGTTCGATGTTGAGAATTTCATATTTTAATAAAAACAAAATTTAATATATTACAAAGTTATATAAAAAATAATCATTAATAAAAACAAAGTTTAAGAATACCTAAACTTGGATGTTGAGATTGTTGACACCAAGCCCTCGCCAATGCAAGTTCTTCAGCAACGACCCATTTTTGTTGTTTTCGTTTGACGGTTTCAAGTGCTTTCTCCGCCTCGGTTTTTTTCTTATGACTTCTCTTTTTGATGGGTTTCGATGCGGAAGGACCATCGTTGGGTGGTTGAGTTTCGGGGACGGTTTCGGTTTGTGAAAGGTCGATGGAGGTTGGTGAAAGGTTGATGGGCGTTTTTGTAAACGGGGTAGGTATCGAATCCTCGGTGTGTGGGAAGTTAGTATATAAACGATTCCCAAGATACGATGCATAACTCGCTTCAACGGGCATAGAAGAGTGTATGAAAAATGGACGAGGCATTGGACGATTGGGTGGTGGGCTAGGATTATTTTCTTGGAATGCATACGGGTTGTTCGGGTCATAAGCACGGTTATGAGGATGCATTTTTTCGTTTTGTAGAAGAAGAATTGAAGATGATTATAGAAGATGTGGTTGAATGTGGTAAAAAATGGAAGAAAAATGTGAGTTTTATAGTGAAAAAATAAATTTTTTTAACATAGCCGTTGGCCAACGGCTAGTTTTGTTTGTCCATTGAGAGCCCGCCATGTCAGCTTGTCAAGACCGCCCCACGCCCGGTTTGAAACCCAAGCCCCAAGGGCCACGCCCCAACCCAAGCCCACCCGGGATGGTGGCTTGGGCGTTTTCCCCCAACCCAAGCCCCATACCCCATATTCTAACAACTAGCTTGCGTCGCACTAAAAAACATGACTCTGATCCTTGTTAGAAAAATGAATCGGGGTGACGCAAATTTAGTAGATTTTATATCGTTTGCAAAATTGCTAATATTAAGGACCAAACATACATGTATATTATGAAAAAATGAAGAAATTCACAAACATATATGCTAAGTAGACCATTCTTCTAATTTTATTCTTATTTAAAAAAAGAAAAAAAAAACTTTGCATGGGCCTGTAAGTGTGTATAAAGTAAAATATATAATGGATCCAAATCTCATTGTTTTGATGATAATTCACTATTCTTTTGTCAACAGGGTTATTTGATATTGGATTCTTAATGGAATTTGAAAATGAAAAATTAAAAAATGTAAATAATACATAGACAAACATATAATTTTGTATAACTGGTATTACAAATACCATTATGATTAATAAATAACAATGAGTAAATTGTCATTTTAGTCCTTGAGTTTTTGTTCAAATTGTCAATTTAGTCCAAATAGTTTTTTTTCTCCTCTGGGTCCCTGACTTTTCCTTCTTCTTGCTAGTTTGATCACATTGTCTAACTTAGTCTAAAAACCAGGTTATAATCAGGGATATTTTTGGTATTAATATATTATGAGGTTTATAAATTATGTTGTAAACTACCTCTGGTTATTACTGCACAACAGTTATGCCAAAAATATCCCTAGTTATAACCATATTTTCAGATTGAGTTAGGCAATGTGATCAAAATGACAAGAAAATGAAAAAGTGAAGGACCCAGAGGAAAAAAAAAGCTATTTGGACTAAAATGAAAATTTGGACCAAACCTCAGGAACTAAAATGAAAATTTACCTGAAACTTGAAAGTAGGTTACAATTTAAAAGTAAGTTGTTATTTTAGTCAACAAATGTGTAAAAACAAATTTTAATTTCATAATTAGGGAATATGATAATACATTGTTTTTATCGTTAAAAATGAGAATAAAAACAAGAGCATAAAAAAGTAAGAAGATACTCTCCCTACATAGCTTTTCAAACATACATAATACATACATAAAGACAAACCCATATCATACTATACTATACTATTAAAAAATATTAATTATCATATCACTAAAATGTCACACTCACTCACGGACTCACCTTATTTCCATATCCAACAATTCAACCCTTCTCTCTCCATCTCTCCAATGGCTTCTCACTGCACACTCTCACTCACATTCCTCTTCACCTTGATCACCATCAATGCTTCTTCACTATCACCAACAACCACAACCACAACAACAGAAGCAGATGTTTTGTTAACCTTCAAGTCCACCATTGATGACCCAATGAACCACCTTTCATCATGGTCCAACACCACCACTATGCACCACTGCAACTGGTCTGGTGTCACCTGCACAAACACAACCACAAACACTGTTATCTCAGCTGTCACACTTAAAAACCTTAATCTTTCTGGTGAAATCTCACCCTCCATTTGCCAACTAACTAATCTTGTTACACTTGATTTGGCTGATAACTTCTTTAACCAACCTATCCCACTTCATCTTTCTCAATGTTCATCTTTAAAGACTCTTAATTTAAGTAATAATCTCTTCTGGGGTACTATCCCAGATCAGATTTCACAGTTTACATCTTTAAAGTTTCTTGATTTGAGCAAGAATCATGTTGAAGGCAAGATCCCAGATGGGGTTGGGTTGTTAAAAGATCTTCAAGTTTTAAACTTTGGTAACAATTTGTTATCAGGTAGTGTCCCTAATGTTATTGGGAACTTTACAGAGTTGACTTTTCTTGACTTCTCTTTAAACCCTTTTATGCAAAGTGAGATTCCAAGTGGTATTGGGAAGCTTGTGAAGCTTGAGCAGCTTTTGCTGTCAAGATCTGGTTTTTATGGTGAAATACCAAACTCCATGGTTGAACTGAAAGCTTTGACCATCGTTGACCTGTCTCAGAACAATCTTACAGGTGTTTTACCTTCAAGAATTGGGAATTTGTTAAAAAAGTTGGTGTCTTTTGATGTTTCACAGAATAATCTTTTTGGGTCTTTTCCAAATGGGATTTGTGAGTCCACTGGGCTGCTTACTACTTTAAGCCTTCATACAAACAATTTTGATGGGACATTACTCAATACTTCTGTTGCTAATTGCTTGAATCTTGAAAGGTTAGAGCTTCAGAACAATGGGTTTCATGGTGATTTCCCAACTAACTTATGGTCATTACCGAAAATCAAAGTTATTAGAGCCGAAAACAATCGGTTTTCGGGTGAAATCCCTGATTCTATATCAGAATCTTCTCAACTAGAACAGGTTCAAATAGATAACAACAGTTTCATTAGCAAAATCCCTCATGGTCTAGGTTTGGTTAGAAGCTTGTATAGATTCTCCGCCTCTCTTAACGGTTTATACGGTGAACTCCCACCGAACTTTTGCGATTCGCCTGTAATGAGCATCATCAATTTTTCCCATAATTACATCACAGGTGAAATCCCAGAGCCAAAAGAGTGTAAAAAGCTAGTTTCTTTATCTTTAGCAGATAACAATTTCATCGGTGAAATCCCCGAATCGTTAGGTGATTTGCCTGTGTTAACTTACCTTGATCTTTCACATAATAACCTCACTGGTGAAATCCCACTTGAGCTTCAAAATTTGAAACTCGCCCTTTTTAATGTATCGTTCAATAGGCTATCAGGTCGGGTTCCTTCTTTGTTAATCGCAGGCCTTCCTGCGTTATACATACAAGGAAATCCCGATCTGTGCGGGCCCGGGTTGTCAAACCCTTGCCCGAACGATGATTCGAGACGAAGAACAGGCGTGTCGAAACTTGCTTGTGCGTTGATCTCTTTAGCTTTATTAGCTGGGATACTAAGTTTGGCATTTGGGTATTTCGTTTTCCGTAGATCATCAATCCAAAATGTTGAAACGGGTACTTGGAGATCCGTTTTCTTTTACCCGATTCGAATTAGTGAACAGGATTTGATAATGGCAATGGATGAAAAAGCCTCTAGAGGTAGTTCTGGAGTGTTTGGTAGAGTTTACATAGTAAACTTGCCGAGTAATGAACTCATAGCGGTGAAAAAGATGCCAAATTTCCGAAACCAATCTTTCAAAACTTTGAAAACCGAAGTGAAGACGTTGGCGAAAATCAGACACAAGAACATAGTTAGAATCATGGGGTTTTGCCATTCTGATGATTCGATCTTTTTGATCTACGAGTGTATGGAAAAAGGGAGTCTTGGTGATCTGATCAGCAAAGGGGATTTTCAACTGTCATGGAGTTTTCGCTTGAAAATCGCCATTGGGATCGCGCAAGGACTCGCTTATCTTCACAAAGATTATGTTCCGCATTTGCTTCATAGAGATGTTAAATCAAAAAATGTTCTTCTGGACATAGAGTTTAATCCAAAGCTTACTGATTTTGCATTGGACAGGATTTTAGGCGAAAACTCGTTCCAATCATCCTTGGATTCAAAATCCGGATCTTCATGTTACATGGCACCAGGTATACATACATTATACAACGTATAATGAGTTTAATGAATCTTTATAATTTGAGTGTTTTTCACTTTTTGTTGTTTGGATGCTAATTACTAGTAAATCCATTTTGAGTGCAGAGTTGGGGTACAACAAAAAGGCGACAGAACAAACGGACACATACGCGTTTGGAGTGATCTTATTAGAACTTGTGACAGGACGAGCAGCCGAGCCAACGGACACAAGTGAAGACTCTCTTGATGTTGTGAAATGGGTAAGAAGGAAAGTTAACATTAGTAATGGGCCGGTTCAAGTTCTTGACGCGAAAATCTCAAGTTCTTACAAACAAGAAGCTTTGGGGATGCTTGAAGTAGCTCTACAATGCACGTCGGTTATGCCGGAGAAAAGACCTTCCATGAGTGAAGTGATGGCAGCCCTTCAATGTCTTGGCTCCAAGACTCGTGTTTCTACTTCCTAGTCTTGATATGTCGGTTTAAGCGTATGTAAATTATCGAGTTTGCATCGTTTTGTTTCATGTTTATGATCACATTGTGTGATATGTCAAAAGCATATATGATGTTGGTGTTCACGAATACACGAATGGGATCACTGGAGAACGAGCCACACATTTAAAGAGAACGTAGGAAAAAAATGCAAAACAATTTGGTTAAAATATAAAAAATTGTCAAATAAAATGTTTCTAACAACCATCTTAAAATATGAAAACAAAGAGAATGTTTATGTAAATATGAACAAAGAGAATGTAAATACTTTGTTTTTACCGGCCTAACGAATCCTTTAAATGAGCTATTGGTGAAGTTCACCACATCGGGATACACTCGTCTCCGAACCGGGGAAACCCCCACCTAGGGCCGAAGCCCGTGAAGACTCGCTCGAAGGCACGACAGTGTCATAAGGTAAAACACGCTCAGTACAAGGATCGAACTAGCGATCGCCGCTTACTCACCTAGTTTTCCATCATCACCAAGTGTCGTCGTAACTAAATGGTGGGCGCAAAAATTGAACCTGAGTCACTTGGAACATCAGGTCTCTCATTTATCACTCCATCACTAGCTCATTGGCTCCTAAATGGAAGTTCAACTATATAGAAGTTTCTCCAATAGCTTGTTCATGGCATCGGAGCATCTCCAATGGGCAGCTGACATCCCCCCCCCCCCTATAGCATTGGCCGCCTATACTCGCTTAAATTTCTGTCATTCTATACGGACACCGACAATTTTTTCTCCCCTTCACTACTCCCCTCTCACGGTCCTCAAGGATAATGTTGTGTGGACTGTGGACGAACGCACCTGCCTCTCTCCTCCACATCCGCCACCATAGCCAAGAATGCACGTTGTGTGTGATGTTAGGGGAGGGGGGGGGGGTTCACTAGTGATAGAAACTATCACTCCCATTGTCCAATCACATCATGCTATGTCATCAACCAAATTTCTATCACTAGTGATAGAAATGTAGGCGGGGTGGTATCACTAGTGATAAAAAAAAGCCAACTTCAATTAATTTACATTGATTTCTGTTTTTTACTATGCAATGGGTCCAAGGTACAGGTGTCAAAATATGCAATGTGTCCAAGGTACATGTGTCAATTTATTGTCAAACATGCAGAACAAATGCAGAACAAATTTCACGCGTTATGTGTATAACGCGTTCAATATATAACGCGTTGAATATTTACCGGCGGCGGTGTTACGTTTGGGTTTAACGCGTGATGGATGGTCCATAACGGACCACCCCGCCTCCCCTTAGGGCATCTTTTGTGTATTTAAAAGTACTATCATAATTCGAACTGAAACAGTTATGTATTCATCTTGAAAAGACAACAATTATGTCGAGACCTTAGGGTGTAAGGGGCACTCACCTAAGAGGTGAGTCCCCTCTCTTACACCCAACCAATCCTCTTGTGCCACGTCAACTCCCCTCTTAAACTCCCCTAACACCCCATTTTGATGGCGGCACTCCCCTCTTTAGGTGACTTGGTTTGTTTTTTTTTTTTTTTTTTTTTTTTATTTGTTGAAATTATGCATGTTTATAAAAAAATATTAATAAAAATTAAATAAAATTTAACAAAATAAAAATAACATTAAAACTAGAAAATACATTAAAACTAGAAAAAAAAAATTACATTCAAACTAGAAAATTAAAATTACATTCAAACTAGAAAATAAAAATTACATTCAAACTAGAAAATAATAATTTTAGAAATCGATTGGCCACCCGTACTTCTTAGCGATGTCGCGTTTTCGGGCGAGGATGAACGGCAACATACTTGGCGGAGCATCGTCGTGCGGCTTGATGAATATTTCCATATCTCGATCGTAATTGTAGTTTTTCATCGTCTCGCGTTGTTCCGCTATGAGCTCGAGAGCCTGCGTCTCTCTTTTCCTCCTCAATTCAACCGCCTCCAATTCAATCGCGTTTTTCTTTTCTTTCATGGCGGTGTACTCTTTGAATTGTGCCGCCAACTCGGCCGAGCTTCCCTCGGACGATGTAGCTTGACGCTTGTCTCGCCGTTGTGGTCTTTGTGGCGAGGGGTCTTCGTTCATATCCGGTATCGAAGGGTCCACCTCAACGGGTTTTCTTTTATGTGCCGAACCTTCACCTTCCTCACCCAACAATGGGACTTGGGCCCATTTCTCGTGTCTTCGAACGACCTCCCACGCCTCGATATGTTGAAAACCGTTCGGATATCTTTCTTTAAAATCTTTTAACGCGACTGCCATCACGTCCAAATCCTGGCATCCGCTCCCTCGTGTGCGATCCTACATATTATAAAATAATAAAATTAAAATAATACAATGTTAAAAAAAATAAGTTGAAAAAGTGTATAAAAAAATTAAAAATATACAATGTTAAAAAAAAATATAATTTTTACCGCTTGTTGGTATAGGCCGTTGAAATAGTTTATTTTCGTATGCATCGGGCCCCATTTAGACCGTACTTGATGCACGGTCCGGTTACTTCCGCCGACAGTTTTGTTAAAATGCTCTAAAATCTTACGCCAAAAACTGTCGCGGTTTTGTTGATTGCCCTTCTTTTTGTTGGTAGAGCAATGTACCCACGCCTTAGCCAACGCCTCTTCTTCGAGCTTTGTCCAATTCGTGCTCTTCGTTTTTCCCTTTTTTTCCCGAGCGTCATCTTCTTCGTTGCCCGCGTCTTCATCCACATTGTATTCATCTTCCTCGTCCTCGTCGCCCAAATTTTGAGTTTCGGGCACTACCTCATCGTCCTCGTCGTCTAAAATAGATGGACGACGTTCGACATTTCCTCGTGTAGATGGAACTTGTGGGGAACGAAAAGCATATGGGTCGAAGGCGGGGGATTGAGGAGGAGCGTCCATTGATAACAAATTTTGAAAATAGCCGAAATTGGGTTGTTGGGTGTTGTAAAACGAGGGGTGTGGAGGTTGTTGGAAAAAAAACGGGGGTTGTGAAGTGTATCCGAAAGGGGGTTGTGGTTGAGCACTTGCACCGCTCGAACCACCGCGAGACGGTTGCGAGCCACGTCCCTTACTTTTTTTCTTGGCCTCGCGGGGTTGGTTCTCCATTGCTCGGTGTGAAGGGGGTGTGGTTGGAGAGTATAAAAAATAAAGTGAAGTGGGTGTGGTTGGAGAGTATAAAAAATGTGTGAGGTTGATATGGTTTGAGTATAAAAAATGGAGTGAATGGGATGGTTATTTATATATGTTTTAAAAAAATTGAATTTTTTTTTTTTTTTTTTAAATCCGACCGTTGCTCAATCCGACCGTTCCTCAATATTCGAGCCAAACATAGCGGTGACTCCACACCGATCTCACCCCCCGATTCGGGTCACCGCGTTGATGGCGGCGGTGTTCCCGATCGGGGACAATGGTCACCGATGCCCCTTGCCGCTTACGCCCCGTCCACCCTTATCAAATATTCTCATTGAAACAACCGTCTTCTTAGAAATCATCCGTGTATGTCCTTATCCAAGAAAACATGTTCGAAAACAAACAAATGTTCAATGAGAAAAAAAAAAAAAAAAGTAAAAGATTCGAAATAATTAGAAAACCCCACTAAAAATATAAACAATAATTCATCTATAGACTTAAAACATGTGCCAATTCTCATTCTTACTTTTAGTAATCACACCCATCATTGCAATATAGATTTTGAGTAAATTACAACTGGAGTCGTTTACGCTCTGTCCTTTATGTTACAGGTTTTTAACACGTTATGTCCTTTAGACCTAATCTAGTAAAGTTTTTTTGGTTAAGTCTTACTATGTGCTTCTCGAATGAGGGCAACATGGTCTTTTCATCTAAATTTTATATTAAAAATGAAATAAACAAATCTCTTTTATCTCCTCCATTTTTTCTAACCGATAAATAAACAATATTTTAGAATAAACAAATAAATAAATAAATCTCTTTTATCCCCTCCTCGAACATTAACTAAACGCAAACTAGGATGAAACAAGAAGTTGAATAAGGTTGTTGATTATTCATGCGAGTCGAACATGATACAAACCTAACAAATTTTAAGAAATTTATATGAACCTGAAGATGACTAGTTACATTTTGTTTTTTCATTTTTGCATAATGAACCTGAAGATGACTAGTTACATTTTTTTTTTTCATTTTTGCATATTACTATCAATATTACCAATTTACAAATGTGAATAAAAACCAAGTGGGCTAAAACTATACAACTTGATGTATATTTCAATGTTAATCTTAAAATTTAACTAGCGGGGTTTCCCGTGCTACGCATCGGGAACTTCGGTATCAATTTGAATTATTATGGTATCGGAATCCGATATAACATCCAAAAGATGAAAAAAAAAGTCTTGATATGCCCAATATGATATCGGTGTGTGTTATATATGGATGATGGGTCGTAATCGGTTTGGTTTGTTACGTCACGATATATGTACGGTGCCGGCACTCGTATTGTTTACGATACCAAGAAACATTTTATTTTAAATACAACTCTGTTTTTAAAAAATTTATACCGAAACGTCGAGAAAAAAATTAAACACAATTGCATATTCTAAAAAGTTAACGAACACGGTTTATTAGAGTAAAAAAACAAATTAAATAGGTTAAAGACTTATATTATTTATTTATAGTGTAAATGGTGATACTGAAATGTTTAAAAAAAACCCTCTATACTTCATACTGACCTTGAAATATAATTTCTATTAAGTTAAGAAAATTTGTTAATATTCATATTTCTTAAATTAAAAAAAGTAAGAACAATTTCTAAAAAAACAACTTTTAAAAGTCAAGGGACAACAACCAAAAAGCAAGAAAACATTTGTGACCAAAACACAAAAAGAAAAAAAAACTTTTATGTAGCTGGCAAGTTATTATTTTTTATATATAATAATAGCAACTACATTTTAAAAATTATAATAATAAAAGGTCAATTCGAATCCAACTCATTTAGCTAAATGTGTTTGTGAAATCAACTAAAACAGATAAAAATTTCACGTTAGGCTTATGTTATGTAACGCTATGTTGTACGAAATTCACTACTTTGGAGAGTGCAAACTAAAAATGATCTTAATCCAAATACATGAAATGCACCATTTATGAAGGGTGATCTTGGTCATGCCGGGTCAAAGTGTGTAACCCACAAGAAGCATCATGAATCCTTGAAATTGCTTTATAGAGTTTACATCATTGTGGTTCGTGTTTATGACCACATTACTTGTGTATATGACTACACAAACAAATAACTAGACAAATTAAGTTGCTAGTCAACTAGCCACACATACATGCATACTAGGAATGATCTACAATATATAGTTAAGGTTGTATGGAGCTAAGCTCTTCCGGGACTCTTGGGGTCATGACGATCGTTTGCTCCAGTTCCTCCATAATCCATGTTTTCAAAATCGAACCTTCTTGTTGTTGATTCATCATACCCCATGTTCTCTTTGTCATTCGTCGGGTCGATTTTGTTCTACAAAGGTCAAGAAACACACACTTAATTAAAGAAAATTAACATTACAAACTCTATGATACTTCTATAGACACATACAAACTGTAGTGTTAATTCTTTATAAAATAATTTGAACTTTTGTTTTTTATTTAGACACAAAATTTTAAATTCAAGTTAAACTTTTGTTTTTTATTTAGGCACAAAATTTTAAATTCAAGTTGTATGACAAAATAATATATTTTAAAAATAAACTATACGATAATGATTTAAATATATATAAATGGCCGGTTGTTTATGAATGAATTTTAATAGTTATACCATGTGTAGTGGAAGACACAAATAATGTTCTCATCCTTGGGCGTTTTGCGCTATGTGACAGTCCAGTCAGCAATGAGGCATTGTGGGGCATTATGTTAAAAGAGGTGTAGTGCGGCTTGAAATCTTATGTGGCATTATATTCTAATAGAATTAAATAAAAAATAAAAATAAAAACCATAAAAATGATATTGGCCAAAGATTGGGAAAGTGTGCGTCATTGGCCAAAAAAGTTGAAGGAAGGCGTGGAAAAAAAAAAACGCTTGAGACAAAAATTTTGAAAAAAAACGCCCAAGAGGCAGGTAAGGGGCGTAGGGGGGCTTTTTTTAGAGGAAAACACCAAAAACGGGTGATCTTATACTGCAGGAGAGAGGAGCTGGATTTTGAAAAATTGACGATTTCAATGTGACGTCAAATAAACCTCAATTATCAACCCTTAAAATATTATATTTATCTATTTTATAACGCCATTTTCACGCTCTACAGCAAAATCCAATAATAGTAGTTCATTGATATAAGTGAATTCTCTTTAACCAAATAAAATAGTTATTTGAGAGTTCAAACCATACAATATTAGACTGGATATTGTGGGAGCGACACCACTAACGCTCCACATTCACGTTAGATTTAGCGTCACCACCACCAAAGGACGTTAGTCCCTTAACGAGATGCACATGAAAGTGTCGGTTATGGGTGGGGCCCTGTTCACCAATCACATTCAAACACATTATATATTTTGATTCTCTTTCTTTTATTTAAATATTAGTTAAATCACAACATGATCGTTAAATTGTGAGTTAGTTCAAGCCCCATTATCCACATAACAGTGACCTGACGCTTTCATACCCCCTTCCATGGTAAACTACAACGCACAGTCTTACGATGTAATAACTTGAACTTCGGACATATATAAATCTTGAAAGTATTATATTATAATGTTAGTTATGTCTAAAATAATAAGTTATATTTGAAAAGAAAAACACAAGAAACCCACCAATAAATAGAGGAAAAGAGAAATATCTTAATCTTTGCATCCAACCATGTAACATTCTCCTGTTTCATCGAACTTATACTAACAACATCTAAGTTGTGTTAAAAAGATACCCGTAAAATTGATGGTTGTAATCTCATGACAAATTAATATGTAAATTCAAAAGTAAGATTTAAAAGATGTGTGTTAGCCGTTAAAACGGATAAATAGATAATAACTCTTATTAATCCGGCCCAAACAAAGGAACTAGTTTGTGGTTAAAAAATAAAATAAAATAAATAACTCCAATGAATACGATCCAAACAAAGCAAATCATTTTTGGTTCATCGTTGTCTGTCTAAAACCGCATGGTTCTTCCATTAGCGGTTCAACCGTTGAAAAAAACCTGGTGGATTTACCGGTTTCACCGGTTGGTCCGGTGTTATAAAAACACTTCTTTAGATTCAAAAATTAAAATTTCGTCATGTAAGTATTTACATTTACATTCAGAAATTGACGTACAATTTTTTTGCTTTCTATTTGTTGGGTAGGGATAGTGTACATTAATTCAAAAGTGTGAGAAGTATATTATAACACTATATATAACACTATATAATAACATATAAACACCGTGTAACACCATATAACATATGTAATACTATATGACACTATATAACAATATATAACACTATACATCTATCATAGACATGCTATCAGACAAACTATAGTATTATATTTGTTATATAGTGTTACATAGTGTTATATGGTGTTACATATTGTTATACGGTGTTTATATTGTGTTATATATAGTGTTATAATACACTTCTCACACTTCTGGATTAATGTACAGGATCCTCTACCTCTACTTGTTATATATTTTTTAAACAAAAAATATATTATTTATGGAATATCGAATTATCAATAACAAATATATAGAGTTAAATGCTTGGTTGGTCCCTGTGGTTTGCAAAAATTGCAAACTTGGTCCCAATGCTTTACTAATTACACTCGTGGTCCCGGAACTTGTCAAAAGTGCACTCGCTTGGTCCCTAGCCCTAACTGAAGTTAAATTTCTCAGTTAAGTCCATGTTAAATGACCATAATACCCTTGCTTATTATCTCTCTTTATAATCTGCATCATCTTCATCACCAATCCCCAGGTTCACCATAAACCACCGATCTCCACTACTTCAGCTGAAAGTGTTTGTTAAGACTTGCAACAGTGTACGGCGACGGGAGCAATGCAATGATTCCGCCATTTTCTTCACGTCACTATCCACACCAACTTCGTCATTGTTAATCCCCAATTGCTGCTACATAATGTTGATTTGAAACCCTAACCCTAATCCCCAAAATTTTCAACATTCACACATGTCAAGCGGCTCTATCCCAATTGAAGCTCCCACTTCAACATCCGGATGCGCAATTTCAAATGCGTATTCATCACCAGGAGGATTATTTCTTGATAACAATGTTCTTCCCCATTATATAATAAACGCCGTCGTTTCACCGGAGAACTGTTCTACCCGGCGGAGCCACGGTGGTGGGGGTGTTTTCCCGCGAAAAAGGTTGGGTTTTGGAGGTGGGTTTTTGTCAGTTAAGGGGAGTGATGAGGGTGTGGGTAAAAATTCGACAAAACAGTTTGTGGCGGCGGCGGTGGGTGGCGGCGGCGGCGGTGTGGTGGTTGAGGAGAAGAAGGTTAGTTTGAAAGTGAGAAGAAAGCCTGCTGCTATGAATACTACAAAGCATTTGTGGGCTGGGGCAGTTGCTGCTATGGTTTCAAGGTTGGTTTTTTTATCTTTGACTTTTTTTGGTCAAATGCAAGTGATGGTCAATGTTCAGATTAGTAAGATTTTTTTTTGAGGTTTGGTGAAATTTGGGTAGTGGATGAAATGTTGAAACTAGTACTAGCTATGGGAAATTTTTTATAAAGAACCTGTGACATGATGCATATTAAGTTTTGGAATTTGAACTTAATAGGTTTGACCGTTAAAGTCAAATTTGTATGTTAATTGTGAACTTTAGAACTAGTGGAGTGATTTTGGGTGGTGTGTGTGGATTCAAACTGGTGCATGTTTTCAAACTGGTATACGCATTTGGCAGGAGTTAAGGTTAAGGGAGGCAGTGCATCCGCTGAAGTAGTGGAGATCGGTGGTTTATGGTGGGGGTGATATCTCACTCAAATTCTGTTATCTGTTTTTGATGGTGGTGGTGGGGATTGATGGCGGTGGTGGTTGGGAAGATGATGCAGGTGATGAAGATGATGTAGGTTGTGGTGGGTTTTTTAAAAAAAATGAACTCAGTCTCACAGTGAAGAAGAGAGTTAATAAGCAAGGGTATTTTGGTCATTTAACATGGACTTAACTGAGAAATTTAACTTCAGTTAGGGCTAGGGACCAAGCGAGTGCATTTTTGAAAACCACAGGGACCACGCGTGTAATTAGTAAACCATTGGGACCAAGTCTGCAATTTTTGCAAACCACAGGGACCAACCAAGCATTTAACTCCAAATATATACTATGGGTCCATGGGATTGGTTAAAATAAGAACCACAACGAGTTATGAGAACCGTGAGAACTTTTTGATCCCGCACGAGTTGGACCTTTTTTTTTGCACAAACGTAGTTGAAAACATTATAAACACATCTGTAAAAAAAAGTAAAAAAATTGTCGAGTCGTTAGTTTTGACTGATGCAAATTTTTTTACGCACTGATAAAAAAATAGTTATCTTCAATAAAATTTTACACCAGCGCATGAAAAAAACTTACATCAATCAAAACTAACGACTCGACAAATTTTTTTTACAGATGTGTTTATAATGTTTTCATCGCGCAAAATTTTTTGGCCCAACTCGCGCGGAATCAAAAAGTTCTCACGGTTCTCACAACTTGTTTTCATTTGAAATGAATCCTATATACATATATATATATATATATATAGAGAGAGAGAGAGAGAACCTGAAAATGTATTTCTGGGAGTGAAACCATCCATTGAGAATCTCCTGTTAATCGACACCAAAAAGAATGATAAGACATAATTTAATTAAGAAACAAATAGTTAAAAGATTAGGGTGATGATGTAATAATTCAAATAATACTTAATTTCTCAAGATAATTCTAAAGATTATGATGAGATCAATACATAGAAATATGAACTAAGATGAGGGTAATTGCTTACTTGATGCATCAGTTGAAGAAGAGAAGATGAAACCCAGAATCAGTAGAAGAATACAACAAACAAAACCTCCTTTCATCTCTTAATTCGTTTATTTTTATTTTTATTTTTGTGAGGGAGAAGAAGATGATGGTAATGAGAGTTGTGTGGACAAACAAACATATAATCAATGATGATTGTCAGTTGGCACAAGATGTGTACAACTACCCCACACTCAAAAGGTCAACTTTCTCTTCAAATAGCTTCAACAATTACAATAATTCAATCTATTTCTTTTCAAGGACATCTAGTTGGAGGTTATGTAACTTAAGTGTGTAGTTAGGGTTATATATATATGTATGTGTATATATGTGTGAGAGTCTTTTCTTATTTGTCGCCGTGATAATCTTCATAAGAATTTGAATTTAAGTGGTATAACGTCCCGGGGACGATATGGGGTGGCGCTATAGGGTGCCATGTTTGGCTTTGGCGCTATATCCTCCATGACTATGGAAGGTCTAATAATATAAAAAATTAATAATCAACTTCTATCTTTTTCAAACCTTTTTATCTAAAATTTAATTATTTTTTGTTTTTATTATTTTTTCATTTTATAAAATTTGTCATAACCAACTACACTGATTAATTTAGGGTGTACCTATTGACATACCCAAATGCCTATATGCACACCAAAAAGGGTTTTTTGTCCTATATGCACTCCCTGCAGTGTCGAACTGTGGCCAAAGCGCGGCGTTTTGGTCCGGTCAACCAGACAAAAGACTGACGGGTCTGTTGACCGGATCAAAATGCCGAGCTTTGGCCGCGTTTTGGTCCTGTCAACCAGACAAAAGACTGACCGGGTGTCTGGTTCACAGGACCAAAACGCGGCCAAAGCTCGGCGTTTTGGTCCGGTCAACAGACCCGTCAGACACCCGTCAGTCTTTGTCGGTTGACCTGACCAAAACGCCGCGCTTTGACCACAGCTCGACACTGCACTGTGTGCATATAGGACAAAAAGCCTTTTTTGAACTGACTATCTACACACCAAGTGTGTAAATAGTCTCCGCTTAATTTAAACTAAATAGTTATGAAACATTGGTTAGTGACTTTTTTCACACTTACTTGAAATAGTTTACTTTCCCTTAAATTTGAAAAAGTACTAAAAAAGGTAATGAAAAATAGTAACAAGTTTCACAAAAGGTCTAATTAATTTAACTTTAATACTTACGAAAAAAAATCACAATCATGAAAAAACAAGTATTAAAATTGAATGATTTTTATATTTAGAAAAATTAAGTTTAAAAGTTGATTACTTTAATTTTCTATAATAATAGTAAATAATTTACCGATAAATAAATATAATCAATAAGATTGCTCCTACTTGCAACTGAATTGAATAACAAGATTGACGCGTAGGGAATTGGGTCTTTGCAAAAACAGGTAATTTTAGGGTGCTACTTTCTACACCCCTCTAATTACTTTTTTCACCCCTCTCCTCTCACATACTTACAGGTGGGGCCTGCGTGGAACCGACAGTTTTTCCTCTCACAAGGGGGGGGGGGGGGGGGGGGTATAATCAGGAGGGAGGGGGGTGTGTATAGAATTAGCCAATTTTTAATATCATTAAATTGGGTTTGGTTTACTTATTATTTTCTCTTAGCAAATTTACTTTTACTATATTTTACTAAACTTCAGAATTACACTCGTTGCTTAGCTTTAAAATTTTCTTTTAAGAAACATGTGTTTTTATCAAGTGAGCTAACCTAGTATTGTCGGATCAAGTTATTAGAATAATATTTTAATATTTATATATAGTTTAATTTGTTTAAGAAATAAATGATGATGACGATGATTCAAGTTCTGAAATCCAGAATTACACTCGTTGCTTAGGCTTTAAGTTTTCTTCTAAAAAACACGTGTCTTTATCAAGTGAGTTAACTCTGTATTGTCGGGTCAAGTTATTGGAATAATGTTTTAATATTTATATATAGTTTAATTTGTTTAAGAAATAAATAAATGATGATGATGGTGATTCAATTGTGTCTTCGGAAGACGGCCATCATGATAGGCATGGTAGTTCTTGACATGCACAACACCTAACCAAGTGTAGAGTTTTTATTGCCTAAATCTATCTGGACACCCAACTATTTGAAAATCCAATCCCTTCCCCTTATCTTATACGACTCGTATTAGATCTATACGAGTCGTATAAGGTTAATCTTATACGACTCAGATTGTCATTGTCTGACGACTGGTCATATATCACTCGTATAGGTTTATACGTGACGAATACGACCTAGATGTTTTTTTGGTGTTATAAGATGGCATGTGTGGGTGTTTATTGTTCTCGTTTTAAATAGAGATTTAAAAAACATCAACCTTCACCAAATGGCTGATAACACTCCCAACTTTCGATTTGTACCACACCACTTCTAACTTTCAACTTATTTTCCTACAACACTCCCAAACTAACCCAACACTAACCCAATTTTCTGATATCAACTGCAACATCACAAAACTAGTGCCACGTCAGATGTCACGCCATAAAAAAAACAACCAACTCAAATGCCATGTCAGCTGCCACGTCATAAAAAATGACACGTCGCCACATAAGTGCCGCATCAGCGAAAAACTAACTGGGTTAGTGTTAAGTTAGTTTGAGAATGCCAGATGAAAATAAGTTGAAAGTTGGGAGTGTTATTGGCCAATTAGTGAAAGTTGAGATTATTTAAATCCAACATCCCTTTTAAATATTAACTAGTATTAAGTGCCCCCGCGTTGCGGCGGGGGCATAAACTGTGCCAAGTAGCACTAATGTTACACAACTACCAGCGACCAACAACACCGAAAAAGCTCGTAAAAACAAAATAGACAAAAAGGAAAAATTAACATCGAACGAAAAGCATATGTAAAATTGCTGACCCATGCATGCCCGTTGCGGCATGATAATGCAAAAAAATTAGACTGTAACGTAAAAATAGAAAAGAATAACTAAGTCGATCTAAAACCACGCGCATTGCGACGAACCTGTCAAACAGGGAAAAATAGACGCGCTGTGTCAGTCCTGTCAAACGGGGAAAAACAGACGAAAAAAGTTGAAACTCACACGCACGTTACGACGTGTTCACTCGCAAAATTAGAACGAAACGTAAAACAAAAAAATTGCAAAAGGTGAAAAATACGGGGATCAAAGTTGAAAATAAAAATATGTTGGGGTTAAATTGCAAAAAATAGAAAATTTTGTGTTAAAAGTTAAAAAATAAAACCAAAGATGTTAAAATGCAAAAAATGAAAACATTAGGATTAAAAGTGAAAACTCAAGATTTTTTTTGAAAAACTCCCTAACCTTATATTACAACCCACTAAAGCACCCACATGTTATAAATTTATAGAATGGTAATTTTATATGTTTTGTTTTGTATTTATTGTGTCATGTCGTATCGTAATGTGTTGTGTCGTATTGTTATGTATTCTATATGTTTTCAACATTAATTCTAAACATTATATATATATATATATATATATATATATATATATATATATATATATATATATATATATATATATATTATTGTGTCATTACGTGTCGTATCGTATTGTATCTTATTATACATTATACGTAATTAATTAACAAATCTAAACATTGTAAATAAACATCACATATATACATAAACTGAAACTAAAAATTTACCAAGATAATTAGTTTGTTCATTCATAACATAATCCAAATACATCAAAATGTTAAAATAGGAAAAAAAAAAAAAAAAAAAAAAGGACAACAAACTATCCAAAACCAATGGATCCTAAACGGCGCCCGACGACTTCGGATCCTGACGGCAGCGGGTCATCCGGATACACACGGCGCGTGGGTATCGAACGAGCCGGGAGACCAGTAAACCTCGTCGCATCGATATCCCCCTAAATTACCTGTAACAAGAGGTCCTTAGTACGGGAGTGCTGGTGGTCTATCTGGTCATGTAACAGGTCCTATATGGGTTACAACGTCGCCGAGAGAGCGAAGGTAACTCATCATAATAAACGTGTTAAACGTGTTGGGCCTACTAAGGCACCCCGTGTGGCGGCGGTGGCGGTGGTAGGAGGTCTCGGTCGACCGGAGGGCCATCCTCGTCGTTAGCCTCATAAACAGGCTCAACCCGCTCCACAATAGGAGGTATGACCTCCGGCAACTAGCGGGGAACAAAAATGTGGTCGTCGCGGTTGCGAAAGCAAAGTCTGGCCCCCGGAAAGTCGTAAGTGATACGCATGCCGATGATCTTCCTCCGACATAACCTCATTGGCTCGATCGCGGTGCCTGCCAGCTTATCGCCTTCCGGATGGAGGCCCAGGTGGTCGGCTGTCACACCCCAAATTCCACGTATCACCGGTGGGCCCGGTGGGGGAGTATCGTGACGTGGTTGGCAACATAATAGTCAAACAACACAATATTTAAATGCACAGCGGAAGCAAATGAAAGATATAAATATATATCAACCGAATAATGTGTAATGTCATATATCACAACATTCGAAAGTTATCCACAGACGGATCAAAGTAAAATGGAAACAGTAGTTCAACAGACTTTAGGCATCTTAAGCTTGCGAGACTTCTATTGATGCTAAGGAGAAATCCAGCCTATTTCGCGTAGTACCTGCACTTAATCTTTTTGGGAAAATACGTCAGTTTACACTGGTAAATACAATCAACTGACTCATTTTTAAAATGGTTTGATAAAATTGATTTGAATGCACGTGGCACAAATTTCTTTTATAACTTGAGATAATTATTTAAATATATAAACTTGTAAAAGGATTACATGTTCCTTATGCGTTCAGTAGCCCGGATCGTGCCGGGTTAAAGATCAATAGACACACCACATTATTTATTTATGCACTGACGGGTGTACGCCTACACCCCGCGCTTAGGTCGTGGCCATTTCGTAAAATGATGCCAAGGATATCCGGGACATGGTCATTAACCTCCCAAAGGCTTTAAGCAAACAAAACAATTTAAACGGGCCGATCAATATCAATTAACCACCATACGATGGAAGATCTAATGCCCGACCAAGCGGTATTTTATATACCGTACCCCAAGCCCGTATAGGGAAAATAAGTTAAAAGTATTTACCTGAGCTAAATATATATTCAATCCCAGCTGAAGGGGTATGGTCCCAAATCTCGCGTCTACATGTCCGTGAATGACCATTACCCTTATCAAAAACCCCCACCAGCGATAAACTCACCTACGTCCGCGTGGGCACACGCGAACACAGAGGTCCAATCTGTCCAGTGATGAGAAGACTTACCTTAAGGACGGAAACTAATGTTACGCATAGCGATGCGGCCCCGCACCGCACCCTATGAACATTTTCGTCACGACAAGGGATCTGGACAACAGTAACAGTCACTCAGCAGGCAATGCGGCATAACACAGCATACCGCGTAAATCATGGATGGAACAACCAACGCGGGAACAACATCACTGACTGCAAGCAGCGATGCGGCTTGGCACCGCATCCTGCCTACAAGGCAAGTGGGTCTGACACCACAGTGCAAGTGGCACTGGGAACAGTCGCCTACCGGCCCATGTGTATACAACAGTCTGACACCACTGCAGGACGTGGCATCACCACAGTAACCGACAGGTCTGACACACCTGCAAATAGCTGTGCGATGTCAGGCTAACTACTCAATTACCCTCCTCCACTCCTCGGCTATAAATACTGACCCCAAACCAGGTTTGAGGTATCACTTCTAAACTCTCTCAATACTACTACTATCACACTTTGCTTCCCAAGCAAACTACTGATTCTCACGCCGGAGAGTGGTAACAAGGAGCACCCCCCACCTCATCCTCCTTGTTGTGAGTCACGGTTTGTTTCCTTGTGCAGGAAACCCTCCCCTTGACGATCCAGCCGGCGATCCTCGGAAAGAAGGGATTAACCCTCTTGACGAGACCAGTGAGTTAACCTACCTGGTTAACCATTGTTTCATCATTGGCGCCCACCGCTACTCTTAGCACTTTTTTCCGACCATCCCTTTCTCTCCAAAGATCATGTCTGATCGTCAAAACAACAACACCGGGGATAACCTAAACCCCGCAAACCAAGGGCCTACGGGAACCATTCCCCTAGCCCCAAATGCTGAACACATTGGCCCATCAACGCAAGGGGGCGCATCCCTTACGTTTGGACACGATTTGTCACAGTACGCTCCTGTGATACCTATAGGCATGAACCTTCATGCCTGGTACGACCAACAAGCAGCTATGTTGGCTGCAACATACAACAGAGCTTGCGCAGAAGCGCAAGTATCTGTGGGACCAACCCCAGCACCACACACCCCTGCAGGTCGTACTTTACAGTACGAAGGCAGGGCCCCAACACATCCGGCCTCCAGAAGCAGGCACGAAGATCGCGGTTCCTCTTACTGCGACGTCCGCACACTTGATGAGGATGACTCCACATATGGGTCCCGCCGCAGGAGCCATATACAGAGTCGCCTAGGCCCACATGGCGAAACTAGACGACAGTCTACAGCCCGCCACGGCCTAGGCATTCACAGCCGACTGGGACCCCAGTCCCACCGTGAAGGGCAAGGCTATACCGATCCGGACGATGGTACATACCGTGCGGAATCCCATGCCACCAGCAGCAGACCGGGAGGACGCAACTACGTTCCTCCCACTCACCCCCGCACTACGTACCTCCGCGCTGCAAAGCATCACCGCGGCCAACCCTACAGGCCGAAATCTGCGGCCGAAAACTCCAAATTCGTCCCAGAAATCGCCCACGCCGATGTCACCACCACAAAATTCCCATTAAACATTGGGAAATACAACGGTTCAACCGACCCAAATGATCACAACAACATCTTCGTCGGCGCCGGGTGCAACGGTAGATGGGATGAACCCACCTGGTGCCATTTTTTCCCACAGACCCTAACAGGTCTGGCCAGGGCATGGTTCGATTCTTTACCACCAGGGTCACTGACCTCATTCGAGGACTTACAAGAAAAGTTCCTCGCGCACTTTAGCCAACAACGACGCCATGAACGAGATTCCATGGACGTCATAAACATCTGGCGCAGGGATAACGAATCACTTGAAGCATTCGTTGTCCGTTACAATAAAGAATGCCTAGAGATAGGCGATGTCACCGACCAAATGGCACGTAACCATTTCATTGTTGCCGTTAAAGACGAGCAGATGGCTATGAATATCTCTGGCAAGGATGGTTTGCCTAAGAAGTGGGAAGATGTCATGGCTGCGGTCAAGACATACGCCCAGACTCAGCGGTCCCTAAGACCGCACATGTCAAAGGCACAACCCCAGGCGGAAGGCCAGTCTTCCCGCCAAGAGCCCAAGCGCAGCAATAAGCGCAACCGGGACACATGGAATCGTGGCAGCGATTCCAGACCATATGTCCCACGAAGCAACCAGCCCGACGCAAGGGCTACAATCAACGCCCAGCGTGAAAACCGGGCGTAAAAAAAGGAGTCTTGGGACCGCAACTGGACCGAGATTAACCAGTCGCCAAGTGACGTCCTCCTCACGGACGCACAATTCCTGCGACCGGCCCAACCAATGAAGTCCAAAAAGAACCAGGATCTCGCACTCTACTGCGAATATCACAAGGACAATGGCCACACAACAAACAGCTGCATCAGTCTCCGACTGGAGATCGAGCGAGCCCTAAAAGAGGGGAAACTGCAACATCTGTTGACAGGCGCACAAAAGCTACGAAGCGCATCACTCCCCACAACGAGGGCACCTCCACGGGTAAGAGGACCATGCACGTGGCCTCTACCCACATGATCAATGGAGGAAGAGGAAGGCCGCGCAAGGCGGCAAGAAGACCGGACAATGACTGGAAAGACGAGCAAGTCGTCTTTCCAAAAGTCCGAGGCGGCCCGCGCGATAGACGCGCCGTGGTTATCACAGGCCACCTGGCTCACTACTGCACCGAGCGATTGTTCATCGACCCAGGCAGTACATCCGATATTATATACGAGCAATGCTTCAACCAGTTCGATCAGGAAGACAAAGATCGACTGCAGCCAGCGGACTACCCGTTGGCCGGGTTTGCAGGGGAAACCGTATTCCCCCTGGGCCAGATTACCTTTCCTGTGCGCCTCACCAACGGGAGGCACACAAGAACGGAGGAGGTAAACTTCATGGTTTTACCGCACACCTCCAAGTACGACGTACTTCTCGGGAGAGAGTCCCAGGGCGACTTCAACATGATCACATCCGTCCCTCACTCTGCCATTGGTTTCCCAACCGAGATGGGGGTCGCGGTAATATATGCCCGAAGAGAAGTTATGTCTACGGACGACCTGCGTCCAGCCAAGGTAGCAAGGCCCACCCCCAACACGCAACCAGAAAAATGGGTGCTTAACGCAAGTCACCCAGAGCAAACGGTCACGTTGGGCCATGCCTTGACACCTACCATCAGAGCGCGCCTGAAGCAACTCCTCTTCAGGAACCAAGATATTTTTGCATGGAAACCCGCAGACATGACAGGGGTGCGACGCGAAATCGCGCAACATTTCTTGAATACCATGCCAGGTATCAAGCCGGTGATCCAAGGCCAACGCCACCTTGGATCAGCAAAAAACGCGGCTATGGAAGAGCAGGTACAGGAACTGCTCTCCGCAGGCATCCTGCGGGAAGTCAAATACCAGACTTGGCTGTCCAACCCAGTCATGGTAGAAAAACCAAGCGGGGGCTGGCGCATGTGTGTCGATTACAAAGACCTCAATAAGGCATGCCCCAAGGATTGTTACGCACTTCCAGAGATCGACGAGAAGGTCGATAACCTCGCACCATTTCGATGGAAGTGCTTCCTCGATTGTTACAAAGGCTACCACCAGGTACAGATGGCAATCGAAGATGAAGACAAAACGGCATTTCGCACTCCTACCGGGAACTACTGCTACACCAAAATGCCGTTCGGGTTGCGCAACGCGGGCGCAACCTATCAAAAGTTGATGAACGACACTTTTCGCGGTCAAATCAGCAAAAGTGTCGAAATCTATATGGACGACCTGGTCGTCATGAGCATGGAGGAAGACACCATGCTCAACGATATTGAAAGAACATTCCAAACTCTGCGAAGCGTCAACATGAAGCTTAATCCAGGGAAATGCTCGTTTGGAATGGAAGAAGGCAAATTCCTCGGATTCATCATAACCAAAGATGGATTCAAGGTAAACCCGGAAAAAGTTCAGGCGATCGAACGCATGCCATCGCCCTCTACGATGAAAGAAATGCAACGACTAGCCGGCAGGCTAGCCGCACTAAACAGATTCTTAGCCAACCACGCAGCTAAGTCATACCCTTTCATCAAGACCCTGCGGAGCTGCCTAAAAAAGGAACAATTCCAATGGACCGCAGAGGCCGAAAAAGCTTTCCGGGAGATGAAAGAGTGTTTGATCCAGCTCCCAACTTTAACCGCACCACGAAAGGATGAGCCACTTATTCTATACATGTCTGCCGCGGACAACGCGGTAGGCGCGGTACTCATAGTGGAGCGGGAAGGAGTCCAAACACCCATCTACTACATCAGCAAAATGCTCAACGACCCAGAGACAAGGTACTCCATCATGGAGAAATTGGTACTGGCACTAGTGCACGCATCGAGACGTTTGCGACGTTACTTCGCAAACCACGTCATCACAGTGTTAACTAACTACAGGATCGGCCCGATCCTATCCAAACCTGACATCTCTGGGAGGTTAGCAAAATGGGCAATCGAGCTGGGCGCACTTTCACTGAATTATAAACCGCGCCCCGCAATCAAAGGCCAGGTCTTGGCTGATTTCGTTGCTGAAGTACCAGCAAACCGCATTCAAGAATGCGAAGAAGAACAACACCCTGCATCACCACCATCCTCCGCAGAAACCTGGGCACTATATACAGATGGTGCATCCAACGAAGATGGTGCTGGCGTAGGTCTACGACTTGTCAGCCCCGATGGCCAAGAGCTAACCTACGCAATCCGCCTCGATTTCAAAAGCACGAATAACGAAGCGGAGTATGAGGCTCTACTGGCAGGGCTGCGTTTGGCAGTCAAACTCGACGTCAAACATTTGGAAGCACATGTCGACTCACTACTGGTTGCAGGGCAGATACGCGGTGACTATGCCACAAAAGGGGATATCATGATCCTCTACCTCGAACAAGCCTTGCAACTGAAATCAAGGTTCACCTCCTTCAATATTCACCATATCAATAGGAGTGATAACAAACCTACGGATGCACTATCAAAACTTGCATCCACCAGCTTCCAACACCTGGCAAAAGAGGTACGCATCGAGATTCTGCAAAATCCTTCAGTACGGTACAACATCCTGGATGACACCGATAATTGCATGCTTACAATCAGGTGTTACTCCCGAAAGCAAGGCAGAAGCACGCAAGCTACAATACAAAGCGTGTCATTACCAAATGGGAGACGGTATCTTATACCGTAAATCATACCTGGGGCCACTCCTACGATGCGTCAACCCCCAAGATGCCATATACCTTATCAAAGAAATTCACGAGGGAATATGTGGCATACACGCAGGCCCACTCATGGTCGTGGCCAAAATCATGAACGCCGGGTACTATTGGCCCGGCATGCACCTGGACACAGTCAAAGTCTTACGCAAGTGTTTCAATTGTCAGCGACATGCTCCCAAGACCTTGCGTCCCAAAAACAACCTGATCCCCGTCACAACCGCATGGCCATTCCAAAAATGGGCAATCGATGTGGTGGGACCATTTCCAGACGCACCCGGTGCAGTGAAATTTATCATAGTGGCTGTTGATTACTTTACAAAATGGGTAGAGGCAAAGCCACTTGCATCAACCACCGCTATGATAACAAGGAAATTCGTGTGGGAACATATCATCTGCCGTTTCGGTCTACCAATGTGCATAGTCACCGATAACGGTACCAACTTCGCCGCCGATGACTTTCAAAAATGGCTAAAAGAGCTAAACATTGAACACATATTCTCCTCAGTGGCGCATCCGCAAGGGAACGGCCAAGTCGAGAGTATCAATAAAAGCTTAGTGGAAGGCATCAAAGCACGGTTGGGAACAGCCAGACGCGGCTGGGTTGATGAACTCCCAAGTATTTTATGGGCTCACGGGACTAGCCCAAAAACAAGCAACGGTGAGACACCCTTCAGCCTGATCTATGGCACTGAAGCGATGATCCCCGCGGAAGTAGGCCTCCCCTCACCTAGAATGTTGGCTATCAACAAGATAGACAACAATGAGGAACGCAGGGTTGACTTGGACCTCTTGGAAGAAAGGCGCGAAAACACAGCCATAAACGAGGCCAAATACAAAACCAAACTTGAAAAGTACTACAATGCACGCGTTCGCATTTGTACTTTCAACCCGGGAGACTACGTCCTTCGTGACAATGAAGCATCTAACGCGGAACGCCCAGGGAAACTTGCCCCCAAGTGGGAAGGACCCTACCTCATCCAAGAGGTCCTGGGCAAAGGCGCGTATAAACTTCAAACATTAGAAGGCGAAACTATCGCACGCACATGGAATGCACAACAGCTTCGACGCTGTTATATGTAAGCCATGTTTTTTACATTCACCATGTAACCTATCAGGCCACGGGCCATTTGCAAATAAATAAATAGACGATTCAATGCAATATTGTTTATTTATTTCTATTACAAATGCGTGTTCCACTCTGAGGTATACACAAAAACAGATTAGCAAAATCTTCATTCGTGATACCCACACAGAGTGGTAACCACACGCAACTATTATAATAGGCCAGCAATGGCAACACTATTTATCCGGCCAGACATAGTTCTTCATACTTGCATATCACCTAGATATGCAAAAGGCAATTACAGATTTAGTGTCACAGTAACATTAAACTCTTACAAATTCAAACATGCAAGTAGTAAAAACACTTGTACAAATTGAACAGAACAAATCTTTATATTCAAAAAATTCCTACACCTGCGCGGTGCACAGGGAATTTACATAAAGTTTTTTAACATGTACATGAGGAAATAAAAAAGGCACGCAGGCCGGCCTAGTTTTTCTTTGTCCCGCTGGAACCCGCACCATCAGTGCCCTCAACAGCAGGTTTCTCCTCATCTTCTTCATCGGCGTATAACACTCGCAAGCGGTCCACATAGTCCTCCGCTTCTAGACACTTTTCAAGCTCCTCCAGACCGGAAAGGGTTGTGTCGTTATACGCCGCAACCGCAGCATCAAGAAGCGCTTCAGTATCCACACCGTGGAACCCGGATCGCTCATCAGTATATCCGCCCTGGGCCACAACATTCATATGGCCAATGCAGAGATTATAGCCAGCTTTAAAACCAGCGTCCCGGGCACGCTCCTTAATCTCTTTAACACCTGATAAATTCTCAGGTGCGTCAAGGATTGCCGTAACAATCTGCGAAACAAGAATACAAAGGTTATCAAAGGCAAACCTACAACAAAAATAACAAAGGCAACGGATACTTACAAGCCCGATCCCGCGCACACGCATCCATTCCCGGTCAGCCTTAAGCAGCTCAAGTGACGAAGCAAGGCTATCTCTAGCCTCCTCAGCCTCTCTTGCCCGCGCTTCAACCTAATCAACACGGGCAGAGACCTCCTCAATAGTGGCCCCCCGGGTCCGCACTTCAGCCTGTTAACAAAACAAAAACAAGTATACAAAAATATTATCAACATACTTGTGAGACATACGCAAAATCAAAGGCAAAAAAGACTTGTACCTGAAGGCCCAAGATAGTTTTCGATAAGTTGGTACGATCAACATTTGCCCCTTCAAGAGCCTTTGCAGCGCGGGCCCCCTCCTCCTTGGCCTCTTCAAGAGCCTTTGCAGCGCGGGCCCCCGCCTCCTTGGCCTCCTCAAGAGCCTTTGCAAGGCGAGCTTCCGCCTCTTTGGCATCTTGGGCAGCCGCAACAGCTGCTGCCTTCTCTTTAACCAACGCAGCATTTGCTGCCTTAGCATTGACAAGCTCCTGGCGAACACGAAAGAGAGTTTCATTCTATTTGGCCCAAGAGTCTTTCCAAGCCTTGCGCTCATTAGAAAGTGTCTCGCGCTCATTAGAAAGAGATTCTTTCCAACTCTTGCGCTCAGTGGAAAGCAGTTTTGCAAGGGTACGAACCTGTTTAAGCTCAGCAGTTGCAGCCCACTCTTCAATCTGCTTACGTTTTCAAACGCAGCCCTATCCCTTTCAAGCTGCTCGGCACCCTCACGTGCAGCCTTCACCAACTCCTCAGCCTCGGCACGTAAGCGCACATTCTCCTCCTCCCTGCGCCCCAACAACTTATACTTTTCCATAATGGCATTGGCCATTACGGAACTCCCAACAAGCATGGAGGAGAGTTGGTTAATCTGGGCCTCACTTGACAAAGAACGGGCCCGGTTGACTTCAAAAGGGGTGCCCAAACCACCCAAAATCTCCCTACTTGCGGAGGGATCAGCAGTAATATCATCCCCTTGCAGAACGGTCCAGGGGGGGCGGTGGTAAGCCATGGACCGATCTTCCGTATAGGTGCGGTAATAATACTCCAATTCAGACTCTTCAGGCTGAATGGGAGTCTCTACAAAACCCGCACCCCCAGAAACGGAACCAGAAGCCTTCTCAGCAGCAGGAGACTTTGGCCTTTCAGTATAAGCAAATTTCAGGTTCAGATCATCAGCATCCTCTGGGGTAATGACATTGTCATGAGAATCCACCGTGTCATGGATCTGGGCCGCATGCCCCTTCCCAGTATCCTCCTCCCGCACAGATTGCTCAGGCGTAACAGCCTTATGAACCCCCACATCCGCAGTAGTGTCATGCGGGGGAGGAGGAGGAGCATCAAAGATAGAGAACCCTTCATCTTGAGGTTCTGCAATCAAAAATTGAGAACCCTTCATCAACTACAAGTACAAAGGCAGAGAGAATACTGGTCAAAGTTATTAATTACTTACCAGACACCACCACAGGTTTACCAGACTTCAAAACAACTTTCTGCCTAGTCTGAATCTTCGGCTTCTTTTTCTCACCAGCATCAACAGCTTTCCCTGCTTTCCTCTTCTTCTCATCAGCAGCCTTAGAACCCGCAGTTGTTCCACCTGTGGCCGCACCAGCACCTGGAACACCCAAGCCCTCAAGGGTGTCAGATACTACCACGTAATCGGTATATCTGCGGAAATGAGATCGAGAGATACCTGCTGCATGCTGAACCAAAGGCGGAACAACAGGAGCTTCAGTTTTCTTCTTACCGCGACCCCGCACGGGTTTATCCACTTGCTTCTTCTCTGCATGCTTTTTGGGAGCACCCTTTGACTCAAACTTACCAAGGGCCCCAAGAGTACCTGCATGTAGAATATCAGCAACATAAAACTTACAAGGCATGAAAAGAAGGCTATGAATTATACCTTTGCCCTGCAGCAGGGGTGCCTTCATTGCCTCGCGTGTAGGAACGCGGAAGTTATGGAGAATGGTCAAATTAAAACCTGCACCTTCAGCAGTCTTGACAATATCAACCTTGCCAGTAAAGGTTGGATCAAATATCTTCCACAGCTCAACAACTTCTTCTGATATACACGTTCAAATTAATAACAAACAAGGGAATAATGAGACCGCACAAGAGTAAGAACACTTACCACCAGTTTTCTCCCGCACAACGGGCCTTGCATGTTTATCGGCCCTAGTCAATAACATCCGCAGCATCCACAATTCACTGTTCTTCAACAGCCTATACTCAATAGTCCTCAACCGTGGGAACCACTCCGCATTCTCCGCATTAGGAATGGCAATATCCTCCGCAGGGATAGGCTCATTAAAATTCCGCAAAGTCATGTTGAGAACAACCGCGACAGCTTTAACATAGAAGAACTTGCTCTTCCACTTTGTAATACCCTTGGGAGGGGTCATCAACTTGGTACTTCCGTACCGTTCTCGGAAAGAGAAGAAACCAGTGTTCACCGTCAACTGATAAAACCCCCGCAAATTATCAACGGTAACCGGCAAACCAAGGGCACGAAAAGTTGATTCAAAGTGTCTAATACGAATAAACCCAAAAGGACTCATCTGGGAGATATGGACCTTGTAATACTCCAACACCTCAGCAACAAAAACGGTCAATGGTAAACGAAGGTTACCATCGATGAAAGAATCGGCCCACATGGTCACGTGACCGGCTGGGGCACAAGCACCGGTATCACTGTCTTGGGGATAAACAACCCCAAACTCGGAGGGCATCTGTGTACTGATCATCAGTTGGTCGAACGATGCTTTCGACCACTTCAAGGGTGGCAAACCACCACCAGGGGCACTACCACCATCATCTTCTTCTTCCCCGGCCACCGGAGAAGAGGTTTCAGGGTTTTCACCCTCCACATTGTGTGGGTTAGATGGTTCAGCCATCAGAAATAAGGATAAGAAAGAAGTGTGAGTTTACAAGAAAAACTCAGAAGGTCACCGGAAATACAGGCTGATTGATCGGAGAAGATGAAGAGTAGGATCTCTTTTCACCGGAGAAACTTTTTGAATTTTGAACAAAGTGAGGAGAAATCGAACGGTTTCCCCTTATATACTCATCGCAATTAATGCGATGCAGTAAACCGACTTACCACGTTCAAAAAGGACCACTCACATATCGCCACGTGTTCAGCGGCTTTTCAGCTGACGGTTATCACGCGCGCGTGGCCGCCCACGCGCCTGACAGAAGAGACCTTTTACACTACTTGCTACAGTGTAGTTATGACCTCGGTCAGTGCAAACGTCCTTTCAGATCATCACGTGTCAGAACCCTACCAACTTTCAACAACCCACACATGCCATCAGCCACGTAGACAACACAAAAGCGACAAACATTATCCAAACTTAAGCGGCATGCGGTTTTTCTAGTTTACCGCACCATAACCCATACCGCATGTCGTTTTTTACATACCCCTCAAAAAAGGCAAAAATATATATATCTAAATTATATAAGGGGGTATAAACGATAAACCGCACATACCCACGAGCACACGTGGAATATGCGGAGATGACACACACGACCCCGCACGGGTGTGTCAGATACTCAGAACCAGCACGGTCCTTTGGACTGCGAAAACCGCTTCTCATGATGCGGTCAACCGCACTCCATGTAAGCTTCTTCAGGCTTCAAATCCCTCGTATCCGGTTCACAACCACGGAGGGAGCGCAAACAGCTTCTCCTTAAGGAAAAGGACAAGTATGCTGAGCAACCGCACATCAGCAACCCTGTCTCCTGAACCTTCAAGAGCTGCATCCAGGCTACAAGACTTCTAGAAGCGAGTTCTTTGCTGCAAACCGCAATCACTCGTGAGTAGCTGCTACAAACCGCAACTATGCGAACGTTAGCTACGGAAGAGCCACAACTAAACCTCCACACGGTGGAGCAAAGCTACTTCAAGGAAAACTGCTTTTCAACGAAGATTGAAGGAAAATGGCTACAAAACGAATGCGGAAGAGTTTCAACCAACTTCCCAAGCATCTAAGGTGGTCTCCTCCGGCAACACTACTTAAAGGAAAACTACTTCCCACCAAAGCGTGAAGGAAAGTAGCTCCAGAACAGTGGTAACAAGTCTGCTTATAACTAGTTACCCACCTATGGACCGCATAGAATAAACAATGGTAGGCACAACCCTGCCTATGACCATGTTTATCTGCCCATAGTCCAGATTCACATTGTTCGACCAAACACGGCCAACAATGGCGCAACTACCCCACGTTTCTCAAACAAACATGGCCAACAAGGTTCGGCAACGAGGTAACCGCAAAGGACGTGCGGTTACTAGAGACCTAGACCTCAGAGGACGTGCGGTTACTTGAGAGATGAACCGCAGAGGAAGTGCGGTTACTAGAGAGCTAAACTGGAGAACACGAACACCCCACAAAATAGGGATCATCGTTGGATATCCAATTGAACATAGAGCTTGAGCAAAGCGCTTACAAACATTGCATAAGCTAACATAGAGTTGCGGCAACGGACACCTTCCGTCACCATCTCAAAGGTTGGCTCGAACCCGGCGGAACACTCTTCCGTCACGATCTCAAAGGTTGGTTCGAAACCTGCTAACAACATCAGTCACCGTTTCAAAGGTTGGTTCGAAACACCAACAGGTGGCTGATGACATCAGAAAAAGGTAGACCAAGAGTCAAGTCCTTGGCTGAGAATTCCGCATCAGACGGAACTTGCTCACCGGACATCCTTCTCAAAGGAAGAAACAATCCACTCGAACGGTCAACAACTTGAAGGAGGAGCCATCCAAAAATGGCCCATATTCTACCTTCTAGACACCTAAGTCCCGCATTCCTCCCACATGCAACTTGCATAAGGAAGAAACACTAGACTGGGGGACTTGAAGGGGTATGGTCCCAAATCTCGTGTCTACATGACCGCGAAAAACCATTACCCTTATCAAAAACCCCCACCAGCGATAAACTCACCTACGTCCGCGTGGGCACACGCGAACACAGAGGTCCAATCTGTCCAGTGATGAGAAGACTTACCTTAAGGACGGAAACTAATGTTACGCATAGCGATGCGGCCCCGCACCGCACCCTATGAACATTTTCGTCATGACAAGGGATCTGGACAACAGTAACAGTCACTCAGCAGGCAATGTGGCATAACACCGCATACCGCGTAAATCATGTATGGAACAACCAACGCGTGAACAACATCACTGACCGCAAGCAGCGATGCGGCTTGGCACCGTATCCTGCCTACAAGGCAAGTGGGTCTGACACCACAGTGCAAGTGGCACTGGGAACAGTCGCCTACCGGCCCACGTGTATACAACAGTCTGACACCACAGCAGGACGTGGCATCACCACAGTAACCGACAGGTCTGACAAACCTGCAAATAGCTGTGCGATGTCAGGCTAACTACTCAATTACCCTCTTCCACTCCTCGGCTATAAATACTGACCCCAAACCAGGTTTGAGGTATCACTTCTGAACTCTCTCAATACTACTACTATCACACTTTGCTTCCCAAGCAAACTACTGATTCTCACGCCGGAGAGTGGTAACAAGGAGCACCCCCCACCTCATCCTCCTTGTTGCGAGTCACGGTTTGTTTCCTTGTGCAGGAAACCCTCCCCTTGACGATCCAGCCGGCGATCCTCGGAAAGAAGGGATTAACCCTCTTGACGAGACCAGTGAGTTAACCTACCTGGTTAACCATTGTTTCATCACCAGCCGTATCAAATCAGCAAGTATGGATAGCTTTTACTGGGCTCCTATTCTGGAATGAAGGTTTATAATAACCTATTAGAATCCTAACGGGTCTTTAATTAAGCCTAAACTTAGACCGGTTAGTTTTAAAGAAAGACACGGTTCAAACGCACGATTAAGCGAAGACCAGAATAGAATGTGTTTTAGACCCGAAAAGTTTGAAGACTTGTATAATATGGGTAAACTAAACACATTCTGGATTTTGAGATAAAAACGATAAGGTTTGACCCGTTTCGGCTAATTTATGTAAACTAGTTACATAAACCTAACCGAACGCGCAAGATGCGTAACGGGTAACCATAAGGGTCCTAAACGGGTTTCCTAAGTTAATATGCCTTAAACATGTTGTGATATCAATAGGATATCTTCCATGATGCCCAAAACGAGTTTAATCTCTATTTAAGCACCGTAGGGGTATTTTGGTCATTTTAAAGATTATAAAAGGAATTATTTATAATTCTGATGTTCGGGTCTGAGGTAATCAGTAAACAACTTATTTTTAACAGATTATATTGGTTGGTAATAAGTCTTATGTGTCAAAATGGTTTTAAACCCAAACTATGCGTCTAATACGCGTAATAAACCGTTTTAAGCGATTTACGAGTTAAAATAGGAATCTGAGTTTTCAGGTCAGTTTATAAGGTTCAAAACACTTCATTTATTATTTAAAACCAGTAGCAATTGGATTGGTATCAAAAGGACTTGTAAAACTCATTTTATACCCGAAAAGGGCATAATCGGTATTTACCGAATCAAGGCGATAATCCTAGTTTAAGATCAGTTTAAAATAATTAAAAATCTTCAAAAATCCCAAAATATTATATTACATCAGTGGGTAAAAGGTTTGGTGTCAAAAATTGGGTTTAGATAGGCGTTACGCTAATGACGCCTTTTAATTAATAAAAAGCTTTCTAATTACGTCATTGAGCATAACTCCTAATCTAGACCTCCAATTGACGTGAAAATTTATGGAAATGCATATTAATCAGTAACAAGGATTATTGTTCTTTCACATTTCCAAAATTCTCGTTTTATGATCAAAAGGGCAATATGGTCAACATTAGGCAATTAACGGAAACGTGCAATGAATTGGACAATCAAGGAACCAACCACAGAGGTTTATACTAACATGTAACTAGGTCCTAATAGAACTTTAAGGCATGTCTAAACCTATTAAAACCGGGTCAGAACCGAAGTCTAAGCAAAAAGTCAAACTATGCGCCTTTCGGTTCCGAATCGATCCTAACTGAAAATTGTCGGATCAAACATGTTTAGACATGTTCTAACATTGATTACCAAGTTATATTAAGGTTAAAACAGGTTACATGCCTCTCACATTGCTAATTGTGTATTAAATTGCAATTTACATTTCTGTTGACTTTTTATCATCATCTTTGACCCGACAAACGACTTAGTTAGGACGTGAATCAGAGGGTGCCCTTTTAATGGTTTAATGCCCACATAATTACCAACTTATAACTACCTTAAGTTTGACTAATCGCTGGACCATTAGCGATTAATCAATAAGTCAACCGTTAATTACGACGGTTTGACTTTAAGGCTATAAACTAAGCAAAACTTAAACAAGGAAGGTTGAGCATACTTACAAGAGTCCTATGAACGATTTATAATGCTTGAGGATGGTCCTTGTGCTCCAGAAATGCTCAGATGATGATTTATGATTGCAAGAACAAAAGTTGCAAACCATGGCCCTTATATAGTGAGTTCAATCTCACTAGAATTGTGACATGCAAGTCTACAATTGATACCAGATGCATCCAAGTGTCCCCTAGAGTCTCAAAACCAGTTTAGGAAGCCCATTGTATTGAAACGAGTCACTTGGAGTCGGTTAAAGGCACAACAGACAGCTGTCTGTTAGTTTCTGCATCTGGGCGTCTGACGCGGCCCGCGTAAGATGTTGTTAAGTCTTACGCGGCCCGCTTGGGCCTTGTGTTCAGGTTTTAAACTTTTCATTTATTGCACTTTTAGTCCCCGGTCCTCCTAAACATCGCTTTCACTTTAATTCTTGCATTATAAGCCTTTTAAATTGACATATAAGGGCTCCAAGACTTATACCCACTTTGTGAAGTCCTTGTTCACTTTGTTTTTACCCGAAAAGTCATAAATTTCATCATTGACGTTTCTAACCCCTCACACACGAATTTTATCATAACTTTCTCATACGATAACGAAACTTGGTGAAATTTTTATCACGCATTCTAGTGAGCATAATTAATCGTTACAAGGCTTCGGGTTTGCTAAAAGGTCACTTAGAGGTATATCTTAAACATGTTGACACATTTAACCCCTGTAGTTTGTAATCTCCCGCTTTCGTTCACAATTTGCTTCGTATGATCCATGCTTCATTCGTTTAAGGGTATAAACATCATGTAGGGTTACTGTAAAGTATATTTATTCATTGTTGACATTTTTAACCCTTAAATTCACATAGTTTCTATGTTTGTCAACTTTAGTCCCTCTAGAGTATTCTTTCACACGTTCAAAGCTTATGACACGTGTCAACACATTATAGGACGCGATTTTTCGAGGTGTTACATCCTCACCCCCTTAAAAGAAATCTCAACCTCGAGATTTATTGAAACAAATGAGGGTACTTTTCTTTCATTGTAGATTCAACCTCCCACGTGTATTCGGGACCTCTACGGGCATCCCATTTTACCTTTACAATAGGTACATGCTTCCTCCGAAGCTTCTTAACCTGTCGATCCTTGATCGACACAGGTTTTTCAACAAATTTTAAGCTCTCTTCTATATGCACATCTGTATGTGGTATTACCAGTGATTCATCAGCGAAACACTTCTTCAGATTGCAGATGTGAAATACATTGTGAATTCCACTGAGCTCTTCAGGTAAGTCTAACTTATAGGCAACCGATCCGACACGTTCGATGACTTCGAACGGTCCTATGTATCTCGGGCTTAATTTTCCTTTCTTACCAAATCGCATCACTCCCTTCCAGGGTGATACTTTAAGCAACACTTTGTCGCCTACTTCGAAGTTAAAAAGTTTACGCTTTAAATCAGCATAGCTTTTCTGCCTATCACGGGCAGCTTTGAGACGGTCACAAATCTGGACAATCTTGTCCGTCGTTTCAAAGACTATCTCCGGTCCTGACAATTGGACATCTCCAACTTCCGCCCAACACACGGGCGTTCTACACTTTCTACCGTATAATGCCTCGAAGGGCGCAACCTTAATGCTGGTATGGTAGCTATTGTTGTAGGAGAATTCGATTAACGGTAGGTGGTTATCCCAACTACCACCTAAGTCGATCACACATGTACGGAGCATGTCTTCCAACGTTTGAATGGTACGCTCACTCTGTCCGTCCGTCTGAGGGTGGTAAGCCGTACTAAAATTCAAACGCGTGCCCAGAGATTGTTGGAAACTTTTCCAAAAATGTGACGTGTATCTAGTATCTCTGTCAGAGATAATAGACACTGGCACGCCATGTAGAGCTACAATCTTATCGACGTATAATTGGGCTAACATGTCGGAGCTATAGGTCTCCTTGATGGGTAGAAAATGTGCTGACTTAGTCAGTCTATCAACTATCACCCATATTGTATCATTTCCTTTCCTTGTCTTCGGCAACTTGGTGATGAAATCCATCATCACCATTTCCCACTTCCATGTGGGAAGTTCAGGTTGTTGTAGCAAACCTGACGGCTTTTGATGTTCAGCTTTTACTTGCGCACATGTCAAGCATTTAGCTACATAGGCGGCTATAGACTTCTTCAAGCCTATCCACCAAAAATTTGCTTTCAAATCCTGGTACATCTTATCAGCTCCAGGATGAACGAAGTATTTAGAACTGTGGGCTTCCTGGAGGATGACATCTCGAAGTCCTCCATAAATTGGAACCCACATTCGTCCATTTAACCTTAGGATTCCGTCCTTGCCAAGAGATAACTGCTCCTCAGTTACCCCTAGCTTTTCATTAGGATAGTTAGCTTCCAACACAGCTTCTTTCTGTGCAGCTAACAACCTTTCATTCAAACTGTTCTTTATTTCAATGCTCTTGGCATTGATCCGGATGGGTTTCACCCTTTCCTTTCGACTCAAGGCATCGGCAACTACATTCGCCTTGCCGGGATGGTATCTGATTTCACAATCATAATCATTCAAAGTCTCCATCCATCGGCACTGCCTCATGTTTAAATCCTTCTGATTAAACAGGTGCTGGAGGCTCTTGTGATCAGAATAGATCACACACTTGATACCATATAAATAATGCCTCCATAGCTTCAGTGCAAATACAACGTGCACCTTTAATTGTCTTGAAGCATAGGCAATAACCTTGCCTTTCTGCATAAGCACACACCCCATGCCAGTGTGTGATGCATCACAATATACCACAAACTCCTCGATTCCATCAGGCAATGTTAGTACTGGAGCGTTGCTCAACTTCTGCTTCAGAATATCAAAGGATTCCTGCTGCTTAGGACCCCAGTCAAACTTAACCTTCTTACGTGTCAGGGAAGTCTGGGGTGCAACAATCCTTGAGAAGTTTTCAATGAATCGCCTATAGTATCCTGCCAAACCTAGAAAGCTATGAATCTCTGTAGGCGTCTTTGGCTCTTGCCAATTCATGACCACTTCAACTTTAGCGGGATCCACTTGGATACCAAGCTCACTAACAACGTGTCCAAGAAATTGGACTTCTCGAAGCCAGAATTCACACTTCGAGAACTTGGCATAGAGCTTTTCTTGATGAAGTAGTTTCAGAATACATCGAAGGTGCTTCTCATGGTCAGCTTCGAGTAAATGAGAATGTCATCGATTAAGACGATGACAAATTTATCCAAGTAAGGCTTACAGACGCGATTCATGAGATCCATGAATGCGGCAGGTGCATTAGTGAGCCCAAATGGCATCACTAGGAACTCGTAATGACCATAACGAGTCCTAAATGCAGTCTTGTGTACATCTTCATCTTTAACTTTCAATTAATGATAGCCTGACCTTAAGTCAATCTTCGAGAAATAACTTGCCCCTTGCAGTTGATCGAACAGATCGTCGATCCTGGGCAATGGATACCTATTCTTGATAGTGACTTTGTTAAGTTCGCGGTAATCGATGCATAGACGCATCGATCCATCCTTTTTCTTTACAAACAGGATTGGCGCTCCCCAAGGAGATGAACTAGGTCTAATGAAACCTTTGGCTAGCAATTCATCTAGCTGCGTCCTCAATTCCTTCATCTCTGTTGGTGCCAACCTATAAGGCGCTCTCGCGACAGGAGCCGCTCCGGGGATGACGTCGATTCTGAATTCTACTTGCCTATCTGGTGGTAGACCAGGTAGTTCTTCAGGAAATACTTCAGGGTATTCAGAAATAACTGGAATATCTTCAATCTTAGGTTTCTGCTCATCGATAGTTACCTGTGCCATATAAATGACACAACCTTTCTTCAAACACCTAGACGCCTTGAGCATAGTCACTTGCTCAGGCACTCCATACCGGGTATCTCCCTGAATGGTAAGTGATTCACCAGACGGAGTCTTGATCACCACTTGCTTCTTATTGCAGACAATTTGGGCCTGGTTATTAGATAACCAGTCCATGCCTAAAACGATGTCAAAACCGGCTAACTTCAAAGGAAGTAGGGACAAAGGAAAAGAGTGGTTCTTAATGGATATGAAGCATCCATCTAATATGGTTGAGGCAATTTCTAAAGTGCCATCGGCTAACTCCACCTCATATTTCATACTTAAGGTTTTAACAGGTAAATTCAGCAATTTGCAAAACTTATCATCTACAAATGATTTATCAGCGCCTGAATCAAAAAGTACTCTTGCATAGACATCATTTATGAGGAATGTACCTGTTATCACATTATCATCCTGTACTGCTTCCTTTGCATCCATTCTGAAGACCCTAGCATTGGTCTTCTTTCCTTCATCAGCCTTCTTTACGATTTTTGGGCAGTTAGTCTTGATATGCCCCTTCTCATTACAGCTGTAGCAGGTTACGTCCTTCAACTTCTTGCAATCCAAGGTCTTGTGTTCCTTGGACTTGCATATCCTACATGCAAAAGTTCTCGATTGTGTATGCGAGTTTGATTCATACCTGCACTTCCCGAAGTGCTGTTTCTTGCAGATTTTACATCTGGGTTTTTCACCCGACTGCTGACCATCCTTTCTAGATCCTGATCCCTTCTTGTGGTCATTGTTTCCCTTATGCTTCTTGTCGGAACGTCGTGAGTTGTCATCCTCACGCTTCCTTTTTTCGGTATCGGTGTTCCTCTGTGATCTCTGCCTGACCGCATCCAAGGTAAGAGACAATGATATGTCCGTTGCAGACCGAAAAGTAGCTGGTCTGGAGGCCTTCACACTTGCCTTGATCTCTGGGGCTAAACCCCCAATGAAACGAGCTATTCGTTTGGGTTCCGGGGTTACTAAATATGGAACCAACCTTGACAAAGTGTTGAAACTGGTAAGGTAGGCCTGACAGTCTAGGTTTCTCATGACCAGCGACAAGAAGTCAGCTTCAATTTTCTCAACCTCATGTTGAGGGTAGTAGTTTTCCTTGATCAGTGACATGAACTATTCCCAGGTCATATTGTACAACGGGATTTTCCCCGTAGCTTGGATCAAAGACCTCCACCAAGCTAATGCTTCACCCTTGAAAGACTGAGACACGAATTTCACAATATCCCTATTATCGCAACCACTGATATCCACTGCCGTGTCCATTTCATCCAACCAAGTCATGCAATCTACAGCTCCTTTTTCCCCAGTGAAATCCCTGGGTTTGCATGAAACGAAGTACTTATAGGAGCAACCCTTATTACAGGGTTCTTGATTCAGTACGACTCTTTGGGATGGAACACTCCTTTGGTTTGAGGAGTGGTGAGAATTACTGTTGTGGGCAGTGTGGGTCCTGGAGGATGTTCTAGAGTGTGGTGCAGATCGGGTCCTTGTATGGGTACCACAGGATTCATGGAGTTGTCTATCCAAAGCTCGATTAACGGCATTATCTATCATGGCCTGCAATTCTGCACCCGCTACATTTACTCGGGCATTATGATGCTCTCCTCGTGGGTGACTGTTAATCTCGCCTGAGTCGTCCATGTAGCTTGAACTGTTACATAATGACAATAATTTATTTGTGAGTTTATTATAGAATTGTCTTTTATGGCAATTTATTAACCGTGGTAAATGTATACCATATATGGTTAATTTATTACTCACATTTATTTAGGATTTCTATTATAATTTATCCTAATTATAAAACAATAACAGTTTTATTAGTAGCACAAAAGGCCTAGTCATAGTGACATTTTTAAATCATAAGCCATGATTTCAGAGAATTAAGGCATTAAGGTTTGAACATAGTCCCTTACCTTTTTCTGACAGGGAGTCGTAGACTACAACTGTCTTTTGTCTTATATGACAATGAATATGGCCCGTAGACACTATATTACCAATGGATGGAAAAAAAATGATCATCTTTATTGATGATTTAAACCCATGATCTATAGATCATTAGTTTAGGTTAGGAATCTTTTGAAGAATCCTATTATAAGAATGACGTGTGTGATTCTGACGGATCACATCTGCCAGGAGCGTTAACATGTTTTCAGATGTTAACAGGGATTGGAATCTTTTATACAGGTCTTACCATCTTGGCCAAGTCTTATAATGACATGTAGGCTAGGTTATACCTTTAAGATCCTTATTTAATATTTAATAGGCAGATTATTTTAAAAAAGGAATGGTTTTTTTTATTTATTTATTTCATGTATAATATACAAATGCATAATTGACAGAAATGAAATTTTCAAACTTAAGATTCCATTAAAATTTAAAAGTAGTACACCTTGCCCTAAACGGGACTTTTCACAGAAACAACTTGCCCACGCAGGAGCCAAACAGATAATACAAGTCCTCGCAGGGACTGATTACTAAAAGAAATGTCCACGCAGGGACTAAGTACAAAGATAGATGTCCACGTAGGGACTACATATACACATAAATAAATGTCCACGTAGGGACTTGATTTAAACAAGGAAATACAATAATACATGTTGGGATTTAATGATCCCGCTTCTTCCTTCCTTTCAGCAAACTTGCCAAGCCACTGAGGAATCCCTGATTTTTCCTACGTTCTCTCTGGAAGTCTCGTTCAACCCTGTCCAGTCTTTGGTGGAGTTCCTCCTGCTCCGGTGGGGAAAATCGTGGCGGCTGGTGCTGAAGTGGTGGCTGAGCAGGTGCTTGATACCCACTAGTTGGATATCCCATTCCCCAAGGGGTTCCATATGGTCCTTCAGGATTATGGGCGAGGTAGTTTGATGCCACATGGTAAGGGTCCTCAGCATAGTTATAGGTAGTGTATGCCGGCGGCCCGAACAGATTGTATGTTGCTGGAGCAGTATATGCAGGGATAGGGTTACCAAAACCCAAAGGTGGCGGCGCAACAGGTGCCGAATTCACCTCTGATACTGGAGCTGAAGGTCCACCCATTTGTGGATCTTCATGTAGTGGCGGGTAGTGACTGCCACTAGAGTGTTGAGGGGTGCTGAAATGAAAATCCCCTCCTCGTGCGGACATCCGTGCGCCAGTCCTCCTTCGTCTTGGTGGTTCCGGAGGTGCTAGATGTACTGGCGGCTGTGGAGGCGGTGGCGTGACTGCCACGAATCGTGAATCCTCAGAGGGATCCTGCTGTTGCTGTTGCTGCTGGTGAGGTGAAGAATGATGAGATGGTGTAAAGTACCACTCACATTGGTCAAACCGTGCCTGGTAACTGTCTGGACCACGGTAGGGTGATCCATGAAAAGACGAACCATCAGATACTTCGATAGGGTGGTTGGGGGTCCCGGCCGCAGGCTCGACCCGGGTCCTCCAGTCTCCTTGAGGACCAGCACTCCTGGTGGTTGAAGACGTTCGCCGGAGTGATGGCCCGGCTTCGTGATCATTAGGGGCGCTGATTGGCCCCTTGCCTTTTCCTCCTCTCCTGAATCTTGGCGGCATATTTCCTGTCAACATAAACCAAGATAACAACAAGGATATAAAATAAAAGACAGAATAAAACAAAGTAGAATTTGTCCTATGTTATATGTCTAGACTCGAAAATTTAGGAATGTGCAATTGTGTCATTGAGATTAAACACAAAAGGCTAGTGTTTAATTCACTCAATGTTGGCTCTGATACCAACCTGTCACACCCCAAATTCCACGTATCACCGGTAGGCCCGGTGGGGGAGTATCGTGACGTGGTTGGCAACATAATAGTCAAACAACACAATATTTAAATGCACAGCGGAAGCAAATGAAAGATATAAATATATATCAACCGAATAATGTGTAATGTCATATATCACAACATTCGAAAGTTATCCACAGACGGATCAAAGTAAAATGGAAACAGTAGTTCAACAGACTTTAGGCATCTTAAGCTTGCGAGACTTCTATTGATGCTAAGGAGAAATCCAGCCTATTTCGCGTAGTACCTGCACTTAATCTTTTTGGGAAAATACGCCAGTTTACACTGGTAAATACAATCAATTGACTCATTTTTAAAATGGTTTGATAAAATTGATTTGAATGCACGTGGCACAAATATCTTTTATAACTTGGGATAATTATTTAAATATATAAACTTGTAAAAGGATTACATGTTCCTTATGCGTTCAGTAGCCCGGATGGTGCCGGGTTAAAGATCAATAGACACACCACATTATTTATTTATGCACTGACGGGTGTACGCCTACACCCCGCGCTTAGGTCGTGGCCATTTCATAAAATGATGCCAAGGATATCCGGGACATGGTCATTAACCTCCCAAAGGCTTTAAGCAAACAAAACAATTTAAACGGGCCGATCAATATCAATTAACCACCATACGATGGAAGATTTAATGCCCGACCAAGCGGTATTTTATATACCGTACCCCAAGCCCGTATAGGGAAAATAAGTTAAAAGTATTTACCTGAGCTAAATATATATTCAATCCCAGCCGTATCAAATCAGCAAGTATAGATAGCTTTTACTGGGCTCCTATTCTGGAACGAAGGTTTATAACAACCAATTAGAATCCTAACGGGTCTTTAATTAAGCCTAAACTTAGACCGGTTAGTTTTAAAGAAAGACACGGTTCAAACGCACGATTAAGCGAGGACCAGAATAGAATGTGTTTTAGACCCGACAAGTTTGAAGACTTGTATAATATGGGTAAACTAAACACATTCTGGATTTTGAGATAAAAACGATAAGGTTAGACCCGTTTCAGCTAATTTATGTAAACTAGTTACATAAACCGAACCGAACGCGCAAGATGCGTAACGGGTAACCATAAGGGTCCTAAACAGGTTTCCTAAGTTAATATGCCTTAAACATGTTGTGATATCAGTAGGATATCCTCCATGATGCCCAAAACGAGTTTAATCTCTATTTAAGCCCCGTAGGGGTATTTTGGTCATTTTAAAGATTATAAAAGGAATTATTTATAATTCTGATGTTCGGGTCTGAGGTAATCAGTAAATAACTTATTTTTAACAGATTATATTGGTTGGTAATAAGTCTTATGTGTCAAAATGGTTTTAAACCCAAACTATGCGTCTAATACGCGTAATAAACCGTTTTAAGCGATTTACGGGTTAAAATAGGAATCTGAGTTTTTAGGTCAGTTTATAAGGTTCAAAACACTTCATTTATTATTTAAAACCAGTAGCAATTGGATTGGTATTAAAAGGACTTGTAAAACTCATTTTATACCCGAAAAGGGCATAATCGGTATTTACCGAATCAAGGCGATAATCCTAGTTTAAGATCAGTTTAAAATAATTAAAAATCTTCAAAAATCCCAAAATATTATATTACATCAGCGGGTAAAAGGTTTGGTGTCAAAAATTGGGTTTAGATAGGCGTTACGCTAATGACGCCTTTTAATTAATAAAAAGCTTTCTAATTACGTCATTGAGCATAACTCCTAATCTAGACCTCCAATTGACGTGAAAATTTACGGACATGCATATTAATCAGTAACAAGGATTATTGTTCTTTCACATTTCCAAAATTCTCGTTTTAAGATCAAAAGGGCAATATGGTCAACATTAGGCAATTAACGGAAACGTGCAATGAATTGGACAATCAAGGAACCAACCACAGAGGTTTATACTAACATGTAACTAGGTCCTAATAGAACTTTAAGGCATGTCTAAACCTATCAAAACTGTAACATCTGTGCTTTTAATCTTTGTGAACATTTCTTTTATCAATAAAACAATGTTATTTGATCACAATGTTTGTTTGGTTATGATTTACATTTTCCGTGTTTTGACTTTTGTCCAATTTCAAACTCTATATCACTTTCTGGAGATTTATACGCGAACAGGTGCGTAAACGTAATCTGTTTAATGCGACAAATACTCCGGAACTCCAACATATACTTAACATACCTTAAATAACCCTTACATAACTTAGCAATAAGTTTTGAAGGCTTTGGTATGGCAAAAACAAGTTAATTCGCTTACAAGGACTAAACTTGACAAACCCGAAGCTTTGTAACGGTTAATTTTGCTCACTAGAATGCACGATATAAATTTCATAAAGTTTCGTTATCGTACGAGAAAGTTATGATCAAATTCGTGTACAAGGGGTTAAAGCGTCAACGTTGAAGTTTAGGACTTTTCGGGTAACAATAAAGTTAACCGAGGACTTAGAAAATGGGGTACAAGTCTTGAAGCCCTTGTATGTAAATATGAAGGGGTCAAATTGCAAGAAATAAGCTTAATTGACCTTTCGAAAGGCCAAGGGACAAGTTGCAACAACTTAAACCTTTTAAACCTGAAAACAAGGTCAAGGCGGGCCGCGTAAGAGTAGTCATGATCTTACGCGGGCCGCGTCAGACCCCCAGTTGCAGAAAAAACTGGCAGCAGCCTGTTTTCGCGCATATTCAACCTTTAAACGATTTTCCTCATCTTGGATGGCCCCTAAACGACTCCTAAACACTTAGGGACACTTGTTAATAAGTTGTGGTCACTTGTAGACTTGTGTGTCAACAGTTTGTGGTGATTTAAACACTATAAAAGGCCACTAAGTTGCAACAAGTTCTTCACATCTCATTCCTGCACTTTGGAGCATTTCTGGAGCACAAGTCTTCTCTCAAGTGATCCCTGGTCGTTCATAGGACTCTTGTAAGTTTGCCTAACCTTCCTTAGTTTAGTTTTTGCTTAGTTATAGCTTAAAAGTCAAACTGTCGTAATTAACGGATGACTTTAAGATTAATCACTAACGGTCCAGTGACTAGTCGAATCAAAGGTAGTTATAAGTTGGTAATTATGTGGGTAATAAACCCTTAAAAGGGTTCCCCCTGATTCCCACTCTAACTAGGTCCAAAGTCGGGTCAAACTTGCTAATAAAAAAAGTCAACAGGATACTTAAATTCTAATTTATGCATAATTAGCAATGTAGAACATATACAACCTGTTTGATCATCATTATAATTTGGGAATTAGTGTAAGAACTTGTCTAAACATGTTTAACCCGACAATTTCCTGTTTAGACCCGGTTCGGAACCGAAAGTTGCATAGTTTGACTTTTGCTTTGACTTTCAGTTCTGACCCGTTTAGGCATGTTTTAGAAATGCCTCAGAGCCTTAATTGGACTAGGTTACATACTAGTATAACCCCCTGTGATTATACACCTTGGTTCATTAGTTATCCAATTAATATGCATGTTTCCGTTAAATGCTCATATGTTGACCATTATGCCCTTTTTACCTTAAAACGTGATTTTTGAAAATGTAAAAGAATAGAAACCTTTGTTACTGATATATAAACTTGTGCCCAAAATTTGAGATCAATTGGTGGTGTAGATTGAGAGTTATGCTCATTAGCGCAAAATGAAAGCTTTATGTTAATTAAACGGCGTAATTAGCGTATAGCCTATTTAAGCCTACTTTTTGATATCAAACTTATTACCCACTGGTGTAGTATATTATTTTGGGATTTTTAAAGATTTTTAATTAATTTTAGGCTGAGCATAACTTATAGTCGTAGGCTTAATCCGGTAATTGTCGGTTTTGCCCTTACGGGCCATAAAATGAGTTTTACATACCTAATCGACTCCAAACCTTTTGCTACTGATCTTAAATGATAAATAAATTATTTTAAGCCTTCTGGAATAATAAAAATATCAGCTTTATGTGTATAACCCGGAAACGGCTCCTGATCGCCTTTCTAAGCATTTTTAACGCATAGTATGTACTAGGACTATTTTAGACATACAAGGGTTGATACCTACTGATATTTTAGGTAAATTATAATGTTTTAACAGTAAGCAAAAGTTGTTTAACTCAGACTTCAATTTTGAGCTTCACGGCTTATGTGAAATTACCAAAATGCCCTTACGGTGCATAGTTTGTGTTTAAATACGTTTCGGGCATAATGAAAGACATCTTACTGATGTCACAACATATTTGAAGCATATTAACTTAGGAAACCTGTATATGGCTCTTACGGATACCCGTTACGCTTATTACGCGTTCGGTTCGGTTTATATAACTAGTTTACATAAATTAGCCGAAGCGGGTCAAACCTTATCGGTTTTATCTAGAATTCCAGAATGTGTATGAAATACCCATATTAAACAAGTCTTCAAACTTGTCGGGTCTAAATCACATTCTATCCGATCTTCCGATTTAGGTCCGGTTTATTAATGTAGTTACCTATATTAGGTGCCGTTTGATATCCGTGATCTCTAGCATTGTTTGGTTGTCACTCAAGGACTACTGAGCAATATCAAGTGAGTACATAGACCCCTCTTTTACTGTTTTCCAAACTGTTTTGGGGTGAAACACATGTGCCTACTTGTTACTTTCGTGCTTTCCTGTTTTCACATCATATACTTGTTATGTTCGTTAGTACATTATAGTACATGATTTCATTACACTTCATGCTATGTATGCCCATTGTGTGCATATTTAGTACATCGTTTTACATTACATTTTATGCTATGTATGTCCATTGTGTGCATACTTAGTACATTGTTTTACATTACATTACATTCCTGCTATGTATGTTAACTGATAGCATGCTAGCACATTGATTTACATGACTTTTCTGCTTTGTATGTTAACTTAGCATACTTAGTACATTGTTTTCATATGACTTGTATACAATTGCTATAACATTTGGTTTGCACAAACGAGACTATTATACGTTCATTAACATTAGCTACGCCGCTCGGTAGTAAGTACTGGTACCATAGGACTTGACAAATCCCATTCCTGACATCTCGGGTTTGTTTGGATGTGAGGAATGACTGAATCCGAAAACATTTCTTTTGATAACCTTGACTGAAAGGGTTATCCGACTGTCTCAAGGCTTGAATGCATGCGTTAACTTACCACATAAATGTTTGTATCAATGTAACATGCATTACTTTGCAAAAAATAACTTTTTGATATATTCAAAATACTTTGTTTTGTACATTTCTACATTTGGATTATGTGACAATACTTTACTTACAATACATAACATTTGTTACACATTACTTGACTACTTTTGGACTATAAACATTGGACATGGTTTATACAAGGACTTTTGACAATTGGTGTAAACATAGACATTATACATTGTTGGTTGGTTTAAGTGACTTAAGTAACGAAATGTGAGTAATATGATACAAGCATGGTGGATATGCCGCTGGTACTTCCTAAATATAAGTGTTTGTATTGTATTATATTACATATCATAGCGTTATTTAAATCATTCATTTTGGACTTATACATTTTACACAAGTAACATGTTTTTACAAGACTTTGGTTTACAATACAGTTTATTTTATACAACTCATTTTACTTGGTTATTCATTTAGCCATATATTATTCTTTTATTTATACATATCATCTGATCTTATCGCTTCTTAAATGATTTACAAAACAAAACAATTTACAAGGTTCATGACTAAATTTTATTAAACATTTTTCTTAAACTTAAGTCATGAATCCAATTTTCACAAACCTATGTATCTCACAGGCATTTTTATGCTGACGTACCTATTTTCACATGTGTTTTCAGGATTTTTGCGTAGGATGATGATCGTGACACTAGGGCGGACCTGTGCCTTAGAGACATAAAATGAAGATAGAACTAGTTTAATTATGTTTTGAACTCTTTGATTTCTGTTTAAGACAATGTAACTCTTATGTTGATAAATAAAATACAACTTTGAATACCATGGTTATGAAATAATTAATTCTGTTACAACACTCCCCGACGTTTTCCGCCACGTTTTGTATGTTATACGTGGTCGGGGTGTGACAGAAGAGTTGGTATCAGAGCCAATGGTTATAGGGAATTAGGTTATTAGTAATTCTTTGACCTAGACTATAACCTTTCTAGGACCCCAACGCAAGTAGTCTTGCGTTTAGATTTTAAAACATGCACTTCACATATCCTTAGGTGATAACCACGACGAGAACATCGATTCCGAATCCGCTTTGAAAATCATTCATCTGTTCTAGGATGATTGATTACTAGGTTTTGAACCCTCTATTGTAAGGTTTTGAACCCTCTGTTATATGGTTTTGAACCCCTTTGAGTTTTCAAAATCTCGTCAAAGTTTTAGGTTCTAAATAGTGTGAACACGTGCAAACTGGAAGAGTGAATGCCTGTACCCTGGGTTTTCTGTCTAAGGCTAGAGTGTTAGTACAAATCCACATAATCGGACCAGTCACTCTTACCTGGGAACTCTTGGGGTGAGTGTTCACTTATAGGCGAGCATGTCTTCGCGATACATTATTTTTGACCCATTTACTTTGATTAGCCACTGTGTGTCGTTTGTTTGCTTTGTGATGCGGACAAATGACCACCATCTTTGCTTTTGATTTTGTTTCATCTCATTCTCTTCATCCAATCATCTCACTCGTTTCCTTTCATGTTTCCTCTTTTAGAATGCCTCCTCGACGCGAAAACCAGATAGCAACTGCCGAACTGGCAGAAATCATTGCGCAACAGATGGCTGCTCAATTTCCAAATCTCTTTGCTCAATGGAACCAAGCCAACAACAACAACAATGTTCCATGCAAATACAAGGATTTTAACTCGGCTAAACCACTCAAGTTTAGTGGTTTTGAAGGAGCGACTGGGCTTCTTCAATGGTTCGAGAGCATTGAGAATACTTTTCGCCACGTGCAGTGTCCTGACAATCGCAAGGTCGAGTTTTCTTTGAGTGTGTTTCAGAAGAGGGCTCTCACATGGTGGAACGGGGTTATGAGAGACCGTGGTGCAGAAGTTGCTCTAGCACAAACTTGGGCTGAACTTAGGGCCCTTATGATGAGGGAGTTCTGTCCTCGTCATGAACAGCGAGCTTTGGAGAAAGAGTTTGATAACTTGAAACAAGACAGTGGCGAGCACAGGGCGTATACTGATAGGTTTGAGGAGTTGAGTCTGCTTTGCCCAACAATGATCACCCCACTCGATAAGGCTATCGAAAGGTACATCGATGGTCTACCTGACTCAGTACAAGACATCATTACTGGTAGTAACCCCGCCACACTCCGTCAGGCGATCGAGTTAGCAGCGACATTAACTGAGTCGCAGGTTCGAAAGGGGAAGCTGCATAAAAAGGGTGACAAGGGTAAGAAGCAGGCATCTGACAAGGAAGATAGCAAGAAAGGTCAAAACAAGAAGGGAAAGAATTCTGGAGGGTCTAGGAAGCGGAAGGCTTCCCAAAACTATGCCGTTACTGCACAGGCTCAAGCTGCACCAAATCAGCCTGCGCAACCACTAGCCAAGAAGCCTTATCTTGGCAATGCACCTTTGTGCAACAGGTGTAACGGCCATCAACTACCACATCTCCAATGTCGTCATTGCACTAACTGTGGGAGAATTGGCCATCTTGCTGCTACCTGCCGCATTCCTGCTAATCAGAACCAGGCAGTTCAGAACCAAGCTCAACAAGTTGCTCAGCCCCTTGCTCAACAACAAGGTCAAGCTGCACGACCTCATTTTCCTCCTGGTTCGTGCTACAATTGTGGGGATCTGACCCACTACAGGAACCGGTGCCCAAGGCTAGCCAACCAGAATCAGAATCCAATTCAGAATCAAGCTCAGGCTCGAGGTCGAGTCTTCAACATGAATGCACAAGAGGCACAGGCGGACAATGAAGTGGTGAACGGTACGTTCTTTATTAATAATCAGCCTGCAACTGTTCTCTTTGATTCTGGTGCCGATAAGAGTTTTGTGTCATTGTCTTTTGAGCCAATGCTTCGCGTGTCTAGAACGAAACTAGGTAAACCTTTGACAGTAGAAGTTGCTAGTGGTGAACCCATTGTTCTTGATTCTGTTCTTCGCAACTGCCAGTTGAACCTTATCGACCATCTTTTTCCTATCGACCTCACGCCTATGCAACTTGGAAGCTTCGACGTTATTGTGGGTATGGATTGGTTAGCCAAGCATCGCGCAGAGGTAGTTTGTTTTGAGAAGATCGTTCGTGTGCCGCTTTCGACAGGTGAGATCCTACAGGTTCAGGGTGAGAAACCTTCTGGTGGCCTCAACATGTCTTGTTTTAAAGCTTGGAAGTATCTGCGAAAGAATTATGTGGCCTTCTTGGCACATGTCACAGCAGATAAAGGCAAAGGTAAGTCTCTCCAAGATATTCCTGTTGTTCGGGATTATTCTGAAGTATTCCCTGAAGATTTACCTGGTCTACCCCCAGCACGCCAAGTCGAGTTCCGTATTGATCTCGTACCTGGAGCAAATCCCATTGCCAGATCTCCATATCGTCTTGCACCGTCTGAGATGTAAGAGTTGTCTAAGCAGCTTCAGGAGCTCTCTGACAAAGGTTTTATACGTCCTAGCTTTTCACCTTGGGGTGCTCCCGTTCTTTTTGTTAAGAAGAAGGATGGATCTTTTAGGATGTGTATCGATTATCGTGAGCTTAACAAGCTTACCATCAAGAATCGATATCCCCTACCGCGCATAGACGATCTCTTTGATCAGTTACAAGGTGCTTCTTATTTTTCGAAGATTGGTCTGCGTTCCGGGTATCATCAACTTCGTGTGCATGAAGAAGATATTCCCAAGACAGCGTTCCGTACTCGTTATGGGCATTATGAGTTCACAGTCATGCCATTTGGTTTGACTAATGCTCCTGCTGTTTTCATGGACTTAATGAATAGGGTCTGCAAACCCTATTTGGATCAGTTCGTCATTGTTTTTATTGACGACATCTTGATATACTCTAAGACGCGAGCTGATCACGAGCAACATCTTCGTCTTACTCTGGAACTCCTAAAGAAAGAGCAACTTTTCGCCAAATTCTCCAAGTGTGAATTCTGGCTTAAAGAAGTTCAATTCTTAGGACATATTGTCAACGAACAAGGTATTCATGTAGATCCCTCCAAGATCAGTGCGATTAAGGATTGGGATACGCCTACTACTCCTACTGAAGTTCGTTCTTTTCTTGGTCTAGCGGGTTATTACCGCTGCTTCATTGAGAACTTCTCAAAGATTGCAGTTCCTCTAACTGCTCTAACTCAGAAGAACAAACCCTTTGATTGGGGATTCAAGCAAGAGGAAGCTTTTCAACACTTGAAGCAAAAACTTTGTGACGCGCCTGTTCTGACTTTGCCTGAGGGCAATGATGATTTTGTCGTTTATTGCGATGCATCTAAATTGGGTCTTGGCTGTGTTCTGATGCAAAGGAACAAATTCATAGCATACGCATCAAGGCAGTTGAAGATACATGAGAAGAACTACACCACTCATGATCTTGAGTTGGGTGCAGTTGTTTTTGCTCTAAAGATCTGGAGACACTACTTGTACGGTACAAAATGTGTGGTTTTCACGGACCACAAAAGTCTTCAGCATATCTTCAATCAGAAAGAACTCAACATGAGGCAACGACGTTGGGTCGAGCTTTTAAACGACTATGACTGTGAAATTTGCTACCATCCTGGTAAGGCGAATGTCGTGGCTGATGCATTGAGTCGTAAGGAATGTACTAAGCTTCATTGTGTTCGTGTTCAATCTGTTATTCAAGCTCGATCCGATATCCAAGCCCGCATTTCTCAGGCTCAACAATCTTGTGTTTGACAAGGTTTGATGGATAAGGAATTTCCCTATCACATAACACCTTCTCTGGAACTGAAGGACAATGGATCGTATTACTTCATGGACCATTTGTGGGTCCCAAGCCAGGATGATCTTCGTACCTTGCTTATGGATGAAGCCCATAAGTCTCGTTATTCTATTCATCCGGGCTAAGATAAGATGTATAAGGATCTTCGTATTCATTATTGGTGGCTTGGTATGAAGAAAGACATTGCCTTATACGTATCAAAATGCCTTACTTGTCTTAAGGTTAAGGCTAAACATCAGCGTCCTTCTGGTTTATTGGTGCAACCAGAGATCCCAGTTTGGAAATGGGAAAACATTACTATGGATCTTGTTACCAAACTTCCACGCACAAAGAAAGGTCATGATGCCATCTGGGTAGTCGTTGATCGTCTTACTAAGTCAGCTCATTTCTTGCCAATCCGTGAGGATTTTTCTGCTGACAAACTTGCTAAAATCTATGTGGATGAAATTGTAGCTCGACATGGTGTTCCTTTGAACATCATTTCTGACAGAGATGCTCGTTTCACTTCTCATTTTTGGAGAACCATGCAATCTGCTATGGGGACCCAACTTAATCTGAGCACAGCTTATCATCCGCAAACGGATGGTCAATCTGAGAGAACAATCCAGACTCTGGAGGATATGCTTAGAGCTTGTGTGATCGATTTTGGTGGTAGTTGGGATTCACATCTTCCGTTAATTGAATTCTCCTACAACAACAGTTATCACACCAGCATCAAAATGGCTCCTTTCGAGGCTCTCTATGGTCGAAAATGTCGTTCACCAGTCTGCTGGAATGAGATTGGTGAGGCTCAGCTTACTGGACCTGCCCTCATTTTAGAGACAACTGACAAGATTAAGAAAGTTCGTGATAACCTTCAGACAGCTAGAAGCCGTCAAAAGAGTTACGCGGACCCAAAACGCAAGCCCTTGGAATTTCAAGTCGGTGATCGAGTATTACTTAAGGTCTCACCTTGGAAAGGTGTGATCAGATTTGGAAAGAAAGGAAAACTTGCACCTAGATACGTTGGACCATTCAAGATCGTCGAAAGAATCGGTAAGGTAGCCTACAGACTTGAGTTACCTCCTGAACTTGGAAATGTTCATCCAACTTTTCACGTGTCCAATCTCAAGAGCTGTTTAGCTGATGAGAACCTCCACATACCACTTGACGAAATTCGTGTTGACAAAACACTGAAATTTGTTGAGAAGCCAGTGGAAATCATGGAACGTGAAGTCAAGTGGCTTAAATGCAAGCGCATTCCTTTAGTCAAGGTTCGCTGGGAAGCTAAACGTGGACCCGAGTTTACTTGGGAACGCGAAGATCAAATGAAGGAGAAATATCCACATCTTTTTCCACGAGTTTCCTCTAAATAAATTTCGGGACGAAATTTCCACAAGTAGGGGAGACTGTAACATCTGTGCTTTTAATCTTTGTGAACATTTCTTTTATCAATAAAACAATGTTATTTGATCACAATGTTTGTTTGGTTATGATTTACATTTTCTGTGTTTTGACTTTTGTCCAATTTCAAACTCTATATCACTTTCTGGAGATTTATACGCGAACTGGTGCGTAAACGTAATCCGTTTAATGCGACAAATACTCCGGAACTCCAACATATACTTAACATACCTTAAATAACCCTTACATAACTTAGAAATAAGTTTTGAAGGCTTTGGTATGGCAAAAACAAGTTAATTCGCTTACAAGGACTAAACTTGACAAACCCGAAGCTTTGTAACGGTTAATTTTGCTCACTAGAATGCACGATATAAATTTCATAAAGTTTCGTTATCATACGAGAAAGTTATGATCAAATTCGTGTACAAGGGGTTAAAGCGTCAACGTTGAAGTTTAGGACTTTTCGGGTAACAATAAAGTTAACCGAGGACTTAGAAAATGGGGTACAAGTCTTTAAGCCCTTGTATGTAAACATGAAGGGGTCAAATTGCAAGAAATAAGCTTAATTGACCTTTCAAAAGGCCAAGGGACAAGTTGCAACAACTTAAACCTTTTAAACCTGAAAACAAGGTCAAGGCGGGCCGCGTAAGAGTAGTCATGATCTTACGCGGGCCGCGTCAGACCCCCAGTTGCAGAAAAAACTGGCAGCAGCCTGTTTTCGTGCATATTGGACCTTTAAACGATTTTCCTCATCTTGGATGGCCCCTAAACGACTCCTAAACACTTAGGGACACTTGTTAATAAGTTGTGGTCACTTGTAGACTTGTGTGTCAACAATTTGTGGTGATTTAAACACTATAAAAGGCCACTAAGTTGCAACAAGTTCTTCACATCTCATTCCTGCACTTTGGAGCATTTCTGGAGCACAAGTCTTCTCTCAAGTGATCCCTGGTCGTTCATAGGACTCTTGTAAGTTTGCCTAACCTTCCTTAGTTTAGTTTTTGCTTAGTTATAGCTTAAAAGTCAAACCGTCGTAATTAACGGATGACTTTAAGATTAATCACTAATGGTCCAGTGACTAGTCGAATCAAAGGTAGTTATAAGTTGGTAATTATGTGGGTAATAAACCCTTAAAAGGGTTCCCCCTGATTCCCACTCTAACTAGGTCAAAAGTCGGGTCAAACTTGCTAATAAAAAAAGTCAACAGGATACTTAAATTCTAATTTATGCATAATTAGCAATGTAGAACATATACAACCTATTTAATCATCATTATAATTTGGTAATTAGTGTAAGAACATGTCTAAACATGTTTAACCCGACAATTTCCTGTTTAGACCCGGTTCGGAACCGAAAGTTGCATAGTTTGACTTTTGCTTTGACTTTCAGTTCTGACCCGTTTAGGCATGTTTTAGAAATGCCTCAGAGCCTTAATTGGACTAGGTTACATACTAGTATAACCCCCTGTGATTATACACCTTGGTTCATTAGTTATCCAATTAATATGCATGTTTCTGTTAAATGCTCATATGTTGACCATTATGCCCTTTTTACCTTAAAACGTGATTTTTGAAAATGTAAAAGAGTAGAAACCTTTGTTACTGATATATAAACTTGTGCCCAAAATTTGAGATCAATTGGTGGTGTAGATTGAGAGTTATGCTCATTAGCGCAAAATGAAAGCTTTATGTTAATTAAACGGCGTAATTAGCGTATAGCCTATTTAAGCCTACTTTTTGATATAAAACTTATTACCCACTGATGTAATATATTATTTTGGGATTTTGAAGATTTTTAATTAATTTTAGGCTGAGCATAACTTATAGTCGTAGGCTTAATCCGGTAATTGTCGGTTTTGCCCTGACGGGCCATAAAATGAGTTTTACATACCTAATCGACTCCAAACCTTTTGCTACTGATCTTAAATGATAAATAAATTATTTTAAGCCTTCTGGAATAATAAAAATATCATCTTTATGTGTATAACCCGGAAACGGCTCCTGATCGCCTTTCTAAGCGTTTTTACGCATAGTATGTACTAGGACTATTTTAGACATACAAGGGTTGATACCTACTGATATTTTAGGTAAATTATAATGTTTTATCAGTAAGCAAAAGTTGTTTAACTCAGACTTCAGTTTTGAGCTTCACGGCTTATGTGAAATTACCAAAATGCCCTTACGGTGCATAGTTTGTGTTTAAATACGTTTCGGGCATAATGAAAGACATCTTACTGATGTCACAACATATTTGAAGCATATTAACTTAGGAAACCTGTATATGGCTCTTACGGATACCCGTTACGCTTATTACACGTTCGGTTCGGTTTATATAACTAGTTTACATAAATTAGCCGAAGCGGGTCAAACCATATCGGTTTTATCTAGAATTCCAGAATGTGTATGAAATACCCATATTAAACAAGTCTTCAAACTTGTCGGGTCTAAATCACATTCTATCCGATCTTCCGATTTAGGTCCGGTTTATTAATGTAGTTACCTATATTAGGTGCCGTTTGATATCCGTGATCTCTAGCATTGTTTGGTTGTCACTCAAGGACTACTGAGCAATCTCAAGTGAGTACATAGACCCCTCTTTTACTGTTTTCCAACCTGTTTTGGGGTGAAACACATGTGCCTACTTGTTACTTTCATGCTTTCCTGTTTTCACATCATATACTTGTTATGTTCGTTAGTACATTATAGTACATGATTTCATTACATTTCATGCTATGTATGCCCATTGTGTGCATATTTAGTACATCGTTTTACATTACATTTTATGCTATGTATGTCCATTGTGTGCATACTTAGTACATTGTTTTACATTACATTCCTGCTATGTATGTTAACTGATAGCATGCTAGCACATTGATTTACATGACTTTTCTGCTTTGTATGTTAACTTAGCATACTTAGTACATTGTTTTCATATGACTTGTATACAATTGCTATAACATTTGGTTTGCACAAATGAGACTATTATACGTTCATTAACATTAGCTACGCCGCTCGGTAGTAAGTACTGGTACCATAGGACTTGACAAATCCCATTCCTGACATCTCGGGTTTGTTTGGATGTGAGGAATGACTGAATCCGAAAACATTTCTTTTGATAACCTTGACTGAAAGGGTTATCCGACTGTCTCAAGGCTTGAATGTATGCGTTAACTTACCACATAAATGTTTGTATCAATGTAACATGCATTACTTTGCAAAACATAACTTTTTGATATATTCAAAATACTTTGTTTTGTACATTTCTACATTTGGATTATGTGACAATACTTTACTTACAATACATTACATTTGTTACACATTACTTGACTACTTTTGGACTATAAACATTGGACATGGTTTATATAAGGACTTTTGACAATTGGTGTAAACATAGACATTACACATTGTTGGTTGGTTTAAGTGACTTAAGTAACGAAATGTGAGTAATATGATACAAGCATGGTGGATATGCCGCTGGTACTTCCTAAATATAAGTGTTTGTATTATATTACATATCATAGCGTTATTTAAATCATTCATTTTGGACTTATACATTTTACACAAGTAACATGTTTTTACAAGACTTTGGTTTACAATACAGTTTATTTTATACAACTCATTTTACTTGGTTATTCATTTAGCCATATATTATTCTTTTATATATACATATCATCTGATCTTATCGCTTCTTAAATGATTTACAAAACAAAACAATTTACAAGGTTCATGACTAAATTTTATTAAACATTTTTCTTAAACTTAAGTCATGAATCCAATTTTTCTCACAGGCATTTTTATGCTGACGTACCTATTTTCACATGTGTTTTCAGGAGTTTTTGCGTAGGATGATGATCGTGACACTAGGGCGGACCTGTGCCTTAGAGACATAAAATGAAGATAGAACTAGTTTAATTATGTTTTGAACTCTTTGATTTCTGTTTAAGACAATGTAACTCTTATGTTGATAAATAAAATACAACTTTGAATACCATGGTTATGAAACAATTAATTCTGTTACAACACTCCCCGACGTTTTCCGCCACGTTTTGTATGTTATACGTGGTCGGGGTGTGACAAAAACCGGGTCAGAACCGAAGTCAAAGCAAAAAGTCAAACTATGCGCCTTTCGGTTCCGAATCGATCCTAACTGAAAATTGTCGGATCAAACATGTTTAGACATGTTCTAACATTGATTACCAAGTTATATTAAGGTTAAAACAGGTTACACGCCTCTCACATTGCTAATTGTGTATTAAATTGCAATTTACATTTCTGTTGACTTTTTATCATCATCTTTGACCCGACAAACGACTTAGTTAGGACGGGAATCAGAGGGTGCCCTTTTAATGGTTTAATGCCCACATAATTACCAACTTATAACTACCTTAAGTTTGACTAATCGCTGGACCATTAGCGATTAATCAATAAGTCAACCGTTAATTACGATGGTTTGACTTTAAGGCTATAAACTAAGCAAAACTTAAACAAGGAAGGTTGAGCCTACTTACAAGAGTCCTATGAACGATTTATAATGCTTGAGGATGGTCCTTGTGCTCCAGAAATGCTCAGATGATGATTTATGATTGCAAGAACAAAAGTTGCAAACCATGTCCCTTATATAGTGAGTTCAATCTCACTAGAATTGTGACATGCAAGTCTACAATTGATACCAGATGCATCCAAGCGTCCCCTAGAGTCTCAAAACTAGTTTAGGAAGCCCATTGTATTGAAACAAGTCACTTGGAGTCGGTTAAAGGCACAACAGACAGCTATCTGTTAGTTTCTGCATCTGGGCGTCTGACGCGGCCCGCGTAAGATGTTGTTAAGTCTTACGCGGCCGCTTGGGCCTTGTGTTCAGGTTTTAAACTTTTCATTTATTGCACTTTTAGTCCCCGGTCCTCCTAAACATCGCTTTCACTTTAATTCTTGCATTATAAGCCTTTTAAATTTACATATAAGGGCTCCAAGACTTATACCCACTTTGTGAAGTCCTTGTTCACTTTGTTTTTACCCGAAAAGTCATAAATTTCATCGTTGACGTTTCTAACTCCTCACACACGAATTTTATCATAACTTTCTCATACGATAACGAAACTTGGTGAAATTTTTATCACGCATTCTAGTGAGCATAATTAATCGTTACAAGGCTTCGGGTTTGCTAAAAGGTCACTCAGAGGTATATCTTAAACATGTTGACACATTTAACCCCTGTAGTTTGTAATCTCTCACTTTCGTTCACAATTTGCTTCGTATGATCCATGCTTCATTCGTTTAAGGGTATAAACATCATGTAGGGTTACTGTAAAGTATATTTATTCATTGTTGACATTTTTAACCCTTAAATTCACATAGTTTCTATGTTTGTCAACTTTAGTCCCTCTAGAGTATTCTTTCACACGTTCAAAGCTTATGACACGTGTCAACACATTATAGGACTCGAATTTTCGAGGTGTTACATCGGCAATCATGGTGATGTATGCCCGCGTACAACGAAGACCACTCCTGTCGATGGTGCGCTGACGCGAACCACTTTGCACGACAATAGTGTAGGGCGCATGACACTCTATATGTTAAACAATATAAATAAAAAGATCGCCCTGATTTCACCACTCGCTACTCATCTCGCGTGGTGCAACAGACGTATTGATAAGTCTTTGCAGATATCGGTACAAGGGGTCTGTAATAGCGGTGACCCTGTCTTTAGTCTTGCTAAAGGCTCTCTGCGAGATCACTCCCTATAAACTATGAGAGTGGATCTCGACGTCAGGTGGATCACGACGGTGAATAGTGGGGTCCTCGTCTCCGGCTCGTAATATAAGCCGAGGATCCAAGCAAAACATTGCAAAGACATCTGAAATGTCTGTGTTGCCAAGCAAAAACTAACCTCGATCTGTGGGTGCTCCGGGTCATCCTCCTCCTCTGGTCGATTGACTGGTCTCGAATTGAACTCGAATTATGAAAAAGAAAACACGACGAACAACATGCGAAATGATGGTTGGAACACCAACTCAAACAGCCTATCATACGAGGTATCATGTCTATTGGTTTCCCGGGCTCTCACCGCCTCCTAAAGCTCCTCTAGCACCTTCCAATCGATCACTGAATGGGCGGCGACCTCTATCCATCATAGCTTCTTACAGTGTTGAAGAGCCTCACTCTCTTCCTAGAACACCAAATACGGGTGCTTAGACAACGGGTTAATATCCGGGCACCGCACCCCCGACCACGCCCCAAATTGTCTGCTGATCATCCATATCGACCTATAACAAGTATATAACATTTATTATATATTTTAATAAATATATAACATTTTAATAAATATATACATATATATATATATATATATAGAGAGAGGAACGGGATCAGGAGAAAACGCTCAAAAGTGTGAGAACGCATCCTGGCCCAACACGTGTCACGCGACATAGAGAAGGGCGGATGGGCTTTTTTGTCCTTTCATTTTCTTTTTTTTAAACGCGCGTCACATCACCTTTCCATTTTTTGGCGTTTAACAAATACGCGGAGTTTTGATTGTTTTTATATCAGGATCATAGTAAATATTTTGGCGTTTTAACTAAGTATGCCTTTGATTTGTTGTGGCAAGTAGAATGCAGGCCTATAATGTAAAAAAAACATCAGTAATTTTCTTGATGTTTTTTTTATATCAAGTGTTTCGCCATGTAGGATACAGGCCTATAATGTGACAGACAATTATGTCGTTTTGAAAAGATAAATAAATTGCAATTATCCATGTAGTGGCTTTTAATATAATAAATGTTTGGCAATAATGTTACCGTCTCTTCATTTTACTGTTTTGCAATTAGTGTTTCGTTCAATTTCATCTGTCATTTAGTGTTGTTTTTTCCAGTAATACTTTGTTTGGCGTTTTATATAGCAACATCGTGCTTTGCTAGCATTCGTTCTCACAGTTTTCACACTATTAGGCGTTTTGGTGTTTGTAGTTTTTGGCGTTTTATACTCAATTTTTTTATTAGTAGAGAATTAGATAACAAACAATAGAAAATAAAAAAAAATTAAAAATCATAATCTAATTTCTCATCCAAATCTTCACTATCATCAGTCTCTTCTACTTCAACCTTTTTGGCGTTTTGAACCTTTTTTGAATACCTTATGTAGATCCTTATTTTCCTACATAACGCTCGTCTTTAAAAGATGCTTATTTTTTGTGGCATCCTTTATTGTGGTTTGATATATACTTGTTTGGTGACATGTTGAAGATCAACGCCTGCTCGAATGTATTGACCTTCATGCCATCCTTATATCCATCAAGAACAAAGTGACATGATGACATATCAGTGTCATCAGTCTCTTTTTCATGAATATTTGTCCATCTCATTCAGCAAAAGCTTATAGAGATACCCACCTCAGAGAAGAATCCATTCAGTGAAACTTCATTCAGAACAATACTCAATATAGAAGAAACGAGGTTTCGCATCTGTGGCTTTTTTAACTATTTTTTGGCGTTTTAAAGTGAATGGTTTCTAGGAAACATGGCGTTGTTTTTTGTTTGTGATCGGTTGATTGTGCAGAGACGTCTCTCTTATAGGATGTTTTTGGCGCGTAGTTTAGGCGGGATTTTATTTATAATAAATGATATTAATAAAGTAGCCGTCTTTTCAGTTACTGTGTGTATTTTTACTGTTTTTGTTCAGCCTTTTATGAGTTTTTAGGGTCATAGACTTTCCATCTCCCAAGTTTGGCGTTTTTTAATGGCTTTAAGTAGTTTTTGGCCTTTTTTTTCTCCATTTTTAGCTTTTAATAATACTTCTCCAAATTACTTTTATTATAGTTTGAGAGTTTTTTGGCGTTTTACTGCATATGGCGTTTCACAAGCATTATGACTGTTTGGCGTTTTATTGATATAATGAATTTTTTATTCTAAGTTGAAAAATACATAACAAACAACAGAAAAAGAAAATTAAAAAAATAAAAATAGAAACAATTCATCTTCCAAAACTTCATTTTCATCAGTCTCTTTCTTCTTTGAAACATGTTCACTGGCGGTTTGGCTTTGTCATGCTTGTGTTTTTATGGCCGTTTGGAAAGACAAAATGACATGAGTTTTTTGTTTGAATATGTATCTTCAAACCACTCATCAGTGTCATTCGTCTCTTCATGCCATTATAATATGCATCAATAACAAAACACAAAAAATGATATAAATCTGACACCAGCATCTTTTTGTTTATGATTTGTCCATCTCGTGCAGCAAAATGTTATTTGAGTCACAACACCTCAGGGAAGAATGCATTCTCCGAAACTTCGCGTAGAACAATATTGAATATACAAGAAACGATATTTGCCATTTTTGGCGTTTTACTGATAAAATAGTGTATCTGAAAGAAACGTCGTTTTTTTGGAATCTTTGATGTTTGAGTGTTTTGGCATTTTCTAAGATGATTGGTATATAGTAAAATATGGCGTTTTGAGTAGGTGTGTTTGATGTTTTGGGGATTTTGGCGTTTGTAATATGAATGGTATATAGTAGAAAATATGGCGTTTCAGGTTCGGGGGTGTGTTTTTATGGCTGAGATGTTTTGTTTATATAGGGATGTGTTTTGGCCCGTAATGGCGTTTTATTCATTAGTTTGGCGTTTTTGGTATAGAAGTGTAAAGACCCTTTTACCCTTAATGAAGCGCGTCCACTTAATAGAATTCGTGTTATTTACGAAAACGCCACCGCGCCAATCCAGTCCATAGATTATTTTGATCGGACGATCCATAAGCGTTCTCGCACTTTCCACCGTTTTCTCTAAATCCTGACCTTATATATATATATATATATATATATATTATACTGATAAATATATAACAATTTATTATATATTTAAACAAGATATATAACATTTAGTTTTTATACTTTAATAAAATATATAACATTTTAATATATATATATATATATATATATATATATATATATATACTAATAGGGGGAGGTTCTATGCAGAACACTAAATATTGCGAGAACACGCATAACACAATGAATCACCCATTTTTTCTATCCTAAAAACCTAAAAAGTAAATTAAAATGTTACAAATATAAGATTTATTGTTTCTTACACTAGAATTCAAAACAAAATATGAAAAATTTTCACTTTTTGTATAACCACACATAAGTGAGTTATGCGTAGGTTAAATTACCAACATGTATGTAGGCTATGTGTAGGTTAAAATCGTTGGTTTTTATGTATATATAATACACATATGGATGTAAGAAACATAAAATTTAAAAAAAAATATGTACTTTAAATCCCAAAATTTAGTATTTTAGAGTTGTTCTTTTTGTTCTCGTAATATTTAGTGTTCTGTGATGATCCTCATCCTATATTAATATAATCTATAATATTTATTATTTATTTTAACAAATTTATTCTAATTAATAAACGTTTTAAATTATAAAAATTTAAAAAATAAAATTAAAGGGTCGTATACGCATCGTATAGACCAAATACGATGAGTATACGACCATATTCATCAGCAAAAATGATGAATTTTGAATCCAAACGATTCGTATAGACCCTTACGCATCATATGGATTGATTTTGATCCCCCCTTATTCAACCCAAAATTAAACCAAAACATATAATCTAACGGATGAAATTTGAAGCAAATTACATATTCATGATCGAAGGATAAAATAACTAACCTTTACCGTGAAAAAACTCAAAATGGGACTGTTGTTTGAACTCCAATCGCATCATCTTCGGTGTGTGTTTTTGTTTTTGAATCGTGTTGTGATAAGTCTAATGTGTATAAGACTTATACGACCCTTTGTATAAGACTTATACGACCCTTTGTACAAATCCTATAGACCTATATGAGTCATACAAATGGCGTTGTATTAGTCTGATACGCAACAATTCATGCTTTGTACGTATAAAGGCTTAGATGACACAATTTTGATCTATACGAGTCGTATGGTGGTTAAATCAATTTTCCTAAAAACTAGGTTTTGGTTTTTAGATGCGTATACATGTCGTATGTTGACGTATTTTGTCATTACATTGTGGATACGTGTCACATCGGTGACGTTCGGTTACGTGTGGTATCGTATTCTATGATACGTGTCAATTTGTATGAAATTCAATTGTATCCTTACGTGTCGTATTGTATCTATACGTGTCGTACCATATCTTTAGTTGACGTATTTTGTCATTACATCCCGTAGTATGATATATATTGTCTATATATGGCATATTATGGCGTATATTGTCCATGTGTGTCGTATCAGTGTCGTTCGCTTACGTGTGGTATTATGACGTTTATTGTCGGTTATGTGATCTATTGTATGATTACGTGTCATATTGTATCATTATGCAAACATAATATATTTAAAATTACAAATTAACCTAGATAATACACAGTGTCGTCTGGATTTGGATTCATTAACAACCTACACCACTCTATGCATTGCACGTAGTTATGATACCATAGTGTTACTGTTGCTTTATCGCCTCGGTGTCGATTCCAAAGATAGTTCTGTAAAGGCATTAGATATTCCCCTTCTATATTGAAATTGATGAACTGACATTCATCAACAAATACCAGTGATACCACTTAATAAGGTACATACCTTAGGTTAGGATGATATAAGGGGAGGAAAGTCTCACAACCTTCAAAGCTTAATAGGTGAACAATGAGTCCAAACCTATTAGCAAGTAGGAGTCCCGTCTGAGGCATCTCCATCCCATGATCACGGGGTGCAAATCCAACTCCTTCAAACTGTATTCTCCGAAGTAGCGCGCATAGTCTCCCGGTAAATCCCCGTAAACATGTACTGCCACATTTCTTTGTTAACGTTCAACTCCTCTACCAATTCATTCTGAATAAAACTAAGCTGATGTTGACTACCCTCAGTTGCCGCCCGAAACCCACAATGACCATCCGACTTGACATGTTTTATTCTTGAAATGAAGGGGTGAAACAGTTTTGGAATTTGATCTTTACAACGGACAATATCTTTAACCGATTCACCCCTCTGGATTAACGGAAACCCATGGTCCTCACGTGGCTCTTTTTTTGGAAGCCATTGAACGACTGTGACTTTTGAGACTTTACAGTCGTACTTGGTATTAGAGTGTCTTACGACCGTATGTAAGAATTGTGTCGGGGTGGGTTGCACCTGCTTTGTTCGGAATGCCAACTGGTCTATCTCTAGCAGCGTCTTCTCTCCTTTGTTATTGGACCTTCAATGTTGGACGCCTGCAAGTGTTTTCTTGTATGACATGCATTTTTTTGTTGTTTTTCAGTGGGTTGAACATTGCCTCAATCTTCGTCCTCAAGCTTTCTTCACTTGCGGGGGTTGTGACAACATTTGTTGTTTCACATGATCTAATTCTTTTTCCAGATCAAGGTCTTCATTATGAATTGTTGATGGATCAAGGTCAAATTTTCTCCAAAATATGTCAATCAAACCAAGCGTATAATAAATCATAAAATGCGTTCTAAGTACATGTATTTTCATAGGTCTTCAGACTACAGATACATGGTAACCCACAACTCTAACATTTGGCAGCCACATGTTGAACCAAATGTCTGCAACATAGATAGCTTCTGTTGTAGCTCATATTCTATTAGGTTAAGAGCATGGATTGAAACATTACCGAATAGATTGAAAAACAAAGCTATATCTCTATGTGGTGGTTCATTTGTTGGCTGTTACTTTCATCCAAACTTTTCTTTATTTGTCTACACTGTTTTAATAAAATAGCATAGGTCTATTTCACTAGATTTTCCTGAATGCTTATAGGTGAATTAAGATGTCTTTTTAAATCAGCATGTGCACTCTTAACTTTATTTGTTGTAGTTTGGAGAAAATTGACCATTTAATTGGTCCATGCGGATTCAAATTTTGTGACGCTTGGCATTAACCAACTATCCTTCACGTAACCAAAAACATCTAAAAATATAAAACTCCATATCTTTTCGGATATTTATCCGTTTCGCCTCAAATTTATTTCTACGTGTTCGAAAATCAATCTCACATTTTAACTCATAACCCATGACCCGGATTCACAATTCTTACGTTCTACGCTATCGGTTCGCGTTTTATGAGCAAAAAAATTATTCGAACCGTTTCAAGATTTGAGCACTAAGCTCAAATCTCATCCATTCTCTTCACATCCCATTTCAACATTGGGACATCTACTTATTTTGTACCACAGCTTTACTTGTGGTGGTTTGTGGTAGAAAAATCATTATTTTTCCGATTTTATCCTCCGGTTTGATAATTTACGACAATGACCCAATAGGAGGCATTAAGCTAAAAAAAGGCTTACGCCTTTCACTTTTATACCACCCGAGGTGTCCACCAAGATATAAAATTCATTTTAAACTACCCTAAAGGGTCATTTGTCCGATTTGCTATTCGTGGGCGTTTTAGTCAAATATTTAGCCCTTTTAACAACGAAGGACCTTTTAAAAGCTTGTTTTGACCAAGTATACTCTTTTTACCCGTATTATATTTTAAATTCATTATGTGTAAGAGCATAATATCTAAATTTCAAATCGCCAAATATACATCACTTTGGGTAAATCCCATGATCGATCATGACTCAATTACCTCTCCTCGGCCCTAAGACCTCATTGAGAGTTTCACCCATTACACAAAACCTGGCTCGGGTCAAGCATTGACCCGTTTTAATACCGTGCCTTATTAGTTGCTAATTAATAACAACGCAATCCTATACGCTATTCACCCCGTGAGCATTTGACTCGACAAGCAATCATTAGTCGTTATTGTCAAATGGTGTTTACATAACCATTTGACCCGTTTGGCCTAAACGACCAAACATTATATATACATTGCAGAATGGTATTTATTTACCATTTCACTCATTTGACCCATTACGGTTTTTCACCATATGGTCATATTTCTTAAAGTCCTTTCCTTACGCGCTTGACCCATCATGGCTTACGCTATAGGGTGTCTTTTCAAAACTTCAACATTTATTCGTCAACATGTGACTAAATTACCGTTTTACCCCTTCTTACCTATTATGGCTTACACCATAAGGTAACTTTTCAAAAACTCATTGTATATCCGTCAACACGTGACTAAATTACCGTTTTACCCTGTTTACCCATTATGGCTTACACAATAAGGTAACTTTTCCGTCAACACGTGACTAAATTACCGTTTTACCCTTTCAACCATCAAATATAGATTTCCTACCATTTTTATTTGTTCTGATCCGTATCGATTCGCGTCAGAACGTCATATTTCAAAGATTCGTTTCAAATGCTAAGTCGCTTTGTCCTTAATCAAATACATAAGTAGATGTTCTATTTTAAAGATGTAAGCTTAACTTACCTTGCATCTGATTATGCTTTTCTTGCGTATTCGACCTGTTTGACCCGCTTCTTCCCAAGCTTCCACCTAGCTTGTCAAGAGTCAAACTATAATGCAACATCCACAAGATAGTTATATTAGTCATCAATACCATGACTATCATTCTTATGGATTTTCTTTACCATTTTTCGCATTGGATTCTATTATAGGCCAGATTGACTTTTAAAAGTCAAACTGCCAAATGACATGTATAAATGTGCTAACACTTTGATGAAACTCACTTAGACATTTTTATCAATCGCTTGGTAAGCATCATTTTTAAGGCTATCATTTTTAGCTAACTTTGTCATCCAATTTACCTTATTTCTTTCAAATCAACAAGTTTCTACACTTAACAATATCAAGTTAGCATAAACTTTCAAGCTTCATAAACTAATTCGTCAAATTATGACATTACAAATGGGGTCTTCATCTCTTATGCAAAAACCCATTTCACCCAAAAATTAGACATTCATCCGAACACCTAAATTATTCAAGTTCTTCGTACATTCTTAGATACATGATGATTTCAAACACATTTCAACATCAATATAACATTGATTTCATCCTATCATCAAAACCTATTTCATGTCATGTATGAACATATACTTGAATCTCTAAATTATTCAAGTATTTCACATATACTTGCAAGTATGATGATTATACACATAATTTCATTATTAATTTCACCATATTAACAAAATATTAAACTCAAGGTTACCACCTTCAAGTTCATCCACATACTTATCATCACCTAATCATAAATTACAACATACCTTATGATCTCCAAGCTTAGATGATCACGAATTTATGTTCATACATGTGAATTGGTCCTAATTCATCCTCTAATTTGATGGATTATGATTGAACAAGGGTTTGCTCCCTTGTTCTTCATCCCGGTCGCTACACACACACCTAGTGTGTGTTGTGTTTTATTTGTATTATTAAAATTTAAGTTCCAGCTTTCTCCTTTTGGCCCCTCAAGTTTGTGATTTTATTTATAAAGGGCTACAACTCATTGTTTTGTTACTATTTCCATGTTACTAACTAGGTTAATATGTTCCTAGTTATTTTGTTTACGGATTAACTTTTACCACCAACGGTATTTTTACCCGCTCATTCTTAATTATTTTGTTTTAGTTACTAAACCCGTTTTTGGGGTGTTACAGTTTTGTTTTGTGGTTTGGATGATAAGCATCTGATTATCCAATGACTAACATTATGTGTTTTATGTTGATTATCATGTTGTGTTTTATATTCATAGTTCTACAATGGTGTATTTGGATTTTTTTATGGACTGCGAATATAGTGTTTTAGTAATCTTCACTCTGTTATTTGTGAATTATGAGTGTGTTTAGGGCTATGACTTTGTCTTAAAACTTGCAAGGGGGAGGTCGCAAGTTCGATTCTTACCCTGAGCAGACTGGGGAATTCACCGCCAGGGCGCTTGGTCGGGTAGCAAACTGGGGAGGGGGATCCCTCCCGCGGTCAGAGGTACCATGCATTTACCTTTTTTTTTTACACTTTTTAGAAAATTTAGACTTTGTAGCTGAACCTCACCCACATAATTGATTATAACCCACATAATTGATTAGATTTCAATATTAATGTATTTCACGAACCAGACAAGAGTTGAAACTAAACCTGTGGATGTAATGAAGTTAGGTATATACGCATTAAATAGAAAGTAGGCAATGATCCATTTTACAAACACGTGACCGACTCGAATTCATTGGACCTTATCATCCTTTATCTCCAATTTAATTTTCGTAGATTATCAAACTCATTATAATGATAAAAATAATATATCATCATAATATAGAAAAACTGTACAAAGACGCCTTTATGCTAATGGCTTTGATGAGTTTTACTTAACTATATTATAGCCTAGTGGTATCTTGGAGGTGAGATAAGACTTATGACTATTAGGTCATGGGTTCGATTCTCATAAAGTGGGGTTTTACCAGATTTATTGGGTTTCCTCCTGAATTGGTGTATAGGCATTATTGCCTAGTGGAGATGGATATGATCGGGTGGTTCTGCTGGTGGCACGATGATACTCCAGTAGTCCGTCAGTGATCCAAATTTGCCGTTCAAAAAAAAAAAAGTAAGGATTCAAGCTTCATTACATGTATTTAGAGCACTGTTTTCAAACGTAAATCATAAGAAAAAATGAGACTTTTTTTTTCCCTATTTTCACTCCTAATTATTATTTTATTATTATATGTAAAACTAAAGTGAATCCACGGGTTTACTATTTGTCTATTTATCTACTCTCTTATCTATACTATATAATAAAAGAAACCACTTTAGTGACACTTGTCATCATATTAGATCATCTCTTATAGATAATTTTAATCTAAAATGTATTTTTGCAAATATTATATTTTAAAAGTATGTTCTGTTATATCATAGATTCGTTTTCAAAATTATATCAAATACTTTTAAAAATCTTCAATCTCAACAAAGCATATCACTTTTAATAATATAATATATTTTTTAGAACTATATTCCTAATACTCAATTGAATTTACCTTTATTTGTTACTCCATGTTTATGCTAAATTTTTTGATTGATAAAAAACTAGATCGAACATAAGATTGATAAAAAAAGTAGATCGAACAAGACTTATTTGAATGTGTATTTTTTTTCTTACGTTAAAAGCATCACAATCGGGCAATGAATCCAAGATCAATTAGTGACCTTCCAATGTGGAGGTTATAGGTTGGAGTCAGATCTCAAAGAATACGAATATTCATATTATTTTTGTAACTGTAACCGTTTTGTTTTTAAAGGAGGATAAACAAAAGAATTAAAGAGATTTAGTAGCTTTTTAAAGGAGGATAAACAAAAGAATTAAAGAGATTTAGTAGCTTTGATTGATACCAACCTCCTAAAACCGATACAAACTCTTACGACCATCGGTATATTGCCGCCTGACTATATGGTTGCGCATGCTAACGGGTTTATAACCCTTAGGACTCTGACGGTAGAATTGGATCAATTTTGCTTTGAATATAACGATTTTAGGTTCTCAGATTAACACACATTTTTGTGTTTTTATTTAAGAGTAACACACATTTTTGTGTTTTTTTTTCCATTGCATTTTACGCATCTAGGTTTTCGATTTTTTTTCTAAAAGTATAGAAATAGTATACTCATTTTAAATATAAAATGAGGTTTTTTAAAGATATAATGTTTTATTATTTGGTATATAAAATTTATTTATTCAACCCCGTGTAATACACGGGGTTATAACCTAGTAATATAATATAATATAATATAATATAATATAATATAATATAATATAATGAGTAAGTGAGTAAAAGATGTATATTTAATTGATTATATGAATATAAAAGGAGAATAGGATAAGGTTGTGAGTAAAAGATGTATATTTAATTGATTATATGAATATAAAAGGAGAATAGGACGTGAGGCTTTTTTTTTTCAAAATTGAACATATTTTATAGATAAATTATAGATAAATGTGTATTTTAATTAAATTATATAGATGAAGATGTCGATTGCAGTGTTAATGCTCATAGATAGATTTTAGTGTTGAAAGACAAACATATACAAAGAAAAAGTGGCTAGGGTTTATTCAATAGAAAAATGTTAAGACAAACATATACAAATTATATAGTGTTGAAAGACAAACATATACAAAGATAGGGTAGGGTTTCAGCGTGAACAACCTCCCAAGAGTGAACTGCGTGAACAGATCTGGGCCCTTGATTTCCTTTTTAGTTGTTAAGGGTAGGATTGTAATTATATAAAAAAATTAGATTTAAATAATTATTTTAATAATTGAATTAAGTTACATCTTTCCTAATTTAAATTCATTATCCACATTATGTTTTATTTATTAATAAGATAAATATCAAAACAAATAACAAATCCCCATATTTCAATTTAAATTTTTATTTCAAATTTCATCATCAGAATTCAAATTTTGATTTTTAAGATTCACGTAACCTTCATATTTCAACGGTATACACATGTGTACTTGGATATAAATAGAACAGTACACATGTGTACTCAGCATCGTACATATGTGTAATTAACTACATAATACATACATAGAAACAATACCTGTAAAACTATTTTATATTTAACAAATTACAAGTTCCATAATGTTTTCCAAACCAAACAAAAAAAAGATATAATTACAAGTTCCAGTTTCGTAAAAAAAATAAACCCAACATAATCGAAAAAACAAAAGACATAATCTTTTACAACTATTCGCCACGTTGTATGCTGAATCATCCTTATCGACCTCATACGTGAATCATCCTTATCGACCTTCCATCTCCACTTTTCTCGTTAACGACATCTCCTATAATAGCACAAAAAAACTCAGCAACTAATACTTTGCATAATTCACAAGTGTACATCAACAACTTTACACATTCAATACACAAAAAATTATGAGATATCACAAAAGCAAACGCTATACACATGTGTACATTGGGTTAAAATTAGAGCAAAATCAGAATACACATGTGTACATCGCGTTAAAAACAGAGCAAAATCAAACTACAGTCATTTTTTAACATATAATCTTTAAGTATATATGTTTGCATCAAATAAAATTAACAAAAAAAATTAATGCAAATAGCTATTTAGGAAAAACAAAAAAAGATTAGCAACAAACATATATCTTCTTTTGTATTGTATGTAAATCGTTGTATAATAAATCAATAAAATTAAAAATAAACATTTGGTAACTTTTTCAACATTTAATTTGATTTGATTTGATTTGACCACTTGTTTTCATTGGTAACTTAAAATTTGAAAACAATTGATTAAAGAAATAATATTTACTGTGTATAAAGACTTTTCTCTTTCCCTGCACATCGTCTTCTGCTTTTATCCGCCCCTGCTAACATCCTCAACTAAAAGCCAGCGATGACACCAGATTTCTTTTATTATATCTCTTAACTTAATCAACTATATGGGTATCAATGAGGGTCAAAACAAAGTAAAACAAGTAAGCAAATTATTTAGTAAAACAAGCCAGCGATGAAACACGATGATTTCAAGGGACACCCAGATAATTACCATATACCATTTTTGTATTTAATTAAATGGAAAAAATTAACCAAATAATTACCATCATGCCACTCACTTTAATCTCAAGATCATAAAAATCAAGAGCCCAAATCAGTTCACGCAGTTCACTCTTGGGATTTTGTTCACGTTTGAACCTAATCCTACAAAGATAAATGTGTATTTTAATTATATTATACGGGCCAAGCATATAATAACATCTTTATTATGCTAACACCCTCATTAAATTTACAGTGTAACTGTAATAAACGTTGAGAGTTTGTCACATAAGAACCGAATCGAGACGACAACTGAGCCTTGGTAAAAACAATTGCAATCTGCAAAGCTGATGGAACGAAGGAAATACTATAAAGCATTTCACAACTATTTTTATGCTAAAATTTGGGTTGATTAATCGTGTTTTAAAGTGTTTAATTATGAGGCTTTACATGATTTTGTGTATGGAAACGATTTACTTTGGGTTGATTTTGATTTAAAGGTACTCGGAGCATAACGAATGGCTTTTGGAGCTTGACGGAAGGTTTTCGGGGAGCATTATGGAGTATTGGAAGCATACACACAAGTTGGAAGGCCAAAATATGAAAAACGGGAAGTTCGGTAGCAATCGGCGCCACTAGGCGCTGATTTCAGCGCACCACAGAAGAAAACTACAATTTGGCGCACTAGGCGCTGTTTTTGGCGCACTGGGTGCTGAATCCCAGATCTGACTTGCGAATTTCTTGTTTTTCCACCATATTTAAGCACAAACATTCCCCAAACGAAATTATCATTAACCCTAGCCGTTTTCCACTTCCCAAGGACGAATTTTGGAGTTCTCAATCTCAATCCAATCATCAATTGCAATTCCTCATCAAGATTGAAGATCAAATCAAGAACATGAGCAACTAAACCACCCGTGATCATCTCCGGGACTAGGGTTTATGTTAGGAACCGGGTTGACTTAGTTTTACAAACTTTTGGATTGAGATTTGACTAATCATTTGGTTAGTTTATCTTTATTGTTTATTTGTTTTTTATTAAACATTGTTAGATTATCATTTGCATACTTGTTCATCAGTTGTTTGGTTTTGTCATCAACAATTGGGATTAAATTCTAAGTTGTCATTGTTCTTCAACCTTTAACCATTGAACTTGTTTATGTTTATGAAATCTAGGATTGGTAATTAATTAGGTTACTATTCATTTGCATCAATCTTTCGGTTTCGATCGTGGATCATTGCAATCAAATATATTATCTGTTAATTATATATCTAAACAAGTAGTTAGCAAATCATGTCTATTTGATTTCCAATTGGTAGTAAATAGGTTACCCGTGTTTCCACACAACCTGAAAACCCGGAGATTGGTCCTTTTTCCATAATTGTTTACAACCACATTAATTACATTTGTTTTTCTAATAACTCTCTTAATTAGCAAAAAGTAATTAGTTTAGACATAGATGATAACTAAAACAACGAGCTTTCATACTTTCCACTGATTCCCAGTGGATTCGACACCCTACTTGCCCTTTACTAGTAAAAGGTGAATATGACACTTTTTAAACATATTTTTGACCGACGTTATGACAGCGATCAAAATGGCGTCGTTGCCGGGGAGTCGGTGCGCTTAGTTTAGTTAGTTGTTTTTCTTAAAAATTCAAAAAAAAAAAAAAAACCTAAAAATTTGAAAAACCCAAAAATCCAAAAATATTTCCTTTTGTTTGTCTTTTATTTGTTTAGTTCGTATTACATTTGGTTTCTTGTTTGTCTGTGTGCAGGTGATTCTTGTGTTGCATGCATACCAGGTTTTCCAAGAAATCATCGCCGCTCTTATTTGATCCAGAAATAGAAAAGACTGCTCGACAGAATCTTGTTCTTCCCCGGTAGCGGTGCCATTTTGATCGATGTCGTAAGGTATAACAACCCTGCTAAAATAATTTTTAGACACCCCTAATATGTTTAAACTGTCCCTATATGTCTTAAAACATACCCCATATGCAAAAACCGAACCTAAAATAGCTTATATAATTAAAAATAAAAATCAATTTTATAAGTCTCTCGCGGGCCGCGAAGACTTGTTCTTCATCCTACGCGGGCCGCGAGCGAGAGGACAAGAGGCACGCCCTAGAAGCCGCCACGTGTCAACACGTGGCGAAGCTAGAACGGTGATCGGACCAGGCTAGGCCCTACGGACCCTATGACGCTGGCTGCGTAAGACCCCCCTAGGTTTACGCGGGGCGCGAGAGACGGACGGATCACAACTATAAATAGGGTCGATCAGCTTCAATTGCAAATCGTTCAGTCTTTCACTTTCTCTCTCAATCTCTACGTAGTATACATTATACACGGGCATTATACCCCCCCAATTAGCGAAGCCCTGCCTCGTTGTAAGTATCATAAACCCGGTTACGTATTAGATACACTGTCCAATTGATCTAGGGTTCCGTAACGGCTGTCGTGGTTCTGCCCGACGTAGTCGTTGGAATACTGTCTCGGGGAGGGTATTAATAATGTAAATATTGGGTTATTATACTAACACGTGTGCAGTTGTGTAATTAATAGATAATCACCAGGAAATCCTTAAGGAAAACCCTAAGACAGCAATGTGAGTAATCTCCTTTTTGGAAACTGTTTTTACAAACCTTAATTAATTAACATTACATTAAACAGTGATTGAGTATTTGTTTTCTACAATTATCGTCGGTATGTTGGGGTTTTGTATACAAAATTTGTTACTACATTGTGAGTAGTAACATGACCACAAGTTAGGTTGACAGTACCGTGGGTGGTAATTTAAGTAGTTGGAAACAAATGTAATTGCGCGACCGCCCTCAATACTGTACAACGGTTTTTACATGTCTTGATTAAACTGGGATTCACTCACCAGTATTTCCCACTGACAAAATGTTTTTAAACGCGTTTCAGGTAACAAAATGTGTTAGCCAAACAGAAGCCAGCTGGACAGCACTGAAGGCTTGGAAAAGTGGCTCTAAAGTTACCTAAAATAAAGAGATGTTTTTATTTAAATAAAATAGGGTTTATCCATATAAAAATGTGTGTACTTGAAACTTGGGATTATCCCATGTGTTTAATATTATAAAAGCGTGGTATTTTACTCTGATAAAATATTTCGTAACTACGGTCCTGATGTAATATCCGCTGCCAAAATGATAAACACCGATACCACTGAAACTGGCAGCGGCCGCCCGCTCCCGGGTAATTAGGAGATGGGGGTTGCGACAGAAGGTGGTATCAGAGCTAAGCCACTGATTCAGCCACAGAAGTGTTCTGCTGACACCAAGATATTATTTAAAATGTTAGGAAATTTTCTACGGAACTACGTGCATATCTGTATTTTATTGTTGTGTGTTATTTGACTATTTGTTAGTTTACAGTATGAGTGACCAAGGACCTTCCGACGCCTACCGTCAGTTGTCCAGCTCACCTAGGAGCGAAGGCACCTCTTCACAGCCTACCCTCTCAGGGTATTCAGCTGACAATGAAAATGGGATATTCGTGTTTAAGGCTCAGTCTGAAGAGCCATTCTCTCCAAAGAAGAGAGGATGGTTCAGTAGAGGAGCGCATGAACGTAGGAAAAGGATGAAAAAGTTACAACAACAGCGTGCTTTAGCAGCCGTTAAAAGAGAAATAGATGCTCACGCTCAGGATATGCTCAATATGAGTCTAGCAAATTTCCATATTTTAGCAACTACAGCTGCAGACCCTAATTTAGAACAACTCATAGCACCCCAACCATTACCCTTGTTTCCCACACAACCAATGGAGACTGAAGCTAACCCAGAAAACCAAATTCAAATGCATGATTTCGACCCAGCAGAGATACCTAGAGTGCCAGCACCCAATCCCTTAGACCCAAACTACGACCCGTGGTTTGACGACTGTAGGGATTACCAACAACATTACCCAATACTCGAAGAACCTATGCCAAACCTAGCAACCTACCCAAAATTGGACCCTCTAGACCCCTATTATGATAATGATCAATTCATCAGGGAAATTCTAGAAAACCCTTACCAAGAACCCATGCCCCAGTTCCCAAACCCAGTACCAACCCCTGCACCCCCAATGAGCACAGAGAATGTGCAAGAACTCTGAACCTTTGGTGAGGAAATTTTAGAAGGTAGTGAGAGGATGAGGCAGATCGTAGAACGACTCGTCTGGAAGTATGACGAGCGTAATATGAAATTCTGGATGAACCCATATCAGTAATGGTGATTGTAATAATAATAATAACAATAAAATAATAATATATAATATGTGTGTATGTTTGAAAAAAAAATTATATATCTAGATAATAGCTATAGATGCATAATAGTATTGTAATTTTAGATTCCAGTTCCAGTTTGTATTAGATACATAATATATAAGAAAGAGTAAGTCGCAATGTTCGACGATTTTGATCAATATGCTTGTTGTGTGATTGATTAAATATTATCTTGTGATATTAATATGTGGCAAATGTTTAAAATTCAGATGGACAACGAAGTGAACCAGGAAAACCAGAATGATAAAAACTAGAATAACGATAACCCGAACAACAATAATAATGGAAATCAAGTGGATAACAGTGCCATCCAACACATAGTGGCACAAAGGATTATAGACGCAATGCCATATGTTATTAAAACGGTTAAGGAAGCAGAAAACAAAAGTGATCATGGCAGTAAACGACTCACTGAACCTGAACACAGCATAAACAATGGACCCATACTTCATGTGCCCATTCCCAAAAGAAGAAGGACCATGTCTTATGGTTGTTCTTATAAAGAATCATGGTCTTGTAAACCAATGGAATTCTCGGGCAATGAAGGGGCCGTTGCAGCTCTACGATGGATAGAAAAGACTGAGGCAGTTTTAAAAATAAGCAAGTGTGCGGAAGAGGATAAGTTAATGTTTGCTTCCAATCTATTTAAGAACTCAGCCTTAGAATGGTGGAACACTATCCTCCAATCTAGGGGAAGTGATAGGGTTTATAATATGGAATGGAAGGAATTTAAGAACATGGTGGAAAGGAAATTCTGCCCTCCCAAGGAAAATGAACAGATAGCAAATAAGTTCCTAAACCTTAGGATGACTGGAGTGGATAGTAAGGGATACACTACATTATTCTTTGAATATGTTAGAATAGTGCCAACCCTTGCATCACCAGAACCAGTATTAATCTCCCGTTACATTTGGGGATTAATCAGTGAGATTAGGCATGTGGTCAAGGCGGCTAGACCTCAAACTATAGAAGAAGCTGTAGAACTAGCAAACACCTTGAAAGATGAGTTAGTGCGTACACGAGAAGAAGACCAGAGGAAAAACCTAGCTCAAAGGCTTACCCAGGAAAACAGCTATGGTAATTCCAACCGTGGTAAATATGTAGGTTCTACCTCTGCACCATACTGCAAGGCCTGCAAGAAGAAGCATTCAGGAAGATGCTCCACTTACTGCAATTTCTGCAAGATACTAGGGCACAAGGAAGAAGACTGTAGGAAGAAACCTAATAATGGAATGTGCTTCAACTGTGGAGAAAAAAGGTCATATCAAGCCAAACTGTCCGAAACTAGCTCCAGCCATAAATAACAAGACTACTAAAAATGCTAGAGCATTTGTGCTGACCGCAGAAGAAGCAAAGATGATTTCGGACGTGATTGCCGGTACGTTTTTAGTTAATAATGTTTTTACTAAAGTGTTATTTGACTCTGGTGCGAACCAAAGTTTTATTAATACTTCGTTTTGCAAACTTCTCAACCAACAATTAACTAAACTCCCACAAGAATGTCTAGTAGAAACAGCAAATGGGGAAACCATTAAGATTTCCAAAATCTTGCAGGGAGCAAGAATAGAATTTCTAAATCAAAAGTTTATTGCAAACCTTTACCCAATGAATCTGGCAGGATTTGATGTTGTATTAGGAATGGATTGGTTAATAGCCAATAAAGCCAGTATTTTATGTGATCAAAAGTCGATCCAAGTAAATTCACCAAGGGGTGAAAAGATCACAATTAAAGGAGATAAGCCCTTTAGATCCACGAAATTCATCTCTGTGATGAAAACATCAAGTTACATAAGAAAAGGATCATTAGTATATTTGATTTCCATAATCACTAACACTAAAGGAAAAGAATTGAAAGATATTTCCGTAGTATCTCAGTTTCCATATGTGTTTCCAGAAGAATTGCCAGGACTACCGCTAGACAGGGAAGTTGAATTCAGAATCCACTTGCTACCAGGAACAACACCAATTGCCAAAGCACCTTACCGTTTGGCACCTGCAGAAATACAAGAATTGAAGAAACAGTTAGACGAACTACTGGAGAATGGATTCATACAGCCAAGTTCATCGCCATGGGGAGCAACGGTATTGTTCGTTAAAAAGAAAGACGGATCGATGCGAATGTGCATTGATTACCGTGAATTGAACAAAGTCACGATTAAGAATCGGTACCCACTACCGAGGATCGATGATCTGTTCGATCAATTGCAAGGAGCTCGATTTTTCTCTAAAATCGATTTACGGTCAGGATATCATCAATTAAAGGTACAGGAAGAGGACATTCCTAAGACCGCATTTAGAACAAGGTATGGACATTATGAATTTACTGTCATGCCATTTGGTTTAACCAATGCCCCAGCTGCATTTATGGACATGATGAACCGAATATGTAAGTCATATTTGGATAAATCCATAATTGTCTTTATAGATGATATTCTCATTTACTCTAAGATTAAAGAGGAACATACAAAGTATTTGCACGCACTTCTTAGTTTATTGAGAAAAGAAAAGCTTTATGCAAAATTTTCAAAGTACGAGTTTTGGTTCGAACAGGTACAATTTCTTGGACATTTAGTTAATCATGAAGGAATTCATGTGGATCCCATCAAGATCGAGGCAATTACTAAATGGAAAACCCCTGAATCACCAACCGAGGTTAGAAGTTTCTTAGGATTGGCCGGTTATTATAGAAGATTTATTCGAGATTTTTATAGAATAGCCATTCCCTTAACTAAGCTAACCTGTAAATCCGTTAAGCTTGAATGGGGACCAAAACAAGAAGAAGCCTTTAGAATTCTTAAGCAAAAATTAACCTACGCACCCACACTAGCGTTACCAGATGGAACTGAAGACTTTATAGTCTATTGTGACGCTTCTAAGTTAGGTTATGGATTTGTGTTGATGCAATGACTAAAGGTTATAGCCTATGCATCTAGACAACTTAAGAATCATGAAGAGAATTATTCAACCCATGATTTAGAATTAGGAGCTATAATTTTTGCTCTTAAGATTTGGAGACATTACCTTTACGGTAGTAAGTTTACCATTTTCACTGATCATAAGAGTTTAAGGTATGTCTTCGGACAAAAGGAGTTGAATATGAGACAAAGGCGCTGGATGGAAATACTTAGCGATAACGATTGTAATATCCAGTATCATTCAGGAAAGGCAAATGTAGTTGCTGATGCTTTAAGCCGAAAGTATCATGAAAAGCCAAGAAGAGTACATTCTCTTAAATTAAATCTACAGGTAAATTTAAATGAACAGATTAGAAAAGCACAAGAATCAGTAATCAAGGATGATACTAAAAATTTAAAAGGAATGATTAAGGAATTAGAACAAGGAACAGATGGAATTTGGAGATTCCACAAGAAAAGAATGTGGATACCTAAATTAGGAAACTTACGCCACCGTATATTAGAAGAAGCCCATAAATCTAAGTATACGATGCATCCTGGAAGTGATAAGATGTATCAAGATTTAAGAAAGAATTTTTGGTGGATAGGAATGAAGAAAGATATAGCAACTTATGTTTCTAAGTGTTTAACATGTTCATAAGTCAAAGCTGAACATCAGAAACCCTCAGGATTGTTGCAACAGTTAGAGATGCCCGTATGGAAATGGGAATTAATAACAATCGATTTTGTTACCAAATTACCCAAGACCAGAAAAGGTAATGATACAATTTGGGTGATTGTAGATAGGCTAACTAAGTCAGCTCATTTCTTACCAATGAAGGAAACTTTTAGTATGGAACAATTAGCTAAGCTGTATGTAAATGAAATAGTTTCATTACATGGAATTCTTTTATCAATTGTTTCTGATAGAGATAGCCGCTTTACCTCTCATTTTTGGGCAAGTTTCCAAAAAGCAATGGGAACCAAGTTGAATCTAAGCACCGCTTATCATCCTCAAACGGACGGGCAAAGCAAAAGGACAATTCAGACAATGGAAGATATGCTTAGAGCTTGTGTAATTGATTTCGGAGGTAGTTGGGATGATCATTTACCATTAATAGAATTTTCTTACAATAACAGCTATCACACAGGTATCAATGCTGCACCATTCGAAGCACTCTATAGACGAAAGTGCCGAACTCCAGTCTGTTGGGCAGAAATTGGAGAAAAGCAACTATCTGGACATGAGATAGTGCAAGAAACAACCGACAAGATTGTTCAAGTCAAAGAAAGACTAAAAGCAGCACGTGATCGACAGAAGAGTTATGCTGATAACAGACGAAAGCCGCTGGAATTTCAGGTAGGAGACAAAGTGTTATTGAAAGTTTCTCCTTGGAAATGAGTGGTAAGATTCATCAAAAAGGGAAAGCTAAGCCCCAGGTATGTTAAACCTTTTGAGATTATTAGAAGAATAGGACCTGTAGCTTATCAGCTACAACTGCCAGAGGAAATGGCTGGAATACATGATGTATTTCATGTATCTAATCTCAAGAAATGTTTCGCTGATGAATCACTGGTAATACCTCTTAAGGATATAGAGGTAAATGAGAAACTCAATTTTGTGGATAGACCACTACAGATTGATGAAAGAAAGGTCAAGAATCTCAAACACAAAAGATTAGTTCTAGCCAAAGTGAAATGGGACTCCAAGAGAGGACCGAAGTATACTTGGGAGCTTGAATCAGAGATGTAAAGGAAATACCCATACCTATTCCAGTAGACCTAGAGGACGAGTTCTAAAACAAGGTGGGGAGGATATAACAACCCTCCTAGAATTTTTAGACACCCCTAATATGTTTAAACTGTCCCTATATGTCTTAAAACATACCCCATATGCAAAAATCGAGCCTAAAATACTTTATATAATGAAAAATAAAATAAAAATCAATTTTATAAGTCTCTCGCGAGCCGCGAAGACTTGTTCTTCATCCTACGAGGGCCGCGAGCGAGAGGACAAGAGGCACGCCCTGGAAGCCGCCATGTGTCAACACGTGGCGAAGCTAGAATGATGATCGGACCAAGCTAGGCCCTACGGACCCTGTGTCGCGGGCCGCGTAAGACCCACCCTAGGTCTACGCGGGGCGCGAGAGACGGACGGATCACAACTATAAATAGGGTCGATCAGCTTCAATTGCAAATCGTTCAGTCTTTCACTTTCTTTCTCAATTTCTACGTAGTATACATTATACACGGGAATTATACCCCCTAATTAGCGAAGCCCTGCCTCGTTGTAAGTATCATAACCCCAGTTACGTATTAGATACGCTGCCTGATTGATCTAGGGTTCCGTAACGGCTTTCGTGGTTCTGCCTGACGTAGTTGTTGGAATGCCGTCTCGGGGAGGGTATTACTAATGTAAATATTGGGTTATTATACTAACGCGTGTGCATTTGTGTAATTAATAGATAATCACCAGGAAATCCTTAAGGAAAACCCTAAGATAGCAATGTGAGTAATCTCCTTTTTGCAAACTGTTTTTACAAAACCTCAATTAATTAACATTATATTAAACAGTGGTTGAGTATTTGTATTCTACAATTATCGTCGGTATGTTGGGGTTTTGTATACAAAATTTGTTACTACATTGTGAGTAGTAACATTACCACAAGTCGGGTTGACAGTATCGTGGGTGGTAAATAAAGTAGATGGAAACAAATGTAATTGCATGACCGCCCTCAATACTGTACAACGGTTTTTACTTGTCTTGATTAAACTGGGATTCACTCACCAGTATTTCCCACTGACAAAATGTTTTTAAACGCGTTTCAGGTAACAAAATGTGAAAGACAAATAAAAGTCAGCTGGACAGCACTAAAGGCTTGGAAAAGTGGCTCTAAAGTTACCTAAAATAAAGAGATGTTTTTAATTAAATAAAATAAGGTTTATCCAAATAAAAATGTGTGTACTTGAAACTTGGGATTATCCCATGTGTTTAATATTATAAAAGCGTGGTATTTTACTCTGATAAAATATTTCCTAACTACGGTCCTGATGTAATATCCGTTGCCAAAATGATAAACACCGATACCACTGAAACTGGCCACGGCCGCCCGTTCCCGGGTAATTAGGGGATGGGGGTTGCGACATAAGGTCGGTCTAAATTATGTTTAAAAAGTGTCCTAATCACCTTTACTAGTAAAGGGCAAGTAGGGTATAACAACCCTCAAAGAAAACCGACACCCCCGAATATTTTTCCGACACCCCAAATATTTTAAAATATCCCTATATGTCTTTAAATACACCCCAGATGCGAAAACGGGACTCAAATATATTAAATAGTATTAAAAATAATTTTAAATTGAAATTTTGGGCTGAGGCAGGCCGCGTAAGCCCCACCCCAACCTTAACGCGAGCCGCGTCAACTTTAGGCCTAGCACGGCCCTGGGCCACCACGTGGTCCAACATCTGGCGAGCCTACATAGTGACCCAGCTAAGCTACGCATTGACCGGAGATCAACGCGGGCCGCGTAGGCCCTATCCTAGTGTTACGCGGGCCGTGAGAGAACCAGATTCAGCAACTATAAATAGATGGCCTCGGATCTCAGTCAGAATTCGTTCAAAATCATTTCTCAATCTCAATTTTTGAATAGTAGGCTTTATACGCAGGTATTATACCCCCTAATTAGCGAAGTTCTGCTCCGTTGTAAGTATTATAACCCCTGGATACGTATTAGATACGCTGCCTGATTGATCTAGGGTTCTGTAACGGCGGTCGTGGTTCTGCCCGACGTAGTCGTTGGAATGCCGTCTCGGGGAGGGTATTACTAATGTTAAAATGGGTTATTTTACTAACGCGTGTACATTTGTGTAAATTATAGATTATTCTCAGGAAACCCTTACGGAAAATCTAAGACAGCAATGTGAGTTGATCCGCTTTTTGTTAACTGTTTTTACAAAACCTCATTTAATTAATTATATATTAAACAGTGATTGAGTATTTGTAAGAATACAATTATGATGAGTATGTTGGGGTTTTGTATACAAAATTTGTTACCACCTGGTCAAGGAGTAACATGTCCACAAGTCGGGTTCGACAGTACCATGGATGTTAATTGTTATGTCTTGAAAACAAATATAATTGCGGGATCGCCCTCAATACTGTACAATGGGATTTTTATTTAAACTTGATTAAACTGGGATTCACTCACCAGTATTTCCCACTGAAAAATGTTTTTAAAACGCGTTTCAGGTAACAAACTGTGAAAGCCAAATAGAAGCCAGCTGGACAGCACTGAAGGCTTGGAAAAGTGGCAATAAAGTTACCTAAAATAAAATAGATGCTTTTTTTTTTTTAATAAAATAGGATTTATTCCTATGAAAACGTGTGTACTATGAACTTGGGTTTTAACCCATTTGTTTAATGTTATGAAAACGTGGTATTTTACTCTGATCAATGTTTCCTAACTACGGTCCTGATGAAAATTTCCGCTGCCAAATTAGACAATACGAGATACCATCGAAACTGGCTCGCGGCCGCCCGTTCCCTGGGATCTGGGATCGGGGGTTGCGACAGGAGGTGGTATCAGAGCTAAGCCACTGATTCAGCCACAGAGGTGTTCTGCTGACATCAAAATGTGAAGTGTTAGGAAATAAATTACGGAAATGCGTGCATAACTGTATTTATTGTTATGTGTTATTTGACTATCTGTTAGTTTACAGTATGAGCGACCAAGGACCATCTGACGCGTATCGTCAATTGTCTGGTTCGCCTAGAAGCGAAGGCACCTCCTCTTCTCAGCCTGCCCTCTGAGGGTACTATGCTGATACGGAAGAAGGAATCTTTGTGTTTAAGGCTCAGTTAGAAGAGCCATTTCCTCAGAAAAAGAGGGGATGGTTCAGTCGAGGGGCACACGAGCGTAGGAAACGTATGAAAAAGTTACAGGACCAGAGGGTACTAGCAGCAGCCAAGAGAGACACAGATGCCTATGCCCAGGATATGATAAATAGGGGTATAGCTAATATCCATATCTTAGCAACCACTACAGCTGACCCTAATCTGGAGCAAATAATAGCACCCCAACCACAGCCACCTATCCCTGATCAACCCATGGAGATAGAAAACCCTGAAAACCAAGTAGAGATGCATGACTTCAATCCAAAAGAAATCCCTAGGGTACCAGCACCAAACCCCCTACACCCAAATTACGATCCCTGGTGGGATGACGTTAGGGACTATGTGCAACGTTACCCGATACATGAAGACACACCCATGCAGACCGTAGGAGCTTACCTAGGTTTGGATCCTTTAGATCCCTATTTCCACGATGAATACATTAGGGAGATTTTAGAAGATCCTTACCAATTCCAGACACCTACACCCCCACACCAGGAACCCGCACCCCAGATTCCGAACCCAGTCCTAGAACCTGCACCCCCAATGAGTGCAGAAAATGTACAAGAACTTAGGACATTTGGTGAGGAAATCTTAGAAAGCAGTGAGAGAATGCGACAGGTGGGAGAGCGACTCGTCTGGAAGTACGACGAGCGCAATATGGATTTTTGGATGAATCCATATCCGTGAATGTGAGAATGGAGATGGTAATAGTAATAATAATAATAAAATATTAAAATAAAATATGTGTGTATGGATGCCTACTATTATTAGTGTAATTTTACTTCAGTCGGTATTGTAATTTTTATTTCAGTACTGGTGTGTAATAGATATATAGTAGATGAATAGAGTAAAAGTCGCAATGATTGACGCTTTTGACAAAAATGCGTGTCATGTGATTGACTATATTAAGTATTATTTTGTGATATTAATACGGGGTAAATGTTTAAAATTCAGATGGCCGACGAAGGAAATCAAGGAAATCTGAATAACGATAACCAGAGTAACATTAACGTGGTTAATGAGAATCCGAGCATCAATAACAATGGAAACCAAATGGATAATAGTGTCGTTCAACACATAGTGGCACAAGGAATCATAGATGCAATGCCATTTATTATTCAAATGATTCAAGAAGCGAATAATAAAAGTAAGCATAGCAGTAAGCGACCAATTGAACCAGAACACAGTGTGAACAATGGACCTGTACTTCAAGTGCCCATTCCCAAAAGAAGAAGAACCGTGTCTTACGGTTGTTCTTACAAAGAATTCTGGTCCTGCAAACCAATAGAATTCTCGGGCAATGAAGGACCCATTGCAGCTCTACGCTGGATAGAAAAGACTGAGGCTGTTTTAAAAATAAGCAAGTGTGCTGAAGAAGACAAAATAATGTTTGCTTCTAATCTGTTTAAGAACTCAGCCTTAGAATGGTGGAACACTATCCTCCAATCAAGAGGAAGTGATAGGGTATACAACATGGAATGGGAGGAATTTAAGAATATGGTAGAAAGGAAATTCTGCCCTCCCAATGAAAAGGAACAGATAGCAAATAAGTTTCTGAACCTTAAGATGACAGGGGTAGATAGTAAGGGGTATACTACTACATTCTTTGAATATGCTAGAATAGTACCAACTCTTGCATCACCTGAACCAGTATTAATCTCCCGTTACATCTGGGAATTAATCGGAGAGATTAGACATGTAGTCAAGGCAGCTAGACCTCAAACTATAGAAGAAGCTGTAGAACTAGCGAATACCTTGACAGATGAGTTAATTCGTACTAGAGAAGAAGAACAGAGGAGAAACCTAACCCAAAGGCTTACTCAAGAATTCCGCTCTGGGAATTACAACCGTAAGAATATGGGTTCTACCTCTACACCTTTCTGCAAGAAAAAGCATTCGGGAAAATGCTCCACTCTTTGCAATTTCTGCAAGATGTCGGGACACAAAGAAGAAGATTGTAGGAGAAAATCCAGTAATGGATTATGCTACAATTGTGGAGAAAAAGGTCACATTAAGACGAACTGCCCAAAATTGACATCAGCTGTGAACAACAGGAACACTAAAACTGCTAGAGCATTTGTTCTGACTGCAGATGAAGCCAAGATGATTCCAGACGTGATAGCTGATACGTTTTTAGTTAATGATGTTTTTGCTAAGGTATTATTTGACTCTGGTGCAAGCCAAAGTTTCATTAATACTTCGTTTTGCAAAATTCTAAATCAGTCATTAACTAAACTACCACAAGAATGCCTGGTAGAGACAGCTAATGGAGAAACTGTTAGAATTTCTGAAATCTTGCAGGGAGCAAGAATAGAAATTTTAAATCAAGAACTTATGGCAAACCTTTATCCCATGAATCTGGCAGGATTTGATGTCGTTTTAGGAATGGATTGGTTAATAGCCAATAAAGCCAGTATTTTATGTGATCAAAAGTTAATCCAAGTAAATTCACGAAAAGGTAAAACGATCACAATTAAAGGAGATAAACCATCTAGATCCACAAAATTCATCTCTGTGATGAAAACTACAAGTTATATAAGAAAAGGTTCTATAGTGTATTTGATTTCCATAATCACTAACACTAAAGGAAAAGAACTAAAAGACATTCCAGTAGTGTCTCAGTTTTCAGATGTCTTTCCAGAAGAATTACCAGGACTACCACCAGACAGAGAAGTTGAATTCAGAATTCATCTACTACCAGGAACAGCACCGATTGCCAAAGCACCTTACCGTTTGGCACCCGCCGAAATGCAGGAATTGAATAAACAATTAGATGAATTGTTGGAAAAAGGATTTATACAACCAAGTTCGTCGCCATGGGGAGCGCCAATATTATTCGTTAAAAAGAAGGACGGATCAATGCGTATGTGCATTGATTACCGTGAATTGAACAAAGTCACGATTAAGAATCGGTACCCATTACCGAGAATCGATGATCTGTTCGACCAACTGCAAAGAGCTCAATTTTTCTCTAAAATCGATTTAAGGTCAGGATATCATCAATTAAAGATACAGGAAGAGGATATTCCTAAGACCGCATTTAGAACAAGGTATGGTCATTATGAATTTACTGTCATGCCATTTGGTTTAACCAATGCCACAGCCGCATTTATGGACATGATGAACCGAATATGTAAGCCATATTTGGATAAATTCATAATAGTCTTCATAGATGATATTCTCATTTATTCTAAAAATAAGGAAGATCATGCAAAGCATTTGCACGCACTTTTAAATCTTTTAAGAAAGGAAAAGCTTTATGCTAAATTTTCAAAGTGCGAGTTTTGGCTAGAACAGGTACAATTTCTTGGACACCTAGTTAATCATGAAGTAATTCATGTGGATCCAACAAAAATCGAGACAATTACTAAATGGAAAACCCCTGAATCACTAACCGAGGTTAGAAATTTCTTAGGATTGGCCGGTTATTATAGAAGATTTATTCGAGATTTCTCTAGAATAGCCATTCCTTTAACTAAGTTAACCTGTAAATCCATTAAGTTTGAATGGGGACCAAAACAAGAAGAAGCTTTTAGAATTCTTAAGCAAAGATTAACTAATACACCCATACTAGCGTTACCAGAAGGAACTGAAGACTTTGTAGTCTATTGTGACGCTTCTAAGTTAGGTTATGGATGTGTATTGATGCAACGCCAAAAGGTCATAGCATATGCATCTAGACAACTTAAAAATCATGAAGAAAATTACTCAACCCACGATCTAGAACTAGGAGCTATAATTTTTGCCCTTAGGATTTGGAGACATTACCTTTATGGTAGTAAGTTTATCATATTCACTGATTATAAGAGTTTAAGGTATGTTTTCGGGCAGAAGGAATTGAATATGAGACAAAGACGCTGGATGGAGATGCTTAGTGATTATGATTGTGATATCCAGTATCATGAAGGAAAGACAAATGTTGTGGCAGATGCTTTAAGTCGAAAGTATCATGAAAGCCAAAAAGGGTACGTTCTCTTAAATTAAATCTACAAGTAGATTTAAATGATCAAATCAGAAAAGCACAAGAATCAGTAATCAAGGATGATGATGAAAAACTAAAAGGTATGATTAAGGAATTAGAACAAGGAACAGATGGAATTTTGAGATTCCATAAAATGAGAATGTGGATACCTAAATTAGGAAACCTACGTCATCGTATATTAGAAGAAGCCCATAAGTCTAAGTATACGATGCATCCAGGAAATGATAAAATGTACCAGGATTTAAGAAAAAATTTCTGGTGGATAGGAATGAAGAAAGACATAGCAGCCTATGTTTCTAAATGTTTAACTTGTTCACAAGTTAAAGCTGAACACCAGAAACCCTCAGGTTTGTTACAGCAACTAGAAATGCCAGTGTGGAAATGGGAATTGATAACAATGGATTTTGTTACTAAATTTGTCACACCCCTTTCTAAGGCAGAAGCACGAGGTGTGATCATGAAAGGTTTTCATTGCATACGATTGGTAAACATACTACATGCTCATAAAATAACTTCAAACACCATTACATAACAGAAAACATAGTTAAGTGTTTACATCACGAAACAACATATTGTCTGAAAGTTTACAACTTTATTTAAGACAAACATAAACGACATCCACGAGTATGAGTAAGATCACGAGCACAGCCACCTTAGTTACCTGAAATACATGTGAGTTTTGGAAAAACATCAACATAATGTTGGTGTGAATTCATGCAGTTCTTGTATTGAACGTTTGTATACTTTGTAGGAAAAACATGGTATGTATCTTGTGTAAATCAAGTATTCATGTATAAATCAAGTGTTTATATGTGTATCAAGTTGTTAATGGGTTGCAAGGCCATTAACATGTGACACGACATAGGAAGCGACCAAACCATAGGCATTTTTCTAGTTGTCGATTCACGACGGAGACACAAAAACACTACTCGGTACTAGTTATCACCAAGAGTGGGGCTGCCCTGGTACCCATTAGATCTAACCTTTTGTTCTGCGGTCTAAGTATGTACACGATTAATGGTGCTTATGGTACCCTATTCGTGACACGATTTCTCGTACCATTTCTCGTATCATTCCTCAAAACGCATCATACTTGGTACTAGTTATCACCAAGAGTGCTTCTTGTTTTTGTATCATACCATTTATAAACATTGTAATATTTGTAACATGTACTTCACCCCCGATGTTATAAAACCAAAAACAGTTAAAGAAAAGGGGGAGCATGAACTCACAACTTTGCGTTCCTACGTCGTAAACTTCACCAGATTTACTTATCTAGCGTCATGACCTAAACGTGTTTTATTATCGTTAGTCACTAGTCTTGTATCGCACAAGTACAAGTCACTATCTTTTATGTATTTGTTCTTGTGTTAAAAATAATTTATATTTTTAACTATGTGTCTTACTTATATTATTTTCTCAAAAATAAATGTAAGTATCTAGTATTTTTCACCCGAATTATGTATTTTGTCTAAATCTTCACTTCATGTTCATAACTTGTCCAAGTTATTTATTCTTTCAGGTAATATATTTTCATTAATATATTTTATTGTATTTGTCTAAGTATGTTGTATGTGTATTTTTGTACTTCCACTTCTTAAGAGTACTTAGTGTATTTTCAAGTCCTAATACACTATTCACATATAATACATACTACATACACTTAGCACAAAATTTGGTGATCAATAAATATATATATTTTTCTCAAAAATATACATACTTAATATCAATTTTAATCTTGAAGAAACCATCATTTCTTAACACAAAATTTAGGGAAACCTTGGTAAATGTTTTTAGATACATTTTTAGGGAATAAGTTTCTCAAAACCTATATATTTTTCTAAGTGTCAAAATTTATAAAAATTTTGACATAGTTTCCCCTAAAAATAGAGGTTTCCCATGTTTACAAAACATGTGTTTATTTTCTTTTAAATCATCAACAATATCAACAACACAATCAAGTCTTACCATAAGCCTAGATTATGTAAATCACACAACATCATGAACTTGAAGTTCTTGTAAAAATTTGTAGTAACTTACTAGCGTTTTTAGTAAGTTTAGCTGTCGTTATAAACATGATTGTTTGTTTGTAAATCACGTTATTAAAAGATTCGGTCCTTTACAACTTGTAATCACATTTTCCAAAAAATGTTTCTTCTTGAATTTTTCTTGTAACATATTTTTTTTTCCATCCATGTTTAACCTCCAAAAACATGGTTGATTTCTTTAAGAACCAAGATTTAATAAAACTTGTATTTTTAACTTAGTTTCTTGAAAAATCATTCTTGAAATCTTAGATTTACAAGACTTACAATATACTTTGGTCATTATTTTTCAAGAAAACATTATGTTCTTTCAAGTTCATGCTTTATGTGTAGATGATCCATCATCTTACAACATTTTCATTCTTTCATCTTGCTAGATTATGTTTTTAATCATGATCTAGCAAGATCATATGATGATCAACATCATTTTCACAAACAATCAACAATCATCAAGCATAACAACTCATATACATCAAGATTTCTTCATATTTAAAGCTTATGTTCAAGTTCTCTTCTTGTGATTCTTAGTGTTCTTCAAGATTACATCATGTATCATTCTTTAACCACTTAAATAAGATGTAAAATGAAGAGATTAATGTTCTTACCACTAGCACAAGGCTAGGGATGATCAAGAGGACAAATGAAGTGGATAAAAGCAAATGAAGGAGGTCTTTCAACTTCTACAAGCTCCTAGCTTCCTTATATGCCTTCTTACACCTTAATATCACCTTAGAATGGATGGATATGGATTGAAAATGAAAGTGTGTGTGTGTGGTTGAAGTCATAGCCAAGGGGGAAAAAGAAGAAGAGGTGTGTGGTTTGAAGTGTTGAGAATGTGAGGGGTTATGTCTTGTGGTCTTTAAATAAAAGTTCTCCAACATTAGTTTAACTTTAGGATAATAGGCTTAGGATCAAGGTGACATATCCAATAAATTATTCAAAGAAAATCTTGGCATGGGGCCCACTTTTAACCGGTTATGGGGGGGGGGGGGGGTAGCTAGTTAGGTTTCAATTCCAAGTTACATCTTCTAGTTACATTTCAAGTGTTAAATTTAGTGTTAAGTGTGTTTAGGTGTTTTAGGATGTAATGTGATGTTTAGGGACCATAACTAGCTTGGTAATGTTAAAATAATGCCTCTAATAATATTTTGATGTTCCGGGTAATGTCCGGTTGTTCGGTTAGATACCGGTTCGTTAAAGTGCTAAATTGCACCGTTTAGTGTCTTTCAAGTATCTTTTTGTAACCCTTCCAATTCCCAACACTTGGGGAAGTATTCTGAATGATAAATCATAATTTCTGCATAATATTTATGTGTTCAAAGCTGATTTATAGCTGAATTTAATAAAATTCTGCACTTAAAGTGCGTCTCGGGTGCTTTTTAGTGTGTATTCTAGCTTCCGGATGGTCTATATATAAACCCTTGTATGTACTCTTGGGTTTTAATGCATTTCTTGATGTTGGACCTACACCTAGGCCCCAATTCTAGTGTCTGACTGCTTTCTACAGAGTTGTTGGCATATTGTGTTTTACCGATGAGTTTACTAGTATTTCTGACGCAACGCTCTTGTTAATGCATAAAGCAATTCTTGTAGTATAAAACGTGCATAAATTCACTTGTGTAGTATGAATTCAGATAATGTTGACATTAAAGCACATAATTGCAGTCATTAAATAATAATTAAAGTGTACGGAAATTACCGGTTTGGTGCCAGTTGTCACAAAATTACCCAAAACAAGGAAAGGTAATGATACAATCTGGGTGATTGTAGATAGACTAACTAAGTCAGCTTATTTCCTACCAATGGCGGAACCCAAATACGCTTCTTAAAGTATAAGGCTCCCTCTTCATTTGGCACCATATATTTCAACATACCCCGTAGGTATTCAGCTTTATGGTTTTCCATTTTAAGGGCTTCTTGTTGTGCGTCACGAATACGTGTAGTGAGGTTCGTTCGAATAGTCATTTCCAATGCTCGAACCTTTAGGGTCTTAACCCTTCTTTTTCGACTTAATGCGTCCACTACAACGTTTGCCTTTCCAGGATGGTACTTAATCTCACAGTCGTAATCATTTAGCAGCTCGACCCAACGCCGCTGGCGCATGTTCAATTCCTTCTGATCAAGTATGTGTTGCAGGCTCTTGTGATCTGTGAAGATTGTGCATCGTGTACCATATAGATAATGTCGCCAGATCTTCAAGGCGAATACCACCGCACCGAGTTCCAGGTCGTGAGTGGTATAGTTTCTTTCATGAACCTTCAATTGTCTTGAAGCATAAGCGATGACTTTCTGGCGTTGCATGAGCACGCAACCCAAACCTTGTCGTGAAGCGTCGCAGTATACCACGAAGTCTTCAGTGCCTTCGGGTAATGATAGTATTGGTGCATCGCATAGCTTGTTCTTAAGTAGTTGGAAGGCTTCTTCCTGCTTGTCACCCCAGTCGTACTTCTTGTCTTTCTGTGTGAGGGTTGTTAGCGGTTGAGCTATCTTTGAGAAATTCTCAATGAATCATCGATAATAGCCCGCTAAGCCCAAAAATTGTCGAACTTCAGTTGGGGTTTTGGGGGCTTCCCAATTCTTTATCGCTTCAATCTTGGCTGGGTCGACATGAATGCCCTTCTCGTTCACAATGTGACCAAGGAATTGTACTTCGCAAATCCAGAATTCGCATTTTGAGAGCTTTGCATAGAGTTTCTCTTTCTTCAGTAGTTCCAGTATGGTTCTGAGGTGTTGCTCGTGCTCTTCTTTCGTTCGTGAGTAAATCAGGATATCATCGATAAATACAATCACGAATTTATTGAGATATGGTTTGCATACGCGGTTCATCAGATCCATAAATACCGCTGGCACGTTCGTCAGCCCGAATGGCATTACAAGAAACTCGTAATGACCATAACGTGTTATGAATGCAGTCTTTGGTACGCTTTCCTCTTGGATTCTCAATTGATGGTATCCAGATCGAAGGTCGATCTTGGAATAGTAGCTTGACCCTTGCAATTGATCAAATAAGTCGTCAATCCTCGGTAGTGGGTACCGATTCTTGATAGTGAGCTTGTTCAGTTCTCTGTAATCGATACACATCAGCAGTGTTCCATCCTTCTTCTTCACAAACAATACTGGACCTCCCCAGGGTGAGAAGCTTGGCCTTATGAATCCTTTATCCAACAACTCCTGAAGTTGTGTAGATAATTCTTGCATTTCGGATGGTGCAAGCCGATAGGGTGCCTTGGCTACAGGAGCGGCTCCTGGAACCAAGTCTATATGGAATTTGACTTGTCGCTGCGGAGGTAGTCCTGGCAGATCTTCGGGAAAAACTTCAGGGAATTCCTTCACCACGGAAATGTCTTCGAGTTTCGGCTCCTCAGCATTCTTATCTACAACGTGAGCTAGGAAGGCAACACATCCTTTCCTTAAGCACTTCTGTGCCTTCATGCAACTGATGATTCGCAGGGGCGCGTCTCGCTTTTCTCCATGTACGATGAGAGTTTCATCATTCGCCAAAGGGATGCGAATGATTTTCTCATGACAAATAATTTCAGCTTTGTTCTTGGACTACCAGTCCATTCCGACCACTACATCGAAGCTTCCCAATTGAATAGGTAAGAGGTCGATGCTAAAATTTTGTTCACCAAGTTTTAATGAGCAGCCTCTAACAACTTAGCCCGACTCAACAAGTTTACCATTGGCTAGTTCTATGGAGTAAGGAATATCCAATCTACTAGACTCTATCCCAATAATACGTTTAAATTCCACAGACATGAAACTATAATCGGCACCAGTGTCAAATAATATGGATGCAAAGTGATTGTTAACGAGAAACGTACCAGTGACCACGTTAGGGTCCTTGCGTGTGTCCCTTGCTCCAATCACAAATGCTCGAGCCTGAGCGTTGTTTCCCCCTGGGAAATCTTTCACGAAATGATCCTTGCTTCCACAACTAAAGCATCCTTGGTTCCGCCCAGCTCCATTCCCAATTCGGTTACCATTGCCATTCCCATTTCCACCATTTCTATTACCATCACCGTTGCGGTTCCCATTCCCGTTCTTTCTTTTACCCCAACAGTCTTCAGTGCGGTGCCCCAGATTTCCACACTTTTCGCATTTTGGAATGCGACAAACTCCTTCGTGATGACGCTTGCACTGATTGCATTTGGGCAGAGTGCCCAGGTATCCCTTAGCTGGAGCGTCATTCATGGCTGCAAGAGATTTCGCCTCTTGAGGCGGGTTGGTGTCACGCTTCTTGTTAGAACCCTTGTTGTTGCGAGTTGCTTGATTCAGATTCGCATGCTTCCTTTTCTTATCTCCAGATGACTCAACATGCATTTCAGACTTTTCTGTTGGGTTCAGTGATAACTTCTTCATACGAACACAATCTTCAGTAAGGCTGACAGCCAGAGTTACAGCCTCGGTGATTGTTTGAGGTTTGGCCGAAGTTACCATGCCACGAAACTCTGGGGCCAGTCCCCAAATGTAGTGTTCAACTCGCTTAAATTCGGGTGTCGCCATGTAGGGAAGCACTCTAGACAGATCATGGAATCTTCGAGTATAGCCATTAATGTCAGCACCTTCCATGGTCAAGTGCCAGAACTCCGTTTCCAACCTTTGGAGTTCAGCACGAGAGCAATACTTCTCTCTCATTCTTTCCTTTAGTTCATCCCAAGTCAGGCCATAAGCGGCATTGATGTGTGTAAAATGCAACATATAAATTACATCAAATGAGGCATAAAACTAACCCTTTTTTAGTACTAATATTGGAAAAAGAGTGTTTTTGTCTTCCTTTTGTATTTTCAGGATTAAATGAGCTCAAAAACGCAAAAGAAGCAAAAAGACAGCTAAATCCAACATAAATACAAGAAAAGGAACATTAGAGGATTGCCCGAACCCTCAACGGCACCTTCCAAAGCAAAATAGAGAAAACAGAAGGCTGAACACGCCCCGTGCTCAGCCAGCACGGGGCCGTGCCCAAGAAGCAGCAGAAAAGACAAACCTATAGAAGCTTCTATTGCCCACCACGGGCCGTGCTCAGCGGACACGGGGGCGTGCCGAAAGTACTGCAGGCGCATTAATTGTAATTGCGAATTACAATTAATGAAGAGAGAGAGTGTCAGACGGGCACGGGGCCGTGCCCAGCGAACACGGGGCCGTGCCCAGGCCTCTGTTCAGCCTATAAATAGGAGTGCTTGGTTTCATTGCAACTCATCCCTTGGCACACCACCTCTCTCACACTTCATCCACCACCCACCACCATCACAACACCATCATCCACCACCATCATCCATTGTCCATCATAGAGTGTGTGAGTCGTCTCGGGATCCAAGATTGATCGTAAGAGTTCTTGACAATCAAGGCCATGTTTGCCTAAGTCTCTTACATCACTTGGTGAAGACAAAGTGTCTAGTATAATACTTTTTATTTCTAATCTTTTGCACTTTTTATTTGGTTTTGTATTAATGACTTTAATAACTAGTTACTTATGTTGAAGGTGATCTTTCCTTATCGTTTGTCCGTGGTGTCTTGGCATTATTTTACTGTCTATATAAAATAAAGGATTTTCACCATTCATATCTCCACGGTCTATATGGAGGTATGTTGGCTACCTGGTCGGGGGTTAAGGGAACGGTTTGGTAAAGGTCTTGCCATTGTTCAGCGTTTAGAGGTCCTGCAATGGACCTGGGTCAAATTTAGTAGGACCTCCTTCAATACTTCACGGTATTGGATGGCGGGGGTCCAAACTCTTTGATCCCCTCATAAGTTAACTACTATTAATACTATAACCCGGCTATTTAGGACTGTATCCCTGCTGACTCAGACTACTTAGTCGAGGGTAACGTCACCGCCAAAAGCGGGGCCTACCACAATACTGCATTAATAACTTAATTCATTATCTTCCAATAATCCACCCCTTTAGGATTGTATCCCTGCTGACTCAAACTACTGGGGTGAGGGTAACGTCACCTTCAAAAGAGGGGCCTACTACAATAACTAAGATAATCTCTTAATTATGTGCAAAAGTGCGGAAATAATCAAAGGTTATACTAGATACGAGTCGGAACCAAGTGATTCATCTTGTCTATCTGTTTTTATTTTATTTTTATTTTCAGCATTTTAGTTAGTTTTTATTTTTCTTAGTTTAAAACATTTTTCCAAACTTTTATTTTGGTTAGACGTTGAGGATAAACCGGTATTAAAAGCTCTTGTGTCCTTGGACGACCTCGGTATCTTACCAACGCTATACTACACTCAACGATGGGTGCACTTGCCCATATGTGTGTTTAGTGTTAGTGAAATATCGTGTTTTATAAATTTAAAACTTGGCTAAAATAAGTGTTAAAAAGGGCTTAAAATATACACCTAAAATATACGACACTTTATCGCACATCAGGCATCATCACCCAAGGTTTGGACTTGGAAGTTCCACCAAGTCAAAGCTTCATCGACAAACAACCCAGTATCAAAAGTGACTTGCTGATCCGCGGTACACTTACTCATGTGGATAGTAGCTTCAGTCTTCTCCGTCCAGCGTACAAATGCTACTGCACCTCCTGTGCCGTCGTAGTTCATCGGTTTGCAGTCGAGAAACTGCTTGAAAGTGCAGCCCTGAGCTGCGTTGCCTCCAGATGAATCTCCATTCCCATTACATTTAGCGTTGCTTGGTCCGCCACTGTCTTGGGTTCGGTTTGCCTCGTACTGGGCGATAGTTGCGGAGATCCTTTCCTCTAGTAGAGCGTTCAGCTCTTTAGCAGTCTTTGGCAGTGGGGGAGGAGGAGGTTGATCCGAATCTCGATTGTTCACAATTCTCTTAGGTGCCGTGTTCTGAAAGAACACCACGCAATAGGTTTAGGCATTTGTTTGATATCGTCATACTAGACAGTTAGTAGTATATATATTCACGGGCATATACCACATAAGTGACATCAAACAATTATTACTCTAGCAGGGTGTTTAATGGGTTGGTGTTCACGTTTGACCCTTTTCTTGAGGGGATCTATACGTGACAAGACTTGCTATGGTTTCTGTGCACTGAATTCCATAATTATGTATGCATCCATAATTACGTAACTCCTTGCACAGTCTGCACGGTTCGTTTCATCCTCGTATTTCTTCCTTCAGCTAGGCTATTGTTTTCAGGTAGAGTCACGTATACTTGTGACACTCTACTTCTAGTATATGTATATGTCAATTATCACACATAATTGCAAGTAATTCTTAATCAACGACAAGTGCTACACCAGTGCACCCTAAGTCTTGTAGTGTCTTTTCTTGACTCTTTGTAAACAATTTCAGGTATTGGATGTCGCGGGCAGTTTTATGCAATGAAAACTTTTTGAAAAATTGTTTTCGTGAAAGGATCCTAGAGATTGTAGTCTAGACTCGAGAAGGAATCCTGGTTCACTGCAATCGCAGCTCTGATACCAATCTGTCACACCCCTTTCTAAGGCGAAAGCACGAGGTGTGATCATGAAAGGTTTTCATTGCATACGATTGGTAAACATACTACATGCTCATAAAATAACTTCAAACACCATTACATAACAGAAAACATAGTTAAGTGTTTACATCACGAAACAACATATTGTCTGAAAGTTTACAACTTTATTTAAGACAAACATAAATGACATCCACGAGTATGAGTAAGACCGCGCGCACATCCACCTTAGTTACCTGAAATACATGTGAGTTTTGGAAAAACGTCAACATAATGTTGGTGTGAATTCATGCAGTTCTTGTATTGAACGTTTGTATACTTTGTACGAAAAACATGGTATGTATCTTGTGTAAATCAAGTATTCATGTATAAATCAAGTGTTTATATATGTATCAAGTTGTTAATGTGTTGCAAGGCCATTAACATGTGACACGACATAGGAAGCGACCAAACCATAGGCATTTTTCTAGTTGTCGATTCACGACGGAGACACAAAAACACTACTCGGTACTAGTTATCATCAAGAGTGGGGCTGCCCTGGTACCCATTAGATCTAACCTTTTGTTCTGCGGTCTAAGTATGTATACGATTAATGGTGCTTATGGTACCCTATTCGTGACACGATTTCTCATATCATTTCTCGTATCATTTCTCAAAACGCATCATACTTGGTACTAGTTATCACCAAGAGTGCTTCTTGTTTTTGTATCATACCATTTATAAATATTGTAATATTTGTAACATGTATTTCACCCCCGATGTTATAAAACCAAAAGCAGTTAAAGAAAAGGGGGAGCATGAACTCACAACTTTGCGTTCCTGCGTCGTAAACTTCACCGGATTTGCTTATCTAGCTTCGTGACCTAAACGTGTTTTATTATCGTTAGTCACTAGTCTTGTATCGCACAAGTACAAGTCACTATCTTTTATGTATTTGTTCTTGTGTTAAAAATAATTTATATTTTTAACTATGTGTCTTACTTATATTATTTTCTCAAAAATAAATGTAAGTATCTTGTATTTTTCACCCGAATTATGTATTTTGTCTAAATCTTCACTTCATGTTCATAACTTGTCCAAGTTATTTATTCTTTCAGGTAATATATTTTCATAAATATATTTTCTTGTATTTGTCTAAGTATGTTGTATGTGTATTTTTGTATTTCCACTTCTTAAGAGTACTTAGTGTATTTTCAAGTCCTAATACACTATTCACATATAATACATACTACATACACTTAGCACAAAATTTTGTGATCAATAAATATATATATTTTTCTCAAAAATATACATACTTAATATCAATTTTAATCTTGAAGAAATCATCATTTCTTAACACAAAATTTAGGGAAACCTTGGTAAATGTTTTTAGATACATTTTTAGGGAATAAGTTTCTCAAAACCTATATATTTTTCTAAGTGTCAAAATTTATAAAAAATTTGACATAGTTTCCCCTAAAAATGGAGGTTTCCCATGTTTTCAAAACATGTGTTTATTTTCTTTTAAATCATCAACAATATCAACAACACAATCAAGTCTTACCATAAGCCTAGATTATGTAAATCACACAACATCATGAACTTGAAGTTCTTGTAAAAATTTGTAGTAACTTGCTAGCGTTTTTAGTAAGTTTAGTTGTCCTTATAAACATGATTGTTTGTTTGTAAATCACGTTATTAGAAGATTCGGTCCTTTACAACTTGTAATCACATTTTCCAAAAAATGTATCTTCTTGAATTTTTCTTGTAACATATTTTTTTTCCATCCATGTTTAACCTCCAAAAACATGGTTGATTTCTTTAAGAACCAAGATTTAATAAAACTTGTATTTTTAACTTGGTTTCTTGAAAAATCATTCTTGAAATCTTAGATTTACAAGACTTACAATATACTTTGGTCATTATTTTTCAAGAAAACATTATGTTCTTTCAAGTTCATGCTTTATGTGTAGATGATCCATCATCTTACAACATTTTCATTCTCTCATCTTGCTAGATTATGTTTTTAATCATGATCTAGCAAGATCATATGATGATCAACATCATTTTCTCAAACAATCAACAATCATCAAGCATAACAACTCATATACATCAAGATTTCTTCATATTTAAAGCTTATGTTCAAGTTCTCTTCTTGTGATTCTTAGTGTTCTTCAAGATTACATCATATATCATTCTTTAACCACTTTAATAAGATGTAAAATGAAGAGATTAATGTTCTTACCACTAGCACAAGGCTAGGGATGATCAAGAGGATAAATGAAGTGGATAAAAGCAAATGAAGGAGGTCTTTCAACTTCTACAAGCTCCTAGCTTCCTTATATGCCTTCTTACACCTTAATATCACCTTAGAATGGATGGATATGGATTGAAAATGAAAGTGTGAGTGTGTGTGGTTGAAGCCGTAGCCAAGGGGGAAAAAGAAGAAGAGGTGTGTGGTTTGAATTGTTGAGAATGTGAGGGGTTATGTCTTATGGTCTTTAAATAAAAGCTCTCCAACATTAGTTTAACTTTAGGATAATATGCTTAGGATCAAGGTGACATATCCAATAAATTATTCAAAGAAAATCTTGGCATGGGGCCCACTTGTAACCAGTTATGGGGGGGGGGGGTAGCTAGTTAGGTTTCAATTCTAAGTTACATCTTCTAGTTACATTTCAAGTGTTAAATTTAGTGTTAAGTGTGTTTAGGTGTTTTAGGATGTAATGTGATGTTTAGGGACCATAACTAGCTTGGTAATGTTAAAATAATGCCTCTAATAATATTTTGATGTTCCGGGTAATGTCCGGTTGTTCGGTTAGATACCGGTTCGTTAAAGTGCTAAATTGCACCGTTTAGTGTCTTTCAAGTATCTTTTTGTAACCCTTCCAATTCCCGACACTTGGGGAAGTATTCTGAATGATAAATCATACTTTCTGCATAATATTTATGTGTTCAAAGCTGAATTATAGCTGAATTTAATAAAAGTCTGCACTTAAAGTGCGTCTCGGGTGCTTTTTAGTGCGTATTTTAGCTTCCGGATGGTCTATATATAAACCCTTGTATGTACTCTTGGGTTTTAATGCATTTCTTGACGTTGGACCTACAGCTAGGCCCCAATTCTAGTGTCTGACTGCTTTCTATAGAGTTGTTGGCATATTGTGTTTTACCGGTGAGTTTACTAGTATTTCTGACGCAACGCTCTTGTTAATGCATAAAGCAATTCTTGTAGTATAAAACGTGCATGAATTCACTTGTGTAGTATGAATTCAGATAATGTTGACATTAAAGCACATAATTGCAGTCATTAAATAATAATTAAAGTGTACGAAAATTACCGGTTTGGTGCCAGTTGTCACCAAATTACCCAAAACAAGGAAAGGTAATGATACAATCTGGGTGATTGTAGATAGACTAACTAAGTCAGCTCATTTCCTACCAATGAAGGAAACCTTCAGTATGGAACAGCTAGCTAAATTATATGTAAATGAAATTGTTTCATTACATGGAATTCCTTTATCAATTGTTTCTGTTAGGGATAGCCGATTTACCTCTCATTTTTGGTCAAGTTTCCAAAAGGCAATGGGAACTAAGTTAAATCTGAGCACAACTTATCATCCTCAAACGGATGGACAAAGCGAAAGGATAATTCAGACAATGGAAGACATGCTTAGAGCCTGTGTGATTGATTTCGGAGGTAATTGGGATGATCACTTACCTTTAATAGAATTTTCTTATAATAATAGTTATCACACAAGTATCAATGTTGCACCATTCGAAGCACTTTATGGACGAAAGTGCCGAACCCCAGTCTGTTGGGCAGAAATTGGGGAAAAGCAACTATCTGGACCTGAGATAGTGCAGGAGACAACTGACAAGATTATTCAAGTCAAGGAACGACTAAAAGCAGCACGTGATCGACAGAAGAGCTATGCCGATAACCGACGCAAGCCATTGGAATTTCAAGTAGGAGACAAAGTATTGTTGAAGGTCTCTCCTTGGAAAGGAGTAGTAAGATTCATCAAAAGAGGAAAGCTAAGTCCCAGGTATATTGGACCTTTTGAGATTATTAGAAGAATAGGACATGTAGCCTATCAGTTACAACTGCCAAAGGAAATGGCAGGAATACTTGATGTATTTCATGTATCTAATATCAAGAAATGCTTAGCTGATGAATCGCTAATGGTACCTCTTACGGATATAGAGGTAAATGAACAACTCAAGTTTGTAGAAAGGCCTCTACAGATTGAAGACAAGAAAGTCAAAAATCTCAAACACAAGAGATTAGTTCTGGTCAAAGTGAAGTAGGACTCCAAAAGAGGACCTGAGTACACATGGGAGCTTGAATCTGAAATGCAAAGGAAATATCCACACCTATTCCAGTAGATCTCGAGGACGAGCTCTAAAACAAGGTGGGGAGGATATAACAACCCTCAAAGAAAACCGACACCCCCGAATATTTTTTCGACACCCCAAATATTTTAAAATATCCCTATATGTCTTTAAATACACCCCATACGCGAAAACGGGCCTCAAATATATTAAATAGTATTAAAAATAATTAAAAATTGAAATTTTGGGCTAAGGCGGGCCGCGTAAGCCCCACCCCAATCTTGACGCGGGCCGCGTCAACTTAAGGCCTGGCACGGCCCTGGGAAGCCATGTGGCCCAACATCTGGCGAGCCTACATAGTGACCCAGCTAAGCTACGCATTGACTGGAGGTCAACGCGGGCCGCGTAGGCCCTATCCTAGTGTTACGCGGGCCGCGAGAGAACCAGATTCAGCAACTTTAAATAGATGGCCTCGGATCTCAGTCAGAATTCGTTCAACATCATTTCTCAATCTCAATTTCTGAATAGTAGGCTTTATACGCGGGTATTATACCCCCCTAATTAGCGAAGTTCTGCTCCGTTGTAAGTATTATAACCCCTGGATACGTATTAGATACGCTGCCCGATTGATCTAGGGTTCCGTAACGGCTGTCGTGGTTCTGCCCGACGTAGTCGTTGGAATGCCGTCTCGGGGAGGGTATTACTAATGTTAAAATGGGTTATTATATAACGCGTGTACATTTTTGTAAATTATAGATTATTCTCAGGAAACCCTTACGGAAAATCTAAGACAGCAATGTGAGTTGATCCGCTTTTTGTTAACTGTTTTTACAAAACCTCATTTAATTAATTATATATTAAACAGTCAGTGAGTATTTGTAAGAATACAATTATGATGAGTATGTTGGGGTTTTGTATACAAAATTTGTTACCACCTGGTCAAGGTGTAACATGTCCACAAGTCGGGTTCGACAGTACCATGGATGTTAATTGTGATGTCTTGAAAACAAATATAATTGTGGGATCGCCCTCAATACTGTACAATGGGATTTTTATTTAAACTTGATTAAACTGGGATTCACTCACCAGTATTTCCCACTGATAAATGTTTTTAAAACGCGTTTCTGGTAACAAACTGTGAAAGCCAAGTAGAAGCCAGCTGGACAGCATTGAAGGTTTAGAAAAGTGGCAATAAAGTTACCTAAAATAAAATAGATGTTTTTATTAATAAAATAGGATTTACTCATATGAAACCGTGTGTACTATGAACTTGGGTTTTAACCCATTTGTTTAATGTTATGAAAACGTGGTATTTTACTCTGATCAATGTTTCCTAACTACAGCCCTGATGAAAATTTCCGCTGCCAAATTAGACAATACGAGATACCACCGAAACTGGCTCGCGACCGCCCGTTCCATGGGATCTGGGATCGGGGGTTGCGACATAGGGTGTCGAATCCACGGGGAATTAGTGGAAAGTGTTAAAGTTCATTGCTTCTTTTAATTATCTAATTCTAAACTAATTGCTTTTTGCTGATTAAGAGAGTTATTAGAAAAACAAATATAATTAATGTGGTTGTAAACAATTGTGAGAAAAAGGACCGATCTCCGGGTTTTCAGGTTGTGTAGAAACACGAGTAACCTAATTATTACCAATTGGAAATCACATAGACTTGATTTGCTAACTACTTATTTTGATAAATAATTAACAGATAATATATTTGATTGCAATGATCCACGATCTAAACCGAAAGATTGATGCAATTGAATATTAACCTAGTTAATTACCAATCCTAGATTTCATAAACATAAACGAGTTCAATGGTTAAAGGTTGAAGAACAATGACAACTTAGAATTTAATCCCAATTGTTGATGACAAAACCAAATAACTGATGAACAAGTATGCAAATGATAATCCAACAATGTTTAATAAAAAACAAATAAACAATAAAGATAAACTAGCAGAATGATTAGTCAAATCTCAATCCAAAAGTTTGTAAACCTAAGTCTACTCGGTTCCTAACACAAACCCTAGTCCCGAAGATGATCACGGGTGGTTTAGTTGCTGATGTTCTTGATTTGATCTTCAATCTTGATAAGGAATTGCATGATTGATGATTGGATTGAGGTTGGGAACACCAAAATTCGTTCTTGGGAAGTGGAAAATGGCTAGGGTTAATAATAATTTCGTTTGGGGAATGTTTGAGCTTGAATATGGTGGAAAAATATGAAATTCGCGAGTCAAATCTGGGATTCAGCGCCCAGTGCGCCAAAAACAGCGCCTAGTGCGCCAAATGGTACTTTCCTTCTGTGGTGCGCTGAAATCAACGCCTAGTGGCTCCAATTGTTACCAAACTTCCCGTTTCTCACATTTTGACCTTCCAACTTGTGTGTATGCTTCCAATACTCCGTAATGCCTCCCGAAAACCTTATGTCAAGCTCCAAAAGCCATCTGTTATGCTCCGATTACATGCAAATCAAAACAAACTCAAAGTAACCCGTTTTCATACACATAATCATGTAAAACCTCATAATTAAACATTTTAAAACACGATTAAACACCCTCACATCACATCCCCACACTTACCCTTTGCTTGCCCCCAAGCAAACTGGTACGGAATTTCTCACCATAGTAACAACACTTCTAAACCCCTAAACCAATGCAACCGTTTAAGTCCCAAGTCATACACGTTCCATAGACTAACACAATCAAGATTGGCAGTTTGACAAGAGATTGATGCAATTTCTGAAACTCAAGACTTGCCTAACTAAAACTGACATGCTTATATTACTACACACATGCCACATGCCCCTCACAATAATCACTCCTCTCGGTTTAATCAAGACTAGCGTGTAATGTGCTAGTTTATATTTCGCTCAAAACCAAATATGCTACTTTGCAATCATAAGCTTGTATAGCAATCACACCTCCACTGTATCAAGGAATGTAGCACATATCAAAAGGACTTTTTAGTTTTTGGGTTAAAGGTAAAGGTAGGGAATTATTTTTGGCTTTTTATGTTTATTTGGCGAACACAACAAATATACCAAACCATGACAGCTTATTCACAATACTACTAACACTTTGGGCGATTTCTGACCCATTTGTATAATACGAACATAACACTGATTTTGTTTTTTTTTTCTTTCTCTTTTTCTTTTTTTTCTTCTTTTTTTCTTTTTTTTAACATACTTCTAAACGCACTTGTTACTTATGGTTGGTATTTCAAACGAGTCAAACGAGGTGTAACAAACGAAAGGTATAAGGCTCAACATGGTTAACTAAGGTGGGTGAAAACACAAAATTCGTTAGTGTCACATGTGATTTGTTAATAAGGTAAGGGATTCAATGGTTAATAAGGCTCAACTGCTAATTCGATAAGGGATTCAATCAAAGTTAACCATGTGATAATTAAGTAATTAATTCAGAACGTGTCAAATCTAGAACCCGAAATCTGGATGGAGTTGCTTTGTTTTATTATTGTTTCAGCCGTTTAGTCTCATTTTTTTGTAAACATTTAAACCGCTCAGTTTTTACTTTCAGTTTATTTTAGTTTCTTTTTAGTTAATCAAATAGAAAACTTAACTGACCACATACTCCCCTGGATTGATACCCTGCTTACCCTAGCTACCTAGGTTAATTAGGTTTTTGCATGACACAAACGACATTCATCAAAATGGCGCCGTTGCTGGGGACAATCAAAGTTAACCATGTGCGTTTAGTTAACCATGTGGAGCCTTATTAACCATCCCTTACGTTATTAACTAAGGTGGGTGAAAACATTACTCACCTTATTTGTGACAACCCGAGATCTCAAGGCCTTCCTTTACGTGTTACTTGCTTACAATTTTGCTTTCACACTTTGCTTTGTGTTGTAACTCATGCATGATTGGTAAGTGATTAATGAATTTCTATGTTGGTTAGTTAATAGAAACTTGTGAAACTGTTCATGATTTATAGACTTAGCCCATGCATCCTCGTCATCACCCGCACTCGACGAAGTACTGGATTTCTGTCATCACCTTTACTCGACGAAACATGGACCTTCGCCATCAACATCACTCGACGAAGTATATCCTTCATCGAGCATTCTTCGCCAAAAAGGGCTTCGACCCAGTTCTCCTTCTCGGCCCAAGTTGTGTGCGTATCTTTTCTCCGGGCCCAAGTTGTGTGCGTATATTTGGAGTTTGTGTAGCATGATCAAACCCTAGTCTTTTCACACACACACAAACGACAGCAATACCCCATTCGATGTATCCCTACCCTTGACCGAGTCTAACATGAGCAACATTCCTGCTCACCAATGATTGGCGCTACAATCCTTCGGTTAGTGGAGTTGCTATTGTTTTAATTCTTGTTAATTATTACTGGCTTTTATGCGAACTTGTTGATTGATGTGTGATGGTTGATCATATACTATTAGGGGTTGTGTGTTTTAATGATCATTGTCGATTAGAATAATATGTGAGATGGAAACTGTTATGCTAAGGTAATCGATGATTGTTCTATGTAAGGTTGTTTAACCTGTAAAGTAATGGTTGTTTGATCCATCGATCCTACTGGGAATGTGTAGATGTTGTTATATAATTAAGATATATGTTAAGTCATGATGTTGTAATTCAATGAAAATGTTGTGGAATGATTAGTTGTGACTATGAGTCGTACATAGGGTTTGCTTGATTATATGTCGTAACCGTTGTTTGATCCTTCGATTATGTTTAGAGATGAGTAACTGTTGATATGAAACCATGTAATCATGAATGAAAACTAACTGAAGGATATGGTTGATCTGTTTTGGGTGGATTATTGAATTTGTTTACTGGAATAGTGGAAACCTCAAAACTGTTAAGGGTAGTCGACGAATCTTAGGTCCACGAAAGATGATTCTTCGTCGACTTGTTTCTGACGAATAATGGGATATTTCGTCGACAGGTTTATGACGAAAAATGGGGACTTTCGTGAAGGATCACGTGCTGACCCGAACGAGTCAATCGGAGGTGTTCTAATCCGTTTCAGGTGCGGAATAACAAGAAACGGACATGAAAAACAGCTTGTTCTACTAAATCTTGCCTTGTATATTGATTTCACACTGATTACAAGTCAAACGGCACTTCGGCAGCAATTTGGTATCGGAAACAAGACGTGTTCTAACTGATTTCGCTCAAGTGACCTTTATCTAGAGCTGGTGATTTCGCTTTTGTGTCACAGGACCACATAAGCGAAATCCCAATATGACCAAATAAGCGAAATCATCTGATTAAGACCCTATGAGCGAAATCATGACCTAAGACACATACACTCTCATATTTTCTCGTAAAACGTGCCCTAATCTAACATTCTAAGACTAAGACTCGATACAAAACGAAGTCGACAGATGCATGCACTAACAGACTCCCCCTCAGATGTTGACGAGTCTTAAGTGTCGAGTCTTCGCATCTTCAGTCTTGATCAGTCTTCGGGCATCCAGAATCTCTATCTATCTCTTGCATCTTCAAATACTTCCTCTAACAAACTCCCCCTCAAAACATGCTGGGATCGAAGTCTGACTTATACAGCATCAGAATGGCAACCTGGCTTTACATAGTCCTCAGTTGTTGAAAACTGACTCTTATTCAGCTCTAGAAATCCAGCATATTCTCTACCCAAAACATAAGATTCACAAGAATAAGATATTTAACAATTTATCAAATTTCATGCACCAACACTGACTCTTCTACAATCAATATACAATCAAATATTAACAATGATCATTTAACGAATTTCTTATCTCTGAAAAACTTTTCAATCAAATTCTCCCAAACCTATTCATCATGTTCAGCACTCGGAATTTTGAAAGTCAGCACTTCAATATCAGTTGTCGAAAATCTTTTTGGATTTTTCAAAATTTTATGCTAAAACACACCGAAAATCTTTTTGGATTTTGAAATAAACGAAATGAAATGTAGTAAAGTAATATTTACATACAATATTTTTGTGAGTTTGTGTAAGAGGATCATATCAGTTTTTGAGACAAATCACCAACACCGTTAAGCTTTAAACATTTTAAGTTCTAAACGATTCACTTAGATTGTCAGTATACTGATCCACTTAAATTTTCACACAAAGTTCAACTGTTTCGAGATACAAGATTAATGTCTTAAGAACTAAAACTTATTCGCGTGTCCCACCTCAGAATATACTCCCGTATCCAGATCCCAATATTCAGTCTTACAGGTGAGTATACCTAGATGATATCTGTAAGGGGTTAGGTGCGAAACCGTGAGAGCTCAGGTCAGAACTTCCGTTCAGCAGAGAGATGACGGCTCGACTTTTGGTGGGTCCCCTTTAGAGGATCTTTTTTACAACAGCATTAATTAGCAATTTTATTGTCTATATTTGCTTAGGGCTGCGCTATTTTTCAAGCAAGCGTAAAGTATTCTCCGGGGACTAGGCCATTGCTTCCGCAAAATCAGAAGTCCCGGGATAATACCCCAGATATCACTAAGCATAAAGACCTAGTATCTCAGAAAGAGGGACCTTTCAAACAAAATTTCGGGGGTTACCCATATATCCGAGAGATGTTACCCACAAATTAAGCAAGTTTGAATTTAGGTTTATATCTCGTCACAATCTACTAAATGTGCAAAAATCTACTGGCACATCATCAGTGAGACCGTTTATCACTTTTTAACTTTCCAATTCTTTAGCATGCTGTGATCGTCCACTGATGTACTATCATTTCCTCTTTTATACAACAAAACTCATTTTTCATTTTATCATGTTTTTGACTTTTTTCAAATTTTCAAATGTTTTTTGGATTTTCTGAAAATTTTTACTCCCCCTAAAATGCAAACACATTTTAGGAAATTTGAAAATAAACTGTACAATAAAGTGACAACTGATATCAAATCACTTCAAATCGCCATCCACTTGGCATAAACAATCAGAACTCCCCCTCACAACAAACTATTTTCCCATTGTGATTTCAAAACACTTAAGTTTGTTTTAATCAAATGGTTTTTCCGGAAAATAAGTTTGATTTTACCAATTGTAGGTTAGGGGTTCATCACATTGTTGTCCAAAATACCAGTTGTAAGTATGGTCCAATCAAGTTCAACTTAATGACCTTGATTAACCACTTGTCAATGAAATCCTCTTTCAACCACTTACAGGTTCATTTCATCAACCATAAACACTTGTAAATCAAAATATAACAATTTAAATATACCACCTGTACTTTACCAACTTTACCACTTGTAGGATCAAATACTAAGAAAGATACCGATTCCTGCTCCACTCTTACCAACCTGGGAGCTCCGGCAAGTCAGATTTTCAGTTAGGAAAAACTTTCCCCCAAGCCTGATCAGCCTTGGGAGATTCTGGGACACATCTATCCCACCAACATTCTGATTTATAAAAATCTTTTGCAGTTTTAACCTTCCCATTGAAAGTCTTCTCAACATCAAATTCTCCCTTATCAGTGAAGAATTGATTTGAGATCTCTACCTTTCCCACTTTCTTCATCAAATTTTCCTTTGACAATGGAGGAAAATCCTCATCATTCACCTCTGGAACGGAATTATCAACCTTTTTATCAACCAAAGACTCCTCTGATTTTATGGAATCAGATTCATTGTCAGAATTACCCTCAGATTTAACAACCCATTTTTGTTTACTCAAATCGACTTGTCTTTTGTAAAAACGTTTTGAAGTTTCACCAACTTCCAAAGTCGATTTGTCAACACATTTCTTTCTCATTTCTGAGTTAGAAGATACTCCCTGTTTTGAATAAGTGGACTCTTGGCAGTTCCAAGCAATATGTCCAACTTTTTGACACTTAAAGCAAGTTCTTCTATCAACTCTTTGAGCAAACTTTCTGACATTCTTCTTTACCTCAGCAAGAAACTCTTGATTGGACTGTTTCCAGAATGGTTTCTTCTGCTCATCTTCACAACTTCCACCTGCAACAAATTTTGTTTTTGATTTATAAGTTTTCTGATTTTTATAATTTTCTGAAGAATTGAAAGCAAGACCTTTCTTTTTGAAATTACAGTTAGGGTTTGGTTTCTTGTGAAAACCATAACCAGAACTGTAACCTTTTTTCTTGTTTAATCTTTGTTGTACTCTTGAGGTGTAAGGTTTAGATTTACCATTAAGATTTAAATCTTTTATTTCAGAAATATTAATTTCTGTTAGTTTGAAAACCTTTTTGATCAATTCAGTTTTGACACCTCTTATTGCAAATTCCTCATCAGAATATAATTTGTCTGAATCATACAAAGTATAAGCCACTTTGATTGACCCGTCATTCAAATTAGATTTTGATAACAGGAATTCTCTATTGTAAACTCTGTTAACCGGTGAACTCTGACTCTTTTCTGATGAACTCGGACTATCAGACTCAGACTCCAGTTTTGACTCTTCATCCATATCTAACACCTGATCGACCACTTTCTTTAATAACTCGGACTCATGATCAGTGTCAGACGCTGTGAATGTAACATCAATATTGTCTGGTAATTCATCAAAGATTTCAGACTTTAACTTGATGTTGACTGCCTTTTTTAGACGCTCCTCATTAGGATTCCTGGGAGAATAAGTTTCATGGATCTGGGGCGGACATCTGTTATACTTGACACTTGATTTCTTACCAGTATCAGTATCTTCAGTCTTTTTCTCCTTGAATGCCTCAAGACCTGCAACAGTAGGATAAACACGATCAATCAAATAATCACACGTAGTATAACTCAACAATAATCGTTTAATCCTTTCACTCTCAATCTTCTCAAGTTCCACTCCTTCTTCAGATTGGCACAATCTTTAATATAATCATTGATGACGCTCTGCTTTGTCATTAAAGTTGCGCTCATTTTCTCCATTGCCTTTTCAATTTCTGTATTTGTCTTTTTCAGACGATCAACTGTGTTGTTCAGCACATCATATGACTCCTTTACATACTTCACATCAGACAATAAATCTTCTTTAATCTTTTCCAGATCAGCAATCTTCATGTCTTTCTCCTCACAAACTTTGCAAGATTCTGAAAACTTCGAACACGGTTTTTCAACTTCAACCAATTTTTCAACTATCTTTTCAACCTCGACGACCTTCTCTACTTCGATAAATTTTTCAACTTCAACTATTTTTTCAACTTCAACAAGTTTTTCCACTATTTTCTCCACTTCAATGATTTTCTCAACTACTTTCTCAGTCACTTGATCAACAATTGCTTCTCCAGCTTCTGTCTTTGTCTTTTCATCAGCTTGCATTTTTGCGGCTTCCAGCTCTTTCTTCAATCTGGCAATCTTCTTCTGATTCAGCATCTCCATTTTATCTGCAAAAAACAAATTAAAACTAGTAGGATCAATGCCTTTTCTAGCTCTGTTGAGATGTTCTTCCTCATCATCGGTATCCACATCACTACCAAGATCTGGAAAAATTGAGATTCTTTTCTGATTAGTCTCATCTTCACCTTGAATTCTTGCAACACAAGCTAAACCAGGTATGTGTTTGTCCCAACTAAATCCTTCAGCAACAAATTCATCATCTTGATGGATAAGTAAAGCTTTTTTCTTTCCATCTTCAATAGCATGAGCATGTGCAGTTTGTGGTTGTTGAGCAATCTGATGAAAAATTGATTTTTGATAATAGTTGTTCTTTTCTTGATTCCCGGTTGCTTCTTTGCTTTTGCACTCTCTTTTAAAATGTCCTTTTCCTTTGCAACGGAAACAGGTAACTTTCGATTTGTCAAATCCCAACTGAGAAGTAGCCATTCCTCGAAATTCATCTCTGCCAGTAATCTCTTGAAACTTTTCAGCTCTTCTCCAAGCACTTACTAAGCACCATTTTATATCCATCAGCTCAAGTTCTTCAGCATCAATTTGGTCGTAATCCTCTTTAGTAAGCATCGGATTACCAATCTTCCCACCGATCAAACTTTCGTAAGATTCTAACATAGCAACCAGTGATGCCATGTGTTGCTTGGCAACTTCCGGAGACAGATTCTGACCATTTTGAATGTTTAAGGTAACATTGCACTGAAGGTTTGTTGAGTTTTGTCGTTGAGAACTTGATGTTGTGCTGTTTGGATCAAAACTTGAGAATGATGAAGAATATCCACCACTTTGAGTCACATTGCTACTCTTTGTTCCAGACGAACTGTCAGCACTGAAACCAGTTTGAATCTTTGGACTAGGGCTGGGAGTAGCCTCAAACTTGTTCCCTCGGTAGTACAAACTGACATCTTATTTTGCATTTGGATTTGTCATGATAGCGGTTTTCTGAATATCCAGCTCCTGCTCTTCAATCTTTTGAATGAATTGTGCCAGATTCATATTCTCAGACTTTCTTGTGTGTTTTAAAATCATCAAATAAGTTCCCCACTTTTGTTGTGGTAGTGCTTCAGCTAATTTATCGACCCACTCATCATCATCTTTCTCAATGTTAAATCTTTTCATTTCCAAGACTAGATGACAATATCTATCAATGGTATGCTTTGTAGTTTCATTGTCGAAAGCTGAAAACATATCAAACGACTTCTTCAATAACGCCTTTTTGTTTTTAATCATATATGCGCTTCCTTTGAATTTCTGAATCAATGCTTCCCAAATTGACTTAGCTGTATTACCATGTTGAAGCAAAACAAATATATCTTCTGTAATTGCTTGTTGAAGAATACTGATCATCATTTTCTCACTAGTATACTTCAATTTGTCAACTTCCGTAAAGTCACTGAAACCTTTTTCAAGTCCACGTTCGTTTTTCGGTTTCTCATAGTCTTTTTCCAACGAACACCATGCATCAAACTTGTAAGCTTGCACCCAGTTCTCAAATCGATTTTTCCATCCCTGAAAATCCTCAATATACATCAACTTTGGTGGTTTCTGATGAGTACCCGTCTCATTCTCACTGTATACAGTCTCAGCAGCAGTGACAGGTGCAACCGGTGTCGCAAAAACATTGTAGAACTCTTCGGCCATGATTTTGATAGCACGTTTTTTAATAACAGACACTTTGGAGCGAAATTAATGTGATTACAGCTTGGAGCAAAATCTGATACAAGCCTCTGGAGCGAAATCAGATTAATGCACACAGGAGCGAAATCTGATGATGGGTAGCTTGGAGCGAAATCTCAAATTATGTGACACTGGAGCGAAATCAAGAAGACACTCTGGAGCGAAATAGCAGATTATATGTCACTGGAGCGAAATCAAGGGTCCTGGTGGTCCTATGAGCGAAATCAGGGGTTTAGGGTGGTCCAATTAGTGAAATCTGGTGTATCTTGGGGCGAAATCAGGTGACATTTGTGTACACATAAGCGAAATCAACAATTTTCCATAGGAGCGAAATCAATTCGAAGGGCAATTTGGTCCATTTTTACTTTGAATTTCAGTCTCAAACTTTCAAGGGTTTGTTATTGTCCAATTTTCTATGATCTGTGAAATTTTGGTCCGATTCTAACCATGAAATCTTCCTGAACAGATAAAAGAAGGTGTAGAAGACAGATAATGAAGCTGTAATGGCAAGAACTCCTCGACCTGAGCTCTGATACCACTTGAAGGATCACGTGCTGACCCGAACGAGTCAATCGGAGGTGTTCTAATCCGTTTCAGGTGCGGAATAACAAGAAACGGACATGAAAAACAGCTTGTTCTACTAAATCTTGCCTTGTATATTGATTTCACACTGATTACAAGTCAAACGGCACTTCGGCAGCAATTTGGTACCGGAAACAAGACGTGTTCTAACTGATTTCGCTCAAGTGACCTTTATATAGAGCTGGTGATTTCGCTTTTGTGTCACAGGACCACATAAGCGAAATCCCAATATGACTAAATAAGCAAAATCATCTGATTAAGACCCTATGAGCGAAATCATGACCTAAGACACATACACTCTCATATTTTCTCGTAAAACGTGCCCTAATCTAACATTCTAAGACTAAGACTCGATACAAAACGAAGTCGACAGATGCATGCACTAACATTTCGTCAAGGGGATTTTCGTCAATGTGAGGGTTCTTCGTCGGTATGCCACTGTAATGATTATGATAATGAATATTAATGTTTGTGCATATTATTTGAGTGCATGATAGTGTTGGTTAAGGATAAGGAGCCTGTTTTGACTCGTGTAACATTCACATGGATATGTTGATTAGTATGGGAACTAAATACCAGTTATATATAAAACTGTTTGTGTGAACCATTATGATACACATGTTGATAGATGTCAATGTGCATTAGAAATAACTGTTACTTGTGATAAGAAACCAGGTTTCATTCATAGAAGTAGTAGACCCAACTGTTATGTGTTGCTATGTATACAAACTGGGAACATGATGCATGTTATATGGTAAACTTGGTGATGAATACAGTCTGCGAGAAATACGTGAATTAGTCTGTTACCAAACTGATAATATTGTTAACCGCGGTAGGGTTGGTTGATTAACTGGAACGGGTAATTTGTTAAATACCGAGCAAATCCAAGGTGTGTTAACTGCTCTTTTTCCTAGCATGCGTCCCGGGGAGGGACATCTGGTAAATGTTCCGGGGAGGAATGTCGGGTAATTGGGTTTGACTGGAATGTTAAACCTGGGATGTTGGTTGATACACTCATATCTATCATTTAAGTCCCTTCTACCGATTTGTTGCTGGGGAGGCAACGGGGTATTAGTTAATAGGGCTATTTAGGTTTGGCACCCTCACACCGTACCGGGGAGGACGGGCGTGAACTAATGACCCCAGTCTTGACCATTGCTTTGATAGAGGCATTGGGGAATAGGGCAAATAATCTGGAGCCATCGGCGGTAATCGAGTTATTAACAACATCAAATCTCTGAAATGTTTTAAACTCATATCTGGTAACTAAACATGTTAACAAACTTTGAACTCACCAGCGTCGTCTGACACACTTGTCTGCATGCTTGCAGGGCTATAGGGTTATATCATTGGAACTTGCTATCTTGGAGGCTGGAGTGGTCATGGGTCGAGATACATGGAATCGCAAGAAAAGTCTAATGGTTTTCGTACATGTGGTTTATGAAACACATAACAAATGATTTATGCTTCTGATGTATACAATGAATTACATTTAACGTTTTGAAACACTTTATGTTAATGAATGAAAGTTTTTATTTAAATATAGTTATGAGTTCAATGTCATTGGTGGCTAGATCCTGGTACGTCACACGCCCTGCGGTGTTTTCGCAAGTGGTATTTTGGGGGTGTGACAGTTTGGTATCAGAGCCACTAGTTATAGTGAACTTGGTTTTAAAACGTTTTCTTAAAACAAGACTATAACCGAACAAGTTCTGGATACGACCATGACACTCAGCTCCAGACTGCAAGGTTCGTCTCTCGTTTACTCATTGCACAACATAACTAGTGAACACTTACATATGGTATTGCATGTGATTGCACGTTTAGCACAACAATATGAATTCATGTATCACTTGCATGTGTTAAGTGGTTGATAGTGTGGTGTTACCCTAGTAATTCGTGACTCATGTTTTGTGATGTTCTTTGTTTGCTACTCGAGTCTGAGGGACTATTTAACACGAGCTAGGAGGAGCTGAGATGAGCATGCAAATCATGTTATTATTGTGGGTGCACAGATAATAATAATGTGGGGTGCATGTGAGTCCCAACGAGGCCTAGCAAGTGTGAAAGGGGTTCCATTCTATTATTCGACCAAATGTGAAACACAACGATCCATAGGGGTCATAGCAATGACTGTCTCCTGTTTGAACGTGGTCCTTTCATTTCCCCTCTGAACCCTTACGAATCTCGATGCTATCGAGTATCACCTGAACACTCATCTGAACGTTTAGCGAATTGTGTAGAATGTTAGTTGCTAGTACGAACGTCCTTGAGTTGGATGTCGCACCGACAAATGATTGGTCTATACCTATCTCACTTTTCTTCGTTTGCTGGAACTTAACGTATGGGCGCCTTAGATCCCGAAGTGTAATCACTTCTGCAACACTTTAGCAACATACCGTGTATTACTCAATCAACCTGCAAGATCGATGGACAAGAGGATGAGCGTAGTGCCTTACCGACCTCCGTATTAGAACGGCCTTGATTACCGGCAATGAACACCAGGAAATTGGCAACAATCGAGTTCTTAACCCTAGTCAGCGACTTATGAGAGTCAACCCTTACGAATCAATCGGGACATGAGCGATGACAATTAACTATAGTGTGGAATGTGAAACTGTCAGCACAATGAATAACGCCTTAGGATGTGACAAGAAATGTGACAAGATGAACCCTGTAGGTGAAAGATGGTAGCGATCCATTTCATGCAACGACATTAGAGGCAACAGACACGGCGACATCAAGGTACTCATAATCATAGCCTACAGTATGGAAACGAAGGTGACTTCGACAAGGATTGACTGTTGTTAAGTCGAGATGCCAACAACCAAGGGACCAATGACAGTATCGGAAATCCTCATAACGAAAACAACAATACTGGAAGTGATGCTCGTGGAAGGACATTTAGGATTGGCGTGGGAGACGCCAGGATTGTAGCAACATGGTGGCCTGCACGTTCTTGGTAACTAATCATTTCATCTCTGCTCTGTATAACCCTGATGCTTCTTGAAACCAAACCTGTTAAGGAATCGGTTGATGGCAAGTCAATTTAATCCTCTTATGTTCATTGGGATGCAAACTCGACCTTGTGGGACAAGTGTTCGACATAGACCTTCCTTTTTCTATACTTGACAGTTTCTATACCTTGTGAGGAGAAGATTTTGCGTATCCCTCTCCTTAGTGGAGAATCATTATCAGTTCTAAAGCGTCAGAGTGGCGTAAAGGTTAGCATCATTTCAGTAATGAAAGCCCAGAAGTGTCTACGGAGGGGCCACCCCACTAAGATGGCAACCGTTATCGATGTTAAGGCTAAGGAAAAGAGGGACGAGGATCCACCAATTGTTCGTGATCCCTCTCGGTGTACTACCCAAGGAATTTTCAAGTTTACTTCCATAACTGATTAGGTAGAGTCTCAGATTGATCTCACAACCAGGGGCAGCCTTGATTTCTCGTACTCCTTAACGTCCGGCGCCTGGAAAGTTGCAAGAACTGACCAATCAACTTTAGGAAACTATAGGATGGAGGTTTTATAGATCTAGCTCCTCGTTTTGGGAAAACGCGCTCTATTACGGAAACGAAGGACGAGTCCTTTCGTACGTGTACAGACTACCACAAGGTGGCAATCATAGACCGCCACCCCCTGTCTCGCATCGATGACCGGCTTGACCCGTTGCAATAATCAAGATTCTATCCGGAAACTGACTTAAGACCGGACTGTCATCTGATAGAAGACCATGGGAAGGATGATTCCTAACCCGGCGTTACAGATCCAGTATGGCCACTACGATTTTCTGTTCAAGTTTTTTAAGATATCCAACACACCAGCAGCCTCAGGGATCACATGAGTAGTATGCGTTAACCTCGTTTCGCTAGATTCGTCGACCGCATTTATTTGTGATGTTTGGAATCACTACCAGGGGAAAGGAACGCCATGAACGGCACCTGTATTTTGTCCTAGAGCTCCTAGGGGAGGAGCAACTCCATGCGAAGTCTACCTAAGTGTGACTTCAGGATTTGGGAGGTACACTTTCTTGGTCACGTAGTCAATGAAGTGGGATACACGTGGATTTCGCTAAGGTCCATTTTATTAGAACTTGATCGGTACCAAAGAGTCTTTCGGGGATACAGTAATTTCTTAGTCACGCTAGATACTATCGCAGATTCATCAAGGGATTTTTGAAGATCGCGCAGCTTTAATCTCTTTAGCACAGCAGGGCACTGTGCATTCGTGGGAGACAAAACAGGAGAGCTTCTTTTCAGCTTTTGAGACCCAATACTACAATGCACTGAGCATTGTCTTTACCCGAGGGTACGGGTGATCTAGTGGTATACCATGATGGTTCGAATCAGAGACCCAGTTACACGCCAATGCAACACGAGAAGGTGATGACCTACATAGCGGATTTGCGTAGGGGAATTGCACGAGTCACAACCTGCGGTGGGAACCGTGGTCTTTGGATTTAAGTTGGAGGCATTACTTGGACGGTACCAAATGCACTACTTAGACCGATCACAAAGGCCTCCCGTGTACCCTTGTTTCGAAAGAACTAACATGTGATGGCATCGCTGGATGGAACTTCTGAATGATCTCGACTGTGAAACCTAGACGTGTATGAACCTCGCAGCACACCAGCCTCTATATTCTAGTCATCTGGATTTTTGATGGGATATATTAGGATCTAAGGATCTTGTACTGGCGATTGGGCTTGAAGGCCTACACAGCGAAGCATGTAAACGAAGTTTGACTTGTGCGAAAGTCAAGGTGGAACATCAGAAACCTTCTGGTTTGTGTCAGTAATCAGAAACACCTATTTGGAGATTGGAACAGATAGCCATGGATTTTGTCACTGGTCTACCTAAAACTCAGAACGGAAATAATATCACCTGGGTGATCGTTGAATGTCTCATGTAAATAGTACACTTTCTTGCAATCAGGGAGAATTGACAAGTTTTCGTATCCTATGGGTAATTACCTTTGATTTTGATCTATACCTGATTTAAGCCAGGCAAAACACAACACCCTTGGCTCACGTATGGACAAGAGCATTACTTATCGCCATTGGATAAACAGTCAGAGCAAACGAACCATCCTGACACTCGAAGACATGCTGTGAGCATGTGTGTGATTGACTTTAGTAAGAGTTAGAAGCACAGTTACCTTTGGTTGAGTTCTACTGCAGCAGTTACTGTTTTAGTATTTAGACAGCTCTGTTTGAGGCATTGCATGGACGATAATGCCAGCCTCCTTGTTGGACTAAGGTGATTGACAACTTAATTACGAGTCCAGGACTTGTACTCGAAACTCTTGGGAAGATTGTTTGGATCGGGAATCGATTGGCGGCAACACGTGACCGCCAAGAAAACTGGCAAGCTTAGGAAACACTGGGAGTTCGCTGTAGACGAACGTGTCATAATCAAAAATCTCACCCTGGGAGGGTGCGGTACGCTATGGAAAAAGTGGCAAGCTTAGTTTACGATACGGATTTCTGGAATGAATCAGTGGCATGGCTCACAAATTCGAGTTACCTGGCGAATTGGGTAACGTTCGCGATGACATTTATGCCTCGAACCTAAAGAAGTGTTTGTCTGACGGAAAACTAGTGATACCTTTACCAGAATCTAAGGTTAACGACAAGTTGCAGTTGTCAAGATATCTATTGAAAGCATGAACCAGGAAGTCGAGATTCATTAACACAGTCGGATTCCAATCGCGAAAGTTGTTGGAACTCAAGACGTGGACCGGAGTTCACGTAGGAATGCAAAGATCAGACGAAGCTCTAGTATCCTCGACTGTTCAAACGGTTGAAGCAACTCCTGATGACATTGGCGAATTTCGGGACGAAATTCCCTTTCAAGTTGGGGATGATGTGGCACCTGCGAAAAACCCACAGTCATCCTGGTGAAACATCTCATGGTAGACTACTTGTCAAATTTCGGGACGAAATTTCTTTCAAGTTGGGGATGATGTGACAACCCGAGATCTCAAGGCCTTCCTATACGCGTTACTTACTTACAATTCTGCTTTCACACTTTGCTTTGTGTTGTAACTCGTGCATGATTGGTAAGTGATTAATGAATTTCTATGTTGGTTAGTTAATAGAAACTTGTGAAACTGTTCATGGTTTATAGACTTAGCCCATGCATCCTCGTCATCACCCGCACTCGACGAAGTACTGGATTTTCGTCATCACCTTTACTCGACGAAACATGGACCTTCGCCATCAACATCACTCGAAGAAGTATATCCTTCGTTGAGCATGTTGATGCACTTTGTGTGGACACGACTCGGCTCGGTTCGACTCGACCTTGAAGACTTGAAGACACGAAGAACGAGACAAAGATACAGCCAAGGGGGAGTTTGTTGGTGCACTTGTGTCTGTACTTTGTCTGTATTTCGTCATGATACAAAACGATGTCTTTAATGTAAGGTTGATGTAAGTTTGACCAAGTCAACCATCCTCCTGGTTTGACTTGACCAAACAGTTAGAAAAATGTTGTAAGCTGGTTGTGTCGAAGGATGTGTTATCGAAGGATTGTTTTATATCCTTCGATGATGAGCTCGAAGGATAGACCACGAAGGATAGACCACGAAGGATATCATCCTTCGTGGTGTATGTGATCTTTCGATGGGTTTTCTGGTCGACAGATGATCTTTCGATCACTTTGTCTGATCCTTCGACCAGACCTGCTGTGTCGGGTATATATACCCATGTAGTGTGTTGTGTGAAAGTAGACACTTTAGAGAGACACTTCAGAGAGAGACAGGAGCACACACACACACTTTGAGAGTTTATAGAATACTTCTGTAAACATTGAGCTTGTAACCGGACCCTTCATTCGTATTAATACAAGTGGTGTTAATCGGTGAATCTTGCGTGTTGTGTTTTGTCGTCTTCTAACTCGGTTTGCATGCTAGCTTGGATTCCGCACTCGCTAGTGTGTTAAGTGTAACAAGGAATAGGTTTATCCTCAACCTCCGAGAGGGACCTACAAGTGGTATCAGAGCCGAGGCTCTTCTCCTTGTTAAAACCGAGTGTTTTCGGGTGTTTTCCGGGTGTTTAAAGTTCATATTTTCTGGGAAATCTTGCTGTTTTTGCTTGGTGTTTTGTTAAAAACCTTGTTATTCTTCATGTTTACATGTTAGTTGTTGGTTTTTGTTAAACATTATAGCAAAATCGTGTGTTTGGAGAGTTTCGGTTCACCAAAATTCTTGTTTTTCTGAGTGGTGTTCTTGAGGTCTTCATAGTGTTCTTCATAAACTACACTCTTTGATCTTGAAAATTTGAATATTAAACTTGTTTGTGCATTGGGAGGTGTAAGCTGATTAAAATATTGGACATATTGGACATTACCTGTTTGGTGAAACCTGCATGTTCAGAAGATATGGTCTGAACATACTTTCTGCCGAAAGTTCTCACCAACCCATCAACTTTTCACCAACCCGTCACTCTTTGTCAACTGTGTCAGAACCGATCGAAGGATATCCTTCGAAGTCGAAAGATCATCTTTCGATCAAGGAGGTTCGATAGATAGTCATCCTTCGAGCATCCTTCAAAGTCTGAGACTTATCTTTCGTTCCAAGGAATCTTTTCGAAGCATACATCTTTCGGTCTACAGTTCTTTTTCGAAAGATAAGGATCCTTCGTTTGGAGAATCTTTCGAAATCCTCTTTCGTTTTTCAGGTCTTTTTCGAAAGACAAGGATCCTTCGATTGGAGAGTCTTTCGAAGTCATTGTTCGAAAGACAAGGATCTTTCGAGTGGAGAGTCTTTCGAAGTTTTTGCTCGAAACTCAACAGTGATCTTTCGAACACTGTTGATCTTTCGAACAAGTGTTGTTCTTTCGATCCTAATCTGTTTAAGTTTAACAAGTTTGTGTTTTACAGATCTTTCGATTAAGGGTCCTTCGGCCGGTTGCTATCCTTCGAATTGTTGACATAGTTTGTGAAAACTTTCTATAAAATGGGAACAAATGGTCAGTGGGATCCAACCGCGTGGACTCAAATAACTTCGACTCCTCAATCATCAGCTATGCAATCTACGCAATCTACGTCAGATTTCGACAAAACTGCATGGATGCGAGCTATTGCCCCATCTCAAGCTGCAATGATAACTGCAAATCAATGGGCCTTGGTCACAAATCAAAGCAACAGCATTCAATCTATGATGCAGAACGACAGTGAAACTGGTACAAGCACAAAACCGCCAAAGTTAAATCACATCAATGATTGGGGATGGTGGAAAGAAAGGCTGAGAACTTATGTTCAGGGACAAGGTCAAGATCTATGGATGTGCTTCTTCACAGCGTTTGAAAATGATTTGGAAGTTGCAGGATCTAATCCAGAAACTTACAGCACTTTGTCTGAAGAAGATAAGAAGAAGTTTGAGTTAGAAAAGAAAGCATTCATGATTCTCACCCAAGCTCTTCACAAAGACATTTACCACCAGTTTGTTTACTGCACGACTACTAAAAGCTTGTGGGATATGCTCACGTTACGTTGTGAAGGAAATGCTCAATCTAGAAAGATCAAGCAAGAATTACTGAAGAAAGAGTTTGAAGGATTCACGTGTTTGGAGAATGAGACTTTGGCAGAGTTATCTACAAGATTCCATCATTTGTTGAGCGAGATGTTTGCTTTTAAAGTCACTGCCACTCCACAAGAATTGGTGAAGAGATTCGCTGATAGCTTACCAGCAAAGTGGAGCAGTTATCTTGAAATTCTCAAAGAAAACGGTGTTCTAGACATAATCACCGTTTATGAGTTAATTCAACGATTGGAGAACAAGGATGTAGAAGAAAAGCTTAAGGCAAAAAGAACATTGACTCCTCAAAATCCAGAGATGTACTTTGGGATTGCAGGAGGTATCAGTGGAGAAAGACCAGTCTCTCAACATGCAAAGCTTCAAACAGCCTTCGTCTCAAACACCGGTCCTTCCACAACAAGTCAGTTTGATCCTTCAGCATACACGATGATGTATTCAAGACCAGATTCTTCTTCTTCTTCAGCTCAGCAGCAACAACCGCTACAGCAAGGGTTTTATGGAAGCTCTTCAAACGTTCAAGTCACTTCCAATCCAAACACAGTCAGATTAGACACTTCCAATTTTTCCAAAGTCAGTGTCGAAATAGCCAAGGAGCATATGGAGATGTTGAACACCTTGGTTAGTGCTTATTCTGGATTGATCGCAGGTCAGATTGGGAATATCAATCTAACCAATGAAGATTATCAGCAAGTGGATAAAGAAGAGTTTGAAATGATGGATATCAAATGGGCTCTTGCTAGTGCAATTCGAAGAGCAAAGGAGTTTATGGAAAGGACGGGGAGAACCAACTTGGAAAACAAGAAAGACACCAAGTATGGGTTCGACAAGCAAGCTGTCAAGTGCTTTAACTGTGGCGAACGGGGTCATTTCAAAAGGGAATGCACAAGACCAGCTCAGCATGGAAATCAAAATCCGTTCAGAAATCAAGGCAACCAGCAGAACCAGAGTGGGAACAATGTTCGTACGTTGATACCTGTCAACAACCAAGGTCAAGCAGGGTCATCAAATGCCAACCGGGGGCTGATGGTTCAAATAGATGAGGGTTGTGACTGGTCGCTTCAGCTTGGAGAAGGAGGCAATGGTGGAACAGCATGTTTTGCTGAAGTCGTAAAGGATTTAAGGCACGCCAGTGGTGGAGAATCTTCCACCAATGGTGTTGCATCTTCTGAAGATGAAGACAGTTCTGGCTATAGTGGAAGCTCAGATGAAGAATCCTCCACTTCAGGCAATGAACATGTGGATGAGACATCAAGTGCGTCAGTCGATGCAGATATTGATGAACTTTTGGAAGAAGCTGCAGCAGGAACTGAAAGAAGATCTATTTTGGTGGATCAAGCTGCCTACTCTTCGTCTTCTCTCCATTCAGCCTTTATGGGTAATGTCGACTGTTCATCAAGCGAGGTATGTGTCGATGAACCCACTGTAGTTAGCTGTGAAAACTGTGATAGTTTAACTGTTAAATATGCTGAACAGGAAAGTCAGTTTGAAATCATTTCCAAACACAATCAAGAATTGATTGTAGATCTTTCAAAGGCAGCTGAAGCTAACTCGTTTTTAACCAGAAATGAAAAGGAATTTAAAACAACAATTGCGTCATTAAGACATGATGTTTCAGAATTACAAAAGGCTGTTTTGCGAAAACAACATGCTAACAATAATCTTATTGACACAATTGAGAAGCAGATGGTAGAGTTGGCAACAGCTCGATGTGAATGTGAGACAATTAAGCAGAAATTGGAAAGCTATTCCAATTCCCGCTATGTATTGGATCACATTATTGATGTCCAGAAGAAAAAGGGGGATAGACAATGTGTTGGTTTCAAATCATGTCCTCCCCCAATGAATCACAATTACTCAAAATTGCCTGATAACGAGGATATGCCCCGCTTTGAACCTACTGTGCCACTCAATCTAGATGATTTTGCAGCAGGCCTCGGGTTCACAACTGGTACATCATCCTCGGGTCAATCAGACTCTGAATCTGAATCTGAGAATGTGACAGATTCATCATGTGTTAAGGAACAGAGTCCTCCCATTGTTGAGGATGCTGATTCTTCGGATGATGAATCTGAAGTAATTGTGAAACAACAGTCTAACTCGGTTACAACAGATATTCCAATCGAAAATCACATCCTATGTGATCCACCAGTGAAACCGAGTAAGACTGAAATGTCAAAGGCAATGGAGTCCCTTATATCTAACAGTGAAGAGAATAACTTGTTGTACACGCTCAAAGGAGATAGCAAAATCTACTCTAACAAAGATTTTCCAATTAAAAATGTAAATCAAGATTTAATTGAGCAAATTTTTGAAGGATGTACTGATAAGTTTTTGGGGAACAAAAGTGGCAAAATTACCGTCACTCAATGTGATCCGATTCCGTGTGAACAAGTTAGAAAACAATGCGGAAACCAAAAACTACCAATTGAGCGAAAACAACAAGTCAACTCAGGAAAAGGTAAAGTACAGGGAAAGAAGGCTCAGAACAAGAAGGTTCAAGCACCTAAAGTTCAGCAGGCTAAGACTGAACAACCAAAGGTTCAACAACAAAAGGTGCAAAACAAAAGAGCTCCTGTCAAGAAACGATAACCGAAAATGAACTTTGTTGGATCCACGGGCTCAGATAAAATTGAAACATTTCAAGAAAAATCTAACGTTGATTTTGTAAAACAAGTTAGAATTTTAAAACGAAATGATCAGAATAATTACACCCAACACACCAACGGATGTGATTTAAGTCCAAACACGTCTCGATCACAAAGTTCATGGTCTGGTTCTTCGTCTGGTCATCAACATGTTTCTCCGAGGTTTGTAGAGCGGAGAATGTGTTTTGAATGTGGAACAATTGGGCATATTGTAAGATACTGCCCATACCTGCAAAAGTTGAAGGCAAAAACGAGTGCTCCCCAAGAAACCAATTACCAAAAACGATCCGTTTCCCCGAAACCGGACTCACGTGTCTTGAAAGAAAGGGAAAAGAAGTTAAAACAAAAGAATCAAAAGGTAATTGAAAAGGCCTTAAAATCAGAGGCCAAAGAAGAAAAACCTGTAAAGGCAAAATCTGAAACTGTAAAACCAGTAAATGCTAAAACAATAAATTCAAACACTGGTAAAGAACAAACAGTTTGGAAGCAAAAGCAGGTAACTCAATCAGGGGGAGCACCACAGGTTCTTTTTCCTAATCATCAAGTGATTGAGATCACTTTCATTGATGATCAAGGACGACCCAAGTCCACAAAGGCTTGGGTCCCCCTCTCCAACTAATCTTTGAGTGAGTGTGTAGGATATTCCAGGAGGAACTTTCGATAGTCGTAAGATTGTTGATAGTGGAGCATCCTTACACAAGATAGGCGACAGAAGAAAATGTTGCCTTTGATGGAGAGGAAGAGAAAAAGGAAAAAGATAAGAAGTCAAACATTCCGATGAAGGAATGATGGTGAAAGAATGTGGTTGAATGAAGTTGAAAGATCGACCAGATGAAATATGTTCCAAAGATTAATTGTTAAATGCTTTAATCGGGTCCCCGGGATAGATTCAAATCAAAATGTACGCACCTGCAGCACGTCTGAAGTTCAACAATCTATAAGATGAACGTGCAGTGTACATTTCTTGGCGGTGTGTTTGAAGAAAATGTGTTGGTTGTACTAACCAACCGGGTGTGCGGATGCCTTGGTTTGGATTGAACAACCGCACACTACTTCTGAAAGAGAAAGACAAAAACCTTCGCTGGTGAAATGTGGAAGACCAGCCGGACCCGGAGGTTTCTGATCTTGTTGCTATAAAGAGATTTCTCAGAAAATTGAAGTGGCTACAAAATCGACCTTGAAATCCACACCGGGTGGATGTCCAGTTTGGGAGAGCACTCAGATTCCTTGCAATGCACGAAGCAGTTGAAGGATACGGTTTTAAATTTCTAATCTCTCCTATACTTGTCGATATTTAAGCTGCTTTTTGAATTATGATCTCGAACAGCACTCTTTGGCCAGACAATGCTGTCATGGTCCGCACCGCTTACCGACTTGCCAACTGTTTTTTCCAAAATTTGATAAATCTTTTCAGATTAAAATTAATTTTGGTAAACGGCATTGAGGTAAAACATGAGTTAACCAACATCGAAATTTTTTTTTTGTAAATACCTTTGTGTTTTAAATTTATCTTAGTTTGTTGATTTTAGGGGGAGTAAATCCATCCAACTTTGAAAAATCCAAAAACATTGAAAATTTTCAAAAACACAAAAACAATAGAAAAGCAAAAATGAGTTTCCTGGCGAGCAAAAGAGAAAATAATAGTACATCAGTGGTCTGTCTAAACCCCTTTAAACCTTAAATGAAAAATGATAAGCAGCTCTATATAAGATGTATCGGTAGGCTCACAATCATTTTAAAGTGTGCAGGGTGATATAAACTTAAATCGACTGAAGATCAGGTGGGAACCATTCATTGGCATATGGTCTTAGTACCGAAATTTCGTTTGAGAGATTGCCGAGGTTCTGAGATATTCGGTCTTTATGCTGCTTATCATCTGGGTATCATGGTTGTATCTTTTACCGAAAAATAACGGGGACGCAAGTCTAGATCTTCCATGATACTATACATACGTGTACATACTGCATTCGACCTCAATAAGTGATCAACAATCACATGTCCAAACAAAATAAGTGATAATATATCACAGATTCTTTCCGGGAGTCAAGTTCGTCTCTTTGCTGTACGAAAGTACTGACCTGTTCACGGACTTGCTCCTGTGCCCTCATGCATCGAAAATCAAGTTCCTCATCAATAAGTGATTCTATCACATAGGGCTTGTTTTCAAATCAAAATAAGTGAGTTTCTCACATCTTATACGGTCAAACAGATGATAATCGGTATACTCACCGGTAAGATGAACCCTCGTGCATACCTTGATACGGGAATGTGTCGTGATGTGGATGAACACTGGTCGGTAAGTATAAATCATACCTTAACGTATCTCCTCGCCATGATTACATTTGATAAGTTGAGCTTAAGTGGACAATAATACCGATAATCGTTATAGGATGCTTATCTTAATGTTAACTAAAAGAACAACAAGAGCGTTTTGGCATGACCGTACACTGATATGATTCTCTTACCCTCGAAACTCACAAAAAGAATGTTTGTATATATTTATTGTTTTCCGTCTTTACATTTGAAATATTGAAAAATCCAAAAAGATTTTACTTCTAGTTTATTTTTGATTGACTGATGTTGGAACTCGAGTCTAGCCTTCCCAAGATCCTGATTATAAGCTGGAAAACAATTGCGTCTTCATAAACAGTCGAAGTTGACGAGGTTTGAAAGTTAAAGGTTTAAAATGAATATTTTTCTAAACTTTCAAACTGCTGTCGGTTGGTGTTTGATTGAGATTTGATCTCATATGTGTCGTTAGTTTAAATGTTAACTATATTCCAAGCGGTTGTTCTCATTATGCGTTTAGCTTTCTTGCATGTGCAGATGCTAAAGGCGAGGAGAACATGTTCGATGAAAAGCTTTGGAATGAAGACACGAAGTGGAGGCACTCAAAGGATAAAATGATCGAGTTGCCGCTGTCTCTTCATCAACACCACAAGGATCTGAAGAATTGACAAGTCAAAAGATTCACGAGCATGACTCAATGGAGAGTTCAATCTAAGGGGGAGTTTGTCAACACACTTTCTACATGAAACGGGGAGTTTGTTGATACACTTTCTGCTTACGACGCGTGAAAACTTTGAAGATCCTCCGACATGGAAGACATAGAAGACGAACCATCACGAGTAGCGTCCAAGGGGGAGTTTGTTGATGCACTTTGTGTGGACACGACTCGGCTCGGTTCGACTCGACCTTGAAGACTTGAAGACACGAAGAACGAGACAAAGATACAGCCAAGGGGGAGTTTGTTGGTGCACTTGTGTCTGTACTTTGTCTGTATTTCGTCATGATACAAAACGATGTCTTTAATGTAAGGTTGATGTAAGTTTGACCAAGTCAACCATCCTCCTGGTTTGACTTGACCAAACAGTTAGAAAAATGTTATAAGCTGGTTGTGTCGAAGGATGTGTTATCGAAGGATTGTTTTATATCCTTCGATGATGAGCTCGAAGGATAGACCACGAAGGATAGACCACGAAGGATATCATCCTTCGTGGTGTATGTGATCTTTCGATGGGTTTTCTGGTCGACAGATGATCTTTCGATCACTTTGTCTGATCCTTCGACCAGACCTGCTGTGTCGGGTATATATACCCATGTAGTGTGTTGTGTGAAAGTAGACACTTTAGAGAGACACTTCAGAGAGAGACAGGAGCACACACACACACTTTGAGAGTTTATAGAATACTTCTGTAAACATTGAGCTTGTAACCGGACCCTTCATTCGTATTAATACAAGTGGTGTTAATCGGTGAATCTTGCGTGTTGTGTTTTGTCGTCTTCTAACTCGGTTTGCATGCTAGCTTGGATTCCGCACTCGCTAGTGTGTTAAGTGTAACAAGGAATAGGTTTATCCTCAACCTCCGAGAGGGACCTACAGAGCATTCTTCGCCAAAAAGGGCTTCGGCCCGGTTCTCCTTCTCGGCCCAAGTTGTGTGCGTATCTTTTCTCCGGGCCCAAGTTGTGTGCGTATATTTGGAGTTTGTGTAGCATGATCAAACCCTAGTCTTTTCACACACACACAAACGGCAGCAATACTGCCATTCGATGTATCCCTACCCTTGACCGAGTTTATCCCGAGGAACATTCCTGCTCACCAACGATTGGCGCTACAATCCTTCGGTTAGTGGAGTTGCTATTGTTTTAATTCTTGTTAATTATTATTGGCTTTTATGTGAACTTGTTGATTGATGTGTGATGGTTGATCATATACTATTAGGGGTTGTGTGTTTTAATGATCATTATCGATTAGAATTATATGTGAGATGGAAACTGTTATGCTAAGGTAATCGATGATTGTTCTATGTAAGGTTGTTTAACTTGTAAAGTAATGGATGTTTGATCCATCGATCCTACTGGGAATGTGTAGATGTTGTTATATAATTAAGATATATGTTAAGTCATGATGTTGTAATTCAATGAAAATGTTATGGAATGATTAGTTGTGACGATGAGCCGTACATAGGGTTTGCTTGATTATATGCCATAACCGTTGTTTCATCATTCGATTATGTTTAGAGATGAGTAACTGTTGATATGAAACCATGTAATCATGAATGAAAACTAACTGAAGGATATGGTTGATCTGTTTTGGGTGGATTATTGAATTTGTTTACTGGAATAGTGGAAACCTCAAAACTGTCAAGGGTAGTCGACGAATCTTAGGTCGACGAAAGATGATTCTTCGTCGACTTGTTTCCGACGAATAATGGGATATTTCATCGTAAACTTGAAGCTTAGTTAAATCTTGTTAGGTATATTGATGTGTGTAAAATGCAACATATAAAATACATCAAATGAGGCATAAAACTAACCATTTTTTAGTAATAATGTTGGAAAAAGTGTGCTTTTGTCTTCCTTTTGTATTTTCAGGGTTAAAAGAGCTTAAATGAACAAAAGAAGCAAAAACACAGCAAAATCTAACATAAATACGAGGAAAGAAATAAAAGTGGCATGCCCGACCCCTCGACAGCAACTTCCCAAGCAAAAACAAGACATCAGAAGGCTGAACACGCCCCGTGCCCAGCGGACACAGGGGCGTGCCCAAGTGTCTGCAGAAAAGACAAAGTTGTAGAAGCTTCTATTTCCCAACACGGGGGCGTGCCCAGCTCCACACGGCCGTGGTTAACGCTAAGATTCGCAGAATCCAAGCAAATCTTGATAGTACAGATACGCTTCTGCACACGGGGCCGTGCCCAGCGGGCACGGGGGCGTGGTCAACTAATACAGACAAACTGCATTAAATGAAGAAAGAGAAAGTGGATGGACACGGGGCCGTGCCCAATGGACACGGGGCCGTGTCCGGGCTTCTGTGTAGGCTATAAATAGAGGTGCTTGGTTCACTTCAAAGGCATCCCTTGACAAACCACCTCTCTCCCACGTCACCCACTCTCCACCACCATCACAACACCCACATCCACCACCATCATCCATCATCCATCATAGAGTGTGTGTAGTAGTCTCGGGATCCAAGATTGATAATAAGAGTTCTTGACAATCAAAGGCCATGTTTGCCTAAGTCTCTTACATCACTTGGTGAAGACAAGCATTTAGTGTAATACTTTTATTTTTTAATCTTTTCGCACTTTTTATTTGGCTTTGTATTAATGACTTTAATAACTAGTTTCTTATGTTGAAGATGAAACTTCCTTATTAATGACTTTAATCTTTTCGCACTTTATTAATGACTTTAATAACTAGTTCCTTCAATACCCACTGGTATTGGATGGCGGGGGTGTGAATGGCTTGATCCCCTCATATGTAAACTACTATTAATACATTAACCCGGCTACTTGGGATTGTATCCCTGCTGACTCAAACCACTTTGCCGAGGGTAACGTCACCTTCAAAAGAAGGGCCTACCACATTACGCACTAATAACTTAATTAATTATCTTTCAATAATCCAACCCTTTAGGATTGTATCCTTGCTGACTCAAACTACTGGGTTGAGGGTAACGTCACATTCAAAAGAGGGGCCTACTACTATAACTAAGATAATCTCTTAAAAAGTGCAAAAGTGCGGAAAACATCAAAGGTTACACTAAAGGCGAGTCGGATCCAAGTGATTCATCTTGTCTATCTGTTTTTATTTTATTTTTATTTTCAGCATTTTAGTTTTTATTTTCATGTTAAAACCCTTTTTCTAAATTTTTTATTTGATTAGACGTTGATGATAAACCGGTATTAAAAGCTCTTGTGTCCTTGGACGACCTCGGTATCTTACCAACACTATACTACGCTCACGATGGATGCACTTGCCCATATGTGTGTTTAGTGTTAGTAGAATATCGTGTTTTATAAATTTAAAACTTGACTAAAGTGTTAAAAGGGGCTAAAAATATACATAAAAATATATACACACCAACACACATCATATATTCTTTGATTTTAAAGGCAACATCAATTTTACTTATTGGGTTTATAAACCTATTGAATATGTCAGTCTTGTGAGTCTGGGTATGACTTTGGACCATGGCTAAGATTTTGTAAGGGAATTGTGAAATGTATTTGTTAATGATGGTTCGATGGTTACAAGAGAGCTTTGCTTGGGGCCAAGCATATAATAACATCTTTATTATGCTAACACCTTCATTAAATTTACAGTGTAACTGTAATAAACGTTGAGAGTTTGTCACATAAGAACTGAAATCGAGACGACAACTGAGCCTTGGTAAAAACAACTGCAATCTGCAAAGCTGATAGAACTAAGGAAATACTATAAAGCATTTCACAACTATTTTTATGCTAAAATTTAGGTGGCCTAGTGATGTGAGGGTGTTTAATCGTGTTTTAAAGTGTTTAATTATGAGGCTTTACATGATTTTGTGTATGGAAACGGTTTACTTTAGGTTGATTTTGATTTACAGGTACTCGGAGCATAACGGATGGCTTTTGGAGCTTGACGAAAGGTTTTCGGGGAGCATTATGGAGTATTGGAAGCATACACACAAGTTGGAAGGCCAAAATATGAAAAACGGGAAGTTCGGTAGCAATCGGCGCCACTAGGCACTGATTTCAGCGCACCACAGAAGAAAACTACAATTTGGCGCACTGGCGCTGTTTTTGGAGCACTGGGCGCTGAATCCCAGATCTGACTTGCGAATTTCTTGTTTTTCCACCATATTTAAGCACAAACATTCCCTAAACGAAATTATCATTAACCCTAGCCGTTTTCCACTTCCCAAGGACGAATTTTGGAGTTCTCAATCTCAATCCAATCATCAATCATGCAATTCCTCATCAAGATTGAAGATCAAATCAAGAACATGAGCAGCTAAACCACCCGTGATCATCTCCGGGACTAGGGTTTGTGTTAGGAACCGGGTTGACTTAGTTTTACAAACTTTTGGATTGAGATTTGACTAATCATTTGGTTAGTTTATCTTTATTGTTTATTTGTTTTTTATTAAACATTGTTAGATTATCATTTGCATACTTGTTCATCAGTTATTTGGTTTTGTCATCAACAATTGGTATTAAATTCTAAGTTGTCATTGTTCTTCAACCTTTAACCATTGAACTTGTTTATGTTTATGAAATCTAGGATTTGTAATTAATTAGGTTACTATTCATTTGCATCAATCTTTCATTTTCGATCGTGGATCATTGCAGTCAAATATATTATCTGTTAATTATTTATCGAAATAAGTAATTAGCAAATCATGTCTATGTGATTTCCAATTGGTAGTAATTAGGTTACCCGTGTTTCCACACAACCTGAAAACCCGGACATTGGTCCTTTTTCTCATAATTGTTTACAACCACATTAATTACATTTGTTTTTCTAATAACTCTCTTAATTAGCAAAAAGCAATTAGTTTAGACGTAGATGATAACTAAAACAACGAGCTTTCATACTTTCCACTGTTTCCCCGTGGATTCGACACCATACTTACCCTTTACTAGTAAAAGGTGAACATGACACTTTTTAAACATATTTTTTACCGACCTTACGACATCGATCACCTAGAACTAAGAAGTGTTTGTGTCTTAGTTCTAAAGAGAATGCTATAAAGTATTTCACAACTATTTTAAAAGAGAGCCTTTAGGTAAAGTTGTATTTAAGACGTCTTAATTCAAGTTTCATTAAAAGTTAAAAGGTACAACTCCAACCGTACTAAACTTGATTTCAGGGTTGGTTCTGAGAATTTGTGTACCCTGTTCGACCTTGAAAAACGTGCCCTTAGGCCTTAACAAAATTGGGTATTGGGCTCACTAAAGATCTAAACCTAATGTCGATTGGCTAATAACTAATATAAACCATAAGAATAGTTTTGTAAGTGGGCCTATGTTGGTGTTTGTATAAGTATAGGTATACCCTATTAAAAAAATATTTTACATATACATATCGGAATTTTATCATAAAATAACATGCCCCTCGAAATATCGGGCCTTGACCAATGCTCCTCCCTGTCCGCCCACCCCAGGGCTGCCCATGCTTGATTTATAACATCCGTTCTCTTTTAACAATATAAAAGTTAAAAGATACAACTCCATCCGTACTAAACTTGATTTATAGAATCTTTCTTTTAATTTTAGGTTGATTCTATACACCTACCCCTATAATCTCATGTTCACATCCCTAGTGTTTACGGGTCGTATAAGGTTATGCATTCTTAAACTTAATAGCAGCTTTTGCATTTGTAACACTGAATCTCTTCTCTCCAAAACCACCACATTGTCGTGTATGGTCTCCTTGAGCCTAGATTCTTGCTTAAACAATGAAATCCAAGTTGCTATCTTAACAGGTTTAATCTATTCCTATTATATACAATGTGACTTGTTACCAAATAAATATGACTTGCGATATCGAAAAGTCCAGCCAACTACAATCTACAAAATGAAACCTGCAATATTGCAACCTAATCCGCAACGTGTAACGTTACCTTTGCATATGCAATTTGTAGTTAATATAACATAAAATCTATGAAATTCAAGGTTGATACCTTGACTGGGTGTAAAAATAAATTGACTTGCATTTTATAGAACTTGCTGGGAACATTGGCAACGACTTTGGCTAGACGGAGAGGTGCGAGTCTAGCCTTTAAATCCTTCAGCTAAGCATACAAATTTCATTTGATTTAAATAAGAAGTAATATAAAGCAAAAATACACTTACAAAAGCCCAAAAAAAGTTAAACAAAATCAATGGACTGACATGATTGACTTTGAAAAGTCAACTGACTTGAAGATAATGTTGTTGTGCTTGATTTTTAAGCTTAGTAAGATGTTGTGATCATCGCTTTGGTCTTTCTAATCTTGTTTATAATTTTGAAAAGTCAACCGACTTGAAGATAATGTTGTTCTTGATTTTTAAGCTTAGTAAGATGTTGTGATCATCGCTTTGGTCTTTCTAATCTTGTTTATAATAAAGGACACTTATAATTAATATTTAGGTAACGGATTCTGAATTGCTAGGCAACTTTTTTTATCACTGAAATCCTTAAGCATTTCAACAACACAGTACATATGCATTACGAATATCTAACCAAAGTAAAGCAAGATTCTTCACCAGCTCTGATCGTACCAGCCAGCAACACAGCAGACACACAAATTGCGTAATGAATAGAGCAGTAGCACTATACACAAACACAATATGATTTTCCAACAACCTCAAAAGGAAAACGATTCGGCTCAGATTTGGCTATTGGACCATTTTTGGCTGCAACACGGGTTGCAAGTGAAAAACATCACACTTGCCGCCCTCGTCTATGACACGCCAAGTAACACCCTTTACCACAGCCATAATAGCCTTCGGGAACAACAAACAGTTCTCAGATTATAACCTATAACCTATGAATACAAGACTGAAACCAGAAACATGTACTCATGTGTATGACAACCTATGTAGTTGATACCTAGTTGATGCCTCCCACGTATACTCAGAAGCAAAAAAATGTCTTTCACTTTTTCTCTTCCCATGAGTCTTGTTTAACTAAATCTGAACTTTTGTATGGAACTCAAAACTGTTCATGTTTTGCTGACACGACAATTCAACTATCCTTGTTTCCCTACAACCTACTCATCTGAGCTCCCATGCCCCTTAATCAACTTATCTATAACTAAGTTGATTATCAAAAGATGAAAGGCATCAAAACTGTCATGTACTCAGTGGCCGAGAATTAAAGATGACAAGTAATAATGATGGTCCAATCTTTCTTTTTCTCTTTAGGTTAAGATGTGTTATATCATTTTGTAATGAGTTACAGCGCCTCATAGAGTCTAAATATCACACTCATTACAAACTCAAACGTAGCTGATTTCATCATCATAAGTCGTCAACAAACCAACTACTTATGACTTCATATCATGTCATGTACTCAGTGGCCGAGAATTAAAGATGACAAGTAATAATGATGGTCCAATCTTTCTTTTTCTCTTTAGGTTAAGATGTGTTATATCATTTTGTAATGAGTTACAGCGCCTCATAGAGTCTGAATATCACACTCATTACAAACTCAAACGTAGCTGATTTCATCATCATAAGTCGTCAACAAACCAACTACTTATGACTTCATATCATAAACCCCAATGACGAAAAGAGAAGCAAATAGTAACAGACCGGTTTGTGGTTTTGTATCACAAACCCTAACCGTCGAAAATGGAACCAAATCAAAGCCTTAGAAACTCCAGGCATCGAAAACAACATAAATCAATGTAGGATTTTATAACAGAAACCCTAACAAACGAAACGAAACGAAAAGATAATCGAATTGTAGTAGAGACATCATCATCAAAAGACCTCTGCCGAACACCGATTTGGGTTCTATAAACCTTGGAAAACGGAATCCAATCTGCCGAGAGTAGAGCGAATCGAAGCCGTCGAATGGCTATTCCTTTGCATCGTCTAATAGCACATAGAGAAAGATTAATTGGCGTCTTTCATGGTGAGAGAAATTGGAGAAGGAATGACAGGGCACGTGTAAAGCACCAACATGACTCGTACATCAAGCTGTACCAAAAGTAAATAACCGCCCAAGCTTCAAGCCCTTGTACATCAGTCAAAACCAAGTGTACAACAAACTTTTAGCATGAAACATCAAAGAAGCAGAAGTTATAAGATACAAATGCATAAACTTGTTGCAAATTTATACTATTATAATATAATATAATATAATATAATATAATATAATATAATATAATATAATATAATATAATATAATATAATATAATATAATATAATATAATATAATATAATAATTATAATAATATCTTTTAAAGAAACCAAAAATCACAACTTAAGAGCCGCTATGGCCTCGGGTTTGAAATCAACCCTCATACCTAAAACCTGCCTCACCTCAGCCGGAGTCAGTCTCCAAGTCATGGGTCCCGCATTCTCACCCCAGAAGTCCAAAATCTCGGACACCTTCTCCAAGTTAAGAATTGTTGCCATTTGGGCTAACCAAGCAAACTTATCTCTAACGGTCCGTTGAGTCATGCCAGAGAAATGGCTAACCAGAGCCCTCATGTCTCGGTCCAGTTGCAGACCTCCAAGCTGACTGAACCGTTTTTGCATCATGATAACTTCAAGCCGTTTTACAATAAAGTCGATCACCAAAATGACAAAAGAATCATAGTTGTCGGCGGTCATTAAAGGCTGGAGCCAGCCCGTGTTGGTTTCAACAGCATGAAGAAGCCTCTGGACCCATGGGTAGTTTACCTCGTTTTCTGCGTATTCTTCTTCTGAAAGCTCATAGCTGACGGTTGCAACACTGTCTAAAACGGATCGGATTCGGTGTGTGACTGTACCTACGAGTTGTTCTAACCCGGCACTTAAGGCTTTCTTGAACCCGTTGCTCATCTCTCCTAATTCAGATAGACATGATTTGATTCTTTCCCTATCAGCTGGAGCTGGAAATACCGGATAAAAAAGAAATTTTGTTAAATGTAAATTTCAGTTCAAGGATCCCTCCTTAAGACTAGTTTTAGAAGGATGATATCGGTACATATAGTCTATATTGCTGGTAGTATCAACTCATTTGGTTATGAGTGGAAAACACAACGTGTACAAAGTTTTGCGCTAAACTCACAATCTCTAAAAGTCTACAAAACAAATGAACACGCATACAATATAAGCAAATGCTCAAAGTCGCTTGACTTTTTCTTCAGGTGAATTTAACAAATTCGTCTGTATAGAAAACTTCACACATGCTTTCTAAATTCGCTCCAACACATAAAAACAAACATACCAATTACAAATAAAACCAACTATTATATCTATCAAGCTCTTATCACAAACATGAAACATGTATCAACAGACTCCCCTTTAATGATAGCTTGTAGATGTTTTCGGATCTTTATTCATCCAGATTGGTTGGTAGATAACTTTCAACAGGAACACCGTACTTGATGCAGAAGTCTACAACTATCTGGAACCGCATTGCTGCTTCTTTGCCTTCATCATAATTTAGAATGCTCTTTTCGTGCAACATCTTTATATTATTATCAGAAAAGTTTATCAAACTCAGTTGATCTTATACTCTTACAATTTCTCTTCTGTGTCATTCACTTCCATAGCAGCCTCAACAATTATTGGTAAATCAGAGTATAAACGCAAAATCAACACACATGTGATTTGTGAGAATACTTCACGAATCTTTTAATATTAATTAAACAAAAAACTGAACCAAGAATTACAATATCACTACATCTATATTTATACTTAAAACTATCCTTGCTAAAGAAATTATCCTAATTAAACTCAAACTATAAAACCAATTATCCTAAACCAATACCAATTATAATACTTAATTAACCCATTAACAAAATAACTAGATACCCATATTCCTTAAGGGGCTGTTTGGCAACTTCTGAATGGTTAAGTGCTGAACCAGTAAGAGGTCTGAATCATTAAGAGCCAGTATAACGCTTAACCATTCAGACTATGTATAATACTTAATCATTCAGAAGTAAATGTCTGAACCATTCTAACATCTGCTCACGAAACAAACAGTCTGACCCATTAAGTGCTGAACCATTAAGAGCTTCATTAAGAGGTAAACAAACAACCCCTAAAACTAATTTTAAGTCTACCTATTTAATTATTCTTTCATATATCAAAATTAATCCTTCATTCACCCACTTAATCTTGATATGGACACATTATCCTTCAAATAATGATGGATCATGCTCTTCGGCCTAGTTTGCTACTTCCTCTTTTGACTCCTTCTTGGGATACTCACTTGCATAATGCACATACTTATTGCAAGTGAAACATATTATTTTGCTTTCATCCCGGTTTCTTCCAAATCGGCTACCTCAACCTCTTCCATTACTACGACCCCTTCCACCGTGACTTTGATTTGACGAGCCCCTTCCACAACATTTACAAACCATCTCATCTTTTATGACTTCATATTTCTTTGAACTTTCTTCTTTATCATATTTGGTAAAAAAAAAAACCTTGTTTTTATTATCATTAGCCCTCTCATTTTGCAATTTGATGCGTTCTTCATAGGCTTTCAACCTGCTTATCACTTATTAGAATGGTATGCTCTCGATATCAAAATACTGCTCAATGGAGGAAACAATCTAAAGATACTTATTTGGTACCGAATCCTCAACTTTTGAAGGATTGCTTCACTATCATGACTCGACCCAAGATTGCTAAACTTTGAGACAAACCCACTTAACTTACCAGCGAATTCATCAATCGTCTATGTTTCCTTCATGCGAAGTTGCTAGAGTTCTCTCTGTAAAGTAGCTATTGTCAGCACCAAAAAATCTTACCCGTAAAGCCTCCCATAATTCTTTCGCTTATTGGTTCTTGGCAACTTGAAGAAGTAAATCCTCTGGTAGTGCTTGAAGGAGAACCGCCCTAGCAACTTTGTTTTTCTTCTCGTCCTCAACATCATCTGTCAGCGGATCAATCACCTCCCAGAGTCCTTGAGTATTCAAATACCGACTCCATTAGAATAGTTCAAGTGTTGTAATTCTTTGATGTCAATCGTGGAACTTGAAACGAAGTATTATTATTTTCACGAACCAGAATAACTAGCATATCTGATTATGCCATCTCTCAACTTTGATTACCTTGATCGGAAGAACCCCAAGTTCATTTTGAAATCTGATCACAACTCACACCGGTTATGATTGAATCTGAGTTAGTAATGGGTTTCTATAACTGTAGAAACTCCCGCCAACGTGTCTTCGACTAATCTTGTCGGATTTGATCACAACTTGATCGGATTACAAGATTTTACACCTTTTTTATTATACGCATGGATCTTGTCGGATTTGAACACACCTTTATCGAATTACAAGATTTACGTCTCTTCTAATCACTTGAACGAAGTGATTAACGTCTTCGGTCTCGACGAGATTGGTTGTTCCACACAACCCAAAATGGTCTCGTTTGCTCGATAATTTTCTGATCTTGATCAAACTTAAGTTGGATCCGATTAATCTTAATTGGGTTAGTTATTCATTTGACTTGTTCCTCCACTGGTTCTCGTTTTGCAAATCTATTTTTTAATTGAAGCTGTTAACTTGAATTTTCAACTTGTTGCTTTTCTCTTGTGGATTATATCCGACATCAGCCTACTTTGCTTTGTATTTTGGCTACCTTGGTTTTTATTTAACACCAAGCTTGATTAATATTACATTTATCAACTTCGTGCTAATGATTAGCCATTGAGAAGGAAAACTAGTATAGAGTATGGAGTGAAATGAGATGATTATGAGTAAAAATGGGTTAGTAAGAGTTGGTTATTTATAAAGTTTAAAAATTAAATTAAAAACATTTTTTTAATTTAAACGGTCATATGTCAACATCAAAGTTCACAAACTACCAAATCTCAAACGGGTTTCCGAGCTAGCCAAGCCTACCCGCAAAGGCAGTGACGGTGTACTTTAGATAACGTTCTAAGTAAGCCTTGTCGACTTGATGTTGACAAGCGGGTGCTTAACACTTAGGTGTTGTTTATTTTTTAGGAGGTAAAATGTCTGCAATCTGCGGACCACATCTACAGACATCTGTAGAGAAGAAGTGGACCAAACCTCAGCAGTCTGCAATAAGAAGACTGTTTGTTTTTTAACGTATGCAGACTTCTAAAATAAACTGGTGGTGGTGTACATACGGTGGTGGTGGGTGGTGCTGGTGCTGGACGGTGATGGTGGTAGACGGTGGTGGACGGTGGTGGTGGACGGTGGTGGGTGGTGGACGGTGGTGGGTGGTGGACGGTGGTGGGTGGTGGATGGTGGTAGGTGGTGGCCGGTGGTGGTGGACGGTGGCCGGTGGTGGTGGTGATGGACGGTGGTGGTGAACGGTGATGGTGGTGGTGATGGACAATGGTGGTGGATGGTGATGTTTAACCCTCTGCAGACCTTAGAAGATCTTAGAAGTGGTTGGGCCAAGTCTGCACCAAGAAGAGCTCGCGCAGACGTTTTTTAATGAAACATCTCTGGAAAAACAAACAGTCTGTGCGTGACAATGTCTGCGCGTGGTCTGCACGACGCAGACAGAAAAGCTTGCGAGCTTTTCAGACACCTTACTAACTACTAACTCAGAGCGCCGGTGAAAGTCGTCAAAGACCTGGAAAGCATCATTAAAAAATTCTCCACTTTACTAATTACTTTATGTCGTTGTACAAAGCGCCGGTGAAAGTCGTCAAAGACCTGGAAAGCATCATTAAAAAATTCTTATGGGGCGGGTCGAACAATATTAGGAGAACCTATTGGGTGGCTTGGGATATGGTGGCTCTTCCAAAGAAAGCTGGAGGATTGAGGCTGTGAAGATTATAAAATACCAATCTAGCTCTGCTCAGTAAATGGGGCTGGAGATTTAACAACGAATCTGGTAACCTTTGGGTCAAAGTTATTAATGTGATTCATACGGGTCGATCGAGGTGGGATTTTTTACCTTGTAATAGGGTGACCAGGGGTGTTTGGTTTAACATTTGTAACCTGTTGAACAAACCTTGTATCGATAACAAACCTATTCGGAGCTTTTTCAAAGGTTTGGTCGCTTCGGGTAACGATATCATGTTCTGGCTTGATCCCTGGGCTGGTGAGTCTCCTCTTAAAGAGATTTTCCCTTGTCTTTATCAACTGGAAGTGGTTAAGAATTGTTCGGTGCGTGATCGTTTGGCTGGTGGCATTACGTGGATGTGGAGACATGACCCGGAGACGGCGACGGAGATTCAGGAGCTGGCGGCTCTCTCGGCCTTGGTGTCTTCTGTTGATATCGGGTCTGGTCCTGATAAATGGAAGTGGATGGGGGATTCAGCGGGTTTGTTCTCGGTTAAATCGGTTAAGGATCTCTTGATTTGTGGAGCTTGTGATCCGAATTTTTCCGTTATTGACTGGTGTAAATGGATCCCATTGAAGTGTAATATATTTGTCTGGAGGTTAGAACTGAATCGGATTCCGACTCTCGATGCTTTATTTTCCAGGGGGATCGTTAATCAAGTCGGGGCCTGTCCTCTTTGCGGTTGTGAAGATGAGACCGTGATGCACTTGTTTATTTCCTGCCATTTCGCCTCGTTAATCTGGCATAAGGTTAGTCTTTGGTGCCATATTCAAATGATTTTCGCGTTCTCAGTTAAGGACCTTTTGAAGATCCACAAGTTCAGTAGATTGAATCATGCGGAATCAAAGATTTTGCAAGGTATTATCATCATTTCGTGCTGGAGCATTTGGCTATCTAGAAATAAGGCGATTTTCACAGGCTCTCGCATTTGTGTGGAAGATGTGTTTAGCGAGATCAGAACTTTGGGATATTTTTGGCTCAAACACAGGTCATCGCTTCGATCCATTTAATGGAGTGATTGATGTAAATTTGTAATTATATGATTTTTCATTTGTTTTGTCGATTGTAGTTTTTTGGCCGGCTCGGTTTTCGAGTTCGGTGTTTGTGAATGAAAGTTAATTTTCAAAAAAAAAAAAAAAACTACTAACTCAGATGTTAACAAAGAGCCCCTACTACTATAGCTGTAAACGAACCGAACGTTCAGCGAACAGTTCGTGAACCGTTCGGCGAGAAGTTTGTTTATGTTCGTTCGTTTAATAAACGAACGAACATGAACAAGAAATTTCGTTCGATTAGTTAAATGAACGAACATGAACAGAGGCCTCGTTCGTTCAATTGTGTTCGTGAACGTTCGGTAAGGTGTTCGTGAACGTGTTCGTGAACATTCGTTGATTTGCGTTCGTTTATGTTCGTATGTTTGTCTTTTAATTGAAGATCTTTGTACTTTCTTATATTTTATTTGTACTTTTTATATTATTAAACTTTTATTTATTTTATTACCCTAACAATTAAACTAGGAAACCCAATTTCACCTTGTTTATGCGTCATTTCCCTTTCATTTTTCATTATTTACATCGGTGAATACGATAGACCTCCGTTCCACAATAAGGGATTCAAGTTCGAGTGCTACTCTCTGGGCCATCTATCTTTATCCTTCATCGCGTTTGCCAAATTTATTTGTGTTCGTTTGTGTTCGTGAACCGTTCACGAACACGCTCATTTCCTTAATGAACGAACACGAACATAAAATCTCGTTCGGTAAGTGTTCATGAACCGTTCGTGAACACATTTATTTCCTTAACGAACGAACACGAACAAGGCCTTGTTCGTGTTCGTTCGGTTCGTTTACAGCCCTACCTACTACCTAAACGGAATAAACATGATACCCTTCGTAATTTTTGTTTGAGTAAAATGCACGGATAGTCCCTGTGGTTTTGCAAAGTTTCAGCTATAGTCCCCAGATTTTGGAAATTACACTCATAGTCCCTGTGGTTTGACAGTTTGTTACGCTGATAGTCCTTGGAGTGGATGTGGGTTAGTTTTCTCAGTTAAGTTCATGTGAAATTACAAAATTACCCTTGCTTTTATTATATTCATCAACATCATCATCATTCAACAGACTCTTTCTACTCTCTCTCTCTCTCTCACTAAAAACCACCACCACCGTCACCTCCCCTGCTGCCATCACCACTCCCCACCACCGCCATCCCCTTCCACCACCACAGTTCCGCCTCCTAAACCCATACCCGCCTCCACCATCAACCACCCATCCCCAAATCAACCAACACAGATCTGTTCCCAGTAAACCGAACCAGACTAAACTGTTCCCAGTATCGCCATCACCGGCACCACCGTCGCCGGACAAACAGAACCCGCCCATCATCATCATCGGCATTAATACCAAAAGAAAAGAAACAGTCGAGAGGGATTTACCGTCAAAATTCGTCGGAGAACACCACCACAGCCGCTCGTCGGCATCATCATCGCCTTCAGTAACATCGCCGGCAACTGCCGGCTCCACTCTCTTCGCCGGTGATCATCGTTGGGGGAACTTGTCGCCGCCGGCCAGTCGTGAGAGAGGGAGAGCCGAGAGGATGGTTGGGTACAAACTCCAGATCTGTGTTGGTTGATTTGGGGATGGGTGGTTGATGGTGGAGGCGGGTATGGGTTTAGGAGGCGGAGGTGTGGTGGTGGAAGGGGATGGCGGTGGTGGGGAGTGGTGATGGCGGCAGGGGAGGTGACGGTGGTGGTGGTTTTTAGTGAGAGAGAGAGAGAGAGTAGAAAGAGTCTGTTGAATGATGATGATGTTGATGAATATAATAAAAGCAAGGGTAATTTTGTAATTTCACATGGACTTAACTGAGAAAACTAACCCACATCCACTCCAGGGACTATCAGCGTAACAAACTGTCAAACCACAGGGACTATGAGTGTAATTTCCAAAATCTGGGGACTATAGCTGAAACTTTGCAAAACCACAGGGACTATCCGTGCATCTTACTCTTTTTGTTTTTTGTTTTTTATATACGCTTTATTATTAACGCAGAACCCTAGTACACTCCATCATCTAGCCCTGAGCCGCCACAGCATCGATCATCACTACTGAAGCTATAATCGGTCAGTACATGCTCGTATCTGGTGCTCTTAATTGTTTAGGGTTTACAGATTAACAGTCAATTTACTATACAGATTTTGATATACATATATAGAAGAAAATGGCAACCAATGCAATGCATCTTTCTGTTATTAATCGGCCTTTACTTGCAAATCCCAATTCACTTCGAGTTAGATCATTTACCGTCAGATGCTCCACTGGTTCTGTCTCCACCGGTGCTTCACTTGCTGGTACTCTTTCATTCCATATAAATTTACAAGTTTTGTTGTAAGTAGAAAGCTTAATGTCACTGAGTTAGTCTTTCAACTTTCAACTCTCGTGAAGCTTTAGATAACGGTCTAAGTAAGCCTTGCCGACTTGATGTCATTAGATTTTAGTAGCGGACTTGATGAAGTGAACCCAAGTGTTCAAGTACACAAACCCTAGCAAAACAACCTTCGAACATTTGGCCCGTGACATTAGGATATCTTCACAATCACATAAGACAATGAGGCATACAGGTTAATTGCGTATTTGCATCGCGCAACTTGTATCTTGTTCTGTTACTTGATCATGATCGAAGGTCGCATTTTTTGTATACATAGTAAATATGATTGAGCATTATATGAAATTAAAATGACATTGTAGCATGATTAAGAATTAGCCCTGTTTTCGTGATTAGGGGGAAAATTTTCCGAAGTACGTTATGTTGTATGGTCATAGGACAATGTGGATTTTCATGTGTAAATTCTTTATCAAGTATCAACTAATAATTTGTTTATTGTATAATGCACTGATCGACCTTTAAGCACCGACTTAGGATTGCATGGAAATGAACAAGTTTACATAAGTTGTCATAATTCAATGAAAAAGAACACATGTAATCTAATTTGTAAGTTTCGACGTTTAGTTGGACGTTTACTTGTTATGCATTAAACATGGTAATCTGTAGCTCCTTGGAAGCTTGCGGATGCTAGACTCGTGCTCGAAGATGGATCCGTTTGGAAAGCCAAGTCATTCGGTGCTTCCGGGACTCAAGTTGGTGAAGTTGTATTTAATACTTCGTTAACGGGGTACACTTTTTAACGTTCTTCAGATTAGTTCAGTTCAGTTATATCATGTGTTTGATGATGCATATTTGTATGACTTTTCCGTAGGTATCAAGAAATTCTTACAGACCCGAGCTATGCAGGCCAGTTTGTTTTGATGACAAACCCACACATTGGCAATACCGGGGTTAATATAGGTATGTATGCAAGATGTTATTTACTTGAGTATTCTTGGTATGATAATTGATAAACTTATCGTCATCTTCGGAACTACAAATATGTGTTTGCAGATGATGAAGAATCAATAAAGTGCTTCCTTGCTGGTTTGATAATTAGAAGCTTGAGTATCAGGTATGCTATAATGCTTTATCCATCTTGCTTCATGGTTTGCTTCGAAGATCAACCGAGTCTAACTTTGGGTGATTTTCGCTCCAGCACTTCGAACTATAGATGCACGGAATCGCTTTCTGACTATTTGTTGAAAAGGAACATCATGGGAATATGTATGTTCTCCATCTCATATTATATAGGGTAAATTGCATTTTACGTCCTTTTAGTTTCAGCAAAATTTCAGGTGTTGTCCTTTAACTAACAAAATTACAACGGATGTCCTTTATGTTTTTATTTCTTTATAGCATATGTTTTTTATGTTTTAATTTCTTTATAGTGGATGTCCTTTATTTTTGTAATCTTTTTAGGGAGAAAGGACGCCGCCTGTAAAGAAATTAGAACCTAAAGGACATCCGCCATAATTTCGTTAGTTAAAGGACAACGTCTGAAGTTTTTCTGAAACTTAAAGGACATAAAGTGCAATTTACCCTATTATATTTGTTCAATCTACTCAACCTACCTTATGATATGTTTCCTATGGAACAGATGATGTTGATACTCGTGCGATTACTCGCCGGTTACGAGAAGATGGAAGCCTGATTGGTGTCTTGAGCACAGAAGAGTCAAAAACCGATGAAGAACTTTTGGAGATGTCCCGCACATGGGATATTGTTGGTAATTACGTTCCCATCTATCCATTTAGGAAATTTCGGTTTAGTACAATGTTGGTAACAAGGTTCTATTCTACACTTTTTGCAGGCGTGGATTTAATTTCTAACGTCTCTTGTAAGCAACCATATGAATGGGTTGAAAAGACCGGTTCGGAATGGGATTTTAACTCCAATCGAAGACACGAGGAGACTTTCCATGTAAGTGTTTCCGCATCAAATTTGTTGAGGAGACTGTTTAATTATATATATGTTTGTGTTTGAATGAATGAAGGTGGTGGCGTATGATTTTGGTATCAAGCACAACATACTGAGGCGGCTGGCGTCTTACGGGTGCAAAATAACCGTTGTTCCGTCAACATGGCCTGCGGCTGAGACTCTTAAAATGAAACCAGATGGAGTTCTTTTCAGCAATGGGCCAGGTGATCCGTCTGCGGTTCCTTATGCTGTTGAGACCGTGAAGGAGATTATCGGCAAGGTTCCGATATTCGGAATTTGCATGGGACATCAGTTGCTCGGCCAGGCCTTGGGTGGGAAAACGTATAAAATGAAGTTCGGTCATCATGGTGGAAATCATCCTGTTCGCAACCTTAGAAACGGAAGTGTTGAGATTAGCGCACAGGTATATAATAACAATAACATCTTATGGTTCATCTGCTATCTCTACACCCAGTTATTTACCAACGTATATTGCAGAATCACAATTATGCGGTTGACCCAGAGTCACTTCCGAGTGGGGTGGAAGTAACACACGTGAATCTCAATGATGGAAGCTGTGCAGGTCTCGCCTTTCCTCAGCGAAAGCTGATGTCTCTTCAGTACCATCCTGAAGCATCTCCTGGACCTCATGATTCAGACCTCGGTGCGCCTTTTTCTTTATTTTGTTTTATTTATGATCCCCATAAATTACGTGATTTTTCGACACACTAATCGCTAATCGGTAATCACTGCTGTTTTATTCTTCTAAATACCTAACAAACTTGATGTTCATGTGCAGTGTTTGGTCATTTTGTGGAGCTAATGAGAAAAGAAAAGCAACATTCGTGATGCAAATAGGCCGGGATTAAAAGAATTTGTACTGAACGAGGCGCATGTAGCTACTAGTTAGTTGACATCGAGAATGTTAAGAATGTTTTGTTTTTCCGAGATGCGTTACATGTTGTATGCAGATTTGTCTTGAACTAGCTGGGTCTGGCTTGTATTGGTCTAGACCATAGACCAGTTTGGTTTGGGTGTTTGCTGCTTGATAGCCTTTACATATAAGTTGTTTTCAATGTTTGGTTAATTGGTTTTGAGCAAGAGTTTTATTTACAAAAGTATAGTTTGGAGACAAATTAAATGTATAGTTCGTTGCAAAAAAGTTTCAACTATTAAAAACTAGATTTAGAGTTCCCAAGTTTTTATTGAAATGTTTTTATAAATTTCGGTTTTCTACTAATTTAGCACACTAATATTAATATTTCAACAAAATCTAAGAAATACAATCTGTATGTTAAATGGTAGAAGTTAGTTTAACCCCTCTTTATGACTAGGGATGAGTATTTGGTACGAGATATTGATAGGTTTTATTACCGGCCAGTTTCGATACCAGTACCCATTTAAATACAGGTACAACACTGGCCAGTTTCGGTACCGGTACCTATTTTTTGGGTTTTTCGTGATGGGTAGTTTCGGTTCAATACTAGTACGGTACCGTTTTTTTGTGATGGGTAGTTGACTAGTTTCGGTTCAATACTGGTACGGTACTGAGCTCCTATTTACGACATAAGGTCCGACACTTCTGAATTTAAAGCAGAACTAAGCAAATGTGGCTGATGTTGATACCTATCTATTTTAAAGTTTGTTCCAATCTTTATATTTTTTTAGTACAAACAGTTAAGTTTTTAGCTGAGAGTTTTGGACTTCTTGATTAATTATTAGTGTCAATCCAACATTCTTAATTATTAATTTATGTGTATTACCTAATTCGCAAATAAACTCAAGGTTCTGATGTTAGTAATTATTCTTTAAGTTCTATTTATATTTTAAAATTTAATATGAATTCATGCTTAGTATTTTTTTTCTTCCATTGGGTAAGCTAGCATCTGAATCTGTCAATATGTTTATAAAACTTACCTATTAAAAGACTCTGTCAATATGTTTATAAGACTTACCTGTTTAAGAGACTTCATAAACCATTAAAGGTGTCTTTTAAATGAATCAAACACGCTTTACCTCTGACCGATTCAAAGGCAGCCTGTTAATGAATATATATATATATATATCTTACGAATATCACAGTATTTATGATGCCATTCTTACATGTAATAACTTGATTAACAAAGATTTATTTAAATTTGACTCGAAGCCAAGTTGTAAACCATAATGTACAAGTAATCAACGCTAGGTCACTACCACTGTTTAGTTTTTTTGTTTTAGTTTTTTTTTTAATAAAGTGGTGTCGTTTATCAATTTTGTTATAACGTTTTATAAAATTTTGAATAGACCGTTACCCCTTTTTTATTTTTATTTTATTCGAATGGGTCAAATATTGTTGATTTTTTTGTTCTTTATCGAGAAGAACCGAATTGATTCGTATAAAATTCGTTGAAACCGAAGTATTGACAATAAAGTATTTTTGTAGATACCTTACGTTATAGCGAGGGCCCGTATGATAACAGTTTCGTGACAACCCGAATCGATACCTGTCGAACATCAGTTCCGGTATTCGTTTTTGTGGATTTTAATCAATGTAAAACACGTGTCGTTATCATTTTGAGCATCTCTTTCGGTTGCTAGAATGAGTGCCAGTACCATATTGAACTGAACCGACTGATCAAAAGATCGCTGCGCGGATAATCCCACTAGCTGGATAAGAATTCATAAACCAAACTAAGGAATAGCCTCACAACCTCTTGGCATAAGTGGCAAGAATCATGGTGACATAAAAAAGTAACATGAACCACCAATGGCTAGACCCATTGCTGGACCCACTCGAGCCAGCTAGTGAGCTCATCACTCATGGCTAGATCCACAACATAAATAAGCATCAATGCAGGGACTACATAACCCCAAATTTCAACTGTGGATCTCACATTATAACGTAAACTTGCGTCCACCATCACTGCAAACCATGGCCCCTACAGAAAATTTGTGCCTAAGTAGGACCCGCATTTTAAGAGGTAATACACGTCTATGTCTACGGGACCCACGTTGCAGGAAGCCAGGAACAGAATGTAGATAACCTCTATAAAGAAGTGGTTAATATGGTTATTTTATTTCATATATGATGCATATATTCTTTTCTTAAACAAAAAAACATGTTCTATAATCCAAAAACCTATTCACAAGTATAAAGAAGAAATAAAGAAACAAAAAATAATATTTTTCCTATTACCCTCATTTTCCTAGATTTCAAAATACCGATTATTAGTATACTTGTTGATCAAGGCATCCCAGAGTAGCCTTGATTCATGAGGATGCATGTTACCTTGTGTAGGAAGCAACTCATGATGACCAAACCTCATGAAGAAGTTTGTACCTTGCATTTGCGCCAACATAACTTGTAATACTTCCATTTAAATTTCCGATTATAAAGGTGGGCGACGAATCCCGATCTTCGACTTCTTCATAAACTTTCTTGGCAACATCGGTTGAGGAAGGAGGTTTATAAATGATCGTTGCAACTGCGCGAGGAAACCGACTCGAATTGTCTTCTAACGATATACCCTCAGTGGTGCACTACACAAACCACCAAAGATTCCAGTCAACAACTAAAAACTTTTCTCACATCAAATGAAAAGAATATGGAAGCAATTAAAATGATACCTCGGCATTAACCGCGTCTATTACAGCTTGGGGAACTGGGTCTGGACAGAATTCATCTGGTGTAAAACCGCAGAGTATTTGCTTAAGTAATGGAAGACTTATTGACGGGCATAGCTAATTACATTGCAAATACAAGTATATCAGGTTAGCTTTAAGGATGACATATATTTTGTCACAAACGAGGTATAGCTGAGAAATATGGCAAACCTCAGTTCTGATATTTCGGTCCACAATCAAGTCCTTGGGTACCATTAGAAGATTACTTAACGAGTCAAGAAGACCAAACCATTTTACTTCATTAGCAGCATCGGTGTCTACTGAGAACCGGTCAGTGAGCCATCTAGACCAGTTGCCAACCTGCAATGAAAGTTAATCAATTAAGTAGAAATTAAGTTTAGTAAAAAGGTCAAATGATTAGCAATGAGTTCGCTTCATCTTTTGTTATTAACTGCTTAAAAAGTTAAAAATACATACCGCCCTTTTGAGTTGCGCGCCTGAGCCAAAACTTAGATCGCCAACTGGAATGGGCAAAACTCTAGTTTCGGTTACAGGATTCGATACAGAATCAGCTGGACTTTCATCGGAAGATTCATGGAGAACGGCATTAAACATGGCTAAATCAAGTCTAGCAACACATTGTTCCATTACCTGACCATACAATGATAAGGATCTCATTATATATGAAATTGATAAGAGTTTAACTTGTTTCAGTATCATTAACACATTATCAATTATTATATTTTTTATAAAAAATATAAAGTTAGTTACCATTCTTGCCAACGCATGAAGGCAACCACATTCGTGCCCCTTTGCACGAACCGGACAAAGTCTCTTGAAAGCATCGTAGAAAGCGTTTTGCCATAGATTAATCGAAGAGTTGACTTGTTGCTGGTCACCCAAAGTTACATTTGTAAGCATTTTAGGTATCAAGGTCTGCACCCATATAGACTCCACAATCCGTGAAAAGATCTCCGACTCAACTTTCTCAAGTTCGGATATGAAGATTCTTGATTCCAGCCCGTCATCAACGAACTCATTGACATCGGGATTATTGGATTGTTTGCTTGCAAATACTTGGGTAATTATTTCCCTCAATACAACAATGTTTGACCACCAGAAAGTCAACCTGCAAATTCGAGGCGGAGGCTGAGTTACCATGAATGTCGGAAACAAAAATAAAGGTGCCTCAAAACAGAATAAGTAAGTACCTTGAAACATCATTCCCACAAGACATGGAAATCATAACAAGCCCCGATACAATGTTTCGGCCAATGGTAGCGCGCTTTTGTTGAGAAAAATGCTTGCCCGTACGAATATAAAGTCTCGACAGATATTGAGCGGGTTTGTGCACTTTATGTGCCGAGTTACCATGTTCTTGTACTACAGAGTAGAGAGATATTTCAAGAGCCGCAACTTCTCGTAGCTCGTCTTCAAGTTGCTCGATTCTCATTTCCATTTTCGCAATCCGTGGATCTAAATCTTCTTTTGCTTCTTGTTCAATGTTTTCCATAGCATCAAGCATTTCTTCATTACTTCCGTCACTGTCTACCTCATCCACGATACCCACTTCCTTCGGTTCTTCAAGATCCGGACCGTCAAATCCTTCCGATGAAATAGATGAAGGAGTCGATGGCGGTTTTGCATGAACCTTAAACCCTTTCGACTCGTTGGAAATACTTGTTGGTGTGTTAACCTGTGAAGGAAAATCACGCTCGGTAGCCGGTGAATCGCCACTGGAGGAAATCGAATCAGTGATGGTTTCGGAGTCTGATTCTTCCCTCCCGTTATTTGATTCCTTATCGAAATCCGTAACGGGTTTGTCATGTCTAAATCTGCTCACTTTGTCGGTGTAGGTTACACCTAATCTTTCATGATTTTCATACGGCTTTATATTCTTTTTTCTGTCAGTTACCACAATATTATTGTTTGATCTCGCAGATGGGGCTTTCTTATTTGGTTCCTTTGATCTCAAAGTTTTATTCGACTTTTCTTGTTGCAGCTTAGTCTCCCTGCTTTCAACCTTTGCAGGACGTTTCGTTTGATTAATTGTCGGACTTCTTTTCTTATCCGTCTGCTTCATACTTAACATTCTGTTCCTTCTTCAACTGCCCAACAAAAACAGATTCCCGTGAGACGTTAATATAGTGGAACAAAATGAATTAACTGGAATTTGAAATTTTGTTCATGTGGACCAATATAGAAAGCAACATCTCATCATCTTACTACCGTTTGATCCAATGTCAATGTCAATGTCAGTTACCGACAACAACCTACTATACTTTTAAACAATTCAATTGCATTGGGTCACAATCGAAATGCAGCAAAACTAGACCTAATCATCTACTTGATATTTAAGCAATCTATATTCTATCTAGCCTTCATAGATTCAACATAATAAGTTCTCAATGTTATTGCAGGTTTACGTTCTGTCGCTTTACTTCATATTTAAGCTATCTAGCCTTCAAACATCAACTTTAAAGTAATCATATCCCACACCTAACCTATTATGATTCAGATTTGATTGTTACCTTTATTTCAAATAATAATCTACCTTAGCACCATTAAACAAATTACCAGAGTTCATCAACTTTTAACACTGTGTTCCTCACACACACACACACACACAAAAAAAAAAAAAAAAAAAAAACTAGCCAATTGACTACACGCATGGTTGTAAAAATCCCGATTAGTCGCTGATTAATCACTAATCGAAGGTTCACCGATTAATGGCCGATTTATCGCTAGGCGGTCAATGGCGGTCCTATTCTGGCCAAATTTTGGCCAAACGCCGGCCAAATTTCAACCAAACCTTATAAATTCCTTCCAAATACTTTAAAAAATGGTCAATGAGGGGTTAAAACATGTCTACTTTAAAAAAAACTACATATAAAAATGTGTGTATATATGTAACTAAAAATTACATATAAAAATCTCAATCCGATTAATTCCGATTAATCGCTAGTCGGTACCCCACCGCCCGACTAGCGCCTTGCAATTCTTACACGGATGTGATCCAAAACAGATCTGAACAACACAAAATCAGATAAAAAAAAGCGATCAACACGATTTTAATTCTCAATTGTAACTTTCGATCGAAAACGCATAATAAAAAAAGGATCTAACACTGGTAGCCTCTTAATTACTATAAACAAAACTGCATATTAAATCAATCATAGATAAGAATAGATCAAATTGTTCAGATTACATTCAAAAACCAATAGATGAACATGTTGAGTCCTAAATCCATTAACATTACTCATAATCAAAACTTCATAAACCCTAACTGAAACAAAACCCTAAGTAACAGAAGCAGTCAACCAGATCACAACACGATAAGCAATGAAACAGTGAGAAACTGCAACACTCATTCATAAATCATAGTTCAATAACAGATTATCAGAATCAGAATCGAAATGAGATCGAACTTACCGAATATTCAAACCTTGAATGATGGTTGTGAGTTTATGAATCAGTCGAATGTGGACTCCATTTATACGGAACTCATTTTGCTTATTATTATTATTTTTTTTCATTTGCTGCCAAAAAAAAATAATAATAATTATAAGTGGTTTTGAGATATAAATACATGATTTGGTTGATATGATAAGAGACATGTAACGTGATGGATGACATGTGGGAGGGTTAGATGAGCTGTAATGGTGCGAGTGATGGCTAGTCAGGTGGGTGGGGGGTCACCCGGTTCGGTCGCGTCGGTGCTAGACAATTGACCGGCTGGTTTCGGCTACGTTACGCCTTCCTTGATTCCTTTCTCTCTATTTTTTATTCACTTTGAATCAGATAAATTGTATAGGAGACCCTTTGAGAAGTTGTCAAGTGGAAATAATACCCCTTTAGAAATCACAAAATTGTCATAACACTCACATTTTTTTAGTTTCACTAGTTTTTCTAGTAAATTAAGGCTATTGGATTGGAAAATAAAACCCCAGCCTGATGGTAATACCTGAAACCCAGAATATATGGAATGGGTATTTGGGTATAAGATTTGGGAAAAATATTCGTAGGTATGGGATCAGGGGCGAAGCTTGAGATTTCTGACCGGGGGGTCGAAAACGTATATACCTAAAAAAGTATAAAACTGGGGTGTCAAAAACGTAAATACCTAATAAATTATATACGAAAACTACATACCGGATACTACTGAGCAAAAAGTTTGGAGGATCGGGCGCCCTCCCCGCCCCCACTGTGTTGCGCCAATGTACGGGATGGTTATGAGATTAGATGATACCTTACTCGATTACCGAAAACTATATACCCATTTACCCGAAACATATACCCAAGTTGATGTTATATCTTATAAAACAAAGTAATTACGTATAAATGACTTACAAAACATCAACACATATATTTGATATTCTAATAATGCTTAACTTGATAATTAATTTTAGGGGTTATAGTATAAAAACTAATAATATCGCCTTGATTAACTTGTTTAAAACATGGGTATAAAAATCTCGACTAGGCGTCGATTAATCCCCGATTAATCCAATTAATTTCAATTAATCGTTAGTTTCTACTCTACCGCCTGATTAGCGACTAGCGATTACTACAACACTGGTTTAAACTATACAAATATAGGTATTTTCTAAAACATCTAACTTATACTTATCAAAATTTTATAGAAAAATATTTACATGAAAACATAACTTTTTTTATGATAAATGGATATGTGACAATTCTTTTTTATTTATGTAATTTGTATTATGTATAATATTTTATTAGTTTTTTTTAACTACACTATACAGTATGTTGTTAATTATTTGTTTGGCAAAGTTTATGAAAAATGGGAAACGTATTATATATGTTTTGTGTTTATGGTTGGGGAAACATAATTGAAGTCAAAAGATACTACCCCCTTTTAAATCTCATTAGATTCTTAAATCCACATGATTTGAGTATAAAGTTACATGCATGTCTCTTAATATCTCATGAGAATTTGCTAGTGTTTGTAAATTAATATAAAAGAATAATATCGTTTGCTCGCAGGAAGTAGGGGTGTCACTTCCTCGTTGTTGCGACCTTCACTCGTCACCATTAGCTGCTTTTAAAAATTTATACCAGGCGAACCTATATACACACACATATAGGGGAGGGTTCAAGAGAAAACTCATTTTATTACGAGAATTAATTAGAGGAGTTAGTTCATAGAGACACAACTTAAGAGAACTAATGTGCACAAAATGTTTAGGGCAACTAATGTGATTTTTCAAAGCGAAGGGATGATAAATATAAGTTTAGTGGAAACAAAGAAAGTGGTTGATGTGGCTAGAGCACCGTCACAGACTTCACCCACGGATCGAATATACAACATTGTTTACGTCAAATATATTTTCTAATTCGTTTGCTCATTAACCAAATAACGAAATTTTCTCGGTTAATTCCTTAATCGCAGCTAAGACGTTGTTGAGAAAAAAAGTGTTGTCACATGACACCACGTAGACCTCATCTAAACAACCATCGTGCCCCACGTCCTAACAGCGCCCCATGTCGCGGTTCACGCCTCCATCTCCTAATGGCGCCACATCTTTACTTCTTTTTCTCCTTGCTCACACCCACGATTTGCCTCAAGCCCCCGCCCCACACCCCAACGGCTCCCCACCTGTAATGCCATAACAGTGTTCACGCCCTTGCCATGGGTTACGTGACACCAACAACTCCCCATAACATATGGCCTAATAACCGAATTAACTCATATCAAAACATATAACTGTTGAAAAAATTGGTGAAAATAGTATTTTTCACAAATATAGGAAAATGATTTTTTCCTATTTTGGACTAGAAATAAATATAAGAAAATGAGCGGGTTTTATATATTTATTTGTGGGTTTGTGTTCTATGTTGGAAGAGCTTCGCAACGAACTAAACTACGTCCAAAACGGAGCTAAGATGAATGAGATATCGATGTTCAAAGTTGGGTGTTTGAAACATTGAATGCTGAAACAAAAGGGAAAGTTGCACCTTGTCCCACATAGGAGGAGAGATGGAACTTAAATGGGTATTTAAGTGGGAACTCTCCACCCTTATTGTTTCATGGAAGCACACACTAAGTGTACTCGCGAAGGCACCCTAACTCGCACTTGCACACGCGCGCGCGCGAGCGTGGCGTGGGCGATAAGGCGCAATGTGGACCTGAGTCAGTGTGGCGCACGCGCGCATGGCAGTGAGCCAAAAGGACGCAGCGCGCATGAGCGTGCAGACCTGTGCGCGCAAGGACGCGCGCGCACCAGTGTGTCTTGCGCGCGCGCGCAGAAGCTTCCAGCATTTAATGACGAAGCAGTTTCAGTTCTGCATTCGAAACTGACGAGTCAAACGGTTTTAACTGCGAATTAAATGACGTATTAAATTGCATTGAAGACGTTTAATGCAATTTAAACCTCTCCTTAATTCCTTTTGACTGTTTCGACTTAGGAGCTGTATAAATACAACTCCATACCCAGCTGCAGAAACCCAGTAACACAACAGCAAATTCAACTTTCTCTCTACAGCTTTCTGATCTTCTCCTGCTCTCTTCAAGGTAGTCTTCGGGTTGTAGGTCAACTCCGGCAGTACGCTGCTTCGGCTGTTGTACCCTGGGAAACAAAACGAGTACTCCTGGGAGACTCAGAATTTGTTTTAAGGGAAGCGTGTTGAACACGTGCCTCAGTCATCGGTTTTTCTGCTTCTACTCCAATTCTTGTATTTGTTTATTTCAGTTGTAATAGTATTTTTATTTTCCAGGTGTTTCCACATTGTCTCGGGACTTAAAATTAATGTGGACAAATCGAATATTTACGGGGTGGGTGTCGACGGGGAAGAGGTGGTCAACGCTGCTAATGATATTGGATGTAGTCAAGATTATCTTCCTTTTAAATACCTGGGGGTTCAGGTGGGTGCTAATATGAACCGTATCAGTAACTGGCTCCCGGTTGTTGAAGTGTTTCAGAAACGGTTGGCGTCTTGGAAAGCTAATTGCATCTCGATCGGTGGTAGAGTGACCTTAATCAGGTCAGTGTTAGAAAGCTTACCTACATACTACTTCTCCCTGTATAAAGCTCCAAAAAAAGTCATTGAAGATCTGGAAAGCTTGATGAGAAGGTTTCTTTGGGGAGGGTCAGACGAGGTTAGAAAAATGCATTGGGTGGCTTGGGAGCGGGTAACCACTCATAAAAAGGTTGGTGGGCTTGGTATCAATAAACTTCTAGACGCGAATGTGGCTTTATTATCTAAGTGGGGTTGGAGATATAAAACGGAAGGAGGTAGCTTATGGAAAAGGGTCATTGATGCTATTCATTTCAGTCGAGTGAGTTGGGAATGTATTCCGTTTAAGCAATCGGCGAACGGGGTGTGGTGCAACATAGCTAAAGTTTTCATTAAAACAAAGGTGAATGGCGAACCCCTCAGAAATTGTTTCAAAGGGATATTAGGTAGCGGAGAACAAATAAAATTCTGGCTGGATCCCTGGCTTGTTTCAGAACCGCTGAGAGATAAGTTTCCAAATCTATTCAGACTGGAGTCTAATAAAAGGTGTTTTGTAAATGAGAGGTTGGTTAGTCAAGGGGATAATTGGGCTACTGTGTGGAGTTGGAAGGACGAGCTGCGGGGTTCGGAGGTTTCGGATTTCCAAGCATTGCAGTCTCTTCTGAACGGAGTAAGGTTAGGAGCTGTCCCGGACCGGTGGTCTTGGATTGGCGGAGAGGAAGGTGAATTCTCTGTCAAGGCTATTAAAAAATTACTCTCGGCTGGGTCGGATTTTAGCAACAGGTATGTTTTAAACTGGTGTAATTGGATTCCTTCGAAATGTAATATTTTCGCTTGGAGATCGGAGTTGAATAGAATCCCGACGGGGGCGGCTTTGAGAGACAGAAATATTCCTGTCGATAATATATCGTGTCCTTTATGCAACTTTGGAGACGAAACGGTCGACCATTTGTTCACGTCGTGTTACGTCGCGGCCATGGTATGGCAGTTTGTGTGTTCATGGTGTAAGGTCCCCAACTTTGTGTTTTTTTCGATGCATGATATTTTTGATCAACACTTGCTGGCTTCATCGGATATCAAGAAGGAGGCTTTGCACGGCATTCTTATCATCGGGTGTTGGTGTATTTGGAAGGCCAGGAACGAGCTTAGGTTCGAGAATAAAGAGGTGAAGTTGGCAAATATTTTCAACGAGGTTAAGGCTCTTAGTTTTTTGTGGTTTTCAAATAGATCGAAGTATAAAGAGGTAGATTGGAATTGTTGGTGTAAATTTGAACTGATGTAGTTTTCTTTCTTGTTGTTTTGTCGGCTGGTCTGTTTTGGCCGGTTGGTTCTATAGAAGTATACCTTTCAAAAAAAAAAATTTCCAGCTTTCTTTGTATTGTAATCAGTAATAAAAATTTGTTTATTTTGTTTATTTACGCGAACGGTTCCTACAATAACTTTTAAAAATGTCTTAGTTTTTTTGGGATAAAACATTTCTCATGAGAGTTTGCTACTTTAGTTTGTTAATTGATACTAGAATATTATGTTGGCTTCTTTGAACTTTTCATTTTTGTATACACATGTAACAACAGGTTAATCTTTGAAGTTAATTAGACGAGTTAGTTCATTTAGGATGAAATTAACGGTAACCGTTACTAACGGGAAAACGTGTTTGGGGTAACAAATGTGATTTTTTCAAAGTGAAGGGGCAATTAATTAATTAATTAATTAATGTAAGTTTAGTGGAAGAGACGAAGAACTTCATGTTGGCTGGAGCACCGTCATCAGATTTGACCCACCGATCGAATATCAACATTTTTTTATGTCAAATTGTTTTCTTATTCGTTTACTGATTAACTCAATATATTATTATTATTATTATTTTTTTGAACGGCAATATATTATTATTTTATTAGTTAATTCCTTTGATACAAAACATTCACTAATAAAATATACAGGAATAATCAAAATCAAGAATAATCATGTTTTTCTTATGAAAGTAAAGACAAGAAAAGGAAGATATGAAGAATATATAGAATGAAATTGTTATTAGAGCATTCACATCCTAACCATCAAATTATGTGAGGAGATGTTTTTATATTATAAAGGGTATAAAAAGTGGTTGTGAGTAGAGGAGAGAGAAAATGTTACTGTTCATCTGTATATTTGGGGGGACACTGTTCACCCGTTATAATTTTTTAATATATTTTGAAAGTGGTTGTGAGTGGAAGTGAGAGAAAAATGTAATGATAATATTATTTAATTGAAAGGAGAGAGATAAAATATTTGTTTTTAATGGAAATATATTGATATAGGAGTTGTTTTTTAGTGGAATGTATATATTGATATAGGAGTTGTTATTAAGGTGTTATAATATATACACTTTTTATATTTATAATAATCTAATATAGTGAAGAACTTGTATATAAATAGAAGACTAATTTCACAATAAGAAGATATATATTCAAAATAATAATTTCACAATACTTAAAATATTTCTACGTAATAGTACCACCAACGACAAAACTTCTATATTAGATGACTCGTTAAAAACTCACCATGACCAAACTCGATTATATCAAAAGCTCGGGTATCTTAAGTGTAAAATGTCAATTTTATATATAACTAGTAAAATTACTTGCGTGTTGTGGCAGAAATTCGGTCGATGTCGATTATAAAAAGGAAAAAAAAAACCAAATTTACTGGTCGAATAGAAAAAAGGGAAAAGTAAAAAAAAAAGTCAAAGATTTTCAAAAAAAGGGAAAGCCAAAGATAAAGAAGGTGAAGGTGGTAGGCAAAAAAAAGTCAAAGATAAAGATAGTCAAAGTTACTATTTACAAACTTGGTAATTATAATAATAATAATAATAATAATAATAATAATAATAATAATAATAAAATAATAATAATAATAATAATATGCTCAAAAACTTTTGTCGGCAATAAGTTTTGTCGGTAATAAGTTTATAAATAAGCCTATCCAATTGTCATTTGATATGATTTAAAGGCCGGCCTTTAGAATTCGTGTATATTGTTCGAGTTTGAAAAAAGTGCCCTTTGGCCTTAAAGAAATTGAGTATTGAGCCCAATAAAGATTTAAACCTAACGTCAATGGGCTAATAACTAATATAAACAATAAAAATAGTTTTGTGAGTATTGGGCTCACTAAAGATTTAAACCTAATGTCAATGGGCTAAGAACTAATATAAACAATAAAAATCGTTTTGTAATTGAGCCTATGTTGGTGTTTGTATGGGTGTTATACCCTATTAATTTATTTTTTTACATATGCGTATCAATTTTTTTTAGAATAATGTGCCCTTCGAAATATCGGGCCCTGGCTGATGGTCCTCCTCACTCACCCTCAGGGCCGGCCATGGATTTAACATACATAAATTACGCTATTATATTGTAAATCATGTCATTATATGAATTCGGATGTAACGTGATACTTTTTTTTTTTTTTTTGCATTTGAGCTATTCGGATGTAATGTGATATGTATTGTCTCGTTTAATGCCGGGAAAAAAAATTGAGCCGACATATATTTTTGGTGGAGAGAAGAGCCTACAGCCTAGTGCTCAATATTGTTAGTTCATGGACCATTATAATGCTATAAATGAGCAAAAGGGATGGGAAAAAATGTCCAAATCAAAGTCATGTAAAATGTATACAAAGTACATGACAAATGTTTGTGCTTGCATCATGTGACATGTAAAATCATTCAGCAATAAAAAATTGAGCGCAATTATGTAAGAAGAAAGTCAGTTAACAATAAAAAATGAGCGCAATTATGTAAGAACGTATAAAAAGTTTCCTAGAGTCACAATTACGAAGGAAACGTTACGACTTAGAAGTAGTGTCTTACCATGTGATTAGAATTGTTTGCAAGAAAAGAAGGGATACCCAAAAAAGGTCACTTTTATCTACTGATTCTTGGCTTCTTCCGAGATTGTAAATATAGATAAGTGAAGCATCCCTAGATGCTTATGATTCAAACATGGATCAAGCCTAGTTTTATATTTCACTGAAATTATTTTAATTTCATGGGGCCGGCCTATATATGTGACTTAAAAATGATAGTTTACTTCCTTTAGTTGGGGGTCACTAAATGTTGCCCTTGGCCGGCATACCTTTTCAATCACTAGTTTAATATTAGAGTAAATTACGTTTTTGGCCCCTGTGGTTATGTCAGTTTTACTATATTGGCCCAAAATAAGAATTTTTAACGTATCTGCCCCCATGGTCCTTATATCTAACCGTTTTGGCCCCTAATTCTAACCAAACCCCAACTCTGGTTAATTTCTTGGTCACATGGGTTGCACATGATGGGTAAAATTGTAATTTCCCCTCCCCCTTTCAATGATTTTGTAAAAAAATCCCAGATCTTCAACCAAACATCATCATCCCCAGATCTTCATCTTCAACCATCATCTTCATCCCCAAAACCAAACATCATCATCATCCCCACATCATCATCCCCAGATCTTCATCTTCAACCATCATCTTCATCTTCAACCAAACATCATCATCTAACCCAGATCTTTAACGAACATCATCATCTTCAACCATCATCATCATCCCCACATAAACTTCAAACACAAATTCTAACCCAGATCATCATCATCCCCACATAAACAACATCCAAACACCCCCTAAATTCCTAACACAAAATTGTCAAAAAAAACTTAACAAAATACAAACCTGAAGATGAAAATCCACATAACAAAATACAAATCTTACAAAATAAAATCTAATATCCCAAGGTGCATAACCCAGAACAAGAATATCAAAAAAAAAAAAAAAAACAGATTAATAAAAAACAGATTAACCCAGAACAAGAATATCAAATCCTACTATAATAAAAACACCAATCCACAACTATCATTCATAATTTCAAATCAAACCACAATTATTGAAAAATCTACTTCAAAAATAAAAAAAGAAAAGTAAAAAGAAAGAAAAGAAAAAAGAAAACAGATTCAGATCTTCAAACCCAGATCACACTTTCGTCTCCGGTGAAGTTGTTATGATGATTAGGTTGAGAGTGGTGGTGTAGAGAGCGGTGATTTTGCCCTAACGCCGGCGGTTTTCAGGTAGACAGAGACTGCCACCCATCATCATCATCATCATCATCAATTTTTCTGAAAAAATAAAGGGGGATGGGTGTTCACCGTGAATCTCGTCGGAGGAGCCTCTGCCGCCACCGTGAGCGGCGCCTTCTCTCTCTTCGATTTTTGTCGCCGGTAAACTGGGGTACAGGGGAGGTGTGGGTGTTATCGGAGGAGTGTGGTCGCCGGCTTGCCGCCGGTGGTCTCACCGATCGGCTGCTGGCCTTCATTGAGAAGGAAGAGGGTGAGCAGGAGAGTGTTTATGTGTAGGGTTGTTTCAGATTTGAAGAACTGAGGAGTTATAAGGATTTGTTTGTGTTTTTGGTTTAGGGTTTTATAAGGTAGAAGAAGATGGAATAGATTTAAAGGGAAGGAGAAATTACCATAATACCCATCATGTGCAATCCATGTGACCAATAAAGTAACCTAAGTTAGGGGTTGGTTAGATTTAGGGGCCAAAACGGTTAGATATAGGGACCATGGGGGCAAATCTGTTAAAAATTCTTATTTTGGGCCAATATAGTAAAACTGACATAACCACAGGGGCCAAAAACGTAATTTACTCTTAATATTATAAAAGGGGGACTTTTGCTTTGTGGAGGCCGATCAATATGGTATTTCTTAATAAATAACTAGGGAGTAATCCAAAAGAAATTTTATTAGTGAAATAAAAATTTTGTAATTAAGAGGAAAATCATATCTCTAGGCCATCACTAATGATAGACATTTTGCTTATGGAGAGCCAAATCTTCCAAATCTTGGAGCTATATATATGACTAGTGCCAATTTCCGTGAACTTCACGGGACAGAACGAATAATATTGACGAAAACACAACACTGATAATTTGGTTACGGCTTGTGATTAACGTAAAAGAATGAAATTGAACGTCGTAATGCATTTAATTACCTACATCGAAGGGATTAATTGGTATAGAATGTTGTAATCAGAACACGATTCTTCACGGTTTAACACCCACGAATCTTTATTATGGAAAAATCTAACTCAAAAACTCCAAATTACAATTTTCCCTACCAATTTGATTGGTATATGTAGCTAACCTAAACACGTTAGACTATAACTAGGAAACCTATTAATTAATTAATTACATGATATTTATCTAAGCACACTTCCTAACCTAACACGTATAGGAACCTGAAGAAACACTGAACTAATTTTAGGGGTTGATTAGTTTGGTTTATGTTTCTACCATGAGGGTTAATCTTCTTATGACTTCCTGAGTTCCTTAATGATCCGTTAATCCTGCAAAACAGAACACCATTAGCTCGTTAAGAGGGGAATATGGGGGTTTCCCTCTTAACCAGACTCCGGCGTGAGAATAAGTAACTGCTTTGAGGAGATAATTGTGTGTTAAGAGTGAGAGTAGAGGGGATAGAATGTTTAACCTGTGAAGTGAGGTCTCTATTTATAGCTGGAGAGGTGTAAGAGGATGTGGGCTGATGGGCCTTGGGCCGGAAGGCGACAACATAGAGGATATGCTCCTTGTCTCACTAGTGTCGACCATTAGTGGCTTCTAGAAACTCTCCGGTGCTGGCGCACCGTGATTGGAGCCACGTGTCACCGTTGTCGGCCTGGCCGTCCTTCTGCCAACAGCAGGTAAGTGGAGATCGTGGGGCAGGTGTCTCTGCCCAGTGATTGGTGCCACGTAGGCGTCCTTAAGTACTCTCTGTCTCCTGCACGTTAGACGATCGTGGAACACGATTGAGCAGAACCTGGAGGACGCGGATTGGCCCTTTTCTTCTGCCACTTGTACCTTGTGTGCCTTCTGAAGTAGCCCTGCGCCATAGCCCTGCGCGACTCTTGCTGAACACATAACTAGCCCGCCCAGGGTATGGGTGGTTGAAGGCTCCTATTCAGGATGCTAAGTGTTGAATGTGGTGTTTTCTCTTGTTGAGACCTCGCGCTAGATCAATACATGATGATGTAACGCGCGCAAGGTTGGCAGTAAACAACTTGATGAATAAGGAGTAGGGTCCTGCGCGCGACCTGAATGAGGTCTGCGCAGCCTTTTTGGGGCCATACTCCTTCAGAACCTTAGATAATAATCCACTAATTAATTAATATATTGTTAATTACTTGTTTTGCAATTCAAGTAATATTCTTAGACATCCTTCACGCATGTAAACCACAGATAGACTAAGAATTCCCAACACAACGACTATCAAAGTTGACTTATAAGGAAAGTAGCATGCTCAAAATTATAAAAACTTGAACTGTGCTATGATATTGTTAAGCAACTCGACTTGGGTTAGTAAAAAAATTATATGAAATAAATAATAAAAAGTAAATACATATCTTATCATTTTTTATTTATAATTACATATCAAATTTACACGCCTCGCTTACGGTATGCGCATATAATGTATATATGTGTGGGCCATCGGGGGGCAAAAGTGAAAGTGCACTAATTTTAACGTTATTTTACTAATTTCGTGAAAATAATGTTAAAAGCAGGGGACGGTTAATCATGCATCATGTGGTGGCGTTAGTAGCTGAAAGACAAAAGGGTACATGCACTAATCGGTCTTTGTCCCGATTGCTGAGTGTTATGTGTCTTATGTTCAAGGTTTGATGCAAAACTACTATCAAGCCGGGGGTCTCACTGGAAGCAGCGTCTCTATTCCTACGGAGAAGAGGTAAGGCTGTCTACATCTTACCCTTCTCAGACTGTCACACCCCGAATTCCACGTGTCACCGGTGGACCCGGTGGGGAGTATCGTGACGTAGTTGATGTCATCATAGTCAACATCACAATATATATAAATGCACAGCGGAAGCAAAAGATAATTATATTACAATCCGAATAAAAAGTAATATCAAGTACTACAACGGAAAGTAAAGGATCCACAGGCGGATTTTAAAACATAAGCAGCGTTCAACAGACTTTAGACGCCTAGAACTTGCAAGATTCCTTATTAATGTCCTGAGCAGCTTCCAGCCTATTACGTACTTGTACCTGTCACTTAGACTTTTGAAAATACGTCAGTTTTCACTGGTAAATACACTCAACCGACTCATTTGAAAAGAGTTTAAGAAAATTGATTTAGATGCACTAGGCACAAAATATTTTGACACTTTGATTAAAATGCACAAGGCAAAATTAATCTTTTATACTTGGGACAAACTATATCTCATGTTATCAGTTTTACATAACTTGCTCTACATACGGGCCCCGGATCTATGCCGGTTCATGATTAACCGACACACCACTATTCCCTTATTGGGAATCCCTTATTGGGTATAATTTAGTAATTAGCATATAGCATCTGTCAGGTGTATGCCTACACCCCGTGCTTAAGTCGTGGCCATTACATTTAACGAGTCAAGGATATCCAGGACACGGTCGCATTAACCCCCAATGTTTCAGTCAAGCAATACGAATTAAAACAGGTTATTTGGATTTCCCGACTCATTGGTCTTTGAATCCCATACCTGACCATGCGGTATTTATATTACCGTATCCCAAGCCCGTAATAGGGAAAATAAGTTAAGAGTATTTACCTGAGCTAGCTCCTGTCTTAAATAGCAAGAATTTATTAACTCAGCCGTATTCGCTTAAGTAAGCGTAGGTACAATTTACCGGAAGGCTCTAGTCTGGAATGATGGTATAAATAAACAATTAGAATGCTAACGGGTCTTTAATTAAGCCTAAGCTTAGACCGGTTAGTCTTAAGGGAAGATATGGTTCAAACGCATGATAAGGCGAAGAACGGTTTAGAATGTGGTTTTGACCCGGCAAACTCGTATGCTTGTTTAATATGGGTGACTTAAACACATTCTGAATTTTTGAAATAAAATGATAAGGTTAAACCCGTTTCGGTTTTTTTTTTGTTGAAAACTAGCCTCGTAGGCTTAACCGTACGCTTATAAGCGAAGCCGGGTAACCGGATGAGTTATACACAAGTTTCATATACCAATATGTTTAAAATATGTTAAGATATCAGTAAGATATCAACATGTATGCCCGTTATAGTTTTAAAACCGAATTAAGCCTCAAAAAGGGCAATTTGGTCATTTTACGATGCATAAAGAGAGCCAGTGGATAAACTGATGTCATGGTCAATATGTTTTTGTAAAAATACTTTATTTATGATGTTATATCAGTAGGGTGTCGAAAATATGTGTGGTTTATAGTTTAAAACCAAACTATGCCCCGAAAGGGCATTTTGGTAATTTCACACATAGTTTGGGGACTTATTTGAAAATCTGAGTTTGGGTCAAGTACCTACTGAATTTATATTTAAAATATGTTTAATAATCAGTAGGTATCAAGTTTTATTTCATAGATATGGTATTAAACCATACTATGCGCCGAAAAGGCGTAAAAGTCGGTAAGTGACGATCTAGATGAGGTTTAAGGTTAGGTATATGTTATGAACAGATTTGTAAGGTTAAAATAAGTTATTTATTAGTTCATAACAGTAGGTAAAAGATTTAGTTATGAAAATGTACTAAAATTCATTTTAAGCCTCATAAGGGTATTTTCGTCATTTATCGAATACACGCAACGCATGCATGCAAACTCAGTTTGAATCTGATTTAATAATTAAAAATTTTATAAATATAATATAACATCAGTGAATAAGGAGTTTTGCCATAAAAATCATGTTTATACCATTCCATATGCCGGAAGGGCATTTTGGTCATTTTAAAAATATACAAAATGGTTTTTATGCAAAACTCAAATCATGACCAGATCTTGACATCAAAATAAATTTGAAATATTGTTAGATCAGTTTATAAACCACATGCATGCTCATATTTATTAAAAATTCTCATTTTAACATAAAAGGGCATTTTAGGCCTTTTAACGAAACTTGTGTTAAATCTCAGATTTTTGAATATGATCTTGTAGTATGGCCACAGAGGGTTATACTACATAGTATAAGGATCATAATATGACTTTGATTCAGCCCTTAAAGTCATTAATTCGGGTCGGATTTGAAAGTCAAAGGTTTGGTCAAACTGTTAGACTTTTTGAGTCAAACAAGCAATTTCACCAAATTGATCAGTTTATCATGTTCTTGTAACAATTACCAAGTTATTTAAGTGACAAAACATGATCCATAATCTCTAAATTATCAGTTTTGATTAGTTTAAGAATCTGCCCAGTTTGACTTTTAGATTACTAACTTTGACTTATCAGATAGACTAGAATTCGTGGAAATCAGAAAGCATGATCATAATGGATTATAACCAACTTGATTACCATCATAAAACAAGATTCAATTGGAATTTTTGCTGATCAATTCATGATCAATCAGAAAGTCAAACAGAAGTCAAAATATAGTGTTCTTGGCTAAATTAAACTATGAACAAGAATCAAAACATGATTGGAATACTTACAATCACTGAATGAAAGATCAAGAACACCGGAAAAATCCAAGATGGTTGTGCAAATCGGATTGGAGCATGTTTGAGTGTTTGAAGTTGCAAAAATTTATAAAAATGAAGAACATGATGTGTTCTATAGGTTTCTTGGAATGAATCAGATGTTGCCAGGTGTTAAACCACTTATAAAATCTATGGGCTGCCCCTAGTATCGATTTAGTGGTATTAGAAATCAGATTGGACATGAAAACAGCAACGAACAGGCTGTATTTAGCTGTTTTGCACTTCTGATCAGGCCATGCGGCCCGCCTGAGGAACACCAGGAGCTAATGCGGGCCGCCTGCAAGTTTATAACAGCAGCAGCAGTTTCAGTTTTGGCAGAAATGGTCCCTGAGAGCTTTAATGTCATTTAAGGCATGTTTAAGGCCCGTTATCCTCATTTCAAGGCTCTAACATGAAGCCTAAATATAGGGGACATGAAACATGTTCAAAAACATGTCGGATGTCGGTTCGTTTGGCCGTACGGTCACGTTGTTTGTCTATTTACGACGAAACACGAACGGACGCTAAAAACGAACCAAACGACGCGACGAAGGGAATTTTATCAAGGCGATCACTAAAATAAAATATTTTAGTGCTTACATAAATTTTTGGGTGTCCGGGGATATTCAGATTGTGAGATATGCGCGAAAATGCAAACTTGTGCACTTTTTGACACTTTTAGTCCCTGGTGGACTTGAAAGTTTATTTTTGCGCACCAAACACCTCTAAGCCTATATCTAAACTATAGAAATGATAATTAGGGCATGTTTAACTTATGGAAAATTTCCGGAAGGTCCGTTACCGTACGAATCGACATACTTTTGCAGTTTGACGCAAATAGTCCTTAAATTGCGCAAAGTAGCGCGAATTGCCGTTTAATGTTATACAAGCCTTCCATGGCCCATATTTATCCTTCCCAAGCATATAATTAAATATTAATACGCTCTCGTTCGCTTAGATGGTCACCGAAAGGCATAGATTCAAAATTTGACGCTTTAGGTCCCTCTATTGCACAAACTTGCGCATTTCATCATTTAATAGTATTGAAGCCTCATCTAATCCATATTAGACATTCTTGAAAGTATTATTAAATATCACGATGCTTCGGATTCGCTAAAAGGTCATTCAGAGGTATAATTAAACATATTGACACTTTTAGCCCCTCTAACTTGCAAAGTTGCGCGTAACTTTACTTATAGGCATAAAAACCTTAGATGGCCATTATTTGGCATTCCCGAGAGTATAATTAAATATTATTAAGCTCCCGGTTTGTTAGAAGGTCACTCAGAGGTAAGAATTAACATGTTGACGCTTTTAACCCTTTATTGCGCAAACTTTCAATTAATTACGCAAACGACTACACTTATTCATCAAGTGGCACATTTGTGAATATAAACGTCGTGAGAGGTTATTTGGAAACTTATTTTAGGTATACTAACACTTCCCATCCTTTTATTATCAAAGTTTTTCGATTTTTCGAAAAATTAGTCCTTTAAATTCAACATTGGACTTTATTAGGGTTTATTACACGTGTCAATACATCATTGGTCGTGATTTTACGAGGTGTTACATCCTCACCCCCTTAAAAGAAATCTCGACCTCGAGATTTGCTAAGGTGCTGGAAGTACTTATTGTCGCATAATGGACTCAACTTCTATAACATATCTGGAATCTCTCCAAGCTCCCAAAGTGACCTTTATATTTGGTACATGTATCCTTTTGGAGCTTCTTAACCTATCGATCCTTAATCGGTATAGGTTGCTCATCATATCATAAATCTGCATATCAATATGTGATAATGCTTCTTGACTTACTGGTGAGACACATCCTCAATTCATTAGTGTACAATGCATTGTATGCTCCGCCAAGCTCCTTAAATAGGTTCTAGCTTATAAGCTACTTGATCTTGATACATTCGATTTCCTTCGAATGATTCTATATATTTAGAGCTTTACTAGCCTGATAATTTTAACAAATTTGGTACACCCTTCCTGGGTGATACCTTTTGTTGAACCTTATTCGTTAACAAGAATGTAGGAGAGTTGCTACTTTCATTAATTCTTGATTTTCTGCCGAATACTGGCAACTTACAGAAAATTAGGGATTCGTATGATCTTATTCGTTGTTTCCAATGCAACTTTCAGATCCTGATAAGTGGACTTCCCAAAGTCTCGTTCATCCAACGGATGTTTTAATATTTCATTTATACAAGGTTTCCAAAGGAGCAACCTTGATACTTATATAGCAACTATTATGGAAAAGCTTATCTTAAGGTGATATGGTTATTCCAACCACTGCTTGACTAATCTCAAAGAATAGTTATTCCTTACAGCTAGTCGAATAAATCGACGATCCTGGCAGCAATTGGGAATTCCTAGTTATTGCCTAAATAGGGTTGCGGTAATCAATGCATAAGTAAGATGAACCGTCTTTCTTATTTACTAAAAATCGGAGTTCTTAGAACTTTGAATTTTGGATTTATGAAACCTTCTCTAAAACTTATTGATTTGGCTCTTAGTTCTTCCTATTTCGTTGGTACTAACAGATATAAGATTCTTACAATAACTGCAGCCCTAAGCGGGATGTTTGTCCTAACATCCTCTTGCCTCTCAGAAGGTAAACAGGGTAATTCTTATAAAGAAGCTAGTTATGACACATAGAGATGTCAGAGATTTGCGCATTCTCGGGCTTTGGCTCATCTATCGCTGTCGGTGTCAGATAAATGACACATTCCCTTTACCATTGCAAAGATGCCCTAAGTAGAGATACTTATAAGGACATTTTTATATTGGATATCTTCTTTGAATACTACTAGTCGACTCTAGTACAATATGACCATTGGGATATCTCAGGGGTTCCATGCATTAAACCTCCATACTGATCCCAGTTACTGGGAGTTGGACACGACCCCGTGGTCAGAGGTACAGTAATTGTTTTCTGTATCCCAGTTACTGGGAGTTGGACACGACCCCGTGTTGCACCGACACGGCCCCGTGCTCAGCTCTCTGTAACTCAGAAAATAAAAACTGCCAGTTATGATGCTGGGCACGGCCCGTGTCTGACCAGGCACGGTCCGTGCTGAGCTCTGCAGAAGCTGAAAAACTAAGAAAAATCATAAAAAAATGAATAATAAAAAGAAAAATGATTAGGCCGTTGATTCCTAACTTTCTTAAAATCCTTGTGTCCCCGGCAACGGCGCCAAAAACTTGATGCGTGTGAAGTGTTATATATATTAGGTGTATAAAACACGATATTTTACTAACACCAAACACACATATGGGCAAGTGCACCCATCGTGAGCGTAGTATAGCGTTGGTAAGATACCGAGGTCGTCCAAGGACACAAGAGCTTTTAATACCGGTTTATCCTCAACGTCTAACCAAAATCAAAAGTTTAGAAAAAAGGTTTTTAAACTAAGAAAAATAAAAACTAACTAAAATGCTGAAAATAAAATAAAAATAAAAACAGATAGACAAGATGAATCACTTGGTTCCGACTCGGATCTAGTATAACCTTTGATTATTTCCGCACTTTTGCACATAATTAAGAGATTATCTTAGTTATTGTAGTAGGCCCCTCTTTTGAAGGTGACGTTACCCTCACCCCAGTAGTTTGAGTCAGCAAGGATACAATCCTAAAAGGGTGGATTATTGGAAGATAATGAATTAAGTTATTAATGCAAATTATGGTAGGCCCTGCTTTTGGCGGTGACTTTACCCTCGACTAAGTAGTCTGAGTCAGCAGGGATACAGTCCTAAATAGCCGGGTTATAGTATTAATAGTAGTTAACTTATGAGGGGATCAAAGAGTTTGGACCCCCGTCATCCAATACTGTGAAGTATTGAAGGAGGTCCTACTAAATTTGACCTAGGTCCATTGCAGGACATCTAAACGCTGAACAATGGCAAGACCTTTACCAAACTGTTCCCTTAACCCCCGACCAGGTAGCCAACATACCTCCATATAGACCGTGGAGATATGAATGGTGAAAATCTTTTATTTTATACAGACAGTAAAATAATGCCAAGACACCACGGACAAACGATAAGGAAAGATCACCTTCAACATAAGTAACTAGTTATTAAAGTCATTAATACAAAACCAAATAAAAAGTGCAAAAGATTAGAAATAAAAAGTATTATACTAGACACTTTGTCTTCACCAAGTGATGTAAGAGACTTAGGCAAACATGGCCTTGATTGTCAAGAACTCTTACGATCAATCTTGGATTCCGAGACGACTCACACACTCTACGATGGACAATGGATGATGGTGGTGGATGATGGTGTTGTGATGGTGGTGGGTGGTGGATGAAGTGTGAGAGAGGTGGTGTGCCAAGGGATGAGTTGAAATGAAACCAAGCACTTCTATTTATAGGCTGAACAGAAGGCTGGGCACGGCCCCGTGTCTGCTGGGCACGGCCCCGTGCCTGTCTGACACTCTCTCTCTTCATTAATTGTAATTCGCAATTACAATTAATGCGCCTGCAGTACTTTCGCCACGCCCCCGTGCTCACTGGACACGGCCCCGTGGTGGGCAATAGAAGCTTCTATGGATTTGTCTTTTCTGCTGCTTCTTGGGCACGGCCCCGTGCTGGCTGAGCACGAGGCGTGTTCAGTCTTCTGCCTTCTCTATTTTGCTTGGGAAGATGCCGTTGATGGGTCGGGCAGTCCACTTATGTTCCTTTCCTTGTATTTATGTTAGATTTAGCTGTCTTTTTGCTTCTTTTGTGAATTTGAGCTCATTTAATCCTGAAAATACAAAAGGAAGACAAAAACACTCTTTTTCCAACATTAGTACTTAAAAAGGGTTAGTTTTGTGCCTTATTTGATGTAATTTATATGTTGCATTTTACACACATCAAATACCCCCACACTTGAACTTTTGCTTGTCCTCAAGCAAAACTCTTTAATATGTGGCTTACACTCCCAAATGGAATAGGTAGAAGAGAAGGTTTTGGGGCTTGTCGTAGAGTGTCGGGATTTCCAAGATTCTTTAGGAAGTTTTATTTTTATTTATTTACAATCCTATTCGTCATGATTTATTTAAAACTTTTCATAAGAGAAATTATTTATTAGGGCATAGCATGCCTTTTTTAAAATTCTATTTATATACTAGTTCACATACCTCACGGGAGAAATCACTCACACTCGACCGAAGGTGTATTTTTAGTGAATCACTCGAGAGCGGCATGGAACTTATTCCTACCATAGGCTTGCCAAGCAATCAATCCTCCTCCTTTTTAACTTATATACCTTTGTAAATATCAAGAGGACTTTGTGGGTTAAGGGTTAGGTTTGGGTTAAAGGTAGGTGGTTGGGTTAGTGGTTAGTGGTTAGTAGCAAAAAGGGTGAAAAAGCGTAACAAGTGTCGGTTTTCGTAGGACTTTTCTATTTTTGTAACTCTTATTTTGATGAAGCTATTATTCAAACAAAGTTATTTTTGATAAACTTGTTTGTTTATTTTCTTTTGCTTCATCATCGACACATTTTTTTTCATACGAAAAACCGAACTTGTTACTAAAACAAATGGTAAAAAATGAAAAAGGGTTTTGGTGGGTAAAAGGTTGTTGGGTTATGAAATGAAAAGGTTTAGGCTCAAAGGGGCTAACTAGGGGGGTTTTGGGGTAAGTGGTAAAAGAAAAAGAAAAATAAAGGTGTAGAAATAAAAAGGTTAGTCCTAATGCCTCTATCATTTACTTACTCGGGTTTAAGTTGATAAGGACCGGGAATGTATCGTCATGGCAAGTTCTAGAGTCGTAAGAACCAAGCGGCTATTCACACAAGAAACGAAAAATGAGCATTTAGTCTAAAGATGTAATTTTGTATGCTCAATAAAGGCTCAAAACTCACTTTTGTGGGAATGGGTTTTTATGTGACCAAGTATATATAATCAAATTTTAACTATGCTTGTCATGCCCTTTTTTTATAATTTTCTTATGTTGGTTCTTTTTATCATGACGCTATCGGTTGTAAATTCGTAAAAATATAACCTTTTTGAGAACTTGGATTTCCCGAGTTAAACCTAGACAAGTAAAAAAAATGAAATTTTTGAAAAAATTTGGGGTGATTAGCGGTTCCAATAGAGTTTTGTGTAAGGCTTGTATTTAGGACTTGCAAAGTTTCCAAGGTTTTAGCATCCTCCCCACACTTAAATTACACATTGTCCTCAATGTGTCCCAAAAATAAATTTTTAGGTTTGATTAGATGTGTAAAATGGTGTTAAAAAGCAAAAATTTTGTGTTACTGGGCGCTGAACACGGCCCCGTGTTGTCCGGGAACGGCCCCGTGTTCAAGTGCCAGTAACAAAATTAGATCAAGAGAAACAGAAGCCTGGACACGGGGGCGTGTTGGGTGAACACGACCCGTGTCCAGTTACCTGAACTGGGCAGTTTTCTGCAGGGGGTTCAGCACGGGGCCGTGTTGGTTGGGCACGGCCCGTGTTGAACCTTCTGTAATGGAGAAAATTGTCGGGTTGCCTTGTTCTTGTGCATGAAGTCATTTTTCTCGTTCCCCTTTTCATCCCTTACCACCATGAGTGTGTTTTATTCCTGAAAATTAAAACTAACTAGAAAACATAAAAAAAAAAATTAATCTAAATTAAACTAAGGATAGTTCCGCGGAATGCCTCCGTGGTGCGCCACGTTTATAAGGGTCCTTGGCTAGACCCAAAGCCTGGTTATATGTTACCCAAGTGGGATGTATTGCATCCCATGTTACACCGTCGGAGAGCGTCATCCAAGCTTGAGTCTATGACCTTCATGTAGTTGACCGGATCTTCTTCCTCTACTCTCTTTCCACATTCAAATTTTACTTCCTCATCCCCAAACTTCAATGTTAGAGTTCCGTCATTCATATCTACCACTGCTTGGGCGGTGGCTAGAAATGGCCTCCCGAGGATGAGAGGGACATCGGTGTCTTCTTCCATGTCTAGGATGACAAAGTCGGTTGGAAAGACGAAATTGTCAACCTTGACTAGCAGATTTTCAGCGACACCTTGTGGGAATTTGACGGACCTGTCGGCGAGTTGTATGCTCATCTTTGTGGGGCTTGTTGTTCCTAGGCCGAGTCGCTTGAACATTGACGTGGGCATGAGGTTGATGCTAGCCCCAAGATCGACTAAAGCATTGCGGACGGGGGACTTCCCAATCGAGCAAGGGATTGTGAAGCTCCCGGGGTCGATTTTCTTTTGTGGAAGTTTGTTGAGTACTAAAGCTGAGCATTCTTCGCCTAAGTTAACTAATTGCAATGATTCAATTTTCCTTTTGTGAGTGAGGAAATCCCTCATGAATTTTGCATATTTAGGCATTTGGGTTAGGACCTCAATAAAAGGAATATTAACATGCAATTGTTTTAGTAAACTTTCGAACTTTGCGAATTGCTCATCGGTCTTTTGACGACTTAACCTACCGGGGTACGGAATCGGATGAGTCTTGGTGGCCTCTTGATTTGTTGAAGGAACCTTTTCTGGTTGAGGTGTGGGTGAAGTAGTGTTTTGGCGTTGACTTCCTTCAATTGGTGATAAGGGCTCATCCTCGGGACCCACGGTTCGGTTTCTCAACGTGATGAGGTGTACTTGCGCCTTTGGGTTGGTTTCGGTATTACTTGGTAACGCGCCTTGTGGTCTCTCGGAGAAATTTTGAGCTAGTTGATTTAATTGTTTTTCAACGTTTTGAATGCTAGCTTGTTGATTTCTAAAATTCGATTCCAATTGTTGAAATCGATCCGAGTTTTTCTTTTCGGTGTCGGAGATGAGGCGAGATAGGGTATCTTCAAGCCTTTCTCTTCCACCTTGTTGTTGAGAGAAATTTTGTGGTTGTTGAAAATTAGTTCGTTGGTTTTGTTGGTTACTACTATTGCCGGGATCTCTCCAACCAAGATTTGGGTGGTTACGCCATCCTTGGTTGTAGGTACCCGTTGGAGGACCCGACGGCCTAGGTCTATTATCAATGTAGTTTACCGTTTTCGCTTGTTCATCTAATTCTTTCATACAACTCCAATTTTCATGTGACCCACCACACCCTTCACAAGCCATAACCGAGGCCGTTTTTGTCATTTCTAGCTTTTTGATTTTTGAAGAGAGGGCCTCGATTTGGGCTTGTAAAGAGGTGCTTTCATCAACCTTATGGGTGCCCGGGGCAATAGATTTATTACCTTGGGGAGTGTGCCATTGAAAATTGGTTTGAGCAATTTCCTCAATTTGATTATATATTTCATTTGGGCGACGATTACCTAAAAGTCCCCCGGAGCTTGAATCAAGTGTTTGTCTTGTGTGTGGCAACAACCCATTGTAGAAAGTGGAGACTTGTTGCCATACCGCTAGACCGTGATGAGGACACTTTCTTAGAAGCTCCTTGAACCTTTCCCAAGTTTCATATAAGGATTCCCCATCCTCTTGTGAATATGTATTAATTTCAGTCATTAGTTTAGCCGTTTTAGTAGGAGGGAAATATTTATATAGAAACTTTTGGGCTAGTTCATCCCAGGTGTTTACCGAGCCAACTGGGAGGGTGTTAAGCCAAGCCTTAGCTCGGTCTTTTAGTGAAAATGGAAACATCCTAAGGCGAATGGCGTCGTTTGATGCCCCATTGATCCGAAAAGTATCACATATTTCCAAGAAATTAGTAATATGTAGATGGGGATCCTCGTCCGCAAGCCCATGAAAGGTTGCGGAGTTTTGGAGCATTTGTATCAAATGCGGTCGAAGTTCGAAGTTGTTGGCTTCGACATTCGGTGCATTGATAGCGGCGCCGAGATTGCCTACGGTGGGCCGTAGGTAATCCATGAGGGTACGTTGGTCCGCCATTGGAAGTGGGTCCCCCGAAGCTTTCTCTTGATTTTTAGCTTTAAGTCTTTTTCTGAGAAAACGTTCGGGTTCTTCTAAGGGTTCTTTTATGTCTCTACTAGAACTGGAGCTCATGCACTACGTAGGAGGTTCAAATGTGGCGCCTGGGTTCCAAGTCCTGCAACAAAAATAGAAAAGAATGCTGGTCAGAATGTTCACCACGGCCCCGTGCTCAGTGAAGACGACCCGTGGTCAGAGGTACAGTAATTGTTTTCTGTATCCCAGTTACTGGGAGTTGGACACGACCCCGTGTTGCACCGACACGGCCCCGTGCTCAGCTCTCTGTAACTCAGAAAATAAAAACTGCCAGTTATGATGCTGGGCACGGCCCGTGTCTGACCAGGCACGGCCCGTGCTGAACTCTGCAGAAGCTGAAAAACTAAGAAAAATCATAAAAAAATGAATAATAAAAAGAAAAATGATTAGGCCGTTGATTCCTAACTTTCTTAAAATCCTTGTGTCCCCAGCAACGGCGCCAAAAACTTGATGCGTGTGAAGTGTTATATATATTAGGTGTATATTTTAAGCCCCTTTAACACTTATTTTAGCCAAGTTTTAAATTTATAAAACACGATATTTTACTAACACTAAACACACATATGGGCAAGTGCACCCATCGTGAGCGTAGTATAGCGTTGGTAAGATACCGAGGTCGTCCAAGGACACAAGAGCTTTTAATACCGGTTTATCCTCAACGTCTAACCAAAATCAAAAGTTTAGAAAAAAGGTTTTTAAACTAAGAAAAATAAAAACTAACTAAAATGCTGAAAATAAAATAAAAATAAAAACAGATAGACAAGATGAATCACTTGGTTCCGACTCGTATCTAGTATAACCTTTGATTATTTCCGGACTTTTGCACATAATTAAGAGATTATCTTAGTTATTGTAGTAGGCCCCTCTTTTGAAGGTGACGTTACCCTCACCCCAGTAGTTTGAGTCAGCAAGGATACAATCCTAAAAGAGTGGATTATTGGAAGATAATGAATTAAGTTATTAATGCAAATTATGGTAGGCCCCGCTTTTGGCGGTGACGTTACCCTCGACTAAGTAGTCTGAGTCAGCAGGGATACAGTCCTAAATAGCCGGGTTATAGTATTAATAGTAGTTAACTTATGAGGGGATCAAAGAGTTTGGACCCCCGCCATCCAATACCGTGAAGTATTGAAGGAGGTCCTACTAAATTTGACCCAGGTCCATTGCAGGACCTCTAAACGCTGAACAATGGCAAGACCTTTACCAAACCGTTCCCTTAACCCCTGACCAGGTAGCCAACATACCTCCATATAGACCGTGGAGATATGAATGGTGAAAATCTTTTATTTTATATAGACAGTAAAATAATGCCAAGACACCACGGACAAACGATAAGGAAAGATCACCTTCAACATAAGTAACTAGTTATTAAAGTCATTAATACAAAACCAAATAAAAAGTGCAAAAGATTAGAAATAAAAAGTATTATACTAGACACTTTGTCTTCACCAAGTGATGTAAGAGACTTAGGCAAACATGGCCTTGATTGTCAAGAACTCTTACGATCAATCTTGGATCCCGAGACGACTCACACACTCTACGATGGACAATGGATGATGGTGGTGGATGATGGTGTTGTGATGGTGGTGGGTGGTGGATGAAGTGTGAGAGAGGTGGTGTGCCAAGGGATGAGTTGAAATGAAACCAAGCACTCCTATTTATAGGCTGAACAGAAGGCTGGGCACGGCCCCGTGTCCGCTGGGCACGGCCCCGTGCCTGTCTGACACTCTCTCTCTTCATTAATTGTAATTCGCAATTACAATTAATGCGCCTGCAGTACTTTCGCCACACCCCCGTGCTCACTGGACACGGCCCCGTGGTGGGCAATAGAAGCTTCTATGGATTTGTCTTTTCTGCTGCTTCTTGGGCACGGCCCCGTGCTGGCTGAGCACGGGGCGTGTTCAGTCTTCTGCCTTCTCTATTTTGCTTGGGAAGATGCCGTTGATGGGTCGGGCAGTCCACTTATGTTCCTTTCCTTGTATTTATGTTAGATTTAGCTGTCTTTTTGCTTCTTTTGTGAATTTGAGCTCATTTAATCCTGAAAATACAAAAGGAAGACAAAAACACTCTTTTTCCAACATTAGTACTTAAAAAGGGTTAGTTTTGTGCCTTATTTGATGTAATTTATATGTTGCATTTTACACACATCACCACCTTTTCCACTTCGTGTTATGGACAGTAGTTCTCTTTGATAAGATCCACAAACTTGGACCATCCCATACTGTATAGGGAAATTTTCCCCGTGGACTGCATCATGGCCCTCCACCATACAAGAGCCTCTCCTTTGAAAGATTGTGAAACAAATTTTACTACGTCCTTATCAGCACAATCGCTGATGTCCACAACAGTTTCCATTTCCTCAAGCCATTCCATAGCATCAATTGCTCCTTTTTCGCCATTGAAATCTCTGGGTTTGCATGAGACGAAATATTTGTAGGTGCACCCGCCTTCAGTTGAACGGGGCTTATCATAGAGTACTAACTCCTGAGGTTCACTCTTTTCATCTGAAGAGTGAACGGAGCTCTCCTTACGAGCTGATGTATGTGTTTCCGTATGGATCTTTGAGTGAGTGACACTCGGTTCCTTTTTGTTCTCAAGGACCTTATCCACAACTTCACTAATTGCTGCGCTAATCAAGGCCTGAAGAGTAGTGCCATTAACATTTATATTTATACTTGCATCCTTGTTTTTAGCCGCCGTATTGCTGTGTGCTTCGTCGGAGACCTCCATTCTGGAGCTTTGGTACTAAACACCAAAAATAACATATGCTTAGATGCAAGTTATTATGGAATCATCGTAATGGATGATTTATAAAGTCATGGTATTACTAAACCATAATGGCTGTTAGGTTTATAACTTCCTTATAGTATGCTACTAGAAAGTATGTCAATTATATTTAGCCTAGGTCAAAAAGGACCATCAATTGTGTTTATGGTTTGGACCGAGTCCATTACCTTTTGACTGGGGATCACAATGTCACAACTGTCCTTGTCATAACGACAATCTTTAGATAGTTGGAAGGCTTGTCAAGAAGGACATTAATAATCATAGGCCCGAAGGCCTTGTCACAAAGGACATACAAAATATGGCACTTAAGGCATTAATATATAAGCCGCAATCTTATTGGATCAGAGATCTTAAGGTTCGAACATAGTTCTTCACCTTTGGACAGAGAGTCAATGACTACAGCCGTCATCTTTTTGGAAGATAATTTATTTTGCCACAAAGGCTAGTCAATGTACATCATTCTGACTAACTGGATGATTGTGAGCCCCAGAGGAGTCAGCCGTGGTGAAGCTTTGAAGGCTAACTAACCAAGTAGTAATAATTTGTTTAATTATATAGCGAATTGTCGAACTTGACGATTAAATAGCCATGGTGTAACTCAACCATATGGACCAATAGATAGTATTAAATTTATTTGATTATGCTTAGCCTAGGTTTTTAGATAAACCATCTTTGGCGTTTAAACGGAATATAATCCTTCATATTTATTAGACAGGGGACATACGTCACGACTGTCAATGTCGTACCGACATTTTATATAGTATAAGGGCTTGTCCAAAGGACTTTTTGATGGCACAGGGGCCTTGTCACTAGGGAAATTTTAAAACATAATCAATGATTCCTTTGGATCAGAAAATTCCATAATTCATTGTCTTGACGAGAAGTTATGAAATAAAACTATCGTTTTCATGTATGCATCTTTGCCCGTAGGTATACATCCCAAGTGGATGTTTAGATGTGTACATTATGTTCGACGTTTATTAGCCATGATTCCTATTGATTATATAGGCTAAATAAGGGGTTTGGAAGTTCCTAATATAGAGATGACAAGCGTGATTTTATCGAATCACTGTTGTCGGGAGTGTTAACACGTTTTCAAGTGTTAATCAGGATCCGAATCTCTTCTAAACAGGTTTTACCATCTTAGCTAGGTCTTCAATGACATTCAAGCTAGGTCAAACCTTTTAAGATTCTCTTTTAATACATATACTTAACAGAAAAGGAATAATATTTATTTTATTCATGATTTTTATCATAAATCCTAATTTATAAGTTAGTAATAGCACATATGGCCTAGTCGAGTAGACAAGTTTACTTTATAAGTCATGATTTCTGAGAATCGAGGCATTATAATTTATCCTAGTTATAAAACATTACGGATATTAAGGTGGCACAAAGGCCTAGTCACAAGGACATTTATAAATTATAAGCTAGGATTTCAGAGAAACAAAGCCTTGAGGTTTGAACCTAGTTCATTACCTTTTTCTGACAGGGAGTCATAGCTACCACTGTATTTTGGCTCATGTAGAAATGAGCAAGACCCGTAGGCACTATATTACCACGTATGGTTAAAATATGATCATCTTAATTGATGATGTAAACCCAGGATTCAGAGATCATTAAACTGGGTTAAGAATCTTTTGAAGAATCCTTAATAACGTGTGATTTCCAACGAATCACATCTGCCGGGAGTGTTAACATGTTTTCAGATGTTAACTGGGATACGAATCTTTTAAACAGGTCTTACCATCTTGGCCAGGTCTTTATAATGACACTCAGGCTAGGTTTCACTCTTAAGATTCTTTTAATATTTATCGCATAAAAATTTCTAAATTGAACTGTTAATAGGGATCTGAATCTAAATTGAGGAACTGCCATCTTGGTCGGTCTTAATATGACCCGAAGCTAGGTCTTGTCCTTTTAGATTTTGCCATTTTATTATAATGGTAGATCTTATAAAAAGAATGTTATTTTTCATTTATTTCTTATTTCATGTTTAGAATGAAAGTTTAAACTTAATCATTCCACTATAAAAATAAAGGTATAAAGTTGCCCTAAGCGGGACTTGAAAGGAATAATGTTGTCCTCGAAGGGACTGAAAAGATAAATATGTCCTTATAAGGACTATTGAGGAAACGATCTTCAGCAAAGGAGTTTCTTCTTCATTCAATTCCTGAATGCTTTCTCCTTGGTTGCACGTTTCATCCTGGTCGCGGTACGAAGCTCAGCATTTCAAGGCTCCAGACGTGGAGAATTCCTATTACGGCTTCTTCGCTTGGCGACGTATCCAATAAAAATTTGGAAGCAAAAATTCTAGATTAGGATTGAGAATATTCCTAAGTTAAGTCTAGACTCAAGGAATGTGTTACTGTGTCATTGAGATTAAACACTGAGGGCTAGTGTTTAATTCACTCAATGTTGGCTCTGATACCAACCTGTCACACCCCGAATTCCACGTGTCACCGGTGGGCCCGGTGGGGAGTATCGTGACGTAGTTGATGTCATCATAGTCAACATCACAATATATATAAATGCACAGCGGAAGCAAACGATAATTATATTACAATCCGAATAAAAAGTAATATCAAGTATTACAACGGAAAGTAAAGGATCCACAGGCGGATTTTAAAACATAAGCAGCGTTCAACAGACTTTAGACGCCTAGAACTTGCAAGATTCCTTATTAACGTCCTGAGCAGCTTCCAGCCTATTACGTACTTGTACCTGTCACTTAGACTTTTGAAAATACGTCAGTTTTCACTGGTAAATACACTCAACCGACTCATTTGAAAAGAGTTTAAGAAAATTGATTTAGATGCACTAGGCACAAAATATTTTGACACTTTGATTAAAATGCACAAGGCAAAATTAATCTTTTATACTTAGGACAAACTATATCTCATGTTATCAGTTTTACATAACTTGCTCTACATACGGGGCCCGGATCTATGCCGGTTCATGATTAACCGACACACCACTATTCCCTTATTGGGAATCCCTTATTGATTTAGTAATTAGCATATAGCATCTGTCAGGTGTATGCCTACACCCCGTGCTTAAGTCGTGGCCATTGCATTTAATGAGTCAAGGATATCCAGGACACGGTCGCATTAACCCCCAATGTTTCAGTCAAGCAATACGAATTAAAACAGGTTATTTGGATTTCCCGACTCATTGGTCTTTGAATCCCATACCTGACCATGCGGTATTTATATTACCGTATCCCAAGCCCGTAATAGGGAAAATAAGTTAAGAGTGTTTACCTGAGCTAGCTCCTGTCTTAAATAGCAAGAATTTATTAACTCAGCCGTATTCACTTAAGTAAGTGTAGGTACAATTTACCGGAAGGCTCTAGTCTGGAATGATGGTATAAATAACCAATTAGAATGCTAACGGGTCTTTAATTAAGCCTAAGCTTAGACCGGTTAGTCTTAAGGGAAGATATGGTTCAAACGCATGATAAGGCGAAGAACGGTTTAGAATGTGGTTTTGACCCGGCAAACTCGTATGCTTGTTGACTTAAACACATTCTGAATTTTTGAAATAAAATGATAAGGTTAAACCCGTTTCGGTTTTTTTTTGTTGAAAACTAGCCTCGTAGGCTTAACCGTACGCTTATAAGCGAAGCCGGGTAACCGGATGAGTTATACACAAGTTTCATATACCAATATGTTTAAAATATGTTAAGATATCAGTAAGATATCAACATGTATGCCCGTTATAGTTTTAAAACCGAATTAAGCCTCAAAAAGGGCAATTTGGTCATTTTACGATGCATAAAGAGAGCCAGTGGATAAACTGATGTCATGGTCAATATGTTTTTGTAAAAATACTTTATTTATGATGTTATATCAGTAGGGTGTCGAAAATATGTGTGGTTTATAGTTTAAAACCAAACTATGCCCTGAAAGGGCATTTTGGTAATTTCACACATAGTTTGGGGACTTATTTGGAAATCTGAGTTTGGGTCAAGTACCTACTGAATTTATATTTAAAATATGTTTAATAATCAGTAGGTATCAAGTTTTATTTCATAGATATGGTATTAAACCATACTATGCGCCGAAAAGGCGTAAAAGTCGGTAAGTGACGATCTAGATGAGGTTTAAGGTTAGGTATATGTTATGAACAGATTTGTAAGGTTAAAATAAGTTATTTATTAGTTCATAACAGTAGGTAAAAGATTTAGTTATGAAAATGTACTAAAATTCATTTTAAGCCTCATAAGGGTATTTTCGTCATTTATCGAATACACGCAACGCATGCATGCAAACTCAGTTTGAATCTGATTTAATAATTAAAAATTTTATAAATATAATATAACATTAGTGAATAAGGAGTTTTGCCATAAAAATCATGTTTATACCATTCCATATGCCGGAAGGGCATTTTGGTCATTTTAAAAATATACAAAATGGTTTTTATGCAAAACTCAAATCATGACCAGATCTTGACATCAAAATAAATTTGAAATATTGTTAGATCAGTTTATAAACCACATGCATGCTCATACTTATTAAAAATTCTCATTTTAACATAAAAGGGCATTTTAGGCCTTTTAACGAAACTTGTGTTAAATCTCAGATTTTTGAATATGATCTTGTAGTATGGCCACAGAGGGTTATACTACATAGTATAAGGATCATAATATGACTTTGATTCAGCCCTTAAAGTCATTAATTCGGGTCAGATTTGAAAGTCAAAGGTTTGGTCAAACTGTTAGACTTTTTGAGTCAAACAAGCAATTTCACCAAATTGATCAGTTTATCATGTTCTTGTAACAATTACCAAGTTATTTAAGTGACAAAACATGATCCATAATCTCTAAATTATCAGTTTTGATTAGTTTAAGAATCTGCCCAGTTTGACTTTTAGATTACTAACTTTGACTTATCAGATAGACTAGAATTCGTGGAAATCAGAAAGCATGATCATAATGGATTATAACCAACTTGATTACCATCATAAAACAAGATTCAATTGGACTTTTTGCTGATCAATTCATGATCAATCAGAAAGTCAAACAGAAGTCAAAATATAGTGTTCTTGGCTAAATTAAACTATGAACAAGAATCAAAACATGATTGGAATACTTACAATCACTGAATGAAAGATCAAGAACACCAGAAAAATCCAAGATGGTTGTGCAAATCGGATTGGAGCATGTTTGAGTGTTTGAAGTTGCAAAAATTTATAAAAATGAAGAATATGATGTGTTCTATAGGTTTCTTGGAATGAATCAGATGTTGCCAGGTGTTAAACCACTTATAAAATCTATGGGCTGCCCCTAGTATCGATTTAGTGGTATTAGAAATCAGATTGGACATGAAAACAGCAACGAACAGGCTGTATTTAGCTGTTTTGCACTTCTGATCAGGCCATGCGGCCCGCCTGAGGAACACCAGGAGCTAATGCGGGCCGCCTGCAGGTTTATAACAGTAGCAGCAGTTTCAGTTTTGGCAGAAATGGTCCCTGAGAGCTTTAATGTCATTTAAGGCATGTTTAAGGCCCGTTATCCTCATTTCAAGGCTCTAACATGAAGCCTAAATATAGGGGACATGAAACATGTTCAAAAACATGTCGGATGTCGGTTCGTTTGGCCGTACGGTCACGTTGTTTGTCTATTTACGACGAAACACGAACGGACGCTAAAAACGAACCAGACGACGCGACGAAGGGAATTTTATCAAGGCGATCACTAAAATAAAATATTTTAGTGCTTACATAAATTTTTGGGTGTCCGGGGATATTCAGATTGTGAGATATGCGCGAAAATGCAAACTTGTGCACTTTTTGACACTTTTAGTCCCTGGTGGACTTGAAAGTTTATTTTTGCGCACCAAACACCTCTAAGCCTATATCTAAACTATAGAAATGATAATTAGGGCATGTTTAACTTATGGAAAATTTCCGGAAGGTCCGTTACCGTACGAATCGACATACTTTTGCAGTTTGACGCAAATAGTCCTTAAATTGCGCAAAGTAGCGCGAATTGCCGTTTAATGTTATACAAGCCTTCCATGGCCCATATTTATCCTTCCCAAGCATATAATTAAATATTAATACGCTCTCGTTCGCTTAGATGGTCACCGAAAGGCATAGATTCAAAATTTGACGCTTTAGGTCCCTCTATTGCACAAACTTGCGCATTTCATCATTTAATAGTATTGAAGCCTCATCTAATCCATATTAGACATTCTTGAAAGTATTATTAAATATCACGATGCTTCGGATTCGCTAAAAGGTCATTCAGAGGTATAATTAAACATATTGACACTTTTAGCCCCTCTAACTTGCAAAGTTGCGCGTAACTTTACTTATAGGCATAAAAACCTTAGATGGCCATTATTTGGCATTCCCGAGAGTATAATTAAATATTATTAAGCTCCCAGTTTGTTAGAAGGTCACTCAGAGGTAAGAATTAACATGTTGACGCTTTTAACCCTTTATTGCGCAAACTTTCAATTAATTACGCAAACGACTACACTTATTCATCAAGTGGCACATTTGTGAATATAAACGTCGTGAGAGGTTATTTGGAAACTTATTTTAGGTATACTAACACTTCCCGTCCTTTTATTATCAAAGTTTTTCGATTTTTCAAAAAATTAGTCCTTTAAATTCAACATTGGACTTTATTAGGGTTTATTACACGTGTCAATACATCATTGGTCGTGATTTTACGAGGTGTTACATCCTCACCCCCTTAAAAGAAATCTCGACCTCGAGATTTGCTAAGGTGCTGGAAGTACTTATTGTCGCATAATGGACTCAACTTCTATAACATATCTGGAATCTCTCCAAGCTCCCAAAGTGACCTTTATATTTGGTACATGTATCCTTTTGGAGCTTCTTAACCTATCGATCCTTAATCGGTATAGGTTGCTCATCATATCATAAATCTGCATATCAATATGTGATAATGCTTCTTGACTTACTGGTGAGACACATCCTCAATTCATTAGTGTACAATGCATTGTATGCTCCGCCAAGCTCCTTAAATAGGTTCTAGCTTATAAGCTACTTGATCTTGATACATTCGATTTCCTTCGAATGATTCTATATATTTAGAGCTTTACTAGCCTGATAATTTTAACAAATTTGGTACACCCTTCCTGGGTGATACCTTTTGTTGAACCTTATTCGTTAACAAGAATGTAGGAGGGTTGCTACTTTCATTAATTCTTGATTTTCTGCCGAATACTGGCAACTTACAGAAAATTAGGGATTCGTATGATCTTATTCGTTGTTTCCAATGCAACTTTCAGATCCTGATAAGTGGACTTCCCAAAGTCTCGTTCATCCAACGGATGTTTTAATATTTCATTTATACAAGGTTTCCAAAGGAGCCACCTTGATACTTATATAGCAACTATTATGGAAAAGCTTATCTTAAGGTGATATGGTTATTCCAACCACTGCTTGACTAATCTCAAAGAATAGTTATTCCTTACAGCTAGTCGAATAAATCGACGATCCTGGCAGCAATTGGGGATTCCTAGTTATTGCCTAAATAGGGTTGCGGTAATCAATGCATAAGTAAGATGAACCGTCTTTATTATTTACTAAAAATCGGAGTTCTTAGAACTTTGAATTTTGGCTTTATGAAACCTTCTCTAAAACTTATTGATTTGGCTCTTAGTTCTTCCTATTTCGTTGGTACTAACAGATATAAGATTCTTACAATAACTGCAGCCCTAAGCGGGATGTTTGTCCTAACATCCTCTTGCCTCTCAGAAGGTAAACAGGGTAATTCTTATAAAGAAGCTAGTTATGACACATAGAGATGTCAGAGATTTGCGCATTCTCGGGCTTTGGCTCATCTATCGCTGTCGGTGTCAGATAAATGACACATTCCCTTTACCATTGCAAAGATGCCCTAAGTAGAGATACTTATAAGGACATTTTTATATTGGATATCTTCTTTGAATACTACTAGTCGACTCTAGTACAATATGACCATTGGGATATCTCAGGGGTTCCATGCATTAAACCTCCATACTGATCAGGCATGGAAGCAATCTTTGGGACACACTAGGACACGCCAATTCTCATATGGCACTTTTATCAAACATAGTTTGGCATTCGCAGGCGATAGAAAACAATGAGAAAAAAAATAATAAAATAAAATAATATATATTGTCGTACTCTTTCTGAGGAAGATTATTCCAGCTTCTTATGAAAGGATTATCTTCGAGGATGGGATAGATGGTCATTATGGATTCCATTGATAAGTTATACCTCACATTTAATATATGGAGTTCTTATGAATGTAATCAAGAGTTTGTTAAGCTTATGGTTTGCTAAAGGTTTATTATCCCTTGCATCAATGTAAAAATACTTAGCAGACACTATCAATGCTAAATGGTAAGGGACGTACCTAATGCTATTATCGATGTGCACTGTCTCTGGTATTCAACCGGTAGTCCAGGCGGTTCCTTTCTTATCCTTCCCAGACTTAGCTGCTCTTTTCTTGGCAGCCTTAGGGCAATTAGTACTGATGTGCCCCTTTTCGCCACAGCTGAAACAGTTTGCATCCTTCATGTCCCTACATTCGTGGGACTGGTGGCCAGCTCTTTTACAGATGCCACATTGCTTTATCTTTTGGTTTAATCGACACTGCCCCCAATGTCTTCTTTTGCAGGTTTTGCATGTAGGCTTTTTGTTGGAATCCTGCTGGTTATTGTTGAGCTTGGATTTGTTCTTCTTAGGATTCTGAGAGTCATCCTCCTCCCTTTGTCTTTTCTCATTAGTTTCATTCTCGATCGACTTTTGTCTCACTATATCTAGAGTGAGAGACAAGGATAGATCTACAGCTGATCTATAGTTGATTGGCCTTGAAGCTTTAACATTCCCTTTTATTTCTGGTGCCAAACCACCGATGAAACGCGCAATGCGTTTTGGTTCCGGGGTAATTAAATAGGGTACCAGTCTAGATAGGGAGTTGAAGTCGGTAACATATTGCTGACAATTTAGGTTTTTCATTGTGAGAGTCAGAAAATCTGTCTCCACCTGATGCGTGTGAAGTGTTATATATATTAGGTGTATATTTTAAGCCCCTTTAACACTTATTTTAGCCAAGTTTTAAATTTATAAAACACGATATTTTACTAACACTAAACACACATATGGGCAAGTGCACCCATCGTGAGCGTAGTATAGCGTTGGTAAGATACCGAGGTCGTCCAAGGACACAAGAGCTTTTAATACCGGTTTATCCTCAACGTCTAACCAAAATCAAAAGTTTAGAAAAAAGGTTTTTAAACTAAGAAAAATAAAAACTAACTAAAATGCTGAAAATAAAATAAAAATAAAAACAGATAGACAAGATGAATCACTTGGTTCCGACTCGGATCTAGTATAACCTTTGATTATTTCCGCACTTTTGCACATAATTAAGAGATTATCTTAGTTATTGTAGTAGGCCCCTCTTTTGAAGGTGACGTTACCCTCACCCCAGTAGTTTGAGTCAGCAAGGATACAATCCTAAAAGGGTGGATTATTGGAAGATAATGAATTAAGTTATTAATGCAAATTATGGTAGGCCCCGCTTTTGGCGGTGACTTTACCCTCGACTAAGTAGTCTGAGTCAGCAGGGATACAGTCCTAAATAGCCGGGTTATAGTATTAATAGTAGTTAACTTATGAGGGGATCAAAGAGTTTGGACCCCCGCCATCCAATACTGTGAAGTATTGAAGGAGGTCCTACTAAATTTGACCTAGGTCCATTGCAGGACCTCTAAACGCTGAACAATGGCAAGACCTTTACCAAACTGTTCCCTTAACCCCCGACCAGGTAGCCAACATACCTCCATATAGACCGTGGAGATATGAATGGTGAAAATCTTTTATTTTATACAGACAGTAAAATAATGCCAAGACACCACGGACAAACGATAAGGAAAGATCACCTTCAACATAAGTAACTAGTTATTAAAGTCATTAATACAAAACCAAATAAAAAGTGCAAAAGATTAGAAATAAAAAGTATTATACTAGACACTTTGTCTTCACCAAGTGATGTAAGAGACTTAGGCAAACATGGCCTTGATTGTCAAGAACTCTTACGATCAATCTTGGATCCCGAGACGACTCACACACTCTACGATGGACAATGGATGATGGTGGTGGATGATGGTGTTGTGATGGTGGTGGGTGGTGGATGAAGTGTGAGAGAGGTGGTGTGCCAAGGGATGAGTTGAAATGAAACCAAGCACTTCTATTTATAGGCTGAACAGAAGGCTGGGCACGGCCCCGTGTCTGCTGGGCACGGCCCCGTGCCTGTCTGACACTCTCTCTTCATTAATTGTAATTCGCAATTACAATTAATACGCCTGCAGTACTTTCGCCACGCCCCCGTGCTCACTGGACACGGCCCCGTGGTGGGCAATAGAAGCTTCTATGGATTTGTCTTTTCTGCTGCTTCTTGGGCACGGCCCCGTGCTGGCTGAGCACGGGGCGTGTTCAGTCTTCTGCCTTCTCTATTTTGCTTGGGAAGATGCCGTTGATGGGTCGGGCAGTCCACTTATGTTCCTTTCCTTGTATTTATGTTAGATTTAGCTGCCTTTTTGCTTCTTTTGTGAATTTGAGCTCATTTAATCCTGAAAATACAAAAGGAAGACAAAAACACTCTTTTTCCAACATTAGTACTTAAAAAGGGTTAGTTTTGTGCCTTATTTGATGTAATTTATATGTTGCATTTTACACACATCAAATACCCCCACACTTGAACTTTTGCTTGTCCTCAAGCAAAACTCTTTAATATGTGGCTTACACTCCCAAATGGAATAGGTAGAAGAGAAGGTTTTGGGGCTTGTCGTAGAGTGTCGGGATTTCCAAGATTCTTTAGGAAGTTTTATTTTTATTTATTTACAATCCTATTCGTCATGATTTATTTAAAACTTTTCATAAGAGAAATTATTTATTAGGGCATAGCATGCCTTTTTTAAAATTCTATTTATATACTAGTTCACATACCTCACGGGAGAAATCACTCACACTCGACCGAAGGTGTATTTTTAGTGAATCACTCGAGAGCGGCATGGAACTTATTCCTACCATAGGCTTGCCAAGCAATCAATCCTCCTCCTTTTTAACTTATATACCTTTGTAAATATCAAGAGGACTTTGTGGGTTAAGGGTTAGGTTTGGGTTAAAGGTAGGTGGTTGGGTTAGTGGTTAGTGGTTAGTAGCAAAAAGGGTGAAAAAGCGTAACAAGTGTCGGTTTTCGTAGGACTTTTCTATTTTTGTAACTCTTATTTTGATGAAGCTATTATTCAAACAAAGTTATTTTTGATAAACTTGTTTGTTTATTTTCTTTTGCTTCATCATCGACACATTTTTTTTCATACGAAAAACCGAACTTGTTACTAAAACAAATGGTAAAAAATGAAAAAGGGTTTTGGTGGGTAAAAGGTTGTTGGGTTATGAAATGAAAAGGTTTAGGCTCAAAGGGGCTAACTAGGGGGGTTTTGGGGTAAGTGGTAAAAGAAAAAGAAAAATAAAGGTGTAGAAATAAAAAGGTTAGTCCTAATGCCTCTATCATTTACTTACTCGGGTTTAAGTTGATAAGGACCGGGAATGTATCGTCATGGCAAGTTCTAGAGTCGTAAGAACCAAGCGGCTATTCACACAAGAAACGAAAAATGAGCATTTAGTCTAAAGATGTAATTTTGTATGCTCAATAAAGGCTCAAAACTCACTTTTGTGGGAATGGGTTTTTATGTGACCAAGTATATATAATCAAATTTTAACTATGCTTGTCATGCCCTTTTTTTATAATTTTCTTATGTTGGTTCTTTTTATCATGACGCTATCGGTTGTAAATTCGTAAAAATATAACCTTTTTGAGAACTTGGATTTCCCGAGTTAAACCTAGACAAGTAAAAAAAATGAAATTTTTGAAAAAATTTGGGGTGATTAGCGGTTCCAATAGAGTTTTGTGTAAGGCTTGTATTTAGGACTTGCAAAGTTTCCAAGGTTTTAGCATCCTCCCCACACTTAAATTACACATTGTCCTCAATGTGTCCCAAAAATAAATTTTTAGGTTTGATTAGATGTGTAAAATGGTGTTAAAAAGCAAAAATTTTGTGTTACTGGGCGCTGAACACGGCCCCGTGTTGTCCGGGAACGGCCCCGTGTTCAAGTGCCAGTAACAAAATTAGATCAAGAGAAATAGAAGCCTGGACACGGGGGCGTGTTGGGTGAACACGACCCGTGTCCAGTTACCTGAACTGGGCAGTTTTCTGCAGGGGGTTCAGCACGGGGCCGTGTTGGTTGGGCACGGCCCGTGTTGAACCTTCTGTAATGGAGAAAATTGTCGGGTTGCCTTGTTCTTGTGCATGAAGTCATTTTTCTCGTTCCCCTTTTCATCCCTTACCACTATGAGTGTGTTTTATTCCTGAAAATTAAAACTAACTAGAAAACATAAAAAAAAATTAATCTAAATTAAACTAAGGATAGTTCCGCGGAATGCCTCCGTGGTGCGCCACGTTTATAAGGGTCCTTGGCTAGACCCAAAGCCTGGTTATATGTTACCCAAGTGGGATGTATTGCATCCCATGTTACACCGTCGGAGAGCGTCATCCAAGCTTGAGTCTATGACCTTCATGTAGTTGACCGGATCTTCTTCCTCTACTCTCTTTCCACATTCAAATTTTACTTCCTCATCCCCAAACTTCAATGTTAGAGTTCCGTCATTCATATCTACCACTGCTTGGGCGGTGGCTAGAAATGGCCTCCCGAGGATGAGAGGGACATCGGTGTCTTCTTCCATGTCTAGGATGACAAAGTCGGTTGGAAAGACGAAATTGTCAACCTTGACTAGCAGATTTTCAGCGACACCTTGTGGGAATTTGACGGACCTGTCGGCGAGTTGTATGCTCATCTTTGTGGGGCTTGTTGTTCCTAGGCCGAGTCGCTTGAACATTGACGTGGGCATGAGGTTGATGCTAGCCCCAAGATCGACTAAAGCATTGCGGACGGGGGACTTCCCAATCGAGCAAGGGATTGTGAAGCTCCCGGGGTCGATTTTCTTTTGTGGAAGTTTGTTGAGTACTAAAGCTGAGCATTCTTCGCCTAAGTTAACTAATTGCAATGATTCAATTTTCCTTTTGTGAGTGAGGAAATCCCTCATGAATTTTGCATATTTAGGCATTTGGGTTAGGACCTCAATAAAAGGAATATTAACATGCAATTGTTTTAGTAAACTTTCGAACTTTGCGAATTGCTCATCGGTCTTTTGACGACTTAACCTACCGGGGTACGGAATCGGATGAGTCTTGGTGGCCTCTTGATTTGTTGAAGGAACCTTTTCTGGTTGAGGTGTGGGTGAAGTAGTGTTTTGGCGTTGACTTCCTTCAATTGGTGATAAGGGCTCATCCTCGGGACCCACGGTTCGGTTTCTCAACGTGATGAGGTGTACTTGCGCCTTTGGGTTGGTTTCGGTATTACTTGGTAACGCGCCTTGTGGTCTCTCGGAGAAATTTTGAGCTAGTTGATTTAATTGTTTTTCAACGTTTTGAATGCTAGCTTGTTGATTTCTAAAATTCGATTCCAATTGTTGAAATCGATCCGAGTTTTTCTTTTCGGTGTCGGAGATGAGGCGAGATAGGGTATCTTCAAGCCTTTCTCTTCCACCTTGTTGTTGAGAGAAATTTTGTGGTTGTTGAAAATTAGTTCGTTGGTTTTGTTGGTTACTACTATTGCCGGGATCTCTCCAACCAAGATTTGGGTGGTTACGCCATCCTTGGTTGTAGGTACCCGTTGGAGGACCCGACGGCCTAGGTCTATTATCAATGTAGTTTACCGTTTTCGCTTGTTCATCTAATTCTTTCATACAACTCCAATTTTCATGTGACCCACCACACCCTTCACAAGCCATAACCGAGGCCGTTTTTGTCATTTCTAGCTTTTTGATTTTTGAAGAGAGGGCCTCGATTTGGGCTTGTAAAGAGGTGCTTTCATCAACCTTATGGGTGCCCGGGGCAATAGATTTATTACCTTGGGGAGTGTGCCATTGAAAATTGGTTTGAGCAATTTCCTCAATTTGATTATATATTTCATTTGGGCGACGATTACCTAAAAGTCCCCCGGAGCTTGAATCAAGTGTTTGTCTTGTGTGTGGCAACAACCCATTGTAGAAAGTGGAGACTTGTTGCCATACCGCTAGACCGTGATGAGGACACTTTCTTAGAAGCTCCTTGAACCTTTCCCAAGTTTCATATAAGGATTCCCCATCCTCTTGTGAATATGTATTAATTTCAGTCATTAGTTTAGCCGTTTTAGCAGGAGGGAAATATTTATATAGAAACTTTTGGGCTAGTTCATCCCAGGTGTTTACCGAGCCAACTGGGAGGGTGTTAAGCCAAGCCTTAGCTCGGTCTTTTAGTGAAAATGGAAACATCCTAAGGCGAATGGCGTCGTTTGATGCCCCATTGATCCGAAAAGTATCACATATTTCCAAGAAATTAGTAATATGTAGATGGGGATCCTCGTCCGCAAGCCCATGAAAGGTTGCGGAGTTTTGGAGCATTTGTATCAAATGCGGTCGAAGTTCGAAGTTGTTGGCTTCGACATTCGGTGCATTGATAGCGGCGCCGAGATTGCCTACGGTGGGCCGTAGGTAATCCATGAGGGTACGTTGGTCCGCCATTGGAAGTGGGTCCCCCGAAGCTTTCTCTTGATTTTTAGCTTTAAGTCTTTTTCTGAGAAAACGTTCGGGTTCTTCTAAGGGTTCTTTTATGTCTCTACTAGAACTGGAGCTCATGCACTACGTAGGAGGTTCAAATGTGGCGCCTGGGTTCCAAGTCCTGCAACAAAAATAGAAAAGAATGCTGGTCAGAATGTTCACCACGGCCCCGTGCTCAGTGAAGACGACCCGTGGTCAGAGGTACAGTAATTGTTTTCTGTATCCCAGTTACTGGGAGTTGGACACGACCCCGTGTTGCACCGACACGGCCCCGTGCTCAGCTCTCTGTAACTCAGAAAATAAAAACTGCCAGTTATGATGCTGGGCACGGCCCGTGTCTGACCAGGCACGGCCCGTGCTGAGCTCTGCAGAAGCTGAAAAACTAAGAAAAATCATAAAAAAATGAATAATAAAAAGAAAAATGATTAGGCCGTTGATTCCTAACTTTTTTAAAATCCTTGTGTCCCCGGCAACGGCGCCAAAAACTTGATGCGTGTGAAGTGTTATATATATTAGGTGTATATTTTAAGCCCCTTTAACACTTATTTTAGCCAAGTTTTAAATTTATAAAACACGATATTTTACTAACACTAAACACACATATGGGCAAGTGCACCCATCGTGAGCGTAGTATAGCGTTGGTAAGATACCGAGGTCGTCCAAGGACACAAGAGCTTTTAATACCAGTTTATCCTCAACGTCTAACCAAAATCAAAAGTTTAGAAAAAAGGTTTTTAAACTAAGAAAAATAAAAACTAACTAAAATGCTGAAAATAAAATAAAAATAAAAACAGATAGACAAGATGAATCACTTGGTTCCGACTCGTATCTAGTATAACCTTTGATTATTTCCGCACTTTTGCACATAATTAAGAGATTATCTTAGTTATTGTAGTAGGCCCCTCTTTTGAAGGTGACGTTACCCTCACCCCAGTAGTTTGAGTCAGCAAGGATACAATCCTAAAAGAGTGGATTATTGGAAGATAATGAATTAAGTTATTAATGCAAATTATGGTAGGCCCCGCTTTTGGCGGTGACGTTACCCTCGACTAAGTAGTCTGAGTCAGCAGGGATACAGTCCTAAATAGCCGGGTTATAGTATTAATAGTAGTTAACTTATGAGGGGATCAAAGAGTTTGGACCCCCGCCATCCAATACTGTGAAGTATTGAAGGAGGTCCTACTAAATTTGACCCAGGTCCATTGCAGGACCTCTAAACGCTGAACAATGGCAAGACCTTTACCAAACCGTTCCCTTAACCCCCGACCAGGTAGCCAACATACCTCCATATAGACCGTGGAGATATGAATGGTGAAAATCTTTTATTTTATATAGACAGTAAAATAATGCCAAGACACCACGGACAAACGATAAGGAAAGATCACCTTCAACATAAGTAACTAGTTATTAAAGTCATTAATACAAAACCAAATAAAAAGTGCAAAAGATTAGAAATAAAAAGTATTATACTAGACACTTTGTCTTCACCAAGTGATGTAAGAGACTTAGGCAAACATGGCCTTGATTGTCAAGAACTCTTACGATCAATCTTGGATCCCGAGATGACTCACACACTCTACGATGGACAATGGATGATGGTGGTGGATGATGGTGTTGTGATGGTGGTGGGTGGTGGATGAAGTGTGAGAGAGGTGGTGTGCCAAGGGATGAGTTGAAATGAAACCAAGCACTCCTATTTATAGGCTGAACAGAAGGCTGGGCACGGCCCCGTGTCCGCTGGGCACGGCCCCGTGCCTGTCTGACACTCTCTCTCTTCATTAATTGTAATTCGCAATTACAATTAATGCGCCTGCAGTACTTTCGCCACACCCCCGTGCTCACTGGACACGGCCCCGTGGTGGGCAATAGAAGCTTCTATGGATTTGTCTTTTCTGCTGCTTCTTGGGCACGGCCCCGTGCTGGCTGAGCACGGGGCGTGTTCAGTCTTCTGCCTTCTCTATTTTGCTTGGGAAGATGCCGTTGATGGGTCGGGCAGTCCACTTATGTTCCTTTCCTTGTATTTATGTTAGATTTAGCTGTCTTTTTGCTTCTTTTGTGAATTTGAGCTCATTTAATCCTGAAAATACAAAAGGAAGACAAAAACACTCTTTTTCCAACATTAGTACTTAAAAAGGGTTAGTTTTGTGCCTTATTTGATGTAATTTATATGTTGCATTTTACACACATCACCACCTTTTCCACTTCGTGTTATGGACAGTAGTTCTCTTTGATAAGATCCACAAACTTGGACCATCCCATACTGTATAGGGAAATTTTCCCCGTGGACTGCATCATGGCCCTCCACCATACAAGAGCCTCTCCTTTGAAAGATTGTGAAACAAATTTTACTACGTCCTTATCAGCACAATCGCTGATGTCCACAACAGTTTCCATTTCCTCAAGCCATTCCATAGCATCAATTGCTCCTTTTTCGGCATTGAAATCTCTGGGTTTGCATGAGACGAAATATTTGTAGGTGCACCCGCCTTCAGTTGAACGGGGCTTATCATAGAGTACTAACTCCTGAGGTTCACTCTTTTCATCTGAAGAGTGAACGGAGCTCTCCTTACGAGCTGATGTATGTGTTTCCGTATGGATCTTTGAGTGAGTGACACTCGGTTCCTTTTTGTTCTCAAGGACCTTATCCACAACTTCACTAATTGCTGCGCTAATCAAGGCCTGAAGAGTAGTGCCATTAACATTTATATTTATACTTGCATCCTTGTTTTTAGCCGCCGTATTGCTGTGTGCTTCGTCGGAGACCTCCATTCTGGAGCTTTGGTACTAAACACCAAAAATAACATATGCTTAGATGCAAGTTATTATGGAATCATCGTAATGGATGATTTATAAAGTCATGGTATTACTAAACCATAATGGCTGTTAGGTTTATAACTTCCTTATAGTATGCTACTAGAAAGTATGTCAATTATATTTAGCCTAGGTCAAAAAGGACCATCAATTGTGTTTATGGTTTGGACCGAGTCCATTACCTTTTGACTGGGGATCACAATGTCACAACTGTCCTTGTCATAACGACAATCTTTAGATAGTTGGAAGGCTTGTCAAGAAGGACATTAATAATCATAGGCCCGAAGGCCTTGTCACAAAGGACATACAAAATATGGCACTTAAGGCATTAATATATAAGCCGCAATCTTATTGGATCAGAGATCTTAAGGTTCGAACATAGTTCTTCACCTTTGGACAGAGAGTCAATGACTACAGCCGTCATCTTTTTGGAAGATAATTTATTTTGCCACAAAGGCTAGTCAATGTACATCATTCTGACTAACTGGATGATTGTGAGCCCCAGAGGAGTCAGCCGTGGTGAAGCTTTGAAGGCTAACTAACCAAGTAGTAATAATTTGTTTAATTATATAGCGAATTGTCGAACTTGACGATTAAATAGCCATGGTGTAACTCAACCATATGGACCAATAGATAGTATTAAATTTATTTGATTATGCTTAGCCTAGGTTTTTAGATAAACCATCTTTGGCGTTTAAACGGAATATAATCCTTCATATTTATTAGACAGGGGACATACGTCACGACTGTCAATGTCGTACCGACATTTTATATAGTATAAGGGCTTGTCCAAAGGACTTTTTGATGGCACAGGGGCCTTGTCACTAGGGAAATTTTAAAACATAATCAATGATTCCTTTGGATCAGAAAATTCCATAATTCATTGTCTTGACGAGAAGTTATGAAATAAAACTATCGTTTTCATGTATGCATCTTTGCCCGTAGGTATACATCCCAAGTGGATGTTTAGATGTGTACATTATGTTCGACGTTTATTAGCCATGATTCCTATTGATTATATAGGCTAAATAAGGGGTTTGGAAGTTCCTAATATAGAGATGACAAGCGTGATTTTATCGCATCACTGTTGTCGGGAGTGTTAACACGTTTTCAAGTGTTAATCAGGATCTGAATCTCTTCTAAACAGGTTTTACCATCTTAGCTAGGTCTTCAATGACATTCAAGCTAGGTCAAACCTTTTAAGATTCTCTTTTAATACATATACTTAACAGAAAAGGAATAATATTTATTTTATTCAGGATTTTTATCATAAATCCTAATTTATAAGTTAGTAATAGCACAAATGGCCTAGTCGAGTAGACAAGTTTACTTTATAAGTCATGATTTCTGAGAATCGAGGCATTATAATTTATCCTAGTTATAAAACATTACGGATATTAAGGTGGCACAAAGGCCTAGTCACAAGGACATTTATAAATTATAAGCTAGGATTTCAGAGAAACAAAGCCTTGAGGTTTGAACCTAGTTCGTTACCTTTTTCTGACAGGGAGTCATAGCTACCACTGTATTTTGGCTCATGTAGAAATGAGCAAGACCCGTAGGCACTATATTACCACGTATGGTTAAAATATGATCATCTTAATTGATGATGTAAACCCAGGATTCAGAGATCATTAAACTGGGTTAAGAATCTTTTGAAGAATCCTTAATAACGTGTGTAATTTCCAACGAATCACATCTGCCGGGAGTGTTAACATGTTTTCAGATGTTAACTGGGATACGAATCTTTTAAACAGGTCTTACCATCTTGGCCAGGTCTTTATAATGACACTCAGGCTAGGTTTCACTCTTAAGATTCTTTTAATATTTATCGCATAAAAATTTCTAAATTGAACTGTTAATAGGGATCTGAATCTAAATTTAGGAACTGCCATCTTGGTCGGTCTTAATATGACCCGAAGCTAGGTCTTGTCCTTTTAGATTTTGCCATTTTATTATAATGGTAGATCTTATAAAAAGAATGTTATTTTTCATTTATTTCTTATTTCATGTTTAGAATGAAAGTTTAAACTTAATCATTCCACTATAAAAATAAAGGTATAAAGTTGCCCTAAGCGGGACTTGAAAGGAATAATGTTGTCCTCGAAGGGACTGAAAAGATAAATATGTCCTTATAAGGACTATTGAGGAAACGATCTTCAGCAAAGGAGTTTCTTCTTCATTCAATTCCTGAATGCTTTCTCCTGGGTTGCACGTTTCATCCTGGTCGCGGTACGAAGCTCAGCATTTCAAGGCTCCAGACGTGGAGAATTCCTATTACGGCTTCTTCGCTTGGCGACGTATCCAATAAAAATTTGGAAGCAAAAATTCTAGATTAGGATTGAGAATATTCCTAAGTTAAGTCTAGACTCAAGGAATGTGCTACTGTGTCATTGAGATTAAACACTGAGGGCTAGTGTTTAATTCACTCAATGTTGGCTCTGATACCAACCTGTCACACCCCGAATTCCACGTGTCACCGGTGGGCCCGGTGGGGAGTATCGTGACGTAGTTGATGTCATCATAGTCAACATCACAATATATATAAATGCACAGCGGAAGCAAACGATAATTATATTACAATCCGAATAAAAAGTAATATCAAGTATTACAACGTAAAGTAAAGGATCCACAGGCGGATTTTAAAACATAAGCAGCGTTCAACAGACTTTAGACGCCTAGAACTTGCAAGATTCCTTATTAACGTCCTGAGCAGCTTCCAGCCTATTACGTACTTGTACCTGTCACTTAGACTTTTGAAAATACGTCAGTTTTCACTGGTAAATACACTCAACCGACTCATTTGAAAAGAGTTTAAGAAAATTGATTTAGATGCACTAGGCACAAAATATTTTGACACTTTGATTAAAATGCACAAGGCAAAATTAATCTTTTATACTTGGGACAAACTATATCTCATGTTATCAGTTTTACATAACTTGCTCTACATACGGGGCCCAGATCTATGCCGGTTCATGATTAACCGACACACCACTATTCCCTTATTGGGAATCCCTTATTGGGTATAATTTAGTAATTAGCATATAGCATCTGTCAGGTGTATGCCTACACCCCGTGCTTAAGTCGTGGCCATTGCATTTAATGAGTCAAGGATATCCAGGACACGGTCGCATTAACCCCCAATGTTTCAGTCAAGCAATACGAATTAAAACAGGTTATTTGGATTTCCCGACTCATTGGTCTTTGAATCCCATACCTGACCATGCGGTATTTATATTACCGTATCCCAAGCCCGTAATAGGGAAAATAAGTTAAGAGTGTTTACCTGAGCTAGCTCCTGTCTTAAATAGCAAGAATTTATTAACTCAGCCGTATTCACTTAAGTAAGCGTAGGTACAATTTACCGGAAGGCTCTAGTCTGGAATGATGGTATAAATAACCAATTAGAATGCTAACGGGTCTTTAATTAAGCCTAAGCTTAGACCGGTTAGTCTTAAGGGAAGATATGGTTCAAACGCATGATAAGGCGAAGAACGGTTTAGAATGTGGTTTTGACCCGGCAAACTCGTATGCTTGTTGACTTAAACACATTCTGAATTTTTGAAATAAAATGATAAGGTTAAATCCGTTTCGTTTTTTTTTTTTTGTTGAAAACTAGCCTCGTAGGCTTAACCGTACGCTTATAAGCGAAGCCGGGTAACCGGATGAGTTATACACAAGTTTCATATACCAATATGTTTAAAATATGTTAAGATATCAGTAAGATATCAACATGTATGCCCGTTATAGTTTTAAAACCGAATTAAGCCTCAAAAAGGGCAATTTGGTCATTTTACGATGCATAAAGAGAGCCAGTGGATAAACTGATGTCATGGTCAATATTTTTTTTGTAAAAATACTTTATTTATGATGTTATATCAGTAGGGTGTCGAAAATATGTGTGGTTTATAGTTTAAAACCAAACTATGCCCTGAAAGGGCATTTTGGTAATTTCACACATAGTTTGGGGACTTATTTGGAAATCTGAGTTTGGGTCAAGTACCTACTGAATTTATATTTAAAATTTGTTTAATAATCAGTAGGTATCAAGTTTTATTTCATAGATATGGTATTAAACCATACTATGCGCCGAAAAGGCGTAAAAGTCGGTAAGTGACGATCTAGATGAGGTTTAAGGTTAGGTATATGTTATGAACAGATTTGTAAGGTTAAAATAAGTTATTTATTAGTTCATAATAGTAGGTAAAAGATTTAGTTATGAAAATGTACTAAAATTCATTTTAAGCCTCATAAGGGTATTTTCGTCATTTATCGAATACACGCAACGCATGCATGCAAACTCAGTTTGAATCTGATTTAATAATTAAAAATTTTATAAATATAATATAACATCAGTGAATAAGGAGTTTTGCCATAAAAATCATGTTTATACCATTCCATATGCCGGAAGGGCATTTTGGTCATTTTAAAAATATACAAAATGGTTTTTATGCAAAACTCAAATCATGACCAGATCTTGACATCAAAATAAATTTGAAATATTGTTAGATCAGTTTATAAACCACATGCATGCTCATATTTATTAAAAATTCTCATTTTAACATAAAAGGGCATTTTAGGCCTTTTAACGAAACTTGTGTTAAATCTCAGATTTTTGAATATGATCTTGTAGTATGGCCACAGAGGGTTATACTACATAGTATAAGGATCATAATATGACTTTGATTCAGCCCTTAAAGTCATTAATTCGGGTCAGATTTGAAAGTCAAAGGTTTGGTCAAACTGTTAGACTTTTTGAGTCAAACAAGCAATTTCACCAAATTGATCAGTTTATCATGTTCTTGTAACAATTACCAAGTTATTTAAGTGACAAAACATGATCCATAATCTCTAAATTATCAGTTTTGATTAGTTTAAGAATCTGCCCAGTTTGACTTTTAGATTACTAACTTTGACTTATCAGATAGACTAGAATTCGTGGAAATCAGAAAGCATGATCATAATGGATTATAACCAACTTGATTACCATCATAAAACAAGATTCAATTGGACTTTTTGCTGATCAATTCATGATCAATCAGAAAGTCAAACAGAAGTCAAAATATAGTGTTCTTGGCTAAATTAAACTATGAACAAGAATCAAAACATGATTGGAATACTTACAATCACTGAATGAAAGATCAAGAACACCGGAAAAATCCAAGATGGTTGTGCAAATCGGATTGGAGCATGTTTGAGTGTTTGAAGTTGCAAAAATTTATAAAAATGAAGAACATGATGTGTTCTATAGGTTTCTTGGAATGAATCAGATGTTGCCAGGTGTTAAACCACTTATAAAATCTATGGGCTGCCCCTAGTATCGATTTAGTGGTATTAGAAATCAGATTGGACATGAAAACAGCAACGAACAGGCTGTATTTAGCTGTTTTGCACTTCTAATCAGGCCATGCGGCCCGCCTGAGGAACACCAGGAGCTAATGCGGGCCGCCTGCAGGTTTATAACAGCAGCAGCAGTTTCAGTTTTGGCAGAAATGGTCCCTGAGAGCTTTAATGTCATTTAAGGCATGTTTAAGGCCCGTTATCCTCATTTCAAGGCTCTAACATGAAGCCTAAATATAGGGGACATGAAACATGTTCAAAAACATGTCGGATGTCGGTTCGTTTGGCCGTACGGTCACGTTGTTTGTCTATTTACGACGAAACACGAACGGACGCTAAAAACGAACCAAACGACGCGACGAAGGGAATTTTATCAAGGCGATCACTAAAATAAAATATTTTAGTGCTTACATAAATTTTTGGGTGTCCGGGGATATTCAGATTGTGAGATATGCGCGAAAATGCAAACTTGTGCACTTTTTGACACTTTTAGTCCCTGGTGGACTTGAAAGTTTATTTTTGCGCACCAAACACCTCTAAGCCTATATCTAAACTATAGAAATGCTAATTAGGGCATGTTTAACTTATGGAAATTTTCCGGAAGGTCCGTTACCGTACGAATCGACATACTTTTGCAGTTTGACGCAAATAGTCCTTAAATTGCGCAAAGTAGCGCGAATTGCCGTTTAATGTTATGCAAGCCTTCCATGGCCCATATTTATCCTTCTCAAGCATATAGTTAAATATTAATACGCTCTCGTTCGCTTAGATGGTCACCGAATGACATAGATTCAAAAGTTGACGCTTTAGGTCCCTCTATTGCGCAAACTTGCGCATTTCATCATTTAATAGTATTGAAGCCTCATCTAATCCATATTAGACATTCTTGAAAGTATTATTAAATATCACGATGCTTCGGATTCCCTAAAAGGTCATTCAGAGGTATAATTAAACATATTGACACTTTTAGCCCCTCTAACTTGCAAAGTTGCGCGTAACTTTACTTATAGGCATAAAAACCTTAGATGGCCATTATTTGGCATTCCCGAGAGTATAATTAAATATTATTAAGCTCCAGGTTTGTTAGAAGGTCACTCAGAGGTAAGAATTAACATGTTGACGCTTTTAACCCTTTATTGCGCAAACTTTCAATTAATTACGCAAACGACTACACTTATTCATCAAGTGGCACATTTGTGAATATAAATGTCGTGAGAGGTTATTTGGAAACTTATTTTAGGTATGCTAACACTTCCCGTCCTTTTATTATCAAAGTTTTTTGATTTTTCGAAAAATTAGTCCTTTAAATTCAACATTGGACTTTATTAGGGTTTATTACACGTGTCAATACATCATTGGTCGTGATTTTACGAGGTGTTACACAGACCCTACCTTAGCTTTGCTATTAGTGAGATTTACTGAGTATGATGATGATGATGATATCAAATTTACATTCATTATGAATATTTATCCTCACCATTCCAGGAGTGAAGTCCCTCAAAAAGATTGTCCGTTTGATTTTTATGGCTACCATGTAGATCCTTTCGAAAGCAAGAAATGATAAACAATTCAAAGGGAGATCCAAACCCGAAGACAATATCATGGAGGAAATCAAGCTAAACTCTATCTTGATCACTCGGTCATCAATATCCAGTCCTTCATGATCTTTTCCACAAAAGCAGTTCATCACACATACCTTTGCTTTATTCCTAACAAAACAACCTGGCTATTATATATGCTCAACATTTAATTTTGAACCCCAACAGGATATAATACAAAGCATATAATGTATTAAAGTTCTTTCATAAAACTAAACACACCAAACCATACCTCCATATGGTAAGAAAAATAACCAAAATCGACAAATTGATATTGGATCAAAACTTATCTTCTGGATTAGAGGTGACAAATTGGGCGGGTTAGATTTGGTTGGTTGTTGGGTCAGGATGGCTTTAAGGTGCTGTTTGTTTTTGCAGACATAAATTGTCTGCAAGTTGATTTCATCTGTTTTCATGTCTGCAACTGAAGATATGGTATGAAGCTCTGCAAGCTGAAAATATAAGACTGTTTGTTTTTTATAAATTGATACTGTTTGCATAAACATTCATCATACACTTTGTATCTTCACAATTATCATATCCATGATCCAAGTATCCAACTCACATTTTAATTAATGTATCTTCACAATTAATAAATTAAAAAATTATTAACTGAAAAAAACAACCCCATATTCACATTATTCAATGTGAGCAGCAACCATCTTCAACAACCCCATCTTCTTCAAGATTCAACACCTTCTTCAAGATTCAACACCTTAATAACCCCATCTTCAACAAGCATAGCATACCTCTTGGACCTAACCCTTAACCCAACCGGTGAGGTCGGAGATGGTGATGGATTGGAGTTCGTCGAAGCAGTCGGTGGTGGTTTGGAGTTCGTCGGAGGAGTCGGTAGAGTTCGTCGGAGGAATGGGTGGTGGTGGTTGAGGGGGCGGAAGGAGAGGGAGCGGTGGTGGTGGCAAACGGAGGCGACGGCCGGCATCATAGCTTCCTCTGAAAGAGGCCTTCATGGTTTTGTGTGGAATTGAGAAGAAGAAGAGGATGCTGGAGATGTTGGTAGCAGGATGTTTGAAGGAGTTGTGTGAAGATGTTTGAAGCAAGGTTTCATAGCTTTTGTTTTAAGATGGAATAAGCCATTTTCAGATCTGTTTAAAAAAAACAAACAAACAGTCTTCAAGGGAAACGTCTGCGCGCCTGCAGACAACAGTTCCCATGAAGATGTTTGAAGAAAAAACAAACACCCCTAAGTCTGGATAAGCATATTAAAAAAAGGGTCAGAAAGGATTCAGGCTAGGATAAGCTAAAAATAAAAAATAAAATAAATTTATATAATAAAAATAATAAGTAAAAAAGAAAAATAATAAAGTGTTTGTGGAATGGGATCAAAGATTGAAGATCCTGTACATTAATTCAAAAGTGTGAGAAATATTGTGTAGATGACATGTGTCCTCAATTTAAATTAATTCAAAAGGATAAACAAGTAATTTTCTTATTGATTTAATTAATTGATAATGTTTCATAACCGCCACCCTTAATTATAGGAATACGAATTAAGAGTTAATCTACGAATTTGTGTCATCTCGTTCAGAACTATATAGTGTTATGTATTTTTATATAGTGTTACATAGTGTTATATGATGTTATATAGTGTTTTTTGGTGTTATATAGTGTTTTTTGGTATTATATAGTGTTATATGATGGATGTATAGTGTTATATGGTGTTATATGGTGTTATATGGTATTATATGGTGTTATATAGTGTTATAGTGTTATATTTTTCTGATAGCATGTCTATGATAGATGTATAGTGTTATATAGTGTTACATAGTGTTATATGGTGTTATAAGGTATTACATAGTGTTATATGGTGTTATATAGTGTTATATGATGGATGTATGGTGTTATATATTTCTTGTAGCAGTTACATATTTCTGGATTTTTTAGAATGTCCGGATTTTATGGATTTTTTAGAATGTCCGGATTTTAGAATAAGTTTAAAATTGAATTGCTAGAACTTAGAAGTGACTTGCTATAATTTAGGAGAGGTTACCTAATTTGAAACATATACAAAGACACTATTACCCATACAATTTTCAAATTAGTCCAAATAATTAAAACACAATTTATAATTTGGTCTCTATTGTCCTCAACCATTAGATTAAAGATCTAATTGTTTAAAACACTTCTTACACTTCTCACACTTTAGACACTTTGTACAGTATCCCTACCCTGGGATCAAATACAAACACATATATTTGTAAGAATTGTAAGAACCAACACATAATTGACAAGTGTCCCTAAATAAAAAATTAGTTTAAGGATAATTTAGACTTTTTGACCATATTTATTTATAAATAATTAAATTAAAAATAACTATTAAAATATCCATGAATCCATGCAAGTTTAATTCAAATTAAAGTTTGAAATTTTTAACATATCCATGATCTGGTAACTCTCCATGATCGAACCAACCTGCAGGAACCACCATAAAAAAATACAATCAACACTACACTTAGCATAACATCCTCAATCGTTCTCCATTAGCAGCATATTGTCATCAATCGTTCTCCATTATCAGCACATCAGATGTGCGGATTATATCTACTTTTGGTGTTTGTTTGTAATTTATTGTAATAACACATAATCAGCACACACCCGTGTATTATGTCAGCACATGAACAACCAACTCATCTATCCCACATCTATGGTAATTAATACTTTAACAACACAAAACCAACATTAAACCCATCAGAAAACACCTTACAGAACACCGAAAATTCCCAATATATCAAACATTACAAAACCCTATGGTAATTAACAATTTATCAGCACAAAACCCACAATCCGACCCAACACAAAAACCGTCAAGCATTATACACCCATACAAAAACGCATTATAGAAGATTTTACCTACCAAATATGTAGTGATGATGTTGATTGCTGATTATCGCTAGATGTTTGCTTCGAGGCTGAACGCACAACAGCTTGTTCAGCTTATTTGTATTCAATCTGTTGTTCGTCTTCGAGGTTGATCGCGCAATGGAGTTTTATATGAAATTGAACTTTATCGCACAAAACGGATTAATGTGAGTGAGTTGTTTTGATATTGATCCTCATGAGAATTACACAACAAAATAAGAACATACGTATGGATTTAAAATCAACACAATACATTTTTCATACTAGCACATTTTAACTACATAACTAGCACAATTATAAAACACATTTGTAACTTTTTTAAAAGTCAATTATAAATAAAAAAAATATAGCAATATGGTACTCATATTAAAAATAAAAAAATCCTTGATTTTATGGTATAATTTTTTTTAAATAATAAGGTACATAAAAGTTATTTTAGTTTAAAAAACCTTGGTGGAATTAGTATTTAATGAGAAATGACTAAAATACCCATAAATAATAGATTGTATTATTTAATATAAATTAACAATTCTACGTAATTACCCTTAACTTGTTAGTACTTAGTACTAATTATTAATTATAAGGGTTTTATTTATAATCAACACCAACCATTAATTTAAATTATCAATAGCTTAGATCTATTCTTACGGTTACTACTATTTGTACATGATCTCAACTTTGTAAAACTTGTAGAGACATAAAACATAAGGAAACACGACATCAAACAAAAGAAACACAAACCTCTTGAGAAGAAAAAGAAACTGTGGTAAAATAAAACAGGAATATTTGCATTGAACTTCAACTTGGTTTAAAATTAGGGCTGACATATCGTGTATACCCGTACACGATAAGACACAACACGATACACGATACACGAAATCCTATACACGAACACGACACGATAACTTATCGTGTCCTTTTTTCAAACACGAACACGACACGATATACACGAAAACTACCTGTTAATACCTGTTAACACGACTGTTCGACTGTTATACACGAAAATTACCTGTTAATACCTGTTAACACAAACAAAAACACGAACATGACATGTTATCTGAGAGTTACAGATGGAGTTTTTTTTTAGTTGAATGAGGAATGAAAATAGAAAGGAATTAAGGAAACCACACACACATGGCTGATGAGTTTTATTTAATTTAATTTCTTATCGTGTACTAACGGGTATTAACAGGTAAACATGTATTTAACCTGTTTATACACGAAAATTAACAGGTAATCTCGTGTCTACCTGTTTGGTACACGATACATGTTAAGGCCATACACGATACTTGTTAACTTCATGTAGGTTCGTGTCGTGTATTCGTGTAAAATTGCCAGCCATATTTAAAATAAAAACTGCGTTTAAACATTACTTTTCTATTTTACATTTTTAATCACACTACACTTATTTAATTAATATTTTCACGATAGTTTTCAATTTTACGTTTTACCCCCTTAAAATATATTTATTTAACTTAATCTTTTTAGCTAATTTACTTTGCTAGTTAAAAAGAAACCTTTGGGCCAGTTAGTTATAGCCTACGACAAAAGATCAAATAAAAATACTCTTATCATATAAAACGTACGAATAGGTTTAAAAGGTAAAAAAAACACGGTGGCATTTTCGTAATTATTTACTCGTAGAGTAATTATCAAAATTACCCTACAAATGATCATGTAGGTTAATTTTGATCTTGTAGGGCAATTTTGTAAAATATTCTTGTAGGGTAATTTTGATCTTGTAGGGTAATTTTGTAAAATGTTCTTGTAGGGTAATTTTGATCTTGTAAAGTAATTTTATAGAGTATCATAATGACTATATAAGTGTATCAAAATTACTTTGCAAGTTTCAAAATTACCCTACAAGAACATTTTACAAAATTACCCCATAATATTTTTCTCTCTTAAATATTTACACCTCTCAATGATTGAACTTTGATCTTCCCACAAGAGATAACTCCCTACACTTATTTAACTTATTTTCTACAACATTTTTCTATTTTACATTTGCCCCTACAAATTATTTATTTAACTTAATTTTTTAAACTAATTTACTTTCCTAATTAAAGTTTAGGGTTGCAAAGTAAATTAACACTTGGTTAATAATAATAACAATTAAATAAGCTTAAAAAGTATAGCGTATATTAAAATTCATATTTAATTATAAGGGTTGTATCATATTTTTTAGAGTAAACTGCAATTTTACACCCTGAGGTTAGGGGTCATTGGCACTCCTACCCCCCTAAGGAAATAATTGCAAAATTACACCCCACTGTTAACCCTTATGTCGCACTTTTACCCCCCGCCGTTAAAGTGGGTTAACAGTCAACTGTATAACATGAAGGTCAAAGGGTAAAATTGTCATTTCGCTCTTATCTAAAGCTTCTTTGATAAACTAAACCCTATAAGTAACATACCCAAGCATAATTACCCCCCACCTTCCCACCATCGATCTATTACCCTTCTTCTCCGGCGACTGAACACACCGACGACTTCAAGCTTCAACCTTCTTCTCCGGCGACTTCAACCTTCAACCTTCTTCTCCACCATTGTCCGATCACAACCACAGCCGCTTCAACCTTCAACCTTCTTCTCCACCATCGTCCGATCACAACCACAGCCGCTATCAGTCGAAATGTCGGTCTTCTTTTGGCTACTCCGCTATATCATCCGCCACACCAAAGGTATAATATGCCAATGTTAGTTAATCAGGGTCAGATTTAGTCATTATCATGTTATACACAGGGGTTAAGGTCTAATTTGGTTCATGTTGGTTTTTTTACAGTTGACCTGACGATGAGCTTATCAAGCTCATCTTTGGTGGTCCACCTGCTGGTCTCTGTGTTTGGGAGGCCTGTCCTCAACTTCCATCTACCACCGGAGAGTTGAGCGTATGTTTAGTCTAGTAGTTATTAGGCTTTTGTGTAATATGTAGGTTAACTTAACTTAATCGAAGCTTTTGTGTAATATGTAGGTTAACCTAAGGTAACTTATTTAGCTTTTGTCTAAAAGCTTTTGGGTATTTTGTTTGATCAAAATTAGGTTGTTGACATTATGTTTGATTATGTTTGATCAAAAAAGCTTTTGGGTAATGCATACAATCTCCTATATCCCCTGTGTTAAAATATTTAGATTTGAGCTGTATGTTTGATTGTATGCATTTGCAGCTTGTTTACTAACCTGAATGTTCTAAAATGACAGTTTCCTTGGTTGATCACACTGAATGTTCTGAAAGTTGGGCATGAAATCTGAACCTTATGTTTGATTGTATGCATTTGCAGCTTGTTTACTAAGCCGAATGTTCTAAAATGACAGTTTACTTGGTTGATCACACTGAATGTGCTGACAGTTTGGGCATTTGCAGGTTGTAAATAACACACAGTTTGGGCATAAGTTGCTTAAGTGCATATGTTCATATGTTCACAGTTGCTGTACGTTCATATGTTCACAGTTACTGAATATGTTCATATGTTCACAGTTGCTTAAGTGCATATGTTCATAAGTTCACAGTTACTGAATGTGCTGACAGTTTGGGCATTTGCTGACAACCCCCTTCACAAAACCACCACCCTGGTTGTTGTATGTGCATATGTTCACAGTTGCTGTATGTTCACACTGGTTGAACAGGTATGACATTATGTTTGATTATGTTTGATCAAAAAAGCTTTTGGGTAAGCTTTTGAACAGGTATGATTGGTTTGAACACCTTATAGTTATTTTTGAACAGGTATTTTTGAACAAGTATGTTGTTTGATCAAAATTAGGTTGTTGACATTATGTTTGATTATGTTTGATCAAAAAAGCTTTTGGGTAAGCTTTTGAACAGGTATGATTGTTATTACTAGAAAGAAGCCTGCAATGAGGCCTTTGCACTGCAATGAGTCCTTCAGCAACATCAGACCCTACAAACATCAGACCACCAAATCATCCATCACCATGTCTGTCACAACCCCCTTCACAAAACCACCACCCTCTCCCGCCACTTTAGCCGCACCATTACCAGCCACAAAGGTCATCACAGTGTTCATGTGTTGGCGGCAATGAGGACACAATGCACTAGGATTAACAATCTGATGATCTCCATCTTGATCAAAAAAGCTTTTGGTGTTTTGTTTCAGATTACGTGTTCAAAATGAAACTATTAGGTTTTAGATAAAAAAAAAACAGGTTCAGATTTTTTATTTAGAATCATAGAACATGTATTTGATTTTGGCGGGAAGGGTTTTGTAAATCTCAGGGGGTAATTGTGCGACTTAACAGGAATGTTGGGGGGTAAAATGTAAGGGTAGTATAGTAATTTCAACTTAGAGTTAACAGACTGTTAACCCACTTTAACGGCGGGGGGTAAAAGTGCGACATAAGGGTTAACAGTGGGGTGTAATTTTGCAATTATTTCCTTAGGGGGTAGGAGTGCCAATGACCCCTAACCTCAGGGTGTAAAATTGCAGTTTACTCTATTTTTTAATAATACTTTAAGGAAGAAAAGTAAATGTTATTAATACCTAGTGGTATCTTGGTGGTGGAATAAGGCTTATGACCATTAGGTCATGGGTTCGATTCTCACAAAGGGGGTTTTTCCCAGATTTATTGGGTTTCCTCCTGAATTGGTGTATATGCATTATTGCCTAGTGGAGATGGATATGATCGGGTGGTTCTGCTGGTGGCACGATGATACTCCAGTGGTCCGTCAGTGATCCAAATTTGCCATTCAAAAAAAAAAAAATGAAAAGCTATTAAAGTCTAAGGGAAGAAAATAAAAATGAGAAGATATCGTACAGATGAATTAGCCTAGTATACAACGACTTAAAGCACCATCAGTTTGAGGAGTGAATATGTGAAAGCAAAGTTTTTTTGGTAATTGACGTTATATAAATAGGCGCCTAGCCTAAAGACTCGCGCACACCTCATTTAGCCAAATGGTGCGGGTGCTGCTTCACTTTAAAGTTCGGTTCCTTTCTAAACCATTTGTCATGGCATCATTTTCTTAATTGAATCCTCATTTAGCCAAGCGGCGCGAATACTGTCCCACTTTAAAGTTCGGTTCCTTTCTAAACCATTTGTCATGACATCATTTTCTTAATTGAACGATGCATTAAAGCTTGAAAAGTCGAAAACCAACAACATGAATATAAAGAACAAATAAAAAAAAATAAAAAATGCAGTGTAATTAGCTTTATAGAAAAGTTATTAAATTTCGATAAGTGTGGATGTCCAAAAATATTAAAGGTTTAATAATAAAAAATAGCTCAAAATAAGAATTTTAGAACATGTGGAATGGCCGTGGGTCTTTTTTTTTTTTTTTATAAATTATGGGTGGTAAGTGAAGAGATACGGGCCAGACTCCAGAACCCGACGAGAAGAGATCAAATAGAGTATCCACTTCGCCAAAAGTCAACCCAAAATAACCTGTATTGATTCATGCACAATTCGGTTAAGCTGACGTGACAACAAAGGTACAATCATGACAAAAGGAATGTTAATTCCTGATCAACATAATTCAAAGATGTCACTATCAAAACAGTTATACACACCTCGAGGACCACACCTCATGACAGTGACATCAAACATTGGAAAGAGAAGTAAGCTCGAAGCCATTACATCGGTGCCCGGATTTCCTTCTTCAATAAGTAAGAGCAAAAATGGGGGAGTTTTGATTGTAGCTCCTTGGTGAAAAATAAGCAAATATGAAGGAAACTTAAGATAATGCAACAATATTAGTTTCTTTCTAAAGCAATTTTGATTGACAAATTTTTTGTCTATGATTAAACTTTCAAGTTTACATTTCTGATTTTCATAAACAAAGAAAAAAAAAAATATAATACATCACTAGAATAACAAAAAAAATAAAAAATCAAATTCTAACCTCACTAAATAAACTGTTTGAATTTGCATCACCAGTAATCTCCACATGAACAAACACCATTAACAATATGATGGAACCGGTTTTTATCCCTCATAAACACTTCTCTTTCACATACTTGAGACACAACCTTAGCAAAACTATGACAATCAACACACACCCTAAGGTTTTTCATAATCCGAATCGGCTTTCCTACAGGACTATAAATCAAACCGAAAGCCAATGCCAACTTTTCACTATGTCCCAACAAAATCTTCTCCTTTTGTTCATCATCCACATCGTATAAAACACCACTCAAATTCGGCGAATACCCATATTCCTTAAGCTTTACTAACAGTTCTTTCATTTTATCATAAACCTCATCCATTTTTGGATGTAACCGATCGCCTGCGTGAAACGTATGAAGCGTTTGATCGATTTCAATCCAACTTTTTCCTGGATCCTTAGCAACAGCTTTCTGTTCCATCAAACTTCGTATACTTCTAACATCGTCCCATCGTCCTCTAGACGCATATAAATTCGAAAGAATCACATAATTTCCAGGATTTTCCGGTTCTATTTGTAAAAGCATATGACCCGCAATTTCCCCGATTTCGACATTCGAGTGCACCAAACATGCCCCTAATAACGAACCCCAAATAGCAGCGTTTGGCTCAAGAGGCATCTGTTTGATAAACTCAAACGCTTTTTCCACCTGACCAGCACGACCTAACAAGTCAACTACGCATCCATAATGTTCAATGTCGGGCACAACACCGTCTTTTCCACTCATCATCTCATCAAAAACTTGTAATCCTTTATTTTCCATCTTACCGTGACTGCAACCTGATAATATAGCCAAGAAAGTTACGTTATTGGGTTTAACTTGGTTTTCGTTTCTCATTAGTTCAAAGAGGCTAGCAACCTCTCTAGCCATTCCGTGTTTACTGTATCCCACAAGCATCGCGTTCCATGAAATAACGGTTCTCTCAGACATTTTATCGAACACCCTCCTTGCATAGCTTAGTTGGCCGCATTTTGTGTACATATCGATAAGAGAATTCTGAAGAACCACGTAAAATGGAAGTCCAAACCGAAGCGTATGACTGTGAATTTGCTTTCCCATTTCATACGCTGCAAGTCCAGAAACAGCAGTCAAAACACTAGCATAGGTAACATAATTAGAAGCGATTCCTTCCCTTAATAACCTACGGAACAACTCCAAGGCCTCTTCATCAAGACCCAATTGAGCGTAGCCCGAGATAATGGCGGTCCAAGAAACAACATCCCTTTGTGGAAGGTTTTCAAAAACAAAACGCGCTTCGTGGATTCCACCAGCTTTAGCATACATGTCAAGGAGAGAGCACCCGACGTATAAATGAGAGTCGAAATTGTTTTTGATTATGTGATTGTGGACTTGCCTCCCATGATAAAGCCCGGAAACTCCAGTGCAACAAGTGAGTGCAGTTGCAAATGTGTACTCGTTTGGCTCAGTACCTGAAGATCCATATGGTTTAGTAAATCATCATCATCATACACAGTAAATCCCACCAATAGCAAATCTAAGGCAGGGTCTGAGAAGGGTAAGATGTAGACAGCCTTACCTCTACCCCGTAGGAATAGAGAGTCTGCTTCCAGTGAGACCCCCGGCTCGATAGTAGTTGGGCATTAAGCCTTAGACATAAGGCACATAACACTCAACAATTGGGACAAAGGCCGATTGGTGCATGTACCCTTTTGTTTTTCGGCTGTCAACGCCACCACATGATGCATGATCAACCATCCGCCGATTTTTAACGTTATTTTCACGAAATTAGTAAATAACATTAAAATTAGTGCAATTTCACTTTTGTCCTATGTAGATTAATAACATATTTTATCTATAGACACATATAAAAAGATTGATACCTGATCTTAACATCTTCACAAGAAGATCCAAAGCTTCAGAAGCATACCCACTCTTGGAATAAGCAGACATCAAAGCAGTCCAAGCCACTACATTTCTCTCAGGCATTTCATCAAACACCTGGCGAGCATCCCACAAACACTCACATTTACCATACAAAACAAGCAACCTTGTTACAAGATACACTGGCGGGTTATACTGAGTCTTGATCATGTGTGCATGAACCCTTTGACCTCCTCTAACAGACTTCTGTTTTACACATTCGTTTAAGAGAGTGTCATACGCTTGAAAATTCATTTGAAGACCCAATTTGGCCATATCTGTCAGTGCATAGTTAAGGTGACCGTTGGAGCACAAATTTTGTAGATTTGTTAGTAGCTCTTGTGTCAAAGCAGAAGCAGCAAATTGGCGGGCAAAAAAGTTGATTTTTGTGCGCATCTTGCATAAGATATAGAGCAATGAGCATAAAGATTAAAATGTGCAAGTTTTTGAAGTCACAATATTGTAAGAATCACTAGCCGCTAGTCAGTCGGTTGGTGGGATACCGACTAACGATTAATCGGTATTAATAGGGATTAATCGGATCGTAATTTTTATATGTAATTTTTAGTTATATATACACACATTTTTACGTTATATATACACACATCGGGGGCAAAAGTGAAAGTGCACTAATTTTAACGTTATTTTACTAATTTGTGAAAGTAACGTTAAAAGCTGAGGATGGTTAATCATGCATCATGTGGTGGCGTTGATAGCTGAAAGACAAAAGGGTACATGCACTAATCGGTCTTCGTCCCGATTGCCGAGTGTTATGTGCTTTATGTCCAAGGCTTGATGCAAAACTACTATCGAGCCGGGGGTCTCACTGGAAGCAGCCTCTCTATTCCTACGGGGTAGAGGTAAGGCTGTCTACATCTTACCCTCCTCAGACCCTACCTTTGTTTTGCTATTGGTGGGATTTACTGAGTATGATGATGATATACACACATTTTTACACGTAGTTCTTTAAAATAAACATGTTTTAACCCCTCATTGACCAATTTTTTTAAAATAATTGATGGGAATTTCTAAGGTTTAGGCGAAAACGTATATACCTAAAAAATTCTATACGAAGTTACTGTTCATAACACTACGCATCGAAAAGTTCGGGGGGACGGGCGCCCCCTCCCGCCTCAAGTAAGCTGCGCCCATGAGTGTGTAGATATAATCTATATATAATAAAATTAAAACTGAATGAACAGTATAAAATAGTTATTAAATTAGTTCTTTTAGAACTTTCAAAATATAGATGGCTAACATTAAATATAAATGGTATCGGGTATAGGTACTGGTTTCAAATTTACCAAACCGGTGTATTTTCGGTACCGGTTCTGCACAGGTATTCACCGGTTTTTACCTTCAAATACCGGTGCCGTACCAGTACCGACCGGTACCGAACCGTACTATACTAGGTATATTCGGTACCGGTACCCACTTTTGGGGATTTCGGTAACGGTATTTTCGGTACCGGTTGGTACCGAGCTCATCAAATCCTGTAGCAACGCAGTAATGCAAGTAATTGCACCGCTTAGATTACTTTTCATACACACAGTAAGTAAACTGTATTTTGTTTGAATGAAGTTTATATACACAACAACTTATTTTGCTTTCTTTTTGGTCTTTTTCTGTAATAAATGAATTGTAGCATGTAAAATTAACTTGGATATTTAGAATATTGATGAGCAAATCGTATCAAATCCTGTAAATGAACCGGTATCGTATCGGTACCAAATTTACTATACCAAATCATTTTCGGTACCAATTTGGTACCCACCTTTTGGCGTTTTCAGAATCGTTACTTTCGGTTCGACACCGGTCTAGCACCATACCTGTATTTATTGATTTTTACCTTCAAATACCATACCGTATTGTACCGAGCATTTTCGGTGCCGGTACCTAATTTCGATGATTTTCCGGATCGATACTTTCGCTGCCGTTACCGGTACCGAGCTCATCCATATTTTAACGTGTTAGTACCGTAATAACTGAACTGAAAACAACCGAATTTCCAACGTGTAGGACGTGTTGGTCCTATTATTATATATTAGGTTATTTAAAATCGTTTTTTTATGACGGGGTGACTATACTTACCACGTCATTTTATTTATGTTTTGATATTCGGTATCTGTTTTCTGTTGCTGACACGCCTTTTGTAGTCATTGGGTCCCGCCGCAACGCGCGGACGGATAATAACTAGTTAAGTAACAAAAACTAAACTTATAAAATATCAAGTTCTTTATATTTTGTCTTTTAACCGCCAACTCTGTATCTACATCGTATTTCAAACATCCTCTAAAAATACTTATTTTTTTACAATGTTACGTCCTTTTTAAACACCCACTTTTTATATAAAAATATAATAATATTGTTTGTGTGTGTGACACACCCTCATGTTTGAAACAGGTTTGGAATTCTGGACGAAGCTTAAGGGTGAGTGTAGTGATGTTGACGAGCTCAAGGTTTGAAAATTTTGAACGATGCCACATAACTCGTATAGTGGATGCTCTAAGACATGTGAGTATTGCTAGTATCTTAGCCAGAGCCGGCTCAAAATATTATACGCCTAAAGCGGATAGAAAAATTGAGGTCCTTTTCATAAAAAAATAAAAGAAAAAAATTTGTTTTAGATCCTATTATTCATATATGATCTCTGTGTATACATAATTATAGATCTTAAATCTCAATATCAATAATCTTAAATCCAAGATCACCTACATATAATTTGTGTTTTTGTAGAATTTGATGTCCTATGAAAGTGGTGGCCTAAAGCGCTTGCTTTATTTCATTTCCCGCCCTGATCATACCATGCCAAAGTTATAATTGATGATTTTCACTTTTTTATAAACTAAGACATGCAAGTATTGCTAGTATCATGCCATGTCAAAGTTATAATTGATGATTTTCTCTTTTAATAAACTATGTTGTATTTATTTATAAAAGGTTGAATATTACACAAAATATAACCAGAAGTTTATTCAATATCGTGTTATAACATAGTTTTTATTCATGTTTAACACATTAATACATCATTATTTTTTTAACGGTCAACGAAATAAAAGCTCGGTTACTCATGTAACCCAATGGCAAAAGGCAACCTCAAACGCCCTAACCACAGGTAGCGCTAGGTAGCCGAAGCTCACCATCACCAGATTCGAGGAAAACCCGTCGCCCAAAGGCCTACTGCGATAAAACTCGGTTGGGATCAGATTTGAACTTGAGATTTCTAACCTCAAACCCAAATCTTCACTTCCCCTCCAGTGTCAATTGAGCTATAGCTCATTAGCATAATATCATTATATTATAAATAATAAAATACAGGTAAAAAAGTGTCGGGTCTTGATCAACGAGTCAACCCATGCCAAGAGATAACTGTTCAATCCAAAACCGCTTTTGACATGTTTAATGCTCCCGGCTTGACATGTTGTAAAAATCCTGATTAATCTTTAGTTCTCACCCCACCGCCCGACTAGCGACTAGTGATTAGAGCTCATCTTTTGATTAGTCTAAATCTATCAAGTGGTGACTTACCCAAAAAAAAAATCTAAAATCTATCAAGTAGTGAATATTTTATAGAAGTATGTCTCTTTCTATAACTTGCTCTCTTATAAAGTATCCATATTTCATATTTTTGTATAGGATTATCCTACTGCATAAACATAGTTTATAGTTCTTGCAAAGACCATACTTCATTGACTCAGTTTTTTATATACATATCAGGTCTACTCCTAAGGAATTGGCTTTAAATATATGAGGTTAAAATGAGCATACTTGTGACATACATTGCTTAACAAGCGAGATGAATGACGGCAGTGGTGTTCTGGTGGTTCCCCGTCAACCAGTGGTGGTTGTTACTCCCAGTGCAGCCTACTCAACTCCAGCCATGGGAATCCCCACACCGTCCCCATTCTCGTTCTCAGTTGCTTCTACAAGATGGAGTTCGTCTAGACCTTATAATCATGTTTTCGGTCTTTTTCTTCGCGCTATGATCATGGTGTTTTCCTTTGGTTCTTCTTTAGCACTTGCGGTCACCATGTCGAATGACAATCAACAAGACCATGATAAGCAGGGATTCCAACACCCGGAACTTGTGTAGGTTTTATTTATCATGTTGTGAGAATCGTTATATTTTTAAAAGAAAAACTATAAGAACCCGTTACTTGAAAACTCACACGACCCCACTACACCCTGTTCATGTAAAACACAACTTGTAATTGGCCTGATTCATTCCCTTTAAATGATCCTACTTTTTTAAATTTTGATTAAAAAAAATTCTTCTAAGATGTACAGTTTGACTTTTATTGTCAAATAAACTACTTATAAACTTCCAAGTCATTGTGATATCTTTCAGGTCTCAACAATGAAATGATCTATGAATAACTAAAATTATCTTAAGATACATGCTGTCGAAAAGAATCTGATGTGAAGTTGTAAAATCTTTCATATTGTAGAACTGAAAGTTTTCCACTTTGACCACAAAAGTCAAAATGGTACATCTAGTTGTCAATCAATGTGGGCTCATTTACTCGTTTATTTATGTCTTTGTGTTTTATCTCAAACGGGTCAAAAGACCACACATGAAAGTGTATATTTCATACATACAACATCCTAAACTATTTTCTTAGTTACTCGTATAGATTATATAATCATATATAACATACGAACTATTTGTAAAAACGTCCAAAAGATAATGGACCCCAACTCGTTGGGACATGTTCAAAAGGAAGTAGTGATACAATTACGACTCTTTGTCTACTGTTACAGCTACAGCTTGATAATTACTACTGCCGTTTTCATCTACTCTTTATATCAACTCTTCAAAGGCATTTTTGACATCGCCTTTAAAGGCGAGTTCATATCTGATAAGACCTCAGACTACACAAGCTTCATTCTCGATCAGGTCAATAAATTCCAAAAATTATATCGTATTTTTAATTTGAATGATACATGTTGCTAGCTTCTCTATTTACCGGTACTATCATCATGTATATTAAAATTAAAACGTATTATTAAAAAACCAGTTGGCAGGCTACCTCCTTGTGTCATGCTCTGCGGTGACAGCTGTAATGATCAATCAAGAGCCGTTATCAGGAAATACATCACTCAAGAGAGCTGCAACAGCTTCTGTTTGCCTGTCGGTTGCTGCATTCTTGACAACTGCAGTTTGTGCGATTCTATCGGGATACAAGCTGAGCAAAAGAGTCATGTGGTGATGCAATGAAGTTTGTTGTATTTTCTATCTTTTTTTCTTGGTTCTGTCTGTTACTTCATGTTCATAACCTCGGCAGACTCAAATGTGTGTACATGAAGGCTTGAACTCAAATGTAGTGACCACTGACCTGTATGAACTTGGTCAAAAACATTTGTCACTCAAATGCGTGTACATGAAGCCCAAAAAGGTTTCGTGACAAAGTCAAAAATATATCCGACAATGTAATATATCTACACAAATAACATCTGCTTAGACCAAATTATGGATCATATGCACATTACCTAGCATATTCATATCATCACAAGCTTACTGGTTTACTACAACCCCAAAGCAACTGTTTACGTCAACAAAAGTACAAGAATTTTACAAAACTTGATGAACAGAGATTCAAACTATGTTGTGCGACTCTTTCTTGGAACCACACGCTGCCCCATGAGAGCTACAACTAATGTTTATAATCAATGAATCTATGTACTCCAAGCCCATGTAACCATCCTGCACGATTAGAGTATTTATCAGGTCAACTTTACACGGTACTGCTTCAATTATACAATCTACAAGGTTACTTTTGTTACCAGTCATTTAAATAAACTGAGTTTTTGAAATGAGTTGTTTTGATACTTCTGTTACATAAGTCAAAATATATTTATGGAGGGACTGTGATTATGTAATGGAAAACGTCTGACCTGTCGATTACTACAACAAGGAGGGGCCAATAAAATGCAAGCTTAACAAATTGATATGTCGTTTTAGCCTTAAAGGATCCGAAATGCGTAGTTACATCAATAAGATGTTGTCCATTAAAGAATCTGAAACAGGAAAAAAATTTAAAAAAAATATATATATCTACATAATAGGGAATTTTCAATAATACAAGAAAAGAAGCAGTTAGCACGTGAAAGGGAAAATGTTGAAATTATTATGTGGGATATCCTACATTAGAATCGTGAGTGCTCACAAAAATGAAAGAATGTAGAACAATATATCATAAGCTAAATGAACTTACAAGATAGTATTATATATAACAAAGGTGAATGTAAGCTGGAACATGAACCAATGCCCTGTCACAAGGAAAATGCCGCAACATACGCCATGGAGCACCATCTCAAAAACCACGAAATTATTAATGTGAGTTGATGTTTCATATGGGTTCCTGTAGTTATGCCTGTCCTCCAACTCTGCTAGTAACACAAGCTACAAACTCATAAAAAAAACATTAGAAATGTGTTTAAAACAAGCTAAAAAACAGAGTGCGGTTTATAAAGATGTGACAGCAAAAAGGTAATGAGTTCATTAACGCATATAATGCTTCTAAGTTTATTATCTTAGGACTTTATCTGATTACAAGTTGATGTTAATTGAAACGGTAATATGGTATCAGAATGCAAGGATTTGCAAGGGCACGGGTACAAATCTTATGGCTTGCAAAAGCTGCCTTGTATTAAATGCTTCTATATAACACCAATGTCATGTGCAAGTAATGGTTTATCCCGACTATCATCCAATTAGTAGCCGATTAATCACTAGTCGGAGGTTCACCGAGTAATTTTCCTCTAATCAGCCAATTAATCACTAGGCGGTCAATGGCGGCCCTAGGCAGTCCTAATCGGCCAAAAATCGGCAGCTCCAGACAAATTCCGGCCAATTACCGGCTATTTACTGGTCAAACCTTGTAAATTTCAGTGATTGATCTTGTCTACTTAAAAATATAAGCCGATCAGGGTTAAAACTTGTCTTGCTAAAAAAATTACACATAAAAATGTGTGCGTATATATATAAAACCGAAGATTACATATTACATATAAAAATCCCAATCCGATTAATCCAGATGAATCCCTAGTAAGTAATCCACTGCTCGACTAGCGCCTGGCGATTCTTACGACCCTAATTATATCCCTTACCATGATAGAGTTATGTTGAGTGAGTGTAACAGTTATGATATTTTCTAGAGTATTATACTATAAATAAAACATCTTAATATATCAAAACAAAACCCTACATCTGAATCAAGTAGGAATAAGTATACCTGAAATACATTGGATATGATGATGAGTACGTTCACTATAACGAAGATGATCCAGAGAACCGCTACCCACACCATTGACGCGGCACAAAGATACGAGCATTAAGAAAAACAAGGGTTTGCTAGTCATAGCGTTGAAAAAGTCACATGAGCTTATCATACTTCCTCTTGAAGTTTTCTTCCAAATAGTAAAGTAGTAAAGTACACATTAGTTTCCACCAGATTCTGTGTACTTTTTTAATTTCAATCATTGAGTCCCCAATTTTTTTCACAATTGAGTTTCTCGCCCTAACGTCTGTTAAATAACCGTTAAGTATAAATTACTTTTTGAGTTTTTGTGTTTCAGTAGTTTTAATCACTTGAATACGAAATCAAAAACCTTAACACCCTGAATATCTAAATTCTCATATTATAACGTTTTAAGTCCACTTTTCTTACACTATCCAATAAGTTTGTTAACTACGAGTGCATTTATTCATTTACAACTAGAGTACAACTCTTTAATGCAAAAAGCATAAGAAACAAGTCTTTAATGCATAAAAAATTTAATATTTATAAAAATTATATATATATATACACACACACTCAAACATGAACTTTCTCTCTCTTTTGACATCCCATCACCACCACCACACCACACTCCACCACCGCACATCACCGCCAGTGGCGGATATACCATGTAACAAAAGCTTTTGCGGATCTTGTATGGAGTCAGAGGGTACATATTGCTTTTTAGATCTTGTCTGGAGTCAAAGGGTACATATGGTTTTTCAGGGGTAGATGACTACGTGACCTTGATTTCCACCACCAATGTCGATCTCCTCAATTTGCACATGCGAAGTTGTAACGCGAGGCGTGTGACTAACCAAAATCGAGCTACTAATCATGTTGAACCAAACATTTAAAATAATAAAAGCATCACTAACAACATGATTAGCAATAAAGTTTTCACTGTCCAGGCACAGTTTATGTTGTAGCGGAAAATAAATAAAGTTAAAACCCAACAAGAACTTAAAACCACAAGTTTAGTAAATGTGACCACACCACTCCAGCAGTTTGCAACGCCCATCCACAGTTGTACCTACTGACCTGCAAAACATGCAACTACGTGTCAACGATAAAGTTGGCGAATTCACACATTTGAGTTTAGCAAAAGCAAAGTTCACAAATGTTTTTTATTTATGTATGACCCGGGTAGCTAACCATCATCACATGACTAAACTGTGTACCGAATGCTGACGTTTCGTTTATGCCTTCATTAATGTCTATCAACATTAATGCAAGAGTGAAGGTTAGAAGTCACGCCCGACCTCCAGCACGGTGTGAGGTTTGTCAAACCTAATAGCGTTATCAACTAATACCTACGTACGCCCACTAGGCAATCTAATCGGTAAAATGTAGGGACTTTCATGATAGAGTTTTTCGTTTAGTCCCAGTGTACTACTCCACCTCTAGTGGATAGTATGTTTCAGTGGTTCCAACATGGAACGCGTGTGTAGCCCCAAACTAGGCTACCGTAAAAAGGGTTTTTCCAACTAGGAACGCATGCTTTTGGAAAAAAAGGTTATGAACTCACCTTAGGGTGTGTGTTATATCCAAACGTGTTGTGTCAGAGACACAAACTGGCACATCATGCAAATATTCACCAAGACATTCCCTAATAATTGTAGCACATCATAAGTATTTGAATCGTAAGGAAATTACGGTTCGTATTTTTTTTTTTTTTGAATCATCAGTTCTTTTGAATCATCAGTTCGTATAAAACACCATATGATTTCTAGAAAACACCACAACTTGAATCGTAATACAGCCATGGTGTTCTAACATCTGGAATGATTTTGTTTATTTTTGCAGGTATAAAACACCATACAAATTCCAAAAACACCATGAATTGAATCATAATACAGTCGTGGTGTTTTAACATCTAGAATGATTCTATTGCTATTCCAAATGTTAAAACACCATGACTGTAATCACAATACAATGTTACAAACTCTAGATGTTAAAACACCATGACTTGAATCATAATTCATTATTTGCAATGTTATGGTGTCTTATATACGTTCATGATCTTTTACTGTAAAACACAACGCCTTGAATCACAATACGATTAAAACACCATTGTATGAACATAGACAAAACACCATGGACTAAAACATCCGATCGAAACGTAATTTTTTTCTCTATATAAGTATAAAAATATGGTACTCATATTAAAGATAAAAAAAACACTCATTATTATGGTGTAATTTTTTTTTAAAAAAAAAGAGTTACGTATAAAAGTTATTGATGTTTAAAAAAGAAGGGGAACTTGCATGTGGGTTTCTTAATTTAAAAATTTTAAATTTACCTTATACCCTTAATTTAAAAAATTAATTATTTTAATGGTAAACACTATTTAGAATTTTGTCATCATAATCTCAGCCATTATATTATAGATCAAATGGTGTATATTCTTTCATACACTTCTCACAAAACACACCATTTTTACAATAACCCTACCCTATGTGTGTGTGTGTGTGTGTATATATATATACATAGAAACGGGATCAGGAGGAAACGGCAAAAAGTGTGAGAACGGTGAGAACGCATCCTTGCCCAACACGTGGCGCGGGGCATGATCAGGGTCACAGGGTTTTTTTTGTCTTTTTAGTATTCTTCTCCTTTCACGATTTTCGCGTTTGACATACTGCTTTATTTTTTGCGTGCAAGATAATTTTGGCGTTGTGTAGAATTATTAATTATTTGGCGTTTTACTGTTTTTCTCATATTTCTTCTCGTTGAATTAATTCTTTTTGCGTCACATAGTTAATTTTTTGGCGTTATGGCTTTTTCCATGTCATTTTTTTTGCGTTTTGTATCTTTTTGTTAATAATTGATTATCATATATTAATATTTATAAAACTACAATAAGACGAAAATCAAAATAAACTAATAGTCTTCCGTAGGTGGGATTACATCAGAGATGTACCCATCGCTTTGTTCATCACTTTCTTCAGATTCTTCATCATCAAATTTCATTTTTGCGTATAACGCCATTAGCTCGTCTCTTCTTTGCTGCAGCCTATTCTTGAATATCAATGCATCCTTGGATTTTGGATCGTTTGAAGGTGCTAAATCACAGAGTTGTTCAATGATAGATAGCAACCCTGTCTTCAACATTTCTTATATTGGCCTTGAATATTGCACCCCGTTTTTATAAGTCACTTCAAGTGTTCCTTCTTTCTCATGCAATACTCAACTGCTAAGTTTTGGTATAGGAGTATCGTCAATATCATCATCATCTTCTGCCAAAAATTTTCTCTTCAGTCTTGTTATTACAGTTCTCGTTCTTTCACAATCGTTGTCCATTGGAACCCCAAGGGCCAGGATATCATTCTGAACATTTTCATTCATTCCAAGCATGACTTTGATTGTCCTTACCTTTACCCTTCTCCTATCAGAGAACTTTATGATGAATCGTTTCTCTTTCCTTTCAAACCTCCATGCAATAACCTTAGCCATTTTTAAATTTTTTGGCGTTTTGGACAATATGTGGCGTTTTAGTCAAATTTTTTGACGTGTTTGAGCTTGGGTTCTCATGGTCTTCTTTTATATTGACTTTTTTCCCACGTATAACAGGTAATTATGACGTTTTGAAAAAAAATAAATAAATATAATAAATGCTAGTAATTATGTTTTCCGTCGTTTCATTTTACTGTTTTTTGCAGTTTACCGTGTTTTGTTTTCAGACTCAACTGTTTTCATGGTGTAACACGTCAAATTTTTGACGGCTGTAATTATGACGTTTTGTTTTCCAATGGCGGTTGGATAACGATTGGACTTCTTTTGTTTTATATTCTTTGCACATTGTTTCACGCTTTTTTTTATAATATTAGTTGTTCAAAGTAATGTTATTATAGTTTGGTAGTTTTTGGGGGCGTTTTTATGGCATTATGGCGTTTTACACACATTTGCTCATTTTGGCGTTTTATTATATTTTTCATTATAGCATTAATATTTTTTTGTTGTTTATTAACTGAAATTACAAAGCAAACAATAGATAAAAAAAAAAAAAAAAAAACAAAGTAGAAACAATTTATGATTTTAAATCTTCAGTGTCATCAGTCTTTTTTTTTTCTTTTGAAACTACAAGAAATGTGACAAATAAATGGCGTTTTGGGTTTGGCGTTTTTTATTTTCTTTGTTCATGTGTTGAAGTGTCTTTGTGGATGTTGGAGACATAGATCGACCCCGTGTGGGTGGATGCTATCTGCATGTCGTCTTCATTATAATCATCGAGGCCAAAGTAACATTTACACTGGTATAAGTTTCTTCTTATCATCCAAACCTTCTTCAGGAACAAAGATGACAGTATGACATATGGGTGTCATCAGTCCCTCTTTTTTCAATTTTGTCCATCTCATGCAGCAAAAGCTTACTACACTCACGTAACAAATCATTCAATGAAGCTTCATGCAGAACATTACTGAGTATCAAAGAAAATATGTTTTCCGTCGTATTTTTTGGCGATTTACATTGAGTTGTAAATTTTTTTAGCAACCACTGTGTGTTTTTGTGTGTTGTTTTGGTGTGATAAACGGAAAGTGGTGAGACGTTTCTATTTATAGAATTTTTTTGGTGCGTAGTTTAGGCGGGATGTTATTTTTATAACAAAAATTGTAATTAACATTTAACCGGATGTATGCTATGGCGTTATATATAATGGCGTTTCATATTTTTTTGTAGCTAGAGAGCTTAAATAAAAACACAGAAAAAAATACGCAGTGATAAAATTGGCGTTTTGTATTTATTTGACGTTTTATTTTTCAATGGCGTTTTATGTGGGTTTTTTACTTTTTTACCCTTAATGAAGCGCGTCCACGTAATAAAATTGGTGTTATTTACTAAAATGTCACCGCGCCAATCTAGTCCATAGATTGTTTTGATCGGACGATCAATAAGCGTTCTCACCGTTCTCATACTTTCTACCGTTTTCTCTAAATCCTGACCCTATATACATATATTTATACCAAAAATATCTATTTTTAAAAACCTTTAAGTGTGACTAAACCTAGTCGAATGATAAACCAAAAGATGTACTTATATCTTGTCTTTAACCCTTGAAATAAACATAAGTAATTATATTTCAATTATTAATTTGCCCGAGTTAAACTTAGATTAAATATCAACGTTTACTATTCAATTTACAAGCTTGTTTAGTATTTTAGATTTTTATGAAAACCAGACAAAGTTTCCTCTGTTTTTGTACTAACCTCGACAACACAAGTTGTCGACAAATCCCAACAACAAAGATCCAAGTCACCGTCACGTATTTATAACTAAACATATGTTCACATAAAGACACGTACAAGACTGATTAAAATCGAATATCTCGTTTACAATCCTTATATTATTATTATACAATTCTACTAATAGAGGAAATATAGATTTTTCTGTTAATTATGTATGCATAAATAACTCTGACATATTTTTTTTTGTGTAAATTCAGGTTAATCGGTTAACTAGATTAACATTTTTTAAACCCAAATACTACTTTTGGGTTTCATGTACCATCTTGTTTGGGTTTGAGTTACTTTTATTAGGATTTTGGTAAAAGAAAAATGAATAATAAATCCACCCTATAACACATTGACATAGGGGTTGGTTCCGATACAAACCATATTTATCTTACAAATTGTAAGAACATATCTTAGCACTTGAAAAAAGTTAAATTAACACATACCAAAACAATACATACATAAAAGTAGCACATTTGAATTATATTAGCACACGAAAATAAATCAAGATAATTGACTTTAGCACATATTTGAATGATATCAGCACTTTTCTTAATCAGCACATTGAAAACAAAATGAAGATCCAAATAAATAATTAATTGATTGTTAGCATATTTTATAGGGAATTCAGTACAATTGATATTATTTAAGATATTATTTTATCATTTCTCTATAATTGGTTGGATGCCATGTGACACTTTTTAAATTATTCTTACAGTTTGTATACGAAATGTGGTTTGTATTTGACCATAATCTTTTAGTTATATTCTAACTTTTTTGTTTCCGAGCGATCTTACACTTCCAACCCCAATCAGTCACTCCCAATTCACAAACAAAGCTCCCACCACCAAGGGCAATATCGTAACTTCACAAAATCAAAAACATCCCGCCCAGTGCCAAATTCCATAAACATTTGAAATTCCATTGAAACATCACTAATCAAAAATTAGTCAAACATAATTCCCCAATAATTTCCCAATTTAAAAAATCAACTCAAAATTCAACTTTTTTCAAATTTTGATTTTCATTTTTATAAAAACCGCCTAAATTTTCATTTCAAAATTCGCCATTTTCACCTCTCCCAAAACTTTATTCTCCTTTTCAGTCCATCTTCAACCTCTTCAAAAGCACACACTCACCACCATTGTTGCCTCCACCTAAACGACACCGTTTCAGGTAAACACCAGTTCATCATCTCTATTATTCAGAAATGTATTCCATTAAGTTGCATTACAAAGTTTTACTTCATTGAAAAACCTAGATTCAGTCTGTATATCGATCGTGTTTTCGATATTATCTTGCGATTCGTTCGATGCGAAGCGATTGAAAAATTTCATTTCTGGATGCATCTGAATCGCCAAAATGTATTCTGTTAGGTTATTTCAAACTTTTAGTTAGATGAAAACCTAGATTCAGTTTGTGTATAGATCGAGTTTTCGATAATATTTATCGATTCGTTTGATTATTTATACTCTGTTAATTTAGCAGATCAAAAGATTAAAGATGCGGGAAGCAAGAGATAGGTTAACAAGATCAAACAACGGAGTTACGGAGATGTACGATCGTCGTCGAACGACAATCGGAAGCATCGGAATCTTTCCGGATGATGAAACCGAAGGGAGTATTAATCTGACTCCGTTTAGGTGGGGGTCAACGCCGTTGACCGTTGGTGGTGGTGGTTCGGGTCAACATACTAGAACTAGAGGTGTATCTAGAAGAGGTCTTTTTGAGACGCCAATGCCGGTTTATAGACGCGGTAGCCGGAGTCAGAATACGCCGCCATCTGGTAACGGTTCCAGGCGAGGTAGAGGCGGACGAAGTGGGCCCCGTGGTGTGTTACCGGCTTGGTATCCGCGTACGCCTCTTGGAGATATTACTCATGTTGTTAGGGTATGGTTTTGTAACTAACTTTTTTTTAGGTTTATTGATTTGTTTATAAATGTGGGATTGATTGGGTGATGTGATTGTTAATAGGCAATTGAGAGAAGAAGAGAGCGAATGGGAGATGGTGTGGGCCGTGTTTTGAGAAGTCCGATACCGATAAGGATGGATCATCAGCCTGCTGATCAAGATACGTCGCCATCTGATGCTCAGCTCGAGTATGATGTTTCGTTTGTGACCCCAAAGCCTAAAGTTGGATCGAAAATGTTCAAGCAGTCTGTGTTGGGACGGGTTCCTTTGATATTAACCGCCGTTGCTAATCAATGTGAAGGAGAGTCGGAGCTGCAGACACCACAAAAGAGGCTCCTAAACTCGATTGAAATCGTTGAGAAAGTAGTGATGGAAGAACTTTATAGGTTGAAGAGAACTCCGAGTGCTAAACGGGCTGAGAGGGAGAAACGGGTCAGAACTTTAATGTCGATGCGATAAAGAAGGGTTGGGGTGCAAGGTTCAACTCTTGTTGAGCAGGATGAAGACGGATGATACAGTTAGGTATGATTGATCATCTGCTGATGATTGGGCTTATTAGTAGTTTGCTAATTGGTTACCTTTTTTTCTTAAAAGGTTTAGTTTTGCTTTTGCTTTTGGTTTAGATAACTGCTGATGATGATATTTCTTGTATCCATAGGCCTTTATTTTGTACTGACAATGATTAAAAGTATTGATTTGAGTAATAAATTTCTTAAATGCTGGTCAATATTAATTTTTGTCCAGTTTATGCCTATATAAACGATTCCTATTTGCTCCTTATGGACAGTACTGGAGATTTATAATGAAACTGGTTATGTCTGAGCTCTTAAACGGTAAAACACTCGATTTACTCCCTGTTCGACAAGATGAGGTTAACAAATTCAAATCTACAGTTAAAAAACAAGAGTCTGGACCTGTTGCCCCAAAGATGTGGTTTAGTGGGTCACACTAATCGGCCCCGAACAGGGTGGGCAGCCCATGTAGAGCTAGGCCTAAGCATCACATGGATAGAAAATAAAAAAATAGAAATAGAGCATGGATTATGAGCCAATGATGCCATGGTAACATGGTTGAGGCATCTTGGTTTTTCCCTTAAAATACGGGTTTGAGTCCTATCCATTGTATTTTGGGTGGGGGCACTCAACTGGCTGGGAGGTTTTTGTGGGGTTTTCTTCGGTTGAACGTCGTGTCACTCTCTATGCCAGCGTGGACTCTGTTGTAATGAATGACCGTCTGGCCTTAGTGAGACCGAGCTTCCAATATGGAAGTGCGATGAGTTGATGTAGATAATTTGCCGTTAAAAAAGATCTTGGGTTGTGAAGCTGCTAACCAACCATTTGATCCCGGGTAGAAATCAAGAACCATATACGTTCATACTCCCTGTTTCATATGCTAGTTAACCACCTACTAAACAATACTTACAAACAGAGTTACCTCATGAGTAGATATGGCCCGATTGAAGGATGCCGGAAGCACAATTATAACCGGATCGAATGATGGACATATGTTGATGCAGATTTTGTGTCCGATGCTTGTCGAATAGATTAGTTATTATTTTACGCTGAATTTGTAATAGTTAGTGAAACGGTCAAACGAACGTGTATTGACCCGCTCGTTTGAAGTGGTCAAACGAGAGGGTTATTTGTTTGACCGTGTGTGTTTGCAAGACAAGGGGTGTGACTATAAATAGAAAACCCTTGCCATTTGCAACACTTGGAGTTTTTAGGAGACTTTAGGAGGTTTGAGACCTCACCGGGAGAGATCACCACTTGGTCTCTCCCCGGATGTATACTTCTTTGGTATTAGTTCGGTTATCATGTAATCGGGCCGATTTGTAACGTTTTACTACCGGATTAATACAAAGTTGTTTGTTTATCATGTCTAATCTCTCCCGTCTTGAACCGATCTCACACGAATCACGGTTTCGGTCCCGAAACTCGGTCCTACAATTGGTGGTATCAATTGTAGGACCGAGTTTCGGGACCGAAACCGTGATTCGTGTGAGATCGGTTCAAGACGGGAGAGATTAGACATGATAAACAAACAACTTTGTATTAATCCGGTAGTAAAACGTTACAAATCGGCCCGATTACATGATAACCGAACTAATACCAAAGAAGTATACATCCGGGGAGAGACCAAGTGGTGATCTCTCCCGGTGAGGTCTCAAACCTCCTAAAGTCTCCTAAAAACTCCAAGTGTTGCAAATGGCAAGGGTTTTCTATTTATAGTCACACCCCTTGTCTTGCAAACACACACGGTCAAACAAATAACCCTCTCGTTTGACCACTTCAAACGAGCGGGTCAATACACGTTCGTTTGACCGTTTCACTAACTATTACAAATTCAGCGTAAAATAATAACTAATCTATTCGACAAGCATCGGACACAAAATCTGCATCAACAAATTCCCCCTTGTCCGTTGCTGTCGAATGCTGAAAATGCAACTGCAATCGATCTTCAGTCAAGTATTCATCTTCTCTGTGTTAACAAATTCCCCCTTGACCGATGATCCAGGTAAGTAGTATCTTGATGCTCCTTGTATAATATTTCCCCCTTAAAGTACGCGTATCCGTGTTGGGTGTTGTGCAATTTCCTCACAAGGCTTAATTGACCGATCTTCCGCTGATCTTCCAATACTCCAACCGGCATTTGATAAGGGTTCCAATCTTTAAGAACTGCATCAAGTCTTGATCTGTCATAAGAACTTCATTTCATTCAAGCATACTACATTGATAGAGATTTCTGGTGAACTGTCTTCTGTAAACCGTCTTTGTGGAATCGACCAAGTAATGCACTTTAATCTTCAGCATCAACACTCAGGAAAGTCAGCTAGACCAAGTGTATCCCTTGCAAGCTCAACCAGCATGCTTAGTTGAACTACATCCAGATCTCATTGTCTCGCCTTTGTGAAGTTGACCACGTAATGCACTACGGATCTTCAGCATCAGTACTCAGGAAGTCAGCTTGACCAAGTACATCGTTTGCAAACTCAACGAATTGAGTTACCCCCAGATCCCTGTAAAATCCCAAAGAAACATCAAACCCAAAACCGAATCCTGCAGGTCTTCAGTCTTGAACTATCAGCTTTCATAAAGATTCCCCAGGTCTTCAGTGAACAGCGCTTTTGTAACTACTGTAGACTTTAGAAACCTGTATTTTTCCGTGCAAAACCCTTCACGCTGGCTGGAGAATTAATTAAAATCCTCAAATATGTGTATGTGCAAAACATTCCACGCCGAACCGTTTGTATCACCAGAAAATCACAAACTCTACCACCTGTGATTGCGTTTAGAAATTTACCGAAGAAATTCAACATACGAAATTTTTATTCCCCCTATTTCTTTGGTAAGATCTCTAAACCTTAACAGATTCTCTCCACTTCAAAGAAACTGTCGTCAAATGTTCACCAGTTCCCTCCACTAAGCGGAACTGTCATCAATCTCCGTTGAATGTTCTTGGTTTTTCGAAAAATCACGAAAACGAATTTCTTCTTTGCATATGCTAGTTGAATAAGAACGTCCCCTAGTACCCCGTAGGATCCGACTTGTATCCCTCCAAAGACTTTGTGAACTCGTTAGGACCGGTGTTGACATTCTAGGTTCATTCATTCGTTACCAAATGCGAGAATATGACAATAAACAAAAAGGATTTCTTCGTTGCATATTCTAGTTGATAAAGCAATATCGCCTAGTACCCCATCGGATCCGACTTGTATCCCTCCAAAGACTTTGTGAACTCGTTAGGACCGGTGTTGGCGTTCAAGGTTCATACGTTCGTCTTCAAATGCGAGAATATGACAAATAACAAAATGCTTTCGAACATTTTCGAATAACCGATAACAATCATAAACTATCGACGTGCGGAAGTGAACATACCGTTCCGTTTTTGGTTTTTGGCCCATAATAGTCGCGTCACCATTTTTGACATTTGCATCGGTAACCGTGACTACCCCACATTTTTCAAATAATCAAGTTTTCATCATCTCTTGTTTTCATCATGCCGCATCATCCCGCGCGCTCCCAAATTCTGTACGAATTTTTTTTTTTTTACGTTGACATTTAGAAGCGCGATTCAACTAAACTCCGCGAACACCCGACCCCTATCTGCATCAAAAACATTTGTTCCAATGGATCCCAAACTTATCTGAACATATCCATTTGCCAATGACTAAATTATCAATTGTGGCCCCATGGAATAATTGAAAGTTCCGTAGCCCAAGAGATACACCATTTTCCAATTGCCCAAATACCCATGAAGCCCATATGTGAAACCTTTCTTTGAACAATTTGGCCCACATCCAAAAATTTTAATTCTGATGACAAAAATTTCGACCAAAACCTAGAAACAAAAATGCCAGCTGCCAACATCATCTTCTAGGTCTTTCTCCTTTCTCTGCGATACACCGCCTCCAACAGCTCTTTCTCTCTCTCTTCGATACCAAACATCCAAAACCCTAGAATTAATCCACAAAGTAAAACACCAGCCGCTAATTTCCAGCTGATGTCTCTTCTTCCTCTGCGATACATAAAGAATCAAACAAGATAACCTTCTTTCTTTCTTATATCTGCGATACCAACATCAACTCTCTATCTACGAAGAACAATCATAGCATCTCCTTTCTGATTCCGATTCATCCACCTCCAAACAACAGTTGTACCCTCAATTTCCAGCCGACACCATGTCTAACCCCTGTTCTCTCTCCGATTCCCAGCAACAGTCGGACATCATCATCCGCTGAAGATGACCCGAAGAACCAGAACCCCTGTTTCAGATCGAAAGATATATGCTGGACGATTGATGCTCGAAAGATGAAGGAGTCAACGAAGGATGAATAAGGTCGAATGATATCCGAAAGATATCCTTCGAGTATATCTTTCGAGGATCTTTCGAGTTCACAAACTTTCGAGTTTTCGATCAGATATCTTTCGAAGTGTTGAGGGTAAAGATGATCCTTCGAAATCTGTTTGATCTTTCGAGCACCCTTACATCTTTCGAAATATGAAGCTGCCAAGAACATCAAGAACACATCCTCTGTTTAATTTTGCAGATTTGACGAAAACTTGTATTTTTTTATTTTTGATGATGATAACTTGATTATATTGGTGAAAAACATAAAACCGAACACTTGTTTCAGCACAGATCTGAATATTCGGGTCCAGATCTGAGTTTTTCTCATTTTTCCCATTTTTACATCTTGAACAAAAACCACAAAAATCACAGATCAAGAGCACATGTGACTTAGTAAACGGTTAGATTTACTAAATCGGGCACCATGGCTCTGATACCAATTGTAGGTCCCTCTCGAGGATGAGATAAAAACCTTTTCCTTGTTATATCAAACACACTAGCGAGTGCGGAAACCAAGCTAGCATGCAACCGAGAATTTATACGAGAACAAGCACAAACACAACACGCAAGATTCACCGATTAACACCACATGTATTAATACGAATGAAGGGTCCGGTTACAAGCTCAATGTTTACAGATATGTTCTATAAACTCTCAAAGTGTGTGTGTGCTCTCCTGTCTCTCTCTGCCTTATCTCTCGTGTCTTTCACCTCTCACTGAACACAACACACTACATGGGTATATATACCCGACACAGATCGTCTGGTCGAAGGATCAGACAGACTGATCGAAAGATCATCTGTCGACCAGAAATCCCTTCGAAAGATCAGATTCACCACGAAGGATGATATCCTTCGTGGTCTATCCTTCGTGGTCTATCTTTCGAGCTCATCATCGAAGGATATAAACTATCCTTCGATGATCTATCCTTCGACACACACAACTAACAACCAATGTGCTAACTGTTTGGCCAAGTCAAACCAGGAGGATGGTTGACTTGGTCAAACTTACATCGAACGCACATTGTAACAAACTAAGACGTAACCCAGACTAACATAAGACATCGTTTTGTATCATGACGAAATACAGACAAAGTACAGACACAAGTGCACCAACAAACTCCCCCTTGGCTGTAGCTTTGTCTCGATCTTCGTGTCTTCAAGTCTTCAAGACCGAGTCGAACCGAGCCGAGTCGCGTCCACACAAAGTGTATCAACAAACTCCCCCTTGGACGCTACTCGTGATGGTTCGTCTTCTATGTCTTTCATGTCGGAGGATCTTCAAAGTTTTCACGCGTCGTAAGCAGAAAGTGTATCAACAAACTCCCCGTTTAATGTAGAAAGTGTGTTGACAAACTCCCCCTTAGATTGAACTCTCCATTGAGTCATGCTCGTGAATCGTTGACTTGACAATTCTTCAGATCCTTGTGGTGTTGATGAAGGGACAGCGGCAACTCGATCATTTTATCCTTTGAGTGCCTCCACTTCGTGTCTTCATTCCAAAGCTTTTCATCGAACATGTTCTCCTCGCCTTTAGCATCTGCACATGCAAGAAAGCTAAACGCATAATGAGAACAACCGCTTGGAATATAGTTAACATTTAAACTAACGACACATATGAGATCAAATCTCAATCAAACACCAACCGACAACAGTTTGAAAGTTTAGAAAAATATTCATTTTAATCCTTTAACTTTCAAAACTCGTTAACTTCGACTGTTTATGAAGATGCAATTGTTTTCCAGCTTATAATCAGGATCTTGGGTAGGATAGACTCGAGTTCCAACATCAGTCAATCAAAAATAAACTAGAAGCAAAATCTTTTTGGATTTTATAAAGTTTATATTAAAACACACCTAAAATCTTTTTGAAATTTTCATTTTTCAAATGTAAAGATGGAAAGCAATAAATAAATATATACAAAGATGCATAAACAGGAAACATTAAATAAATATTTACAGACATTCTTTTTGCGAGTTTCGAGGGTAAGAGAATCATATCAGTGTACGGTCATGTCCAAAACACTCTTGTTGTTCAGTTAATTAACATTAAGATAAGCATCCTATAACAATTATCGGTATTGTTGTCCACATAAGCTCAACTTATCATTTGTACTCATGACGAAGGGATACGTTAAGGTATAATTTATACTTACCGACCGGTGTTCATCCACATCACGACACATTCCCGTATCAAGGTATGCACGAGGGTTCATCTTACCGGTGAGTATACCGATTATCATCTGTTTGACCGTATATGATGTGAGATTCTCACTTATTTTGATTTGAAAACAAGCCCTATGTGATAGAATCACTTATTGATGAGGAACTTGATTTTCGATGCATGAGGACACAGGAGCAAGTCCGTGAACAGGTCAGTACTTTCGTACAGCAGAGAGACGAACTTGACTCCCGGAAAGAATTTGTGATATATTATCACTTATTTGTTTGGACATGTGATTGTTGATCACTTATTGAGGTCGTATGCAGTATGTACACGTATGTATGGTATCATGGAAGATCTAGACTTGCGTCCCCGTTATTTTTCGGTAAAAGATACAACCATGATACCCAGATGATAAGCAGCATAAAGACCGAATATCTCAGAACCTCGGCAATCTCTCAAACGAAATTTCGGTACTAAGACCATATGCCAATGAATGGTTCCCACCCAGTCCTCAGTCGATTTAAGTTTATATCACCCTGCACACTTTAAAATGATTGTGAGCCTACCGATACATCTTATATAGAGCTGCTTATCGTCTTTCATTTTGGGTTTAAAGAGGTTTAGACAGACCACTGATGTACTATCATTTTCTCTTTTGCTCGCCAGGAAACTCATTTTTGCTTTTCTATTGTTTTTGTGTTTTTCTGAATTTTCTCCCCCTTAAATGCAGAAAGTAAATGAAGTAAAGACATATTTTTGGATTTTTGTGGTTTTTCAATGTTTTTGGATTTTCCAAATTTTGGATTTACTCCCCCTAAAATCAACAAACTAAAATAAATTTAAAACACAAAGGTATTTACAAAAATGATTTTCCGATGTTGGTTAAGTCATGTTTTACCTCAATGCCGTTTACCAAAATTAAGTTTTAATCAGAAATGATTTAGCAAATTTTGGAAACATAATCAGTTGGCATGTCGGTAAGCGGTGCGGACCAAGACAACATTGTCTGGCCAAAGAGTGCTGAACGAGATAATAATACACAAGGCAGCTTAAATATCGACAAGTATAGGAGAGATTAGAAATTTAAAACCGTATCCTGCAACTGCATCGTGCATTGCAAGGAATCTGAGTGCTCTCCCAAACTGAATATCCACCCGGTGTGGATTTCAAAGTCGATTCTTTGTAGCTACTTAGAAATCTCTTGACAGCAACAAGATCAGAAACCTTTGGGTCCGGCTGGTCGTCCACATTGCACCAGCGAAGGTCTTTGTCTTTCTCTTTCAGAAGTAGTGTGCGGTTGTTCAACCCATGCCAAGGCGTCCGCACACCTGGTTGATTTGTTCAACAAACACATTTTCTTCAATCACACCATGAAGAAATGTACACTGCACGTTCATCTTGTAGATTGTTGAACTTCAGACGTGCTGCAGGAGCGTACATTTTGATTTGAATCTATCCCGGGGACCCGATCAAAGCCTTGAACATTCACATTTTGAAATGATTTTCATTTTGTCGAAGCTTTTCAATTTCTTTCATCAGCCATTTCTTTTTCCCTTTTCTCTTCCTCTCCATCAAAGGCAACAATTTCTTCTGTCGCTTATCTTGTGCAAGGATGCTCCACTATCAACAATCTTACGACTATCGAAAGTTCCTCCTGGAATATCCTACACACTCACTCAAAAATTAGTTGGAGAGAGGGACCCAAGCCTTCGTGGACTTGGGTCGTCCTTGATCATCAAGAAAAGTGATTTCAATCACTTGATGATTAGGAAATAGAACCTGCGGTGCTCCCCCTGACTGAATTACCTGTTTTTGTTTCCAAGCTGTTTGTTCTTTACCAGTATTTGCATTAATTGTTTTAGCATTTACTGGTTTAACAGTTTTAGGTTTTGCTTGAACAGGTTTTTCTTCTTTGACCTCTGATTTTAAGGCCTTTTCAATTACCTTTTGATTCTTTTGTTTTAACTTCTTTTCCCTTTCTTTCAAGACACGTGGATCTTGTTTCGGGGGAAATGATCGTTTTTGGTAATTGGTTTCTTGGGGAGCACTTGTTTTTGCCTTCAACTTTTGCAGGTATGGGCAGTATCTTACAATATGCCCAATTGTGCCACACTCAAAGCACATTCTCCGCTCTACAAACCTCGGAGAAACACGTTGATGACCAGACTGAGAACCAGACAATGAACTTTGTGATCTAGACGTGCTTGGACCTAAATCACATCCGTTGGTGTGTTGGGTGTAATTATTCTGATCATTTCGTTTTAAAATTCTAACTTGTTTTATAAAATCAAGGTTAGATTTATCCTGAAATGTTTCAAGTTTGTCTGAACCCGTGGATCCAACAAAGTTCACTTTCGGTTCTCTTTTCTTAACAGGAGCTCTTTTGTTTTGCACCCATTGTTGTTGAACCTTAGGTGTTTGAACATTCTTGTTCTGAGCCTTCTTTCCCTGTACCTTACCCTTTCCGGAGTTGACTTGTTGTTTTCGCTCAACTTGTAGTTTTTGGTTTCCGTACTGTTTCCTAATTTGTTCACACGGAATTGGATCACATTGAGTGACAGTAACTTTGCCACTTTTGTTCCCCAAAAACTTATCAGTACATCCTTCAAAAACTTGCTCAATTAAATCTTGATTTACATTTTTAATTGGAAAATCTTTGTTAGAGTAAATTTTGTCATCTCCTTTGAGCGTGTACAACAAGTTACTCCCTTCAACACTTGATACAATCGACTCCATTTCTTTTGACATTTCAGTCTTACTCGGTTTCACTGGTGGATCACACAGGATGTGATTCTCGATTGGAATATCTGTTGTAACCGAGTTAGACTGTTGGTTCACAATTACATCAGATTCATCATCCGAAGAATCAGCATCCTCAACAGTGGGAGGACTCTGTTCCTTAACACATGATGAATCTGTCACATTCTCAGATTCAGATTCAGTTTCAGATTGACCTGAGGATGATGTACCAGTTGTGAACCCGAGGCCTGCTGCAAAGTCATCTAGACCGAGTGGCACAGTAGGTTCAAAACGGGGCATATCCTCGTCATCAGGCAATTTGGAGTAATTGTGATTCATTGGGGGAGGACATGATTTGAATCCCATACACTTCTTATCCCCCTTTTTCTTTTGAACATCAATAATGTGATCCAATACATAGCGGGAATTGGAATAACTTTCCAATTTCTGCTTGATTGTTTCACATTCACATCGAGCGGTTGCCAATTCTACCATCTGCTTTTCAATTGTGTCTATAAGATCATTGTTAGCATGTTGTTTTCGCAAAACAGCTTTTTGTAATTCTGAAACATCATGTCTTAATGACGCAATTGTTGTTTTAAATTCCTTTTCATTTCTGGTTAAAAACACGTTAGCTTCAGCTGCTTTAGAAAGGTCTACAATCAATTCTTGATTGTGTTTGGATAGGATTTCAATCTGACTTTCCTGTTCAGCATATTTAACATTTAAACTATCACAATTTTCACAGCTAACTACAGTGGGTTCATCGACACATACCTGACCTGATGAACTGTCGACATTAGCCATAAAGGCTGAATGGAGAGAAGACGAAGAGTAAGCAGCTTGATCCATCAAATTAGATCTTCTTTCAGTTCCTGCTGCAGCTTCTTCCAAGAGTTCATCAATATCTGCATCGACTGACGCACTTGATGTTTCATCCACATGATCATTTCCTGAAGTGGAGGATTCTTCATCTGAGCTTCCACTATAACCAGAACTGTCTTCATCTCCAGAAGATGCAACACCATTGGTGGAAGATTCTCCACCACTGGCGTGCTTTAAATCCTTTACTACTTCAGCAAAACATGCTGTTCCACCATTTCCTCCTTCTCCAAGCTGAAGCGACCAATCACAACCCTCATCTATTTGAACCAACAGCCCCCGGTTGGTATTTGATGACCCTGCTTGGCCTTGGTTGTTGACAGGTATCAACGTACGAACATTGTTCCCGTTCTGGTTGCCTTGATTTCTGAACGAATTTTGATTTCCATGCTGAGCTGGTCTTGTGCATTCCCTTTTGAAATGACCCCGTTCCCCACAGTTAAAGCACTTGACAGCTTGCTTGTCGAACCCATACTTGGTGTCTTTCTTGTTTTCCAAGTTGGTTCTTCCCGTCCTTTCCATAAACTCCTTTGCTCTTCGAATTGCACTAGCAAGAGCCCATTTGATATCCATCATTTCAAACTCTTCTTTATCCACTTGCTGATAATCTTCATTGGTTAGATTGATATTCCCAATCTGACCCGCAACTAATCCACAATAAGCACTAACCAAGGTATTCAACATCTCCATATGCTCCTTGGCTACTTCGACACTGACTTTGGAAAAGTTGGAAGTGTCTAATCTGACTGTGTTAGGATTGGAAGTGGCTTGAAAGTTTGAAGAGCTTCCATAAAACCCTTGCTGTTGCGGTTGTTGCTGCTGAGCTGTCGGTTGCACATTTGGTCTTGAAAACATCGTGTAAGCTGAAGGATCAAACTGATCTGTTGTTGAAGGTCCGGTGTTAGAAACGAAAGCTGTTTGAAGCTTCGCGTGTTGAGAAGCTGGTCTTTCTCCACTGATACCTCCTGCAATCCCAAAGTACATTTCTGGATTTTGAGGAGTTTGTGTTCTTTTTGCCTTCAGCTTTTCTTCTACATCCTTATTCTCCAATCTTTGAATTAATTCATAAACGGTGATCGTTTCTAGAACACCATTTTCTTTGAGAATTTCAAGATAACTGCTCCACTTTGCTGGTAAGCTATCAGCAAATCTCTTCACCAATTCTTGTGGAGTGGCAGTGACTTTAAAAGCAAACATATCGCTCAACAAGTGATGAAACCTTGTAGATAAATCTGCCAAAGTCTCATTCTCCAAACAAGTGAATCCTTCAAACTCTTTCTTCAGTAATTCTTGCTTGATCTTTCTAGATTGAGCATTTCCTTCACACCGTAACGTGAGCATATCCCACAAGCTTTTAGTAGTCGTGCAGTAAACAAACTGGTGATAAATGTCTTTATGAAGAGCTTGTGTGAGAATCATGAATGCTTTCTTTTCTAACTCAAACTTCTTTTTATCTTCTTCAGACAAAGTGCTGTAAGTTTGTGGATTAGATCCTGCAATTTCCAACTCATTTTCAAAGGCTGTGAAGAAGCACATCCATAGATCTTGACCTTGTCCCTGAACATAAGTTCTCAGCCTTTCTTTCCACCATCCCCAATCATTGATGTGATTTAACTTTGGCGGTTTTGTGCTTGTACCAGTTTCACTGTCGTTCTGCATCATAGATTGAATGCTGTTGCTTTGATTTGTGACCAAAGCCCATTGATTTGCAGTTATCATTGCAGCTTGAGGTGGGGCAATAGCTCGCATCCATGCAGTTTTGTCGAAATCTGACGTAGATTGCGTAGATTGCATAGCTGATGATTGTGGAGTCGAAGTTATTTGAGTCCACGCGGTTGGATCCCACTGACCGTTTGTTCCCATTTTGTGATAATTAATATATTAAGTGAAAATTGATTTAAAAATTTGAAAAATAAGTTTTCTCCTTTTAAAAATTTAATTTTCACAAACTATGTTAAAATCTCGAAGGATAACAACCAGCCGAAGGATCAAGAGTCGAAAGACCTGAAAAGCACAATCTGTTAAACTTAAACAGACAAGGATCGAAAGATCAACACCTGTTCGAAGGATCAACAGTGTTCGAAAGATCACTGTTGAGTTTCGAACAATGTTTTCGAAAGATTCTCCAATCGAAGGATCCTTATCTTTCGAAAATGAACTGTAGACCGAAAGATATATGTTTCGAAAATATTCCTTGGAACGAAAGATAAGTCTCACACTTCGAAGGATGCTCGAATGATGACTATCTGTCGAACCTCCTTTGGTCGAAAGATGATCTTTCGACTTCGAAGGATATCTTTCGAACAGCTCTGACACAGTTGACAACGGGTGACAGGTTGGTGAAAAAGGTGATGGGTTGGTAAATCTTTCGGCAGAAAGTATGGTCAGACCATGCTTTTCTGCAAAAACAGATTTTGTATGATTATTTTAATCAGTTCCCTTTTCCAATACACCAACAACTTTCGAAAATACCTAAACAAGATCAAAAGATGTAAACTTTGAAGAACACTTGAAGATATTATGAACACAAAGGGTTTTCCGGTAAAACTACAAACTTCCGAACAAGATTTAAACCGGATAAAACAAAGTTTTTCAGAAAAATGCAACTTTTCAAAACCCGAAAAACACCCAAGAACACCTCGGTTTTAACAAGGAGAAGAGCCAAAGCTCTGATACCACTTGTAGGTCCCTCTCGAGGATGAGATAAAAACCTTTTCCTTGTTATATCAAACACACTAGCGAGTGCGGAATCCAAGCTAGCATGCAACCGAGAATTTATACGAGAACAAGCACAAACACAACACGCAAGATTCACCGATTAACACCACATGTATTAATACGAATGAAGGGTCCGGTTACAAGCTCAATGTTTACAGATATGTTCTATAAACTCTCAAAGTGTGTGTGTGCTCTCCTATCTCTCTCTGCCTTATCTCTCGTGTCTTTCACCTCTCACTGAACACAACACACTACATGGGTATATATACCCGACACAGATCGTCTGGTCGAAGGATCAGACAGACTGATCGAAAGATCATCTGTCGACCAGAAATCCCTTCGAAAGATCAGATTCACCACGAAGGATGATATCCTTCGTGGTCTATCCTTCGTGGTCTATCTTTCGAGCTCATCATCGAAGGATATAAACTATCCTTCGATGATCTATCCTTCGACACACACAACTAACAACCAATGTGCTAACTGTTTGGCCAAGTCAAACCAGGAGGATGGTTGACTTGGTCAAACTTACATCGAACGCACATTGTAACAAACTAAGACGTAACCCAGACTAACATAAGACATCGTTTTGTATCATGACGAAATACAGACAAAGTACAGACACAAGTGCACCAACAACATAGAATATAACGGGTTCACACAACACCAACGTGTTTCGCATATTATATAGAACGTGTAATAGAAAATTTTGAACGATTCAAGTGTTTTTTTTACGATTGAACCCAATGATTTTATTAAAAAACAAGTTGAACCCACTGGAATGAAAACTACATATATTTAAAAAGTTAACTATATTAATGTTTTACCCTCATATATAAGTTTTTAATCCATGTCTTATTTTTAAGTTTTTAACCCAAGAACGAAATAACCCAATAACCAATTCAAGGCCCATGTCCTATTATTTAATTTAATTTCAAATCTTTAACTTAAATTAAAAAAGGCCGCTTGAACCGACAGAAGAAAAGTTAGAAGTGACAATGCCTAATATTTTTTACGACTCATGAGCTGAAGTGAGTCTGATCCAAGAGGTTTGGGGAGCAACTTTGATGAAAGACATCAAACATGAGTAAGGGGCTGATTGTTTACCTCTTAACGAGGCTCTTAATGGTTCAGACCTCTTACTGGTTCAGCACTTAATGGTTCAAACTGTTTGTTTCACGAGCAGACATCTGTTTGTTTCACGAGCAGATGTCCGAATGGTTCAGACATTTGCCTCTGAATGGTTAAGCATTATACAAAGTCTGAATGGTTAAGACCTCTAATCTGAATTGGTCGGATATTTGCCTCTGAACGGTTAAGCATTATACAAGCTCTTAATGGTTCAGACCTCTTACTGGTTCAGACCTCTTACTGGTTCATCACTTAATGGTTCAGACCTCTTACTAGTTCAGCACTTAACCATTCAGATGTTGTCAAACAGCCCCTAAATGTTAGTCCTTTTATTTTTCTTCAAGTCTTAGTTTATGTGATTTTCTACTTGATTATGTGTATATTTTAGTCATTTCACACCCACTTAGCAACAAAAACTTACCCCCATCCACGCTAGGGACTGTCCGAGAAATGAGATGGAAAACGTTGAGAACTATAGCTGTAATTTTAGAAAGTTAGGTACTATAGGTGAAAACAGAGCAAACCACAGAGACTATCCGTGCATTTTTTTTCTAATTCTTTTTTTATATTTATTATCATGTTTTCATTGTTTCTATTATATTTTCTTATCACTACTTTTTTTATATATTAAACCACAATAAAAGAACAAAAGCATCACAACAAGAATGAACACACGAATACATTTTATTGCATCACTTCACACGCAAAAAAAAAAAATACAAGAAAGGTAGTGACATTATTCAACTGATAATTGGAAATAGATATTAATGGAGATAAGAAAGGCTGCCTATCTTGTGTTTTCAAAGCATGTGGAAGATGAAACCAACACCTTCATGACTTGTTCAAGCGTTTGAAACAATCTTCATGAATTGCAAACGGGCACTCAAGACACCTAAGTATTATCCTGTAGCGTAATCTTGTAGAACACACGCTACATTCACCATCATTCGCAATCCCAGGGGCTAACAATAAAGGATGCGGGTGATTGGCAGTCTTATGGATGCTCCCAAACTTCACATTCGAAAACCAATAGACTTTGCTTATGGGGTAGTGTTGATCTTTAGAATGGGTCTCTGTTTCACTTTGAAGTATTAAAGGAGCACATTCAATATGCACCGATTGACTACACATATCACAATGATAGAAACCCTTATGAGGATTCAGTTCCTCCTCACAAATTTCACAAAAGTATTCACTTTTGTGGTTTTCAATTGGAAGGTAACTCAAGTGCATCATATGTTTGTCATACGGGTGCCTAATTGTCCTAGGCACCAGCAAAGCACATGCTGGATGTATATATACATTACAAGTGCTGCAACCAAAACTCAGCCTATGACGCACCTGATTAGAACACACAAGACATTCTTTGTTGCCCGGACTCTTATCGACTATTGAAAGAAGATGATTTGGGTGAGATTCATGTGTGATTTCTTCTGGCATAAGCCCACAGTTAACATCAATGTAAAATCTACATCTGACACAACCATAAGCATAGCCATTGCAAGGAAGGTAACAAACTCTACAATTATATATGTTGAAACGCCCACACGGTGCATTTGACATTAGAAAGAGGGTATGTAGTGGGTGACGTGGGTGGTTGTCTATTTTTGTTGGCAACCGAGTACACCACTCATGAAGAGCAAAGTTGCATCTCTCATCTTCATTGGCGTTGCACTTGTAGAACGGCGTCTCGGTGATTGGTCTTACACATCCGTTGCATAAGAGTTCTACCTTTTTCATTGGGTTATGACACATGATCGATTCATTGATCTTTAAGGATGTTGACCCAATGCTTTCTTCTGTATCAACTAAAATTATTTCATGCTCATGATTGATAATTTGTAGGCTTACCTCAGCATAAGCAGTGGGTCCAGGTGCTTTGAAAAATAAATGTTTCGGTAAGCTGTAAGTTTGATCAGGAAATGGTAGACGCAGAAGATTAGGATAGTCGGCATCTTCAAAATCTTTAACGTTTTGACCTCCGCCTGCAGTATTGAAAATGGAATAACATGGTTATTATTTCTCATATAGATATGACTGACTGATCAAATGGAATAATAAATCTTATATGTAAAGATTTACCAATAGACAAAATGGACATAAATGGCTCTCTTCTTGATGCTGATGTTGCACAATCCAGATGGACATAGTAAATACATTTCTCGCATTTGTAAATCCAAATATCCCTCCGTTCTCCATAAAATTGATCATCGCATACTCTACATTTAGGGAAATATTTAGCTCTTTGCTCTGCTTCTTGGAAGGAGTAAGAAAGGGTGAGTGGATGGGTATGGCTGAAAATGCCATTTGTAGTTTGTTGAATTAACAAACTTTTAGGTAGGAAGATACAATCAGCGTTTATGGTGAAGTTAGGACATGTGGTACATCGAAAGAAGATGCCTTCATGTGTTTTCCCACAAGCCTGACACAAACTTAAAATGGGGCTAGAGATGAAAGACACCAATGGGTGTGGATGGCTAGGGTGGTAGATCCTCCTTTTCTCTACTTCCACAACACAATTTACATCAATTGCGTTCTCCCATCCACAATCAAAACATAAATAGCCTACAACACCTGCCTTGTGTTGTCTTTGACAATACAAACATCTCCAATCGAGGTTTTCATATTTAGAGAGGGTAAGGGGATGTGGGTGTGATGTGTGTATTAATGTTGTTGGGACCTCTGCACAGAATTTATGAAGACAGAAATCACATAAATCATTTGTGCATTTATAGTAGTCCCTATAATACTCGTTGATAACTTCGTCGCACCGCTTACAAATACATGAAAACTCATCTTGTGTAACCAAATCCTTCTCCTCATCCTCCTCTTCAGATTCCTCTACATCTTCATTCTTCACCTTCAAATCAATGAGCTTCAACGGATGCTCGTGCTCAAGCACCTTCATCATTGTTTTTATTGTTTAATATTTTTAGGATGAAGATATAGGGCTAGACTCGTATGTTACTTATAGCAACGAAAAGGGAAAAGGAAGCCTATGATATTATTCTTGGAGTGAAATCCATGAAATCGGGCGAATCTACTTTATTATGTGTACATTTGCTTTTATTTTCAAAATCAAGCCTTGTGAACAGGAAAAAAGTTATATTTAAAGAAGTTAATTTTATAAACCGAAATTCACATGCCAGTAATAAAGCACAACAGGATTCATGAGCATCCTAAATTCTTTCATGTTTGACGAAAGTGTGGTTAACCAAGAGAGGTTAATTCACTGGTCTCGTCAAGTAGGGTTAATCCCTTCTTTCCAAGAATCGGTGGCTGGATCGTCCGCTGATCTGGCTCCTGCACAAGGAAAACACACCGTGACTCGTAACAAAGAGGAAGGGGTGGGGGTGCTCCTTGTTACCACTCTCCGGCGTGAGAATCAGTAATTTGTTTGGGAAGCAAAGTGTGTGATAGTAGTAGTAGTGGGGGAGTTGATAAACGATACCTCAAACCTGGTCCAGGATGGGTATTTATAGCCGAGGAGTGAAAAAGGGTAATTGAGTGGCTAGACTGACAACGCGCCGCCCTTATGCAGGTGTGTCAGGCTTGTCGGTTGTGGAGGTGAAGCCACGTCCTACTACGGTGTCAGTCTGTTGCTTACGTATGGGCTGACAGGCGACTGTCATTGGTGCCACTTGCTCTGTGGTGTCAGTCCCACTTGCCTCGTGAGCAGGATGCGGTGCCACGCCACATCGCTGCTCGCGGTAACTACTGTTGTTTCCGCGTTCTTGCTCTGGCCAAGACATGTGCGGGATGCGGTGCTAGGCCGCATCGCCACTTGTGGTGACTGTTGCTGTTGTCCAGATCCCTTGTCGTGACGAAAATGTTCATAGGATGCGGTGCCAGCCGCATCGCTATGTGTAACACCCATTTTCATACACAAGGTAAGTCTTCTCATCCCTTGACCGATTGGATTCGACCGCTGTGTTCGCGCGTGCTCGCACGGACACAGATAAGTTCTTGCCGGTGGGGGTTTTTGATAAGAGTGATGGTCACTCGCGGCCATGCTGGTGCGAGATCTGGGACCATACCCCTTCAATGTTATATCGATTTTTAATTGTTTCCTTTTCATTTTATACTTCCTTCGTCCTACTTTTGTTGTCCATCTAATTATGTTTCTTAACTAAAGTGACTTGCAACTAGGGGAAAGAATGTTGTTATAATAAAAAATACAAATTTTTATATTTAAAACTTAAAGAACAAATAGGAGTTAAGAAACAAGAACCATTTTTCTTTTTTGAACGGCTAATTTATTTTAACCCCTTAATATCATTAAAAAATATATTTTTATATTTAAAACTTAAATTTTAAACATTTCGATTTTTTTAAAGATATTTTATGACTGATTTTCTGAGGATTAGAGAAATAAAAGTTTGAAAGTAAAGGGGTGCGTATGTAAGTTTAATTTGTTTATTTTTTTTTTTCAAACGCCTTGGCGCAAGGATTAAAGGATTATTTTTGTAAAGAAATAGTCAAATATTATTTTTTAAAATATATTGGTCAAAAGGTTTATTTTGTGATTTTCCCTTGATGTAACACAACTGAAAATGTTGAGCCTGTGTTTAGGGCTGTAAACGAACCTAACGTTCAGCGAACAGTTCGTAAACCGTTCGGAGGGAAGTTCGTTTATGTTCGTTCGTTTAATGAACGAACGAACATGAACAAGAAATTTCATTCGATTAGTTAAATGAACGAACATGAACAGAGGTCTCGTTCGTTCGATTGTGTTCGTGAACGTTTGGTAAGGTGTTTGTGCACGTGTTCGTGAACATTCGTTGATTTGCGTTCGTTTTATGTTCGTATGTTTGTGTTTTAATTGAAGATCTTTGTACTTTCTTATATTTTATTTTTACTTTTTATATTATTAAACTTTTATTTTTTTTTATTTCCCTAATAATTAAACTAGAAAACTCACTTTCACCTTATTTATGCATCATTTCTTTTTCATTTCTCATTATTTACGTCCACGAATACAATCGACCTCCGTTCCACAATAAGGGACTCAAGTTCGAGTGCTACTCTCCGGGCCATCTATCTTTATCCTTCGTCGCGTTCGCCAAATTTATTTGTGTTCATTCGTGTTCGTGAACCGTTCGCGAACACGCTCATTTCCTTAATGAACGAACATGAACATAAATCTCGTTCGGTAAGTGTTCATGAACCGTTCGTGAACACATTTATTTCCTTAACGAACGAACACGAACAAGGCCTTGTTCGTGTTCGTTCGGTTCGTTTACAGCCCTACCTGTGTTATCAAAGTATGCTTCCTCTACTAATGTTTGGTTGATGGTAAATTGAATTAAAAAAAAAGGCAAAAATGACAATTAAGCATATTATATAAACAGTTTATTTAAAGCATAAAGCTTTTGGTTTCATGCAACTCTTAAAGGAGCTTATTGCATTTTTTTTATAAAAACATTAAACTAAGAAGTTGCGTAAATTAGTTAACCCGGACACCCTCTTAGGCAGGTGGTGTGGGATAAAGCCCCTAGGGGGTTTATCACGATTCACGTCACATCAGTGTCGCGTATGCGACACATAAATGATAGGTTTTATCGTTAATTTGCACGTTTGGGATAACGACTCTTTCTAAAACCCCCTCTAAAACAATATATAAAAAAGGAAATCATAAAAGGAGTGATTTTGATTGTTGGGGAGTGTTTGGGGTGCCATAAGGGTGATGTGACGAGGGGCGCTAGCCCACGTCTCTCCGTCTAAGTTGTGTTGGGAAACTAGCGCAATCCATTTTGTCCCCAGTAATTGAGTTGCATATTATTATGGTTTCTTTAGTGGAACTGTTTGATTGGTTAAAAAACACAAGTTGCATAAAATAAGTGTTTTTTTAAAGGAAAAAAACCAAGAACAGTTATAAGCAAGCCTAGCAAAACATGGGGGTTAGATCGGGTAACGGGTTTAGGTTAAAATGGGTATGAGTCAAAACAAGATGTTTTTAAGTGTTAATTTCAGATTAAAATGAGTCGTTTTATAAATAAAAAAAAATAAAAAATAAGGGTTGTGGGTGGTGTTGACTCGTGGACCATATAAAGTTAGTAAGTTATATATAAGTGACCTGTTTGGACACATTGTATAATTTGAGTTGACCAATATTTACAGAGCTGTATAATTTGAGTTGACCTCATCTTTTTTTTACTAAAAAATAGTTTAAATCAGAGATGTGTAAAGCTGATAGTTGAAGCATCACGACCAACCCTTTGTGGTGTGCAGGGTGGACAACCGAACATGACACATTTTCAAGAGGGGATCGTAAAAGTTCTTTTGCCTTCTTTATGTTCCGTAAGTCAAATTGTTGGACAATCATGCTTCGACTCTTCTAGTATTCCTTGTAAAGTTGTAATTGAAGGGTTAAATAGTAAGGAAAATGACTCACAAAGAACATCTTGTCCTCCTTACCTAGTTTCATGTGATGAACGAATCTATTAGAAACTAGTTTAAGAACCCGCGAGGTTCGCGGGTGGACTAAAACACAAATGAATAAGTTTAATTTATTGAACTAATCGTTTGAATTAAATGACCGTTCAAGTAATAATAAATTAGAAAACTACAATGAGACAAATAATTTAATATCTCGAGATACATGATGATGCAAATTTGTGTAATATTGTGTTTATGGAAGATAATGGATAGCGAATTATAAGTCAACGTACTGTTTATTTATGTAGAATTTTAGGTTAATATTTAAGTGTGTGTATGAGTATACATGTTTTGTATTACGTTAACAAAATTCATTAAAAAACAACAAAAAATAAAAATTAAATGACTTCAAAAAAATGTTATGGATCATTTTAGAGAACAGTTACATGGAATGAATGATCGAACGATGAATGAGTACATGGAGATCACAAGTCACGAAATACTTCTTTGTAAACTACATTTGTCGTTTTATTAGTAGGTTTGCCGTCATTGTCCAAAATCAAAAGTTTAACTCCTTGTCTGGTTTTAACTCTCGATAAAGCAACATACAGCTGACCGTGGGTGAAAACTGGCTGTTTCAGATACATACCAACTCTAGACAGTGATTGTCCCTGACTCTTGTTAATAGTCATTGCGAAACAAACAGCCAACGGAAATTGTCTCCTTTGAAACTCAAAAGGAATTTTTTTATCAGAAGGTATCAAACTAATCCTTGGTATATAAGTGCGAGTGCCTATGTTCCCTCCGGATATTATCTCGGCTTCTATTACACGGTTATACATTTTTTTGACTTGTAGTCGTGTACCATTGCAAAGACCATTTTGTTGGTCAATGTTACGTAAGAGCATCACCGGCACGCTTACTTTTAGTGCTAGCCTATGATTAGGTAAGCCGGATACTTTAAGACCGTTAAGCACATCAGGAGAGTATAGTTTTTGTTGTGTAGCGTTTGGATTTTCAGACTGACAAAGACTGTCTGAACTAAGATATTCTCGTTCTTCGCCTGGGAATAGTGACAACAACCGATCATTAATTTCATGCACAACCTCGTTCTTAGGTGCAAGTATAGCCCTCTCACTGAAATAATTTTGATTGTTGAAGTTTTCAAGAATTGAAGGATACACAAAATCAATTAAAGTTGAAATGGGGTCCGATGTATCAGTGATCAGAAGATCGCTTGGTATTTCAATTGATGCTTCTCCATCATTTGGACCACCAACATTTCCCTCACCTATATCCAAAAGCCATTTTGCAAATTGTTTTATTTCTTCAGCGTCCGATGCTGAACTTCCAACTGTTAACCTCATGTTTTTTGTTAGTCTCAGCAACTTACATGTATTCCACAGGTAAGACGAACTTAATGAGGCATTGACAATCTCTTGTCTTCCACCATTTGGAACAACAGGAAGGATCTGTCTAAAATCGCCTCCTAAAACAATAACCTTTCCTCCAAAGCGGATATTTGATCTGTTGGAAGTGTCGATATTGAAAATGTCGTTTATTGTTCTATCCAACGCTTCGAATGCATGCTTATGGACCATAGGCGCTTCGTCCCATATAATCAAGTTTGTTTCATGTAGTAGTCTAGCTACATCTCCATCAGGTTTTATATTACAAACTGAATCCTCTGTAAGATTCAATGGAATATGAAACCTGGAATGCGCGGTCCTGCCACCAGACAATAACAACGACGCGATCCCACTGGAAGCAACGTTTAATACAATTTGACCTTTTGATCTGATTGCCGCAGATAATGTCTTCCATAAGAAGGTCTTCCCGGTCCCACCATAGCCGTACACAAAAAAAACCCCACCTTTGTTACCCTCAATTGCGTTGATTATTTGTTGGAAAACTGACCGTTGCTCCTCAGTTAGCAAATTCAATTGATTATTAAATTCAATTTCAAGATTGGTTTTGTCGTAGATACGCTCCTCATTAATCAAACGATTGTCTGAATCAGACATAGACGCATTATCTGGGTACGGCATTGTCTCAAATCTTTTGAGTGATGAGTTGTTTCTAGCTAAGAATTTTTCAACTTCACTCAAAACATAGTTTTTAAGCTGCTCATCTGGAATTGATAAAGCTGTAAAAAATGAAAAAAAAATATATTATGTAATCAAAAAATATTTAATGAACCAAACAATATAACATAAATGAAACACAAAACCATGTTTTCTTTAAAGTGAAATAGTTTTTTTTTTTTTTTTGGTATCACAACCAAAAACAAAAAAAGGGAGAAGAACAACATTTTGTGTAAAAGAATTACCTGGAACTCGATGATATTTTCTAAGTCTGTAGATAAAGTCGTCTGTCATGTATCTCCATGTGCTTTCCCATACAACCTCTGGTCTGGATAACGTATTTGTTAATAGCAAAGTAGCAAATAAATTACGAAGATACGAAGGGGATCCTGTTTCATTTGCTTCCTTGATTGCCTCAATGTATTCTGTGTCATCGTCCAAAAGACCGAGTGCATAACATGCATCTCTAAATGTATCATATACCTTACCATCAACTGTTTTAATATCATCAAAAGATTTTGGTCCTTTCACTTTGTTAAGAAGAATTCTTAAAAAATAGGCATCCCCAAGAGACGGACTTACAGCGTGAATTCTCCCAATTGACTTATGTCTTTGTCTAGGTTCCCAACAACGTTTATCAAGCTTCCATACATACCAACTTGGAAACTGAACATATGTAAGTGTACGGGCCACTGTGTCATTCGGGTCTTTGTTACGTTCCATCCAGGAAAGAAACATTGATGCTTTGACAGATGGTTTGTTAAGGACTTGACTAATATCCTCGTCGGGTCCAAAAACAACAGGTTGTTTTCCGGGAAGATGGAAAGGCAGCCTTATAACAGAAGGAGTCCTGTAATGCACATCGTAGGCGAAGATCCTCCAAGATGCCTCACAAGCTGAGAGATACCTACAATCATAATATTCTTTGACCTCGTCCTCTTCTAGTTCTTCATTGTTATTATCATGTTGGACAACAGCAACGGTTGCTCTATCAGGGCCTTTATTTATATATTTAAACAAATATTTAATTGATCCGGCTTGATTGCACCACTCAACATTTATATGGGCCTGGTACCGTTTCAAAAGTTTTTTGTTGTATGGTACAACACTTCGGTTGTCTAAGTCGATTCCATTTTTTACTACAGAAGCACCATTATCTCTTCTTCTGTATATTGGAAATCCATTTGAATCCAGTGTAGTATTATCTTGAAATTTCTTTGGAAAACCCTTAGAACACTTATTGTCAACCATACATGGACAACTTAAATTAGCGTTACCACATGGACCATGAATCATATAGTCTTTCACAAGCGCATATAATTCTGCGTCTTCATCTTCATCAGGGATTTCTGCAGATATAAATGGATCAACATGGTCTACCGTCGGAAGTTTGGATTCATTTTCCAAGAATAAGCATAGGTGGGCATGAGGCAATCCTCTCTTTTGAAACTCGATTGTGTAAACAACTGTACAAAAAGAAATCATTAGTAGATTTAAATAATCTAATATGTATATAAAAAGCAATTTGATAAAATACCTGCTGCAACTTTTCCAAATAGATGGCGTTCTTTAAAATCTTTGCAAATTGAATCCAACTTTATTTTAAACAATCTGCTCAGTACATCGGGCCTATCTTCAGGTTTAAGATTTGTGTCTCTAAGAAACCTTTTAACCTCAGGCCACTTTGGATTGCAAGTGATGGTTATAAAAAAATCCGGATAACCAAACCACTTACAGATAGCCATAGCATCTAAATAATTTTGCATCATATATCTAGCGCCACCGGTAAATGAAGAAGGCAAAAAGATTCGTTTTCCAACCTTAGATATGTCTTGCTGGCCCTTATTTCTTAATTCACAGAGACTTTCATAGCTATCTGACCTTAGATTCTTTTGTTGAAGTCGTATGTAGGTAAGCCTTTCGCTCTCAATCATGGTATAGGCATCAACCAAGAATTGTTGGAAGAGTCTCCTTGAATTTAGAATCAATGAAAACTGATTAATTTTGTCTTGCACACGATATGCAAAGAACTCTCTCATTGTAAAATTTGGACGTTTCTTATTGATTACATCTACGACACCTCGATGAGGGATGTCAATTTTGTAACCATCATCTCCATAAGGGAACAAAATAGGATATTGAAGTGCAAGGTATGAAGGATGCAATTCACTAATTCGTTTCAAAGTACCTGTCTGCGTTTCAATAACTATATCTCTATTGTTGATTGTGTTGGCAATATCCCCAACAATTAGAGCAGCAACTTCACCACAGGTTGGTAAATTATACGTTCGTCCATCCTTTTCTCTAATACCAATTAGACGAAGCTTGAGATTAAGATCAGGGTTTTCATGAAAACAGTCTCTAACCATCCTATAAGCTTTTACCAACTGATTTTCTGAATCTAAAACAACTTTTATATGTTCAATCAGTTTACGATCAAGATCAGCCACACTTGAGGAAGATGTATCCTTGGAACGACTGGTTAAAAAATAGCGGAGTGTCAAAAAACATCAATATTAATAAAAAAAATTACTGAAGAAAGCTTCGGTGGGACAAAAATTTATAGTTTATTATAATTACCTAAAAACGAATTGTCTGTTGGAAAGTTCGTTTTCAGTATCGAATATGTAGAGCTGGCAAAATTTTGGTTGATCTCCGTTTTCCGGAAGCAGGCTTCCAGTGCTGTGATAGTTCTCACCACTAATTCTGCAGCAGAATGGTCCATTACCTCTATTAACAGTGGGATCAACCTTACCACCCATTGACGTGAAAGCAAACATGGAGTTATACCGTCGAATATTATTCAAAAAATGTTTGCTTTCTTTATCCTTATACATAAAAAGTTTCTTATAACTTGGGACAACATCTTTATAATCTGGTAGCTCTACTTTGCCATAACCACAACATAAGAAATAGCATATTCTTCCTTTCTCTTTTCTTCCCCTTCCTTTTTCTGCATCCCATAATTTAGCATTGCATTTTGAAGAAGTCTCGGGTCAAAAACTGTAATATTATAAAAAAACAGATAATTAACATATAAACATTGTCCAATTAATAAATAAAATTTTTCTTAAAAATAGTATCCTACTTTAAACATTTATTAAAGTTTTACCTCCATATTCAATGGACGCCTCTGTTGTAACATTGACCATGTCATGCGGAATGGATAATGAACCAGAAGTAGATGTTATAACATCTATTGATTGTGATGTACCTTTTTGCATGCTATAACGTTTACCATCGATGTATAATTTTCTCAGTTTATGCCTCTCCTTACTCTCATCTTGAGTAAGTTTAGGGATGAAAACTTACAAACAATGATTAAATATAAAACACATATAAGCTACATGAAATATTAATGGTACGGGTTAAATTGAAAATGTAAATATTATTAAGATAAAAACTTAAATAATACCGTTTGAAATGTTTCCCAAAGGTGTTCGATGCTGGACATCTGAGATAATAGGAAATACATGTGTATAAATACAATACATGTGTATAAATACAATACATGTGTATAAATACAATACATGTGTATAAATACAATTTGATGTATAAATACAATTGAAGTATTCGAAAATAGGTAACTCTAATGTCTAATACAATGGCATGTTATTTAACAAAGGAGTAACAGAAATGAAGTTGTATTGCAGTTTTGTAGCATATTACAATCTGCAGTAGTTTGAACGACGACAGAAAAAATGGATTGGGAATGGACCAGAACTGATACGTTTCTTTCTTTCCGGCTCAGAAAATGATTTGTAAGTTCTTAACTTATATATGTATTAGTAACATTTATAATTTATAGTGAATCACTATAGAACTATAAATTCCCTGTTTCATTTAATTATAAAATAATCTGTTATAATTATTATTTTTTATTATAAATCAACAGGTTTTATATGTAGAATGTAATTACATTAATTAAACAAATAGATTTTATAGTGTATATATATAACTTTATAAAAATTAAGTAAAGATAGGGATTATTTTTGTAAATCAAATAAAGTAAGAATTGTGTTTATAAATCTAATAGCCATATCCGATATCAGATATCTCTACATATACAGTGATTCTTATCTCTTTCTATATTGCCCCTTTATATAATAGCCCTAACTTCATACGCATACAAACAGCTTCAGTTGTTCGGCATTCACATTATCAGCATACAAAGAGAAATCACTAACAGGTACGATTCCAACTGATGTTCTCACATAACCTAGATCTTTAATTGCATCGGTGTTACATATTTGCGATCTAAATTTGGGGATTTTTCCTAAATCGACATGTTCTGTGATAGTCAACATCTAGTATTTATCCAAATAATTATATGTAGTCAATTACAGGTTTTCTGTATCAAATGTCCTTAACTTTTTTATTATGTTCGTATTCCACCCTAACGGCGTTTGATCGACGTTATTCACGGCGTTTTAACGGCATCCTGTTCGTCGTTTCATCAAATTCTATAGATTTGCGTTTGTTCTGAGCGAAATTACAGGTTTCCTGATCTTAATTTAGCCTTATTGTTCCACTTATTGGTTTTGTTTTGTTTGTTTTATCGGTTAGGTTGGTTTAGGGTTTCGAATTGAACCTGTTTATCGTTGGGGCATTATTATTATTATTCATTGATTCTTTTCTGTACATCTGTTATTGTTTTTTTTTAGGTTTTTTGGTTAGGATTGTTGCTGATATGTATATTTGTTTGGCATCAGTGTTACATATTTCCGATCTAAATTTGGGGATTTTTCCTAAATTGACATGTTCTGTCATAATCAACATCTAGTATTTATCCAAATAATTATATGTAGTCAATGCCGCGTTCTTCAAATGAGCGAAAGAAACAAAAGAAAGAAAAGGAAGTGATACTGCTAACAGATTCGGACTCAGACGAATCTTTCACTTCGGAAGAAATTGACTGGAGCGCCCCAGAACCAAATATCATTTTTATGCCGTCCTCTTGTTCACGTTTTGTAAATAGTTAGTTAGATTATTTGTATACTAAGTTAACTGTTGGTGTTCTATGGTGTCATTAGTCTCTTTATCATTACAGTCTGAATACTTTTTTGGCATTTTTAGCGGATACCGGTAAAGGTCGCAAAAGCCATGGGAATCGATCGCTGCCGAAAGGTGACCATTCAAAATAGGCGTGGTGTCGAAACCAATTTGAACGTCACGGCTGAACCAAAAAGAGGAAAAAAGAAAAACATGTTTAGTGTATTGGGATGGCCAGCATGGGTTCGTGAAAACAATATCAAGAAGGGTTATCTTTGCGTTTTAGAGTGGTATTAGGATATGCCTACACTCTTTGTTAGGGATGTAATCGAAGAATAATGGGGTTAGTACCATAGATCAAAACCGTTCAACCATTTTATATGGTAATTTTGGCTAACAAACGGTTTTGGCAATAAGTAGATAAGTATGTAGCAATGGTTTTTGTGGAACCTGTTTAAATATTTTGGTTTATGTTAGCTGTTGGAAAACTACTTGAGAATATTTTGGTTTATGTTACCTGTTTAAATATTTTTGTATATGTATCCTGTTGGAATACTACTTTAATTTTAATGGTCATCTACCAAATAGGACATCACTTTACGATTATAAGTTATTACGGGCAAAAGGTTTAGATATTTAACTGTTTAGGACGCGTTCGTGGTCACATTATTATTATTATTATCAATTCATCTAACTTTAAAACTATTACATGAAAGTACGTTCCTTTGAGAGTTAGATTGTGTGTACAACTATTACCTGAAGATACATTCCTGAGAGCGTTAGAATGTGTTCTTAGGGATTGAGATTTCCGAGAATCCAAATACATTTTTCGTTGTCTTCGTCTCTCTTTCGCTTCCTTATTGGTATCAGGATTGCGAACTAAAAAAAATTAAAATTACAAATTAGAAAGTATAAATAAAAACCAAACAACTATAACAGCACGTTAAAAGATTATGCATATATGTGTTGATTATATATATACCATTAGTAATGTCTGAAAATGGAATCCTTGATATGCAACCTGCAACATCAATAATAAAAGCATACAAAAAGTAGTATATTTAAATGGTTTGAGCCATGTATCTACCTAATAATCAATAAATTGAAAGATAAAGAAAATGCTACCACTTGAATTGTTTATATTGCAAGGCTGGTTGCCGAAAGACGAAGACTCAATCTTTGACCTTTTCGACATGACTATAACTGTAAAATGGTAGATGAAAAATTAACTAACCTGATATAAAATTTAGAGTTTATTTCGATAAATTTATGAAATGGCACTTACGGTTTGCAATGTTCTCATTCTGTACATCTTTTAATGAAGAAGAAAAAATTTCATTTTTCGATCTTCTTGACATCACCGGAAATGTGATTAAAGTTACTGCAATAAGAAGAAGAAGATCCAATTCTTAAATGTATAAACCTGAAGTAAACCAACAAACATGAGGCTTATATAGGAAAAGAAATACGACTCTTCATTCCAATATAAAAGTGGTTTACATATTTTTGGAATCAATTTAATACTGTATCAAGTTAAATTGCAACAGATTATCTTGATTTATGGTTGATAAGTTTTTCCAAATTTAAAATTACATATATTTTCATACTTTCCAAGTATACGTTTTGTATTTTTGGTATGTTATCAATTACAATAATCAAATCACGGATAAATATTATATCTGATATTATTACATTTCGAATAACATGTTTACAAATGTTATAATGTTATAATACGTGTATTATAAATCGTAAAAATAACTTTTTTTTTTAAAACGTGGGAAGGAAAGAATCTTTTATAATTTTGTAAAAGTTTAATACAGTTCAAATATATCGAACAACTAATATCATATATATCCAATGTAGATCAAAAATAGGTAAATAATAACATTAAATAACATTGCATTTTAACATTTCATTGAAAGCTTAAAAAAGTATATATAAATAAGTAAAAGAATGCCATGTAACATAAAACAATGAACGGGTCATTTTGTAATACAATCGCATGGAATAGATGATCGAATATTAAAACCAATAAGATGTGCTTCCGGAATTTTAGGCTCAAAAATGATGTTAGTCAAATCCGTTGATCTCAAAATGTTTCCTGCAAATTATATTATAGACTTTTAAACAAATAATTGGGTAAACTTAAATGTTATTAAACAAAATAAATAAAACTAAAACACTTACTGGTGCTCCAGTAAACCAACTTGACCCGAGCAACGTATATTATAGACTTTTTTTCTATATTCATTCGAGTTGAAACATATCCAAATCTTCTCATGTCATACAATTCCATTTCAATAACATGTCCCCTGTTAGATTTTAATTTATTCTTAAAAAGTAACTTTTAGATAATGTATAGTCACCAAAGAGTTGACTTACGTGAAATATTGTAGGAATAACCTAAACATATATTTCTTTTTGTCTCTTTCACCACATATTATTCTTCCAACAACATCTACAAAAGGTACAACTATTAACATAAGTATTCAAATAAATGAAAATAATATATTATAATAAATAATAGATAACAACAATAATTAAACTTTAAACAATAACATGTAATCAATCAAGGTTAAAAGAAATTAAACTTACCAACAATATACTTTTCACGTCTTCTGTCATGAGCTAATGTTTTAATGCATGGTGTCAACGGGTACAAAACAAAACCTTTAGGAGGATCAACTAAAAAAGGTGTTACTTTTGAAAATTCATTAAATACGATCTTTTTGTTTGTTGAAACAATGATGTAGCCTTCATATCTTGGATACTCATGATACATGAGATTTTCGATTTTGAATTGAGACAGAGAATATACACCACCAACCATCTTACTAAATGGGTATAAGTTAGTCAAATTAATAGGCACAATTGCTGCAATCTTCTGCCTCTAAAAAAAGTCATGGAAAACGAATTTCAATAAAGTAAACTTAAACGAAATGTATAATTCGAAACTTTAGTAAACATGTTATGAAGTTACCTGTTGGTCGAGTAGAACAACAATCAATCTGTCTAAGTCTTTGTCATGCCATACAAATTCAAAGCTAACAAAGATAATAGAATACCAAACACCATCTTCTTTCAAATCAGAAAACAAATCAACGGATTCCACTTTTGCCGTTTCCTTCATTTAGAAAAGACTTACTTTAAAAAAACATACAATAGCATAACAAAGCAATAATTCATGGAAAATGTTATCAACACAACGAATGACATACATACCAAAATGCAAAAGGAACATCTCTTATTAATATAATAGCAACTACACAAAAGGATAAAATCACGAAAGTCTAACACGGGAACCATTAATAGGTTTACGAACAAACAAAAAAACACACCACGAAAACATAAAAACCAATGAGATGTTCAAAACATTCGTAGTTGCGACAAACTACTTCTCAACCTTGGGAATCAGTAATCCAACTGTGACACCATCATCATCCACAACCTCCTTGCCAGCTTTACGTGGTTTTGTAGACGACTGCGAAGACATCACATCAGCATCGTACATGTTGTCCAAATTCCGATTCAGTTCGTTTTCCATGACACGAATTGAGGTACCGTTGCCATCTTCATAGGGTGTTGTAAACATGCCTTTAGTAAAATTAGACACAGGTGTCTCATCGGCTTTGGTACGGGATATAGAATCCTTAAAAAAGGGAAAACAAATAACGATTAAAACCCCAAAAAAAAGCAAAGCATTTTTAATGAACAACCAGATACAAATTACACACATTAATGGGGACCTCATCTGCTGCTTTCATGTCAGAGCTAACAACATTCACACGCTCCTCGTCAAGAGGCTGAAATATGAAATATAAAAGTTATATTATTGGTTAGAATTATATAACATATAACTAAATAGCAGTGCATAGGTTTTCAAGTACCTGAATGACATCAAAAATCTTATCTAGTTCGGCAATCACGGTTGGATTGTCAGTTAATTTCGAAACAGAGTAACCATCCGATTTGTTTTTTATGTTAAAAGAACCTATGGCTATCTTGAATGCAAACTTCCTGTTGAGTAGAGCATTGAGTTCAGGCGGAAAATTCCCTTCGTTAGCTAACTGGCGAGTCATATACAAAAAATAATAATTTTGTCAAAAAGCGATGTAATGTTAACTAACTAATAATAATCCACAGCTGTAAAACAAAACAACTAATTATAACGTACATCAAGGTTCTTATCCAACAGCTGACTCGCGTTAACCTTCAACAGCTTAAGCACCTCACGCTCAAATAGGGTGAGCGTCACAATCCCTGTACAATCCTGAACCCGTATCGGAACCCTGATCCTGAAACATATTAATTATATGTTATACAACAATAATGTAACGCATAAACATGTAAAATACCAATTAATATCTAAAGTAATAGTACCTCGGAACGGAGTAAACAGTCTTACTGTTACAGCCACCGTCCTTACACTCCAGAACCACAATATCCTCAAAACCATCGGAACCATCTTGCTTTTCTTTTGAAATTGTTTTTGTGCTGACCTTTCGATTACAATTTCTGCAAGCATTGTAAAACCAAGAATCCTCGGAAGCAAAACTCTTGATAGTTCCGACAATAATTACAAACTTTTGCTGTACAAAAGATATTAGAAATGACGTTTTAATGACATGTCAATTAAAGAAACATGGTAAAAGTAAGACTTTTAGTACCTCCGAAATTTGATTTAAAGCTCCAATAGTACTGAACTGAAAATCTGAAAGATACTCTTCAGTAGGAAACTTGATTCTAGAGGAACTCAATCCAGAAAAGCTGGAAGACGTTTCAGGGGTAATGTTTGAAAGGAACCTAAAAAAATGTTTAATTGAACGTTATTTGCAAAGTACGCAAAAAAGTCCGGATATGGTGACGTTAAAACATACCTCTTCTTAAAAGTTATTATGTCATCAATTTCATCGTTGATCAACACGCGAGTGACAGTGTAGAGATTTGAAACATAAAGATACCCTATTAGTGTACACAAAATTCTCAAATTAATATAGATGGACAATTGTTAACAACAGATTGTGTAATTAAAAAAAATATCATATATATGTAGGCGTATACCTCCCCAGAACCTGTATTTTCCGAATTGAACAATTACAACCACATTTTTTTCATCTTGATTGTCCCTTTCAAAATCCAATATCTGTTCAGCATAAGCATCCTAAAGAGTAACATATATTTACTTCCCTCTATGAAACAAAATAACAAAAACAAAAAAATTAGCATAGGAGTGATTGATTTACATATCGTTATTAGACAAAAAAAGGATTAACATACTCTAAATCCTGAAGCATGAATGTTAGCTTCTTTTCTTGTTTCCCGTCTTTGGTATCCTCTTTTAGATCATAAGGAAAACTCTTAACGACAAAACCAATTACGTCTACAAATAAAACAATATTAACATAAAATTATTTGTAACATCATATAAATTACATTGCGGTAGAATATATTAAAAATAGAGAGTCAAGATACCAATAGGACTTTTAAAGGACTTGTTGTCGTCATTCGGGTCTTCTACAACAGAACGAAAAGGAGAAAAGTCGAATCCCCACTCAGTACCAACAGGTTCATCACAAACCGAAACTATTGCGTTGCTGTTTAGATTAATCTTCGTCAGAATATGAACATACTTCACTTTCTGTCGATTCTCGCCTAATGAAGGATTACGGATGAACAAACATTGCTTCTCCTTCAACAAATGTTCATACTCTCTTGCAGTTTTGGCTAAGACAAAGGCTTGCATTTTCGTCCCCTAATATATAAAATAATTACAAAATTTATACCAGAAAAAGAACGTAAAACATATGTATATGAAGTATCATTAAAAACAATTTTATGTACACTTACTTCTTCATCCATTAAAATCATATCATAGCAGTAAACCTTTCGCGGATCATTGAACGCTGCTCGACTCCATAGTCTGACAATGCGAACCTTGATGGTATAGTCATCCTGGTTGAGATTCAAAATTTTCAGTGACGTGATGGCTGGTTGTTCCATTCTACATAGCATGCAAAAAAAGAATAAATTAAATGGACATAAAAAATAAGATAAACAAAAAGAACATTTAAAATACTACATTGAAATCAATATCAAATAACGTATTGAAACTCAAAGCAAATTCATACATTCGGATGAGTGAACGATGATGTTTCTTAGAATGAAGAAGCGAAGTTGTGAATGAAACTGTATTTCGAAAACCTTATTTATGCTTGTATATTATTTTTCCCTTAAATATATAAATCAGTAAAGATTTGTACAATCATTTAAGTAGTTGAATTGCGAAGTATATTCAATCAATCTTTTATTTTAAAATAAAATTACAATCATTACCATATTTCAATTTCCATTTTCAATTTCGAAAATTTTAAAAATATTTTGATTTCGAACCAAATTTCAAATTTAAGAGTATTAATCTAAGAAAGTATATAATCGATTCAAATTACTTAAAACTTGAATTACGAAGTATATTCAATCAAACTTTTAATTTATAATAAATTTACAATCATTACCATATTTCAATCATTACCATATTTCAATTTCAATTTTCATATACGCAAATTTTAAAAAGATTATGATTTCAACTTTATGAGTATTTATATATAAAAAGTATATAATCGATTAAAATTACTTAAAACTTGAATTTAGTCATTTATATTAATTAATAAACAAATCATAAGCATAATCATAGTTAACAAATTAAAATTAAAAAATATATGAAAGATTCCATTTTAAGTATCTACATTCTATACCAAAACTAATTAAAAACGAAAATATATAAAAAGAAATAATATATTTGGTCCAATGTATGTGTTTACTTGGCTTACAATTGTATCTACGTCCAATATATTTATGAACAAAACATTTAGTTGACCATATGTTATCTACATTAAAGAAGACGTGAGACCCATACAAAGTTATATACATTTTTACACAGTATAGTTTGTGTATTTTTTTTAATTTCATTTATTGAGAAAATGTAATTAAGGTTGAATTAGTAAAATGGGTTAACAAATTTTAATGTAATTTACATTGGCAGGTTCGTGAATACGGACTGAGAAGAAGAATAAAGCGAATATGGTTGTGGTAATGATGGATTCCAGTGATTGTTGTACAACATCATAAGAAGTGGATTTGTTTTAAGTAGAATGTAGCTTATTATGTAAACATGATAATGATGTGAAGATAATGTGATTAAACTTACCTGCTCGTGCCATCCAAGATAGGTTTTAAACTCCCACTTCGGTAACTTTCATTGAAGTGTAACTATTTAAAAAAAAAAAAAGATCAGTTCAAAGCGTAAAAACCGACTCGCCAATCTACTCATTTTGTTTAAACTATTAGTGGCAAGGCATAACACATAAAACAATACAAGATCAGTCCAATATAGCTTTTAACATACTCATTTTAAGCTTTTTTAGTCAAGTGTACCAATGACCTGAAAATCAATACTTAAAGCGCCTAGTTATAAATATGGGGATTTGGACCCGTTTATATGTGTTTTATATTGAATGGACAGTATAAGGCAAGCTGGAATATAGCCGCTTGAAATGTGCTCTTAATGGTTGTTTCGTAAAGCGGCTTGTAATGAAAGCATCAAATTATTGTAGTAATAGTCTGGCTTTTAAACTTTTAGCAAAGTAATAACCTATTATCTTACTCCGGTGGCTACTGGATGTACTGTACAAAACCCGTGAGGCATAAGGGTTTTTTGTAAACAATAATCAGCAATCTTAATATGATAATATATCAATTTAATTTTATCCTTAAAAGTAGTTTCTATATCGTTTTTGATCTATCATACATGTAGTGGGAATAAAAACTACTAAAAACATAGATTAAACTTTAAAGACATGGCATATAGTGGTTAAAATAACAGTTAAGATATGAAAATTATATAAAAACTTGAAATTCAAAACCAAAACCAATGTTAAAACCAAAAAACTTGAAAGGCAAAAAACATGCCGTAATTGTCATATAACTAATTGGTACGCCTAACGTAAGGTACAACCCTCTCAACACTCAAAACCTGCTCATTTTCATCAAAAGAATAGTGAACCTGGTCACGGACCTTAATTCGAGTGGCTTTCATGAACTTCTTCCAAGAGGTTAAAGCGTATCGAAAACCAGCCTTGCCTCTTCTTTCACGTCTGGTACCGTTGGTAATCTGCAGTGGCGGATCCAGATGCAAAAATCTTACGGTCAAATCTTTTAAACCTTCATGAAGTTTAGCCATGCGTGAAACAGGATCAGGAATCCTCTGTATTGTTGTAAAAATAAAAGAAGAATGTTTATTAAGTAAAAAATTTAGAACACTTGTTTTTTAGCAGTCTGTAAAATGATTTTCAAACTTACAAAATAATCTTCACCAGCCATACGAACAAACCGACGAACACCACCATGTATTTGTTCATCAATTTCATTTTCAGCATCAACAGGTGCAACTTCAGCCTGCAAATTAAATATATAACATGTATTAAATTACCATTTATAAAATATATAAATAAGTAACAATATGTAATTTACCTCATCAACATCTACGTCAGGATAATTGATTTCAACACCATTTTTTCCAAAAACTTTTAAATAGAAAAAATTACCAAAACCTTTTGTAAATAACAAAAAACAACCAACCTCCAACTGAAACAGACTAACAATTACGTCCATACCAACGGTAAAACCGACTTTACCGTCAGACGTTTCAATGGAAACGTTAAACGTTTTATTGTCTATCATTACAGTAGAGGTTACAGCATTTGAGGAACCATCGTAACTTTTTGGCAAAATACATTGAGGAATGACCTGTAGGATGATAAAAAAAAAATAGAAAAAAAGGATACTATTAATATAACTTATAACTAAAGTAATAATTCAATACATTAGGAAAAATAATATCTGAGTTTATCTTACATAAAAATTAGATGATGGAGGGAGCATATATGTCCAGAAAGAGCCACGACTAACCCCATCAACGAAATATGTTAATTTAAATGTAGTAGGATCTACAGGATTAAATACTACCAAACATCCTTTGGTTAGTCCCAAGTGTTCTACAACTTTGGACCAACCATGAAAAAAAATAACTTCCCTGTAGAAGCGCTTAAAAAAAACATTAAAGTCCATTCCATCTTCAGTGTGTATCATAACATTAGCAGAACCTTTATCAACACCCCATAGTTTGGACGCAGCGTCATCTGGAATGGACTAATAAAACAATGAAATGGAAAATGAATTATAATTATAATCAAAATATTTAAACAATACAATACTCATAAACTGTATTTAATAAGAAGAAAAACAAAAAGAACACAAATAACTCAAGTAATAATTTTTCATTTACCAGAATAAGTTGGTCTGCTCGATTCATTACCCTACAGAACCAGGGTCCTCTGTAACTGATTTAAAAAATGCAATGTTAATAAATTTTAACATATTAAGGTTATTGTTACAAAAAATCAAAACCATGAAAAAAACACAGATTATACAACAATGATATGTTACATAAACAATAAAAATAACACAAAATACCTTGATGAACTTTCACCCATAGTAAATAGCTACAAAAACAGGTTACATAAACAAACGACATCAGATAAATTATTATGCAATCAACATAATTAACAAACATGTTTACATTTATAAAACTTATAAATCTGAACAAATGTCACATGACACCACTAAGAATGTGGCAAAAGTATTCGTAGTTCATTATATAAGGTAAACAAAAAGCATAGATGCAAAGATATATAAACACAAGTAAGATATATTAAAACAACTGAAACAATCATGTAAACTTGAGCTGTAGTAAGTGCATATGTAGCAAACAGTAATAAAGAATAAATATATAGTTCTACATGATTCAGTCAGTATGATCTATGTTCCCCTACAGTTTCAATCAATCATAAGTCAATCTGAATTATATTTAGAACTAAGTTTTCTATATACATATGTTAGTTTCTAACCACAAATCATTGCAGAATTCACAGAATCTAACATCCTTGTATTAGACCTCAATCAATCTCTAGGTTAAAATTTGTAAGAGCATCAGTTAAACATATTAAAAAAAAACAGCCCTAAAAATTTCTACTCACTAATTTGCAGCTCTTAATTCAACATTAAATAAACCTAAAACGTAATTCTTGATCCAATTGTTGGACAATCATGCTTCGACTCTTCTAGTATTCCTTGTAAAGTTGTAATTGAAGGGTTAAATAGTAAGGAAAATGACTCACAAAGAACATCTTGTCCTCCTTACCTAGTTTCATGTGATGAACGAATCTATTAGAAATTATGCATTAGGATTTTTATGCTAAGGGGATGCATATGCCTGGGAGATATAAGGAAGGGGATTGCTATTGCTGTTAGGTCATTTTGTTCCTCCCCCAAAGTTTTTTGCATTTTTTAGAACAAGGCAATGGCAATCAATCCTGGTCTTATTGGTTATTTGGTTTCTTTCTTGAGCCTTTTCTTGGGTTGTTTTTGAGTCAGTTGAGTTGGGATTATCGGTGGAAGGGTTGGGGAGGTAAATATTACATGGGAGGGAAGAATGAGAGGGGGAGATTTTGTGTTGTGGCTGATTTGGTAACATGGGTTGGGGCTGGGATTGCTGAGTGGTGGGTTATTGAGATAAATGGTCTTAAATGTGTTTGGGAAATTATAGCTGGTGGGAAGCAGGATTGTGTTGGTATGGTTAATGTTGATATAGGAAGGATTAGTTGGGATGATTATAGAGTAGAATGGGATGAGAGGCTGAGTGGTTTAATTTGTCAAAAGTGGAAAGCTGAAGGAATGTGTTTTGGTGGTCGGTGGATATGCATTATTTTTGGTACTGGATGGCTGCAGGTCTGAATGGCATGAGTTCATATTTGAAGTATATTGATGGTTGGAGGAGATTTTGCCATTTTGGTACTGGTGGATGAAAATAGTGGAAAGATGGAATATAAATATGATACTGGGGCTATTGGATAAACATGCTGCAAAAAGTATGAAGCAGACAAATGTTGGAAGAGTGAAGAATTTGAAGATTTGTCTTTTGTTGATTGCTTATAGTAATTGTTTTATGGAATGAGTGGCATGGTCTTGTTTTTAAGGAGTCTTGTAGGCTGGTGGTGCTATTGGTATTGGTGGCTGAAAGCAATTATAAGTTGGAATGTTATGTTGAAATTGGAGCATTTGGCTAAAGCTATTGCAAGAAGTATGAAGAGGTCAAAAGATGGTACAGTGAAGAATCTGAAGAGTTGTCTGTTTTTGTTGGTTACACTTTGTAGTTGTTTTATGTGTAAAACCCTTTTAGGATCCTTCAATATGATATCGATCTTAACTTGTGAAGGTGCGGAAAACAATCACAAGTTGATTCAAGAACAAATAAGTAAACAATCAAACGATTAAAACACAAACCAGAGATCTTGCATTCAAGGTTTAACGATGACTGATACAAGACTCTAACTTTCGGCTCCCTTGTGTCGCAACCCACTAACTGATCAACAACCTCAACCAATAGATTGAGGTTTGCTTAAATACAAAACAACTAGGCTATACCCTAGGCCCATTGCGACACAAGTCTACTAACCCAAACACTAATTAAATCGACCCAACCATGTAAACTAAACATATACATAATCAACCCTTAAACTATGCTAACCTACATGAATAAACCTTCAGGTTCCAACAATCTCCCCCTAGGTTTATGCATGCAGGTTCTTGACACTTTAACTTTCACGATCATCTTGCAACCGATCCTTAAGACCACCGAAACCCTTTGTACGAATATGAATAGATGACGTAACAGCTTTAGTCCAAGCTTTTGCAATTTCTTCATATTTTTCAGTAGCTCTAATTTGATGACGAGCTAACACTTCCAAATCTTCATGAGCAACATTCAATAAATCAATCTGATCCACCAAGCGAAAACACACATTATCATCACAAACAATCACAGCCTGCCCTAAACGCTCATCATAAGACCAAAAATGTAATGACTTCAGAGCACCCTTTGGAATCTTTTCCACCAATGGAATCACCTTCTCTTTATCAGTTACAGGCCAGCGCACAATCTTCATTCGCTTGTTCGTGTATGGATCTCGAATGCCTTTAGCTGGTTTAACAATGGACTCTGCAGTACGCATTGAAGGAAAACCCTTAAGAACCTCCCTCTTCAACCTCTCGAAAAACATATATCCAACACCTCCAGGCTTATCATCTACATAAGGTGCGTTAGACAAGTTTGTCAAGTCCACCCTAGTAAATGACTGAAACTGACCTGGATGTTTGTACCACTCAACAGGTCCAATTTTCCTTTTTATCCACCATCTTTTGCGATCATGATCATAACCCCAGCTAACTACACCAGAACGATTTCCAACCTTATCATAGAGAGTTTCACCAACATCCATTAAATGATGAGTTGCATGAGCATCATCATCATCTGGATTTAGATTCCGATTTTTCATAATTACAAACTCTCTTTTCTTCTTGATTCTTTCAGCCTTCTCTTTGTCCGCAACAGGATCAATAACTCTTTTAAAGTATTGTTCCATAGCAGCACTTCTTTCAGCATCATCCTTTTCAAAGGCCTTTTTCCTGTTTTCAACATCAGTTGGATCTGAGAACTCCTGTCCAAATTTCTTCTCCAACTTTCCACGTAAGTCATACACCATGTTAAACAACAAACTAACATCTCCTTGAAGCTGCTCAATCTGTTGATCTTTCTTCACAAGCGTATCTTCAAGTTGAATAATCTTCGCATCTTTATGAATTGAATCTTGCTCAAGGACAACCATTCTTTTCTTCATATCTCTCATGCTGATAAACTCATCTTCATCACTAGAATCATCACCAAACGGCATTCTAAATGGCTCTTCAGGTCTTTTACCACTTGAACTACTAGGTACATCAGGAACAATTCTAGAAGGACCTGTAGATTCAGGAATACCAAGTGGCATAGTATCAACTACAGGATCTGTATCAACATTTGTAACCTGAATATCAACAGCAGTAGTCTCCAAAACATTTCTTTGAGTATCAGCATCAAAATCAAAGATGTCTGCAGTAGCGGTGGTGGTATCGGTGACATTCTTCTCAAACTCGAAGTCATAAAGACCTTCATCATCTTCATCAGTAATTACGGGTTGATCTTTGCTATGCTCAACATACATTCCGAGCCGAGGATCCCTCCTTTTCCGCTTCAATGGCATGGAATCAGAATCCTTTGGGTCTTCACTAGGCTTTTCACTTGACACTGAAAGATCAGAAGGAGGATTTCCCTTCTTATCAGTTACAGATTTTAATAACAAAGCCAAACTTTCAGCAGTAATCACGGGTGGAACAGCAGTATCAACTTCAGCTTCAGGAGGAAGCTCTTCATCTTCCCCAGAATCACACATAATCTCAATGCCTTCATCGTCAGAGTCAATTGTTAAAATCTCTGTCTCAGGCTCATCTTCGGTATCCATTTGAATATCATGTTCTTCAGCAACAATAGCATTTGCAGGCCCAATATTTTCTTGAACAGGTTGAGCTATTATAGGATCAGCAACAACATCTTCAGTCTCTGAGAATTGACCAAACTTCTCCAACTGAATTAATCCTTCAAACTTCTTTTCAGTACCCTTCTTTGGAGTGAGAGCACCAAAACAAGCTGGACCCATGGGCTTCAACTCCAATGTATTACCAGATCTCTCCAACTCTGGATAACGAGCATTAAAAATCATTTGCAGAAACCTTGGATACATGAGAAATTTGTCTTTCCTAACTCCCAGCACATTCCTTTTCATAGCTTCCAAAATATACTTCGAATAGTTGAATGCTTCATTGGTTATCACACAGACCAAGGCAGCAGCCTGTGTACTGTTCAGTTGATCTGTGCCTCCTCTGTTCTCAGATATACATAAGAGAAACATGTGCAGCAAAAGTCGCCAATAAGGATGCACAAATTTCTTAATCAGAGGTGGATATCTTTCTTCATAACTCAGTCTCGGCAATATTGCTTCAACTGTGCCGGCTGGAAGCTCAATCGAATCTGTTTCTTGATCATTGAACTGCAATACTTCTCGAATCATCTGCTCTGACACAGTAACAATCTTCTTTTGAACTTCAGAAGCAATAACTCCCTTTCCCTCAACAACTTCAATTTTAGCATTCTTCCAGAATTCTTGAACAAGACTTTCATAGATAACCGGATTGTCTCGTAATGCATGAACGATGCGACAATTGTTGAGACCTTTCATCAAAGAGGCATATAATCTTCTGTGCTTCTCGGGAGGAGGTGCTAGATATCCAGCCTGATTGTGTGTAGCTATGAACTTTAGATCCATAATCTGCACAAAACAGAAATGCATCACAAACATTTAAACTTATAATTTAGATTTCAAAGTCAACATGTTTGATTTCAACAATTTTTCTAATCTTGACTCGAGATCAGTTACTGTTGACTCGGAACTGTGAGTCGAGACCATAAGTTCTCAAGTCGCAATCAAGAATAACAACTGAGATCTCGAGTCGAGACCTTGAGTCGAGACCTAGAGATCTCGAGTCACAATCATGAGGTTGCGACTCGCAATCAACTAGTCTCGAGTCCTTGTGTGTTTTGAGTCGAAACCCCAAAAACACTTTGTCCTCTGAACTTTTTGGATCAAAACCCCCTAACATCATCAGATTTATTTGAAGACCAAAATATATTCAAGATTAGGGTTCTTAATCATCTTCAAATCTTCATCAGAATTTCATCAAATCTTCATAACACCTGCAAATCTTCAAGAAAACATCATCATACCTTGAATCAATAGTTAATCGAGACCGGAAACACCAAGATAAACGACTTGAAACCGGAGATTTAAGTCGAAATAAGTCGGAAACACAAAGAACAGAAAACTCGCCGGAATTTTGAGAGAATTTCTTGAAGGTCTCGAGTGAGAAATGAGGTCTCGACTCGAGACCCTGAATTTATACCTATACCCAATTAAATGGGCTTGGGCCGGATCGACTGATTAGGCTTATAAACATGGAATATCTTTGAAAATATTTTATAAAGGATCAAATTTAATCAAATCCATTAAGCAGTTAACATTTATAACCCATTAAACCTTCTGAGCATGATTTACAAAAACCTAAAAACAAAAATAAATAATAATAAAAATATTATTTACAAAAATAAATTAGGAAAAACACGAATATTACTCAGGGATCAAATCACGAGGTTTTGGGCTTGACATCACTTATTGACACTGATCTACTACCGAATGATCTAGACGATTGCCAGTATATTTGTCCATCTAAACTCATCTCCCTAGACCTTTTCCATATAACTGCCTGTAACAAATTTATCATGTTTTGATTTCTTAACAATGAGCACCCAAACAAATACTAATCAAATCTCGGAATTACAGACAGCACACCCTATCATGTAAGTAGCTTCCCTACCACATATTTCACAAGTCCAATCCAGATCTCTGAAATCTTAACTGGGAATAGATTGAGAAGAGAACAGAATAGATCTATAGCAGAGATGATATAATGTACAAGATCAAATGAGTTTTTCTCAATTTGATATAGGTTTCTAGGGTTTCTTTTGGGCACTTGAGGGCCTCTTTCGGGTGTTTAATTGATCTACAGAGCGACAACGTTCAGCTAGGTCAGCATGTATCTGGATGCAGCAGAAGCTGACGTTACCTAGCACCTCCAGGTCAGCATATATCTGGATGCAGCAAAGGAGATACACGACTTTTTCAGAGAAGATTTCAGAGTCAGACCAAAATTGTGTGTATCGGGACAGCATACAGACATTCAAATATAGATGAGCTAATTCCAAGTGATTTTCTTCCCTGAGGTCATGTACTATTTTAGTTCTGAACAGAAACAGCCAATGTCTCCAGCCTAAAGGATAGAGCCTACCAACACATCATACTAGAGTCAAACTATTTCGATACTGGTCTTACATGAGTCAGCCCTTAACCATGATGTGAAAATTCATTTCATTTCCCAGTCATGCCACACACCTCTTTTTGTATTTTTCTATTTTTTAATGTTTTTGTATTTTTCAAAATTTCTCCCCCTAAATTTGAGCATAAATAAAAACTACCTAAGAATAGAAAACTTTATGAACAAATTTACCTACGAAAAACAAAAACATGCTCAGTCAGTAAAGCGGATCATTTTCAGAAAATCCACAAGCACCTTGAATTTTGAACTGTTGACAGGTTTGGTGAACAAATCGGCAGCATTTGCATCTGTGTCGATTTGCTCAAGTGTAATAAGACCTCTGTCAAAGCAGTCTCGAATAAAATGAACTTTTATGTCAATGTGCTTAGTTTTGGAGTGAAAAACAGGATTTCTAACAATTTGTATCGCAGCATCATTATCACAGTAAATAGTAGTATTAAGATAAGTCAAACCGTAGTCCTGCAATTGATGTTGCATCCACACCACTTGAGAACAAGATGCAGAAGCGGCAACATACTCAGCTTCAGCTGTTGATATCGCCACTGTTTGTTGCTTCTTGCATTGCCAAGATATAAGCCTGTCACCCAGAAACTGACATCCCGCTGATGTAGATTTCATGTCACTGTCAGTACCTCCAAAATTGCTGTCAGAAAACGCAAACAGATCAAAAGTAGAATCCCTCGGATACCACAGACCGAACCGTGGTCGGCCTTTAAGGTACCGAAAGATTCTCTTAACAGCAATAAGATGAGAAGTTTTAGGATTAGCCTGATATCGTGCACAATTGAAGACTGCGAACATAATGTCTGGTCGACTAGCTGTCAGATACATCAACGACCCGATCATCGATCTATACTGACGTTGATCCACAGGGGATCCTGTTTCATCTTCAGTCAATAATGGTCTCTCTGCCATTGGTGTTTCAGCTGGTTTCGCGTCTGAAAATTTGAATTTTACTAGCACGTCATCCACATACTTCCCTTGATGAATAAGAATTCCTTGAGAATTCTGTTTGACTTGTAAGCCCAAAAACAGTGTCATCTCCCCAAGAGCGCTCATTTCAAACTTCTTTTTCATAACTCCCTCGAACTCCTTGCAAAGCTCCTCACTTGTAGATCCGAAAATGATGTCATCGACATAAATTTGAACTAATATCTGATCCTTGCCCACTTTCTTGATAAACAGAGTCTGGTCTATTGTGCCACGTGTGTACCCATGAGCCAGTAGATGTTCAGTTAATGTAGCATACCAAGCTCTTGGTGCTTGATGCAATCCATACAATGCCTTGTCTAGCTTATAGGCATATTCTGGATGATCTGGATGTACGAACCCTGGTGGCTGCTCAACAAAGATTTCTTCCTTCACTTTTCCATATAAAAATGCTGTCTTGACATCCATCTGATATACAGTGAACCCCATATATGACGCGTAAGCTAAGAAAATCCGAATGGCCTCAAGTCGAGCAACCGGAGCATATACTTCATCATAATCCAGACCTTCTATTTGTCGAAATCCCTGAACCACCAACCTTGCTTTATTTCGAACAATAACCCCTGCGGAATCTTGCTTGTTTCGAAAAACCCATCGAGTTCCAAGTTTGCGCTTTCCTTGAGGCAACTTGACAAGTTTCCATACTCCAAGCTTCTCAAACTGGTTCAGCTCTTCATGCATAGCATCTACCCAGCCTGGTTCCTGCAAAGCTATATCAACAGTTTTAGGTTCGATTTGAGAAATATAGCAAGAATATAAGCAAGTATTGATGATTCCTGATTGGCTCCTGGTTAAAACTCCTGCATTTACAGGACCAATCACATTCTCTATAGGATGATTCCGTTGAACACTTGTGGGTATTGCCAGTTCAGGTACAGTCTCATCTTCAGTGGTAGTGTTGCTAGGCTCCCCCTCATTAGATGCTGCAGTATTATGAACGAATGGTGTGGTAATAATGCAATCTTCAGGAATTGGTTCATGAAATAGTGCAGATCCAGAACCATTAGATGCGGAACCACTATTTGGAACACCTTCAGGGGACTGATGGGACGTTTGTTGACACGTAGGATGCTGCGTAAACATCATTCCTGGCGGATCAATGGTATGATGTTTGACACTTCCTTCTGTCTGTTCTTCTTCTTCAGTATCCTCAAAAGACAGCGGCTGTTTTGGAGTAGACACACCTGCATCTGAGAAATCACTTGACAAAATGTTAAATGACTTAAACAATTCAGCATAATCATATAACCAATCTGGTCCTACTCTAGCGTCCGTAGCATTTTCTTCGAGCCATTCAATGTTGCACGACTCGACGACCTTTTTAGTTACTTTGTTGTATACTCTATAGGCTGACCCTTTAGCATATCCAACAAAGTAACATTCGTCCCCTTTGACTTCAAACTTTCCATTAGAGTCCATAAGTAGTAACACACATGGACAACCAAAGATGCGAAAGTGTGAAACCGAAGGTTTACGTCCTTCCAGAATCTCATAAGGAGTTTTCATATCCGTTTGTTTACTAAAGCATGATTCTGAACGTAACAAGCCGTGCTAACAGCTTCGGCCCAAAAGAAACTAGGAAGCTTCGAGTCAGCCAGCATAGTTCGTGCAGCCTCGATAAGAGTACGATTTCTTCTCTCAGCTACTCCATTCTATTGAGGAGTCCGTGGTGCACTATACTGACGATCAATTCCCTTTTCAGTGCAGAATGCGTCCAACGTAACGTTCTTGAATTCTGTCCCATTGTCAGATCGAATAACCTTCACTTTTGTACTCGCTTGATTTTCAGTCAGAGTGATGAATTGTTTTACTAAGGCTGCAGTTTCATTCTTGTGACTGAGAAAATACACCCAGGTGTAGCGAGAGTAATCATCAACTATTACAAGACAGTAGACTTTCCTGCCAATGCTCAATACATTCACTGGACCAAAAAGATCCATGTGAAGTAATTCGAGTACAGCTTTTGTTGAAGGTGCAGGTTTAGCCTTATGAGGTTTTCGATGAGCTTTTCCTTTTGCACAAGCAACACATTTTTCAACCAACATGAAATCTTTTATCGGAAGATCACGTACTAATTGACCTTTTGCTAAACGGTTCAGATTCTTCATATTCACATGTCCCAGACGACGATGCCACAGCAGACCATCATGTTCTGAAATCTTCGAAAATAGGCAAGTAATTTCTTCACACGGTTTCTTGTTCATATCAATCACATAAGCGTTTCCTCGTCTCTCTGCTGACATTAAGAACCAGTCTTCTGGAATGACAATCCCAGGTTTAAGAACATGACATCCTTTCTTTGTAAAGTGAACTGAATTCCCACGATCACAAATCTGAGAAATGCTCAACAGATTGTGTTTCAGTTCTGGAACATAATTAACATTTTCGAAGCTTAGCACCCCGTTTCGTACAGTTCCTTTTAACGTGATTCTGCCTGAATCTCCTCCCGCAAATGAGACATATCCACCATTAAATTCTTTGACATTTTCCAGTTGGGATAAGTCTCCTGTCATGTGCCTGGAACAACCACTATCCATGTACCAGAGGCGCACGGTAGTCCTCCACAGCTGTTCCTGCACGATTAGCGGGATTAGTTAGATTTAGGAACCCAGCCCATAGTGGATCTGGGTTTTCCTTGTGCATCAATATAAGTTACTCTCTGCCACACTAAGTTTTCTTTATTCAAAAACTTTGAAGTATTTTGAACGACAGAGTTTCGATGACATGTATGAGATGGATTGGATTGCTTGGCCTTAGCTTTAGGTTTCCAATGCTTGTTTGACCAGTTAGAATTGTAGTTACCAAAAGCATTATGTTGAGATCTTCGAAAATCATTTTGTTGTTTTTGATTTTTGCATTTGGCTGCATTCCAATCCTGATCAGAAGGTTTAGTCTTGCGATATTTGTTTTTCATTGTCTTGGTCTTTTCAGTCGTCAATGACTCAGAACAACGATATCGATTAGACCTGACCTTCTGATCTTGCACAGACTTTTTCTTGTACGATGTCCTTGGGAGTTGACCACAATTTCTGGCAATGTGACCAGCGATGCCACAGTTAAAACATGTTTGACGCTTCAATTTGTGTGTATTTTGAAAGCTTTTGCACGAATTGCTTGATTTTGAATGATTTGACGTCTTGATTTTCTGAACATGTTGTGTTTGTGATTGTTCTGAGCATTTTGAAGGTTTTTCTTCTAATGACTTCTCACTTATATCAATATCCTTTTCTTTGTTATTTAATTTTGGTTCAATATTTGAACAAGGAGAAGTTTCATCAATATGCGTTTCATCAATGCATTTGTCATGTGAAACTAATTCAGGTTCGTTATCTGAACGTGCAGAAGTCTCATCAACATGCATTTCCTCAACGCATTTATCATGTGAAGACGATTCAGGTTCAATTTCTACTATAGTTTCCAATGGGGTCCCACTAGTTTCAACATTAGGGACACCCACTGAGACAGGTTCAGAAGAATAATCAGGATACTCTTGATTTTCTTGAGAATTCGTTTCAGTGGTTTCACTGAATGCGTCCTGAGTTTCCAATGGGGTCCCACTAGTTTCAACATTAGGGACACCCACTGAGACAGGTTCAGAAGAATAATCAGGATACTCTTGATTTTCTTGAGAATTCGTTTCAGTGGTTTCACTGAATGCGTCCTGAGGGACCTCACCTGTAACATTTTCATTAACTGAAACGTTAGAAACATTAGGATCACACACATTAGCTGAAAAACAATCATTACCACACTTATTGTTCAAACTATCAACACAAACATCATCAGTTTTGCCCAAAACAACAGGCTCACAAGACGAAACATAAGCAGAAAACGACGCAAATAAAGAACGACTAAAAGCCAAGTCAGATTCAGTTGGTTCAGAATAAGGTTCAAAATAAGGTTCAGAAATTTTTGAAATAACGACTGGTTCACTCCCATGAACATCTCCACACTTTACTTCAGAAACAACATCTGCACATGAAGATGAAACGTTAGGATCAATTGAGCCTTTGGAAACAAAACTTAATGAAGTAGATTTCTGCTTCTCAACTTGTCTGTCATGAGAAGATGACTTGTTGGTTTTGGAACCAAAAGTCATGTTACTCTCATTCATCATCTCCTCCTCAGTCATTGGCAGATAAGTATAATTATCATTATATGGAGGAGGAGTCTGATTATAACCCAAACCACGCCCTTTATTTTCTTTGTACGCAAGCTGTTGATCGCACAGGTTTTTAACTAGTCTGCTGGAAGAATCAAATTTCTTGATATTAAGTTCATTAATTTGATATCTGTCTCTAATATCTTCCAGTTCCTTAGTTAAAATGCACACTTTTTCCTGAGCTTCTAAGAAATGGGCTGTTTTTACACTCACATCATCCTTAAGTTTGATGATGTCTTTTCGCTGAGCCTCAATCTTTTCTTTATAAAGTTTCTCATTTTTCGATAAGGTAAAATTTTTATTTTTTATCTCTTGATAATCTTGAATGAGCTCAGCGTTGTGTATTCTATAAACTTCAACCCTTTCCCTACACTCAGGAGTACAAAAAACAGAAAGTACCTCTTCTTTGGTGAGACCTTTAACAGAAGCTGAAAGAATTTGAGTCATGAAAGCAAAGTTTTCAGCTGAAGTCTCTTCTTCGAGCTTGGGGTTTTGATCACTTGAGGTCATAAAAGCAATGTTATTTGAAGCAGCTTGATTTTCTGGAGCTGAGATGTTCAGACGCTCAATTTCAGAAGTCCAATCAAAGTTGATGTTGGGCTGAACCACCAGAGCTTGTGCTAATCCTTGAGGTTGAGGGCTTCCAGCAGCAGCAGCATCCGATACACTAGCAGTGGTCACAAGAGCTCTCTCTCGATTAGGTGTCACGGGCTGTGCAGAAGTTTGTTCTCTATTCATCAGTGGTTTTGTGCAATTTCGAGCATAATGTCCTTCCTCATGACAGTTGTAACATCGCAAGTTAAAAGGCACCTTAGCAGCTCCATTCCAAGCAGTGCCCCATCTATTTTTACCTGTTCTTTTAATAAACTTCTGTGCTCTGAACGCAGCCATTGCCATCTGCCAGGTGATGTCCATTTCTTCCACATCATCAGGATGAACCTGAGATAGATCATCGACACACCATTTTGGAGGATCAATTTTTCCTGCAACGAAAGCGTTCAAACAATTAATAACGGAGGCTGCAATATCCAAATTTTCTTTTGACTGTTTAGTAAAGAAAGCTATCATTTCATTGTTAGCAATGGAGGCGGAAGCAGCAGCGGTGGCATTCCCAGTGTTTGTAGTGGAAGTGGAAGCAGCTGGAGAAACAACTTGATTAGAGGATCCTGAGCAATAGACATTTGCTGAAGTGGGAGCAGTCTTAGCAGAAGTAGCATTGCGAAACATCTGAAAACCTCCTTGAGACAACAAAGCTGTGTTGTTGTTATTTGATGAAGTGGGAGCAACAGAAAAGCCTGCAGCCAACATGCTATTTTTGTAATTGGTTTCTCTTTGTTTATCATCTAGTTCACAAGCTTTGATATGAGAGATCATCTCTGACAGACTGCATCTTGCGAGGTCTTTAGTTTTCTTGATCATAGCGACATGATGATCCCAACTCTTTGGCAATGCATTAAGAAGCTGTCTATTGGTAGATGCATTTGATGTATGAATTTCTTCCATTTGCATTTGAGTCACTAATTTCACAAACCTCTGAATTTGATTGTCTACAGTTTCACCATAAATATGATTGAAATTGTTGAAATTTTGTTGCAGCAGATTTCTTCGACTCTCCTTCATATCTTCATTTCCTTCATAGACATCGATCAATGATTCCCACAGTTCTTTGGCAGATTTGCAAGTGCGAAATCCAATAGCAATATCAGGACCCAGACCCATGGTTAAGTATGAAAGAGCTCGGTCATCTTCTTCAACGATAAGCAAATCATCTTCGGTATATTGATCTCTAGGTTTCTTTACCTTAACACCTGGTTCAGTGGAACTTTCCATCATAATCTCCCTTGGACCCCTTAAGATGCTTCGCCACAGTTTATAATCTTTGACCTTCAAGTGCTTTTCAAAGCGCCACTTCCACTCAGGAAAATCATTTGCATCAGTCAATCTTGGAATGCGCGTTGTGGTTCCAAGTTTTGAATCTAGTTCTCGTTGGGCAGCCAATTCAGCGTTATTAGTTGTCATAGTTAATTAATCGATTAATTATTTTTAAAGGTCCAAAAGTGTTAATAGTTCAAAAACCAGGTCCAAATAACGTTGCACAGTGACGTTGCGAGTCGAGACCACAATTACGAGTCGAGATTAAGATGGTTGCGAGTCGAGACCGGAGCAGAACAAATCGAGACTATTGATTGTTGCGAGTCGAGACTGAAACAGCACAAACCGAGACTGTTGATTGTTGCGAGTCGAGACTGGAACAGTACAAGCCGAGACCTCTGTTGATTGCGAGTCGAGACCAATGCAGCACAAGTCGAGACCACGAAGGTTGCGAGTCGGAACCTGCAAAACAGATATGAGATAAACACTGTTGACTCGTAATCCCTGATTTTCAGCACTTTCAAAATTCAAAGATATCGAAATCCTTGAATTTTCTTTGATCACCCACTCTGAGAAATCAGCTAACAGATTTTCTGAAATCACACAATCCAAAATCAGTATTATTTTTAACAATTTCACCAAGAACAGTTTGAATATGTGACACTTTTCACTGCAAAACAAACACCAAAACCGTATTAGTAACAACTGATGTTCTTGAATCTGATTGATATCAAAACCGAACCAAGGATGGTTTCTTGGCTCTGATACCAATTGTAAAACCCTTTTAGGATCCTTCAATATGATATCGATCTTAACTTGTGAAGGTGCGGAAAACAATCACAAGTTGATTCAAGAACAAATAAGTAAACAATCAAACGATTAAAACACAAACCAGAGATCTTGCATTCAAGGTTTAACGATGACTGATACAAGACTCTAACTTTCGGCTCCCTTGTGTCGCAACCCACTAACTGATCAACAACCTCAACCAATAGATTGAGGTTTGCTTAAATACAAAACAACTAGGCTATACCCTAGGCCCATTGCAACACAAGTCTACTAACCCAAACACTAATAAAATCGACCCAACCATGTAAACTAAACATATACATAATCAACCCTTAAACTATGCTAACCTACATGAATAAACCTTCAGGTTCCAACATTATGGTTTTTGTTTTTTTATATTGGTGGTTTTTTGTTAGGTTGTTTTGTGGTTGTTTTTGCTTTGTTTTGGACGAAGGACCGGGGTTTAGAACCCATTTTGTTAGGTCCTTTGTTGATAAGGATTGAGTACTCCTTGGGTTTTATGTCCCGGGATTTTTCTTTCCTTAAGGTGTACATAGTTTTATTTTAATAAAATTTACCGGGGGTGTTGTCCTCCTTTACCAAAAAAAAAGTTAGTAAGTTATATATTAGTGACCTGTTTGGACACATTGTATAATTTGAGTTGACCAATATTTACAGAGAGCTGTATAATTTGAGTTGACCTCGTCTTTTTTTTACTCAAAAATAGTTTAAATCAGAGATGTGTAAAGCTGATAGTTGAAGCATAGTAGCCTAGTCAATATTTGTAAATATAGATATGATAGCAATCACGTGTAATATGGAAATTAGTTATATCTCTCCCAAAATAGAGGAGATCTGTATCTTTATATTGGAATGAGAATTGAGGGAAAAGGATCATCGATCCTATTGCATACCATCGGGTTCTTACATGGTATCACGAGACCTATCCTAACTTCCCTCCCTCTTCTTCCTCTTCAATCGATCTCCTCCTTTGTTTAATTACTTTTTCATTACCTGCTTTCACATCTTCTCAATGGAACCAAAGATTCATCCCGCTGCCGCCATCACTAACATTAAAAGTCTGGTTCCGGTTGTTCTCGAGATGGAATCGGGGCAGTATGCCTCATGGTCCGAACTATTCAAAATACAGTGCCGTGCATCTCTCGTCATCGATCATCTTTCACCCAGACCCACCTCCTCTTCTGGTACAACCAAAACTGCCGATAAAGACAAAGCCGACAAAGACCCTCCAGCCGATGATTCCTGGGATCGTTTGGATGCCATTGTACTCCAATGGATTTATGCAACAATATCAAACGATCTTCTTCATACTATTCTGAAACCGAACACAACTGCGTATGAAGCTTGGAAGACACTTGAAGGAATTTTTCAAGATAACAAAAGTTCTCGCTCCATTCATCTTCTACACAAATTCTCGAACACACGTCTTGACGGGTTCCCCAACGTCTCGGCATATTGCCAGCAACTCAAAGTGTCACACCCCAACCGATGGCGGAATCATCGGGGCATGGCACTGAGCGAAACAGATTGTCCAGAAGTTTCCATAACAACTAACTTTACCATTCAATTTAAATTAACATGTCCCATACCATGTCTCAAACAGTAAGCAAATTATTACAGATAAACATCAAGACAAATATTCTGTTCCGACAACTCAGATTCAAAATAAAATAGTTCATTTATTGGTTTCTAGGACTCCATTTCCTAGCTTCAATTTCATCACAGCGCAGAGAGCATCCTAGACCTTTCCTAGCCTCAAGTTCACAACGTGCTAAGCATGTAAACTTCCTAAGCACCTGTCACATATGTTAAAATAAAGTCAATACATAAAATGTAAAGGTGAGCATACAAGTTTGATAGTAGCATATAGAGTTCGAGTTCGTTTACGCATAACCAGCACGTACACATAGTGAAATGAAGCACGTTAGTTATCGACATAGATCCATCGATACCAATGATTGCGGGTTGACTGCACGAGGCAGTTCGCAATACATGATTACTACCGTAATCCATGCAAGTAAAAGATCCTTAACAACCCCCGTGTGAACGGGTGCTGAGTCCAAACTATAGTACTATCGTTGCTAAGGCAGGTAGACAGCATTCCATGTGTAAACATAACAAACAAGCATTCATAAGCCACGTATAACATGCATTAACGGTTAGCGTTCAAATAGTTTGAGTAGTGTGATAGTTGTAGTTTGAATATTCGTAACGTATGTAACACCCAAAGGTGCTTAAAGCAAAAAGGGATCGAGTATACTCACAACGATTGTTGGATTGAAGGGAGCGCTTAGCGAGTGCGGTTAGCCTGAATAGATTCGATAGCGTAACGATAAGTGGCGCGTAAAACAAAACAGAATGAGAGTGGGTAGGATGACTGATCGTGCGGATTAGTCATCCGTGCGGATTGGTCATCCGTGCGGATTAGCAATCCGTGCGAATGGTAATCCGTCCGGATTAGTCATCCGTGCGGACAGCTTGTCCGTGCGGATAACTTGTCCGTGTGGATACTATTCGAGTGGATTGTTTCTTCCTATTCTAAGGATGTGTTTGTGTATGATGGCTTGTACTTTGAAGTTTCGTTGTAGCATTTAGAAAACATTTAAGTATCTCTACCCTTCAAGCCGGTCGCGCGGACGACAGTCTGTCCGGATGGTTGTCCGTGCGAACAACGACCTTAAGAGTGGGTCACTTAGTGAAGTTGGTGAAATCCGTCCGGATAATAGTTCGTGCGGACAACGACAATTCGTCCGGATAGTCTGTCCGTGCGGACGGCGACAATCCGTCCGGATAGTCTGTCCGTGCGGACAGATGGTCCGTGCGGACGAACATGTTGAAAATTGTTTAGGGTCTTAGTATCTCATGATCCGAAGAGTAATCCATTCAGAGCGTTGTCCGTGCGGAGTATTCATTTGTCGATACTCAAACCTTGTTTGGTTGTGGGTCCCAAGTGTAGTTCGTTCGGAAGGCAACCCGTCCGGATAGTCTATCCGTGCGGACAGGTTGTCCGTACGGATAGCATCTTGTTCTAGTTGTTCCGTTCGTCTACCCTTGGTCGCCTTTGTCGTTCTATCGAGACGTTCTGATTACGTGGTAACCATTTGGAATTGCATTCTTACCCACATGACTAAGCCGGCCAGGAATCACCCTGGCTTGACCGTTCAGCGGCTCAGAATGGTCATTCTGGTTTAACCCGAAATCAGGTGTCTTGTAGGTAGAATCCGGATCTAATACTAGTGCATCACTAATATTTTAGTAGAAGACTAGAACTGGTCCGATTCTAACCGTTTTTGAGGGTAAAAGAAGGAGAAAACTTGTGTTTATTTCTTTCAACTCTTTTATCTTTTAGAAAAGTTCAGATTTAGGTGAAGTTGTTGTGAAATCTTGTGGAAATCGTTCAGATCTGAGTTATTCTTGGTGGAATGAGGCCAAACTTGAAGTTCATGAGAACTTCATGATGACGTCACCCGAGAATACCTCAAATCTTGATGATTTCATGGTGAAAAGTTAATATTTGAAAGATAGAAAGGTGTAGAATCGCGTATAGATCAAGAATGTACAAGATTTAGGGCGAGATCTTACCTGGATTGAGAGAAATCGAAGAAAAGGCGAAGAAAGCGTGTAGGTCGGTCGTCACTTGCCAAAAGTGGAAAGTTTGGAGAGTGACCCGTGTATTTATAGGATGCCAAAAGGGGAAAGGGTCGTCCGTGCGGATTGCACATCACCCGGATTGGTTATCCGTGCGGGTGGCAATCCTGGTCCGGATGCCCTTAACACTCCTCAGGCGGTCATCCGTGCGGATGGTCTGTCTGTGCGGATGGGCAATCCGTGCGGATTGGCTGTTCGTGCGGATAGACAATCTGTGCGGGTTGGCGCCTGGGTGGTGTGTTCGGTGCGACGATCTTTTGACGTTTTGATTTCGATTGCGAGCGATTCGATAGGGTTTCCTAGTCAAATTACTTTTGGTCCCAACTACTTCGTATGTAACATGGTTCGATCGGGATTCGGGTTCAAGTTCGATTGCATTCGAGTTAGATTTCGAGTTTCGATTGAGTTCGCTTGATTTCCACAACATAAATAAATAAACATGCACATGTAACACGTAAGGTACACACACACGTACGAACAGTAAGTACAACTACGTAGTTCGAGTTACGATTTGATGTCGATTCGATTAACATAGCTTAATTATCGGTTGATTAACTTTATCGCATTGTTACTTCCTATAGTTCACGGTCGTAGATCGATTGAAATACGTTTAATACTCATCGATTATTGCAATGAACGACACTTACTCCACATAATACAAATAAAATAAAGTAATTCCTACAAATCAGGTTGCACGAAACCGGTCGTTTGACTTGACCTTGACTTTGACTTTCACTTATGAAAACACGGGGTGTTACACAAAGTGCTGGCCGATCAACTCGCCAACGTTGGCAGTCCGGTTGATAATGATCGCCTGGTTCTTCAACTTATCACAGGCCTCAACGAACAGTACGAGGGCATCGCCACCATCCTCCAGCAACAGGACCCCCTTCCGACTTTCTATGAGGCTCGGTCAAAAGTCATGCTAGTCGAATCACGTAAGGCCGAACAGGCAGTTCTTTCGGCCCAAACTGCGGGCACCGCCTTGAATGCAAACTCCAATAAAGTGCAACCACCGACAAGTACCAATGAATATCGTCCAGATGCTGAACGTTCTCGGGGTCGTGGACGCTCTCGTGGCAGAGGCAGAGGACGGGGCACCTGGGGTCGAAACCGCAACAACAACTATCCTAATTTTAATTCCAATTGGCCCACTCAGCAGCCCTTCTGGCCCAACTCAGTCCAACAACAATAGTGGACTGGGCCCGGTTATCATCAGCCCACTTCCTCTCAGCCGTGGGCCACATCGCAACATCAGTCTTGGGCCCCCCCTCCTTGCCCGTACCCCACAGCTCCTCGGCCCAATTCAGCACACACTCACGGCAGAAATGGACTCCTTGGTCCCCGGCCCACTCAAGCTCACAATGCTTATGCCCCGACCGACATCGAACAGGCGCTTTACACTATGTCTCTCAATCAACCGGATCCTACCCTATACATGGACACGGGAGCAACAGGTAATATGTCTAATTCGGCAACTAATTTTCGATCTTATTTTGATAATAGCGTGAATCAAAACATCACTGTTGGAAATGGTGCCACCATACCGGTTGTTGGACAAGGCACACAAACCCTTCCCCCACCTTTCCCCCCACTCATACTTAAAGACGTCCTATATGCACCTAAACTGATAAAAAATTTAATTTCCGTTCGTCGGTTCACAACCGACAACTCTGTTTCTGTCGAATTTGACCCTTTTGGTTTTCTTGTGAAGGACTACAAGACCCGGATCCCTATCCTCCGGTGCAACAGCAGCGGTGATCTCTACCCTCTCACGCTTGGATCCGGGACTACCAGCACACCATCCACCTTTGCAGCCATTTCTTCTCAACTTTGGCACCAACGTCTTGGTCACCCAGGACGTCCATCTTTGAATTATTTGAAACAATCTACCTTTATTGATTTTAGTAAACATAATAAAGACATTTGTGAATCTTGTGTGCTTGATAAAAGTATTCGATTGCCTTTTGCTACTTCTTACACTCGTGTTTTTCAACCTTTTGATATCGTTCACAGTGACCTTTGGACGTCACCAATTCTTAGTTCACAAGGTCATCATTATTATGTATTATTCCTTGATGATCTGACCGATTTTTTATGGACCTACCCCATATCCAAAAAGTCACAAGTGTTTTCTATTTTTTGTCAATTTCATAAATTTATTGGCACTCAATTTGAAAAACCAATAAAAATGTTTCAATGTGATAATGGCAAAGAATACGTAAACTCGGCTTTTCAACAATACTTTTCGCAACATGGAATGGTTTTCCGCCTTTCGTGCCCTTACACATCTTCCCAAAATGGAAAGGCCGAGCGTAAAATACGCACCATAAATAACATGATCCGCACCCTCCTCACCCATGCTTCCCTACCCAACACTTTTTGGCATTATGCCCTTGCCACAGCCACCTATCTTTTAAATATTCTCCCAACCAAACAACACCATAAAACCCCCACTGAACTCCTCTACTCTCGCACACCCACATACCATCACTTACGAGTTTTCGGTTGTTTGTGCTACCCCCTTATCCCATCCACATCCATCCATAAACTTGAACCTCGCTCCTTTCCTTGTGTCTTCCTTGGTTACCCATCCGACCATAGTGGATACACTTGTTTTAACCTTCAAACTCGTCAAATCATCATCTCACGTCATGTTGCATTTGACGAAACCACCTTTCAATTCTCACAAACTATATCTCCTCCTCCGTCTTACGATTTTTTAACTGACACCTTTCCACCTCATCTTTGGCCTTTTGTTGGCACACCCACAGCCAACAACCTCACACCTCCTGATACCTCACCCTATTCGGCCCATACACCTCTGGCCAACCCATCATCTCCCCACACCACTACGTCTCATCCGGCCCAACCCTCATCACCATCCCACACCACTACGGCTCACCCATCATCCCCAGCCCAAACCTCTACGTCTGGCTCCGACCAAACACCACCAGGCCCACCCTTCGGCCCACACCACTCGGCCCAACCTTCACCAAACTCGCCCATCCCTATTACCGAACCCTCAACCCCGCTGCTTTCACCCTCCACTCAAACAACTCCCAGCTCTCCTAACACCCTTCATATTCCCTCTCCCCCCGCTCCACCCGCTCGAACCATGCACACAAGAGCCATGGATGGCATAACTAAACCGGTTCATAAACTCAATCTTCACACCTCCTCCATTATTCCCATACCTAAACAACCCACTGATGCCTTGTCCATTCCCGAATGGTATGATGCCATGAAAACACAATTTCACGCTCTTATTAAAAATGAGACCTGGGAATTGGTTCCTAGACATTCGGCCATGAACGTTATTCGAAGTATGTGGCTTTTTAAGCATAAGTTTAAATCGGATGGCAGTTTGGAACGATACAAGGCACGGTTAGTATGTGATGGTCGTCTTCAACAAGTGGGTATCGATTGTGGTGATACGTTTAGTCCGGTGCTAAAACCGGCTACCATTCGTATAGTCTTGTCACTGGCTCTTTCGAACTCATGGTCTGTGCATCAATTAGATGTTACCAATGCGTTTCTACACGGTAACCTTCATGAAACGGTATACATGTATCAACCTATGGGCGTTCGGCATCGTGATTTTCCGAACCATGTTTGTCGTCTTAAAAAGTCGTTATATGGGTTAAAGCAGGCACCAAGGGCGTGGTATCAACGCTTTACTGACTATGTTCTCACTGTGGGATTTATCCAAAGCAGGTGCGATGCTTCCCTATTTATTTTCCATCACGGAACGGACATTGCCTTCTTGCTTCTCTATGTTGATGACATTGTCCTTGTCACTTCTTCTGACCGTCTTCGGCAACGCCTTATGGCCCATCTTGCTAACGAGTTCGCAATGAAAGATCTTGGCCCTCTCAGTTTCTTCCTCGGCATTTCTGTTTCTAGAACTCAAGACTCCATGTTCCTGTCACAACAAGCATATGCACTTGATATTATCAAACGGGCCAACATGACACAGTGTAATCCGGTATCTACTCCCGTTGACACTAATGCCAAACTTAGTGCTTCATCCGGTGATGATTTTACTGATCCAACACTTTACCGTAGCTTGGCGGGGGCGTTACAATATCTCACATCTACACGACCAGACATCAGTTACGCGGTCCAACAAATATGCATGCATATGCACGCCCCTAAAACGGGTCATTGGCTAGCTCTGAAACGGATCATTCGGTATATTAAAGGTATAACCTCATTCGGTTTAACACTCGGCCCCACTGGCTCCAAGTCGCTCGTTGCCTACACGGACGCCGACTGGGCCGGCTGCCCTGACACCCGGCGGTCGACTAGTGGCTACTGTGTTTATTATGGCGACAATCTTATTTCGTGGTCCTCGAAACGACAACCGACTATTTCTCGATCGAGTGCTGAAGCCGAATACCGGGCAGTTGCTAATGTAGTATCAGAAATATGTTGGCTTCGTAATCTCCTATTGGAACTTCGTCGACCACCGTCTCTTGCCACTCTCGTCTATTGTGACAACATTAGTGCGATCTATTTGTCGGGAAATCCGGTCCAGCATCAACGAACGAAACATATCGAACTTGATATACATTTTGTTCGCGAACAAGTTCAACGCGGACAAGTACGTGTGTTACATGTTCCCTCTAAATACCAGGTTGCTGACATTTTCACTAAAGGCCTTCCGCGGATTCTCTTTGAAGATTTTCGGTCCAGTCTCAGCATCCGGTCTCCTCCCGCTTCGACTGCGGGGGTGTAATAGCATAGTCAATATTTGTAAATATAGATATGATAGCAATCACGTGTAATATGGAAATTAGTTATATCTCTCCCAAAATAGAGGAGATCTGTATCTTTATATTGGAATGAGAATTGAGGGAAAAGGATCATCGATCCTATTGCATACCATCGGGTTCTTACAAAGCATCACGACCAACCCTTTGTGGTGTGCAGGGTGGACAACCGCACAAGACACATTTTCAAGAGGGGATCGTAAAAGTTCTTTTGCCTTCTTTATATTCGTAAGTCAAATTGTTGGACAATCATGCTTCGACTCTTCTAGTATTCCTTGTAAAGTTGTAATTGAAGGGTTAAATAGTAAGGAAAATGACTCACAATGAACATCTTGTCCTCCTTACCTTTCATGTGATGAACGAATCTATTAGAAATTATGCAATAGGGTTAAGCCTGTTTGGGTTAAAGCTCATTAGACTTATTATGGTCACGTTTTTTTTATATATAGCATATCTTAACAAAATTATCGAACCTATGACAAAAAAAAATAATAAGTCTTATCATTAAAAAATGAGAAATTTAAAGTGGTATGCTATTTATAAAATCAATAAGAAAAGACAAATTATTCATTGATGACTTCTTATAAATTCACGTTGAAGCATCTCCATCCTAATTATGTTTCACTTTATACTTTGGAATTTGATTTTATAATCTTGAAATCACTTGCAATTTGGACAAGGAATTGTTATGAGAATGTTTGTACTTTTAAAATTTGATTTTAGAATCTTAAATTACTTGCTACCTGGACAAAGAATTGTTGTGAGCACCTTTGTACTTTGAATTTTGATTTTCGAATCCTTTAGTTACTTGCTACTTGGACAAAGAATAGTTATGAGCATGTAACAATGAATGTTCCATTATTCCTTGTAGACATGGACGACTTTTCCATATGTTTTTTTTCTGTTCTTCTAAGAGAACTATATTGTAATTTTCATTTGACGCTAGGACTATCAACTATGTGTTATGGGGCTTTAATTGAGAAAAAAAAGTGTCTCATGATGCGATTTAAGTGATACGTAGACGCACTTTATTTCATCCTTTTTTTTGAAAGGTGTAATTCACAACAGATAGTTAATACACACCCGCAAGTCGCAGGCCCGCCCCATTTCTGTCCCAAGGACTATGTTGTCTTAACGGGGCACACGCCTCGGTAGAAATGGGACATAGCTTTCCCTGAGAAAATTTCTGACCCCCTGCCACTTGACAGGAGTTGCACCCTCCACACGAATCGACCGCCTGTTGTGACAGAGCGACCCACTGGAGTAAATGTGTCGTAATAGAAAACTCGGGTTCCCTCAAGCTTGAACCGGAGTCCTTGCCATCCTTGGGTTGGGAATAACCCCAATGCCTCACCTTTTGATGGAGGTGGGGATCGAACCTGAGACCACTCACATGGCCCAAGTCCTTTCCACCACTCCACCAAAGGATCATTGGCTTTTGACAGGAGTTGCACCCTCCACACGAATCGACCGCCTGTTGTGACAGAGCGACCCGTTGGAGTAAATTTCCTTCACACTATCAAAAGGATGCAGTGGAGGGACTTGATTAATGATTGTTTAATTGTTGTTTGTTAATTAACTTTTTTTATTTTGTTTACTTAGTATTTAAATATGTAATTAATATAGGGTCACTTATATATATCCCTTTCCTAAAATCACTTATTACATATTTACCCAACTCTTAAAATCAATTACATACTTCCCCTTTTTAAATCATGTATATTACATATATATCCATTTCACTAAAATTACTCATATTAAATTACTCTTTTACCCTTAATGAACCTTAGGGTGAGGGGAGTGGTTACCTATTCCAAATTGGTAAACTCCCAATTCACCCAATCACATAGCGCCATGTCAAGTCATCTAATTTGTTTACCTAATGCTCAAAAACGTTGGCAATGTTTTACATAATGGGGTTTAGGTAAACTATTTAAAAAAAAGAAAAATGTGTGATTTGTTGAGAAAGAATGGAGCCCACCACACACTCATCTCCCCCCCCCCCCCCTTTTCCCGCCCTCTCCCCCAATCGGTAAACCTTCACCGATCATCCATCATCACCGAGCGGTAAACACAGACGGCGGCGGAGTTACCGTTCGATATACCGCTTTGCCGATGTGACAACCCGAGTTTTCAAGGTCTGTACTCGTCACGTTACTCGTTTCGTAAATTGTTTTCATAATTCATTACGGTGTAACTTATTCATGCTTGTCCTATGTTTGATGTATTATATTATAGGTTGGGTTAAATAATAAACTGTGGACTGTTTGACATATATTGGTGTGTGTTATTTTTATATGACGAAACATATGAAGTTTCACCACAACTCTTACTCGACGAAACCTAGGAGTTTCGCCACAACCTTACTCGACGAAACAATGAAGTTTCGCCACACACACCACGACGAAACATGATGTTTCGTGATGTGGGCTCGTGGCCTACGTGAGGCCCAAACACACATCAGTTATATATACCTTTTATTCGCATACCTTTACGTAAGATCACAACCGGCGAACCCTAGGCTCCCTTCTCCCCTTTTGCACTCGACGGCAATCACCATCCTCTCGAAGTTCTCGCTTATTCTATCTCTCATTCGGTTAGGTTAGTATATTTATCACCTTTGATTTTCTTTCTGGTTGTTCTGTTATTATTGATGTGGATAAACTTGTTCTTTAGTGATGGTATGTTGAGATGTGAATGATTTAGGGTTTCAATGCGAACTGAAATATAACCTAATCTAACATGGAATGATATTGTATAAGATCGGTGTGGGTCGATGATACGGATTTGATGTTTGGCTGATGATCGTTGCACGTCAGTAGGGTTTTGATATGCTATAGTTTAATCCGCATAACAAGAATCTGATGTCTCGTATTTAGTTATGTTCACTGCACGATTTTGTTGATCATGTTGTTGTATGAATACTATGTTATCTGTGTGCATAACTATGAATAAATCGGAACTGTAAGTGGTTAGGGTTAGTGTTGTTCATGACGATCTGTGAGGAAGACGAATAGCATCTCGATGAAACTCTATAAGTTTCGCCACTTAGCATCTCGACGAAACACTACATGTTTCGCCACATAGCATCTTGACGAAACACTACATGTTTTGCCGTTTGGAGTTTCGCCGCCCTGTGAGTAGTCACAACAGACTGTAGTTTTGAACATGTAACCTAATGGATAACTATGTCACTTTCTGTGGATGACGTTAGTGAAGACTGAGGAACATTGAATTAACCTTTAGGGATGGCACAAGTAACTGTTATGTGTTGTTATAAATCATATATGTGAAGTATGACTTGCATGGGCTTGAATAACTGTTATGTGTTATTTAGTGATTGTGATTCTAAATGCACATTGTGATTATGAACTTATACGTGTACCATGCGAACATAAACTAACTATGTATACATGAAAACAATAGGCTTGATTGATTAACTATGAAAAAGTAACTTAACAAACCGAGCAAACCAAGGTGAGTTCACACTTTCTACAAGGCATGGGATTCCCGGTGGTTTGGGAATGGGTTAAGAAACTAAAATGGAATCTACATATTCTCATTGGGTAGAATATGTACCTCCATCCTCCATGGGAAGGATGACAACATTAAACCTGCGTATTTTCATTGGGTAGATTACGTACCTCCATCATCCATAGGAAGGATGACAACATATAACTTACTAGACAAAACTCTATCACGAAGTCCCTCATTTTTATATCGACTTAATCGCCGGGCCAATGGCGAGCGGGTCATTAGTTAAATAGCGCTATTAGGTTTGACAAGCCTTACACCGTGCCGCAGAGGACGGGAGTGGACTAATGGATCTGGGCACTTAGTCAATGATGATAGACATTGACGTAGGGCACATAAACATGACTCCAGTCAGTTGTCGATATGGTATTGGGTCTAGTGGTTAACATGGGGTAACCCCCACTGGTTATGGTTTGGGAAACAAGGAATTGGTTAACTCATGGTTTACGAATGAACTTATGGTTTTTGGAACAACTTTAAAATGAACATCAACTGTGAACTCGCTCAACTTTGTTGTTGACTCGTTGTTACATGCCTTGCAGGTCGTTAGATGCTTAGCTGGAGCTTGCATGGGAGCAGGATTCGTTGTGGGACATGGACTGTTGAGTTCCATGTTAAACATTTGAACTTTTAAACTTATACTTTGGTTTTAAACTTTAGACTTCCGCTGATAACTTGAACTTGATTAACTTGTTTTGAACACCAATTATATTGTGTGGTTGGACTTTTATTTATTTAATTACATTGTTCAATATGATTGGTGGCTGGATCATGGTTAGTCACGCCTCCTGCGGTGATACTCCGCTTGTGGATTTTGGGGGTGTGACAGCCGATCTGTTTACCTATCCACTCCGTTCACCCTTATTAAGTCACTATATATAAACATGGTTCAGGATGAGTATTTATAACCGAAGAGTGAAGGAGAGGGCCGCTTAGTCGGGCCTAGGATCCGACTGACAACGCGTAGCCTTTTTGTAGGTGTGTCAGGAGTGCAGGTCACGGAAGCGTCGGACGCATCTGGAGGTGATGCCACGTCCTGCTGCGACTGTCAATCCGTCTGCCAGCTTTTCATGCATGTGGGTTGGACAGCTGACCGCTGTCAGTGCCCGGACAGGCCACTTGCTGGCTTGGTCACTAAAGTCAAAGTGTCGGTGCCACTTGTGTGATGATAGGATGCGGTTTTGGGCCGCATCACTATGTGTGCGGTAACCGTAGTGGTTACCGCATCCCTTGTGGTGACGAAAACCCATTTTCTTACACAAGGTGAGTCTTCTCATCCTTTCCCGAGTGAGAAAGCAAACCGGGTTCGTGCGTGGCCGCACGAACACATGTGAATCCTTGTCGATAGGGGTAATGAGCTGGGTGATGGTTATTCGCGGCCAAGCCTGATGCAAGATTTGAGACCATACCCCTTCCGACACATAATGAGTTAGTGACAGATGATATGAGATGGTTAGACTCTAAAGATAGTAAAATCAATGTCAAACAATATATTAAATATGTCAAGATGTGTTAATGTTCAAATAAAAAGTACTTAGCTTTTCAATACATGCCAAGATGGATGGTTGGGTGACCCTTCAATGTGCACAATTAATTAACTCAATATGATTTTTCTTACATTTACGAATGGAACTCATATGAAGTGTGATCGATATGTAGAATCAAGGAAATCTCCAAATTTTAAAGTTGATGATAAAGACGTAGACCCTAATGTGAGGTTGGATTCCGACGTGGCATGGATCCCCTTCCCACGACCACGACCACCATGCATGGTCTAAGCTTTCAATAACACTTTATTAAAATATAAGAATTGTTAAGTCAACGCTTTAAAAACATTTTAGAAAATAGACGATAACTGAAAGTTAAAGTTCAAAAGCAACTTTAGGGCATACAAAAATAATTTCATATAATGTCAAATAATAAAATACTTGTTAATCTGGCGCAAACAAAAATACATCAAGTCTTCACCATTGTATAATCTATAATTTAGCCTTTTTCTTATCTTAGATGTACCTTCATGTGAAATCATATGTCACATAAACTTACTTCAATCCCCGTGGTGTGCAACGTTAGCCATTCAAAAAAAAAAAAAAAAAACTTACTTATAATGCAAAGTAAATTCTAGAAATGTTACACGCTTACACCCTAAACAAAATAAACAAATAAAGTTTGACATAAACCTACCCTCCCTTTCTTCCAGCAATTTGTCCTTTTTAGGCCAACAACCAATGGTTTGGGCTCATTATTTTACCAAATGCAGCGCATTAAAATCTACCTAGAGCTCCTAAAATCTTATTTTTAACCTTTGCCTCTCAGGAGGGCTCCGAGCTTCAAAGAGTGTTGGGCCCTTGAAGGTATTATTGATTTAGTAGTCTGGGCTAGGTGTTAGTTGAATGGTTTGGGCTTGTAACTGGGCTTGATGGTGGCGCCATGGGCTTAGGGTTTAGGGGAGTTGTGGGCTTAACTCTCCTATAAATACATGTTTTGTAATCATTGTTTAGGTTGTTGATTCTTGGTGTTTTGCAGCAAACTTGTATTAGACAATTTACATTGTATCCAAGTTATTATTATAATCTTGTTCATCTCTATTCTTGAATCAACTTTGATTGTGTGATTCCGCCACCAATCAAACTAGTTGTGATATCGTTGTATTGATCCGGATTTGGGACTTACAAAGAGACTGACCAACTATAGAAGTCAATAACCTCATCGATCATTTTAGATGCATTAGCATATTGATCAAAATCTTAACATAATTACGAAACTTATCAAGCAAAATCCATGACGCCTCACATATATTAAACTAAATCCAAACCTTTCGTGTGTAAAACGATATACAAAGTAACAAGCACATATAACATACACTCAATAAGCCGAACAATTATTAAATCTCTCCAATACCCTATTGAGTTTCATCCCCTTAAAGTAAAACTTACCAATCTTTTTTTTCTTTCTTTTCTTTCCCCTCATGCTACTGATTCATATGTTCGACCTATGACAATTTGTTTCTAAGTAGAAAAGGCGTAAAAGATTAATGTATTACTTTACTTTGGCTATAAAGAAAACCCATAGCTTATTACATAATTTTGGATCTCTTTAGAAAAAAATTTCTAACCATATTTGACTTTCTTCTTTATAAGCAAAATGTCCTGCTTAGTGGTAATTATGCCTATGACTAAAATACTATCATATCCCTTATCGAATCAGTTCTTAACATGTCCTCAAAACACAAGAATTTTAACTATAAGGGTCTGTTTGGTACGGGATAATGAAATGGACGAAGGAATGGAATGGACGAGGGAATGCAATGGATCATTACCATTCCATATCTTGTTTGGTTACCATGTGAATGGAAAGAATTATTATTGTGTATTGTTCGGTAGGCAAGAAAAACGGAGTAATAAAATTAGCGGTGAGTGGTGGTGGTGGTCGGTGGTAGTGACTGTGGGTGGTTATAGGTGGCGGTGGTGGGTGTCGGCAGCGGCGATGGGTGGTGGTGGTGGCGGCGAGTGGCGGTGCGGCGGTGACGACGAGTGGTGGTGGTAACAAGGTGGCCGTTGGTGGTGGGTGGCAGCAAAGGTGGCGGTTGGTGGCGGCGGCTGCGGCGGTGGCTGTCGGGGTGAGGTGGTGGCAGGTGGCGGCGATGGCGTCGGTGGTGGGTGGTGGTGGTGGTGGGTTGTGGCGAAGGTCGTGGATTGTGGTGTTGTTGATGAATGGTGCAAGAGGGGATGAAATGGAAAAAAAAAAACATGGAGGGTGGAATGAATGATTTTGAGGGAATGAAATGCCTTTTGGAATGAGTGATTCCATTCAATTGACCAACCAAACACTCTTTTCTTCATTCCCTCATAATCACTCATTCCATTCCATTCCACATCTCATTCCTGCATACCAAACACTACATGAAGGTTTAAATACTATGTCGGCTCCAAGTAGATATAACCTCTTAGCCCAATATCTTTAAATAGTTTCTCGCCCAATAACTTGTAATTTATAACAAGATAAAAAAAATCCTTCCTCACAAAAAACACCCCTTAACAAGTTCTTGAGGTTACATATTGGTTTCGCAGCAACGCCTATAATTGCACTAGCGGCGAAGCTTGAGATTTCCGACAGGGGGTCAAAAACGTATATACCCAAATATTTCTGTAGAACCGGAGGGTCGAAAATGTATATACCCAAAAATTTCTATACGAAAGCTTCATACATAACAGTTCTGGGCAAAAAATTCAAAATAGATTATTCATTTGGAATCATAAAACAGTACGATAATAAACTGAACCGATTAACAATCATGAATAGGAATTATAAATTTATAATAACATATAGTTTTTTAAATTATTTATTATTTTAATATTGTAATAATTAATTATTATATTTGCTTTTAACTTTTTAACATATTTTCATTTTTCTTCTTTTCTTAAACCATATTTCCTCTATCATTTATTTTATATTTTTTAATTTATTTTTTCCTTTTTTAAATCATACTTCTTTTTTAGTTAATTTGATACTTTTTAATAACTTACGTTCGTTATTTTTCCCTTGGCATTCCCATATAAGTTGTGTTAAAAACAAACATGTATTCAAAATAGAGTATTTATTTAGAATCATAAAAAGGTACGATTATAAACTGAACCGATTCTGACGGTTTAACTTTCTAAACAACATCCTTCTTTTTCAAATAACATTTGTTTTACCTTATCATTTGCTCATTTTCGTTGCAACGCGCGACGTCAACAAATCTAGTTACCCCTTAATCTTATTTTTAGTTTTCTTCCAATTTGACACATCTATAAATTTTTTATATAGGACAAACTCATCAATATATCTATACATATAATAAAGTAAATCGTATGAAGGACACATGTCATTAAATAGGAAGCCCTTTAATGTGTTTTCCCGCCTAAATAGAATTATCGGCACCTATTATACTGTAGATAAATACTTTAAATCTCAAATATATCTGCTTTTATAAATCCTAAAATTAAGGAAGTTCAATTTTAAAATTTTGAATTCCTTGAACGTATAATATACACATGTGATTGGTTTTTCCTTTTCATTAAATTTAATTCCCTAATGCTTATTTATTTAATTATCACTTAATCAGTTAATCTTTAATCTTTTAATTTAGCATTACCTTTTATTAATAATAATAGGATTAATTTCATATATACCCTTACAAACTTGAAAAATTTCATATATGCCCAGCAAAAAATGAAAAATATCATATATACCCTTACAAAACCAAAAATATAATATATGTCTTTAAAAATAGTTAAAATATCAAAAATACCCAATTTATTAAAAACAATCTAATAAATAGTCACTTTACACTTTTTTTTTAACTTTTAAGTTTTCTTATATGTTCATATTTTTATATAACACATTTTAAGCTTAAATTTATTTTTTACCCTTTTCTTTTCTATTTTCATATTTTTATATAACACATTTTAAGCTTAAATTTATTTTTACCCTTTTTTTCTTTTTATTTTCCTATTTTTTTTCTATACACAATAGTATTCTCCATATATATAATATTTAAGCTAACTAAATTAAGCTAGAAAAGAGTAAATATAATATATGAAGTTAAAGGTCATATATGAGATTTCAAAGTAATAGAACGTCTTACTCTCATATTAAATAATAATATGTTTGCTCCTTTCTCCTTTTAAATCACAATATCAAATCATTATTTTTTCTGCTTCCCCCTATTCTTAACCGATTGAATTATATATTATACAACCTGTGTAATATATGGTTTTATTCAACCTAATACACAGGTTTTTTTATAAATATATTTACCTTTTTATTACTTAATATATTAAATTAAATTACATTACATTTATTCAACCCGTGTAACACACGGGGTTCTAACCTAGTTTATTTTATATTACACTAGTTTTATATATCACAAATTCGTAAATATATTTGTTTTACATCTTTTGTTCCCATAATTTGATTGAATAATTACTTTTGATATCGGTATCAATGTTTTATATTATCAAAATTGGTATTTTTTTCTCTTTTGGTTACTATACTAAATACTGATATTATAACAAAACAAACAGATATCGATTAAAACCGAATTTTCACCACAACACACAACAACTCTAGGCAATAATTGGCATGGGTGTATCTTATTAAATCATGATAATCAACTTATAATTTTCGATAAAAATGATTACAATTATTACTTATGATAAGATCAAACATTAAAAACTAAAAAATAATAATATAAAAAGAGTAAAATGCACGGATAGTCCCTGTGGTTTGATGAAATTTCACATTTAGTCCCCAACTTTTCAAAATTACACTGTTAGTCCCTGTGGTTTGACAAGTTGTTACTCGGATAGTCCCCAAAGCGGATGAAGGTTACTCGGATAGTCCCTGTGGTTTGACAAGTTACTCGGATAGTCCCTGTGGTTTGACAAGTTGTTACTCGGATAGTCCTTGTCATTTCACACCAACTTAACCAGAAAAACTAATCTCCATCCGCTTTGGGGACTATCCGAGTAACAACTTGTCAAACCACAGGGACTAAGAGTGTAATTTTGAAAAGTTGGGGACTAAAGGTGAAATTTCACCAAACCACATGGACTATCCGTGCATTTTACTCATATAAAAAATAAAGCATCCAAAGAAAAAGTTCCATATCCACCTGGTATATACTCGCCCACAGTCCTCAGGGGCGCAGCTCAGTGGCTAGAGTGGGGGAAGTTTGCTCTCCATAAGGCGGCGGTTCGAATCCCGGGCCTACCCTGCTCTACCCATTTGAGTTAGCTCCTGCCCTCTCGCCTCTAAACGTTAGTCTCTGACGCGGGAGGTCGCTGCAAAACAGTCGAGGGGGACGCCCCCCACATCACCGGGACAGTGGTGGCGGGCCGGCTAACGTGACCGGTCTTCACGTTTTGCTCTCCATATACTCGCCCACAGTTTCCCCAATTTCCACCTTCTTTCTCCCATCGGTTTCTCCAACCTATATTCAATCATAATCCATATATTCAATCGCTATCAATGCTCAACTATAATCCCTCAAAACCCACTCAACCGCTTGATGAATCATCTCCTGTATCATCTTCTTAATCCACCCAATCCCTTTATTCTGATTCACACAGATCCCAGTGTTGAATTTCACTCAAATTTCTGATCTGGGTATCTCTCAAATTGATGCAATTTGCTAAAAAAAAATAATTCATTTGGTTCTTTCATATGTTTTGATTGGTGGGTCTTGAATCTTTCAAGATAAAGATCATTAATTTGCAAGAATTTGTTATTAAATTTCTCAAGGGTTTGGTTATGGTGGCTATAAAGATTGGGATGCTTCACTATGTGTTGGACCATGTGTATGGTGCTTTTATGCACAGAACAAAGTTAAGCCCACCCTTTTTTTCTAGAGGGTGGGGTGGGTCAAAACTTGATCTTTTGGAGAATATGATTAAGCAGATTTTTCCAGCAGCTGAAGGGCAGAATTGGCCTCCAAGATTGATTCAACCCATGTGGAAAACAGTTTGGGAAACTAAAAATGCTTGCTTGAAAGAAGGGATTTTTAGGACTCCTTGTGATGAACAGATTATTAATGCATTGCCCCCTGAAAGTCATATTGCAAGAGTTGCTTTTCTTGCACCAAAGTTTGTGCCTCCACATAAGATGGCTTGTGTTGTTCATCTTGCAGGTATGACAAAAAAAGTTTTGAGTTTTTGGTTTTATTGGATGTGTTTGGATTTGAGTTTTGTGACTTTTATTGTGGTTGTGTTGCTAGTGAGTTTAGTGATAGTGGAAGTGCATAGGTGTGTTGCTTTATGATTATGTAGTAATTGATCCTGGTGGTAGAAGTGGAAGCTTCAAAAGAACATAATGGAGGATAGTTATATCACTCAATTCGAACGAATTCGTGTGTTTTTGTATATTGAATGGAAGATCAACTTTGCGAATTTAACAAAGGATAGTTAGTATGTAGCTGCATCTAGATATGTCATCATCATCATACTCGGTAAATCCCACCAATAGCAAAGCTAAGGTAGGGTCTGAGGAGGGTAGATGTAGACAGCCTTACCTCTACCCGTAGGAATAGAGAGGCTGCTTCTAGTGAGACCCCCGGCTCGATTGTAGTTTTGTATCAAGCCTTGTACCTAAGACACATAACACTCAAACAATCGGGACAAAGACTGATTGGTGCATGTACCCCCGTCTCTGTGTCTTTCAGCTATGAGCTATCAACATCACCACATGATTCATGATTAACCATCCGCCGCTTTTAACGTTATTTTCACGAAATTAGTAAAATAACGTTAAAGTTGGTACCATTTCACTTTTGCTCCCCGAGCGCTCACACATATATACATTATATGTGCACACCGCAAGCGGATATACATTATATGTGCACACCGCAAGCGGGGCAATGCATCTAGATATGTGATACTAAAAATATACATAGATATGTGATACTTGAGAAGAAAAGTTCTCTTTCCCCATTATGTATATTTTTAGTATCGCATCTAGATATGTGATACTAAAAAATATACATAATGGGGAAAGAGAACTTTTCTTGTCAAGATTGTTGCCACAAATGATGATGCCATTAGCATTGTTAAAGCTGTTTTAAAATTGCCATTTTGAGCAACTTTACCTTTGAAAACCAAGCTCGACTGAATCAGTCAGAATTAAGTGTGTTTGGTTTACCAGAAGGGCAAGTCTGAATCAGGCAGCAAGCCTCGTACCCGTTAAGTGTGAAAATGATGTTGAATGAAAGTTTTACTCCTTTTTCCTTCACCTTTGTTCATAACCCTCTCCCGATCACTCGCACACCACCTCCTTGACCCACCACTACATCAGTGTACTCGTACTGGTTCAACACTTACTGGTTCAGAGTCTCTTACTGGCTCAGCACTTAATGGTGCAGAGGTTGCCAAACAGCCCCTAAGTCTATAGAGGTTACTACTGGCTAGAAGCTTTTTTTTAAAGCATAAATGGATTTATGTGGCTTAAAAAACTACTAATCGAAAATGAGAAATGGACCAACATAGATAGATGTAGCTTTGATACCAGGTTGTTCAGTTGTTGACCAACTTCACAATCTTGGGGCGCACGAAAATTCCGTCTCACAATATCCTGTTGGTAAATAAAGTGCTAGTTGACTTTCGTTCAAATTGTCATACTGTATCTTAGCAGACAGACACCATTTATTAATTTTGTAAATTAAATGTTTTGGATTGCCAGTTATTTTTGTTGATTGTGAAACCATGATTGTATTTCAGGTACGGGGGACCATAGTTTTGAGCGAAGGTTGCGTCTTGGTGGGCCACTTTTGAAGGAAAATATAGCAACCATGGTTCTTGAGAGGTAATAATCAAACCCATAATTGATTCGACTGCTCATGTATTAGTATCCTTAACTTTTATTAAAAAACCATGCAGCCCGTTCTATGGACAAAGACGCCCATTTCTGCAAAGCGGGTCAAAACTGTTATGTGTGAGTGATCTGCTTTTATTAGGAAGAACTACGATTGAAGAAGCGCGCAGTCTTCTTCATTGGTTAGATACTGAAGCAGGTTACGGGAAAATGGGCGTTTGTGGTCTAAGCATGGGTATCTTTTCAACTCTATGTCCACACTTTATTGAGATTGAGTCAAAGTTTTGTGTGTTTTGTATATGCGAAACCTTGACAAATTCGTACTTCATGAGCATCAAAATTTTATATGATTCGAAAATGAGGTACAGTAGCCAAACACGTAACCTCTGTTTGCCAAGAAATAGAGTTTCTTGAAATTACAGCATGCAAACATATATTTTTTTTAACCATAGCTATAAGTTATACATAGATTTTAAGTCTTTTCACTGTCCTATGGAAGGAAAGCAAGTATTAGATATAGTCAGGGGTGCCTATTTTGACCCATTTACTTAAAAAATGTGTTGTTACGGGTATATTTGATCTATTACTGGCAAACAGGTGAAAAAGGGTTAGGTAAAAAGGAAACGGGCCAAACATCAGACTGATCGAAAATGGGCGTTTGTGGTCTAAGCATGGGTATCTTTTCAACTCTATGTCCACACTTTATTGAGATTCAGTCAAAGTTTTGTGTGTTAACGTGTATTTTTAATGCATACACCTCTTAGTTATTAGATTATCATTGAAATATTATTTTTTGCAATCTAATTGGCACATAATCATCTATGACAGGGTCAAAACTTTTGGATAATAAGTGTTTCGGGTCGTCCCAATTTGACCCGATTACTGTCAAATCTGTGCCAAAAGCTACCTGCTTTGATCTGTTACCCATCCAGCCCACTGCTACCTCTTGATATAATGAAATATGTTGCATGTATATTTCGTCAATTTTTTTTTTTCCCGTCATTTTTAAATTTGGATTTCATTTTTGATGTTCAGGTGGAGTACATGCAGCCATGGTTGGATCATTGCACCCGACACCCATCGCTACACTCCCGTTTTTATCTCCACACTCTGCCGTTGTAGCATTTTGTGAGGGTGTATTGAAACATGCCACTGCGTGGGACGCACTAAGACAAGATCTTTCTACCGCCATGACACTCCACGAAGTACAAGAGCACATGCGACACGTGTTGTCTCTCACCGATGTCACGCGCTTTCCCATCCCCAAAAATCCAAATGCCTGTATTCTCGTTGCCGCTACTGTAAGTTATTTACCTCTTCTTTCATAAAATAGCTGATTCTTTTGGTGAATTTATGTATAAATATATATATTTTTGCGTGTGTTTTTGTTAGGATGATGGATACATTCCTAAGCATTCGGTTTTGGAGGTCCAAAGAGCTTGGCCTGGATCAGAAGTGAGATGGGTGACGGGTGGGCATGTGTCTTCGTTTATTCTTCACAACGGTGAGTTTCGTAGAGCGATTATGGATGGGTTAAATCGGTTGAAGTGGAAGGAGGCGCCTTACTAATTTATGATTGTTGGCATAATCACAACTAAAAACAAAGAGAAGATGCTACCAACCAACCCTTGTGAACTGTAAAGTTGATACAGGAGGCTGTACATTCTTTATTTTTATTTTTTGTATGATTTATTTAGTTAATCATTTTTATGTATTTTCTGGAAGAACCATGCCACCATTGTCATATCGTTGTTTGTTCAACAATGTTATATTGCTTCCTTATGGCGCGCACACGCGCGTACACACACAAGTATATCATTGTACTTGGTATAAGTTATGTAGGATTAGGTTTTCAATTCCTAGGGCTAGCGAAAAGTGAAAACCGGGTCTGTCTAACCAGGTACACGTGGTCCGGTTATTGGTCTTGGATATTGAAAAAAAAGCACTCTTCTGGCCCAATCCAAAACTGGACATGAGGGCCGGAGTCTGGACCAGACCGGTATATGTTGGATTTGGTTTATATACTTGTATGCATTCTAATATGTATATCGACAGATATATGAGTCAACGTATATCGATCAGTCTAGGTTTAAGTCCATGTTAGGTTTTGACCAGACTAATCGGATCGAATGTGGCTGGTTCTAGCGCGGTTTTGATTCTGGTTGAAGGTTTTGTCAATCCAGACACCCACCATAGAAATGAGTTAACTTTTCCTTTTAGGGTTTGGCTAAACGTACCCCCTTTGTACTGAAAATACTCATTGTGAGAACAAGGGGGTACTTTTAGGTTGATCCGGTCAAAAACCATCCCTTCTACCTTTACGCTTTGGGTCGATCTAAAAAAAGCCGAAAAATTTACAAATAAAAAGATATAAAAAAGCACAAATTATAAGAATAGAAGAGCTTGGTACATTATATACTATCAATTTGTAACAATTCTTGGCATTGTTGTTTGTACTCTATGTATTAAAGTTTGTATTATGGTTTTAAGAAACCTTATTAAATCATAAATTAGCAACAATTATGTTTTTTTATAGAGTTGTGCACTTAGCATGAAGAGTTTTTTTTTTTTTTTTTTAATATTTTTTACTTCGATAGTTTGATGCCCCATATTTTTCATCTTTTTGCAAGTTTTTCGTTTTACGTTTCGTTCTATATTTTGCAAGTTAACACGCCGCAACGTACGTGTGGGGTTCAACGTTTTTTCGTCAATCTTTTTCCGTTTGACAGGCCCGTAACAACACGTCTATTTTTCCATGTTTGGCAAGTTCGTCGCAACGCACGGGTCCTAGACCATCTTAGTTATTTTTTTTCTATGTTTTACGTTTCGGTCTAATTTTTTCACATTAACACGCCGCAACGGGCGTACGTGATTCAAAGATTTTACTTTGCTTTTCGTTCGGTGTTATTTATTTTCTTTTCAATTTATTTTGTTTTTACGAGCTTTTCTGGTGTTGGTTGTCACCGACAGTGGTGTAGCATTGGTGCACCTTGGCATGTTTTTACGCCCCGCCGCAACACGGGGATAGTTTAATACTAGTTAATTATTAAAACATACACAAATACAAAATCAATCATTTATCAACCTAAATATCAAAAGGGACAAATGCATGCTTTCTTATATTATTCAAGAAAAGAAAAGCATGATATATTTTATAAAACTATAACTAAAAAAAGTACATAAAACTACAGGGTTCATACAACATGGTTTCACAATATAAAAACATTGTTTGTTTGAATACCGTTACATGACATAGTTGATCTACATAGCTCTTTACACTTTTGATCATCTATAAATACTAATAGGATTCATTTACCTCCCATATCATCCAAGTATGAAGACCTCTTTCTCTTTCTTCGCCGTCATCGTTTCCGTTCTATGTTCGACACTCCCTCTTTCTCTAACCCAACGTTGCAACGTAAAAGACCAAATTACCCTCCTCAGAATAAAAAACTCCCTCGGTAACCCAACCGTGTTGGCCTCTTGGACCAGTAACTCCGACTGCTGTAACTGGCGTTATGTAGAATGTGACCTGTACAATGACCGTATCAAATCCCTGACTGTCTACTCCGGCAGCATATCCGCCACAATCCCCGACACTCTAGGCAATCTCCCTTACCTCGAAACACTCATCCTCCGTAAAATCACCAACCTCACCGGCCAAATACCCGCCACAATCACCAAACTCGCCCGCCTCAAAACACTTACCATCAGCTGGACCAATCTCTCGGGTCCCATCCCTTCTTTTCTCAGCCAACTCAAGACCTTAACCACACTCGATTTGTCATACAATAATTTCAACGGCTCCATCCCGCCAGAGCTCGCTACCCTTCCAAATCTCGAAAGCCTTCACCTCGACCGGAATGAATTAACCGGGCCCATTCCAGACTCGTTTGGGAACTTCACAGGAAAAGTACCCGCTATTTATCTGTCTCATAACCTGCTGAGCGGAACTGTTCCTAGATCACTCGCTCAGGTTAAGAGACCGTTCATTTTTTCAATCTTAAAAAATTTTAAATATAAGAAAACGATACAAATGCAATATTATTCACCTCTCCTGAGATTCATAAGAAAAATAATGAACATATTTTATTATTTTTGTTTATATATATAACCTACACATGTAAAGGTAATGTTAATCTAAATGCACCCCCCCCCCCCCCCCCCGAAAAAGTACCAGTCCCACATGGGCCCCACCCGTAAGTATGTGAGAGGAGGGGGTGTATTTAGTAATTATGGGGGGTGGGTGTATTTAGTAGCACCTAGTTTGATGTACGCATAACTGTGCAGGTAAACTTTACGTGGATAGACTTGTCGAGAAACAAGCTGCAGGGAGACTTATCAGTGTTTTTTGGTACCAACAAGACCATTGCAACAGCTGACTTTTCGAGAAACATGTTCGAGTTTAACATGTCAACGATGACTGAGTTTCCGGCTAGCTTGTCGGTGTTGGACTTGAACCACAACAGTCTATATGGGAGTTTGCCAGAGACGTTGACAGGGCTAAAATTGGAGGCGTTAAACGTGAGTTATAATAGACTGTGTGGTGAAATTCCGACGGGTGGGAGGTTGCAGAACTACGATAACACGGCTTATTTTCACAACAGATGCTTGTGTGGGTTTCCATTGGCAGCATGCTTTTAGAATCAACAACACTTTCAAGCTTTAAATGTACTTGTTCTTTAATTTCCACAATTTCTTTTGTATGTTTTAGAAGTTGATCAATAGAGTAAAAGTTCAGGTACTGATATGTTTACACTGAGCCACTGAATGATGAAAATGAACCCAATATTATCATAATATTACAAAAGAATACAACTTTGGTGTTAAATTTTAGAGTAAACTGCCAAAACGGTCCCTGTGGTTTGTTCACTTTTGCCACGTATCCAAAACTCAAACCTTTTGAATCTGGGTCCTTGTGGTTTCAATTTTGTTGCCATTTTCATCCAAAATCAAAATTTGGTAAGATTTTTCAGTTAACATCCAGCTTTTCTGTCTTTTTCCTCCCTTTTATGAAGGGCAAAATGGTCTTTTAACGTTTTATTATAACAAATTAAAAAAATCTGACAATTTTGCCCTTCATTAAAAGGGAGGAAAAAGAAAGAAAAGCTGGATGTTAACTGAAAAATCTTACCAGATTTTGATTTTGGATGAAAATGACAACAAAATTGAAACCACAGGGATCCATATTCAAAAGGTTTGAGTTTTGGACCAAAGTGGCAAAAGTGACCAAACCTCAGGGACCATTTTGGCAGTTTACTCTAAATTTTATTGTACTACAAACCCCTTTTATTATCAGTGAACTGCATTTTTTTCATACATATAAATCTAAAAAAAGTAAACGAATATATCAATAATGTGGATAATATACTACTACAAAATATAAAAATCAGAGTCGTTAATTTACTATTGGACTTCAAATTAATGAATTGCCATATAACTTTTTACTATATAGTCAGGTTTATTTTCGCTCAAACTTGTTGAGGTTTTGGTACCTTCTGATGTTCATGCACAATCAATGTTCGGTTCCACGTCAAATGTTTATAACTAGTAGATACTCCCGCGCTTCGCGGCGGGTGTCGGTTGACATACACATGCATATAAACAAATGACACATGCTATAGAAACTCCTTTGCACTCAGGTATCCAACCTTAGATGAATTGTTCCAGGTAATCGCTGCAAATCCCTGCATGTTTCATATCAGAATCAAGTCTACAAATACCTCAGACTAATTCATATTTGCTCCTTATTTTAACATTAATAAAATATTAATCGTTTTGAATCTTTTAAGCATTTTAACAGATTTACCTGTCTTGAAGAGCAAACAAAACCCCATCAGGAGGACGGGAAACATCAATCTCAATGCAGTCTGGTTGAGAACGAAGAGCAATATTGTAAGCAGCCATCAGTTGCCGTAAAAAAAATAAAATGAAATAACACTAAACCTTAAGAAGAGGATAATCAAATATAATATTTAGACAGCTATCTCCCTAAACAATTGTACATCAAGCATAGTTAGTTATATGTAGTATGTAGATCATTCTTTTCATCGTAGCATGCCTTGTAGTTTTTATATGAAATCCAAATATAATATAGGTACAAGTATATGCACATTAGAAATAGGGGAAGGATAAGACATAACTTAATATAATATAGACACACAGTACACATACTGAATTAGGGAAGGCCTTGGAAGCATCACCGCCATGAGCACACACAAGAGAAGGATTGTTTAGCCAATTGCCCTTTCTCGACTCCAGTTGCAAAGAAATAGACATCATTGTGGTTATTTGAACTCTGCCAAAAAGACATACTTTTCATTGTACAGATTGTACATTGTATAAGCACAACATTATAGCAAAATTATGTTTATGGTCACAACAATCTAAAGAGAGAAAATATACAAACTAAGCATTGGCTTTGCATTTAATCCTTATTGTTTACACTCTATAGTCTGAGGCTCCATTTGTATTATTTTTTTTTCTAGAAAGGGAATATGTTGAATTGTTTTCTATGTTGTTTATCTATTTGATATCCTATTCTCTTAAACATTCCATTTTTACCTCATTGAGCATCCTTACCAAAAGATATGAACTGTTTTTAAAATTTCAAAGATTATAAAGACGAAGCGGAGGTTTAAGGTAAAAAAAGATACACATAGGTTCTACATTACGCAGTTGCCAGTTAAGTAATTACCCATACAACATCTTTTGTAGCTTGGTTATCTCCATGCTAATATTACCAAAATAACAAACCTCATTTATAAAAATAATGGAATATGGAGCAAAATGGAGTCTCAAATTACTTTTCCACAAGTGTATAAGATCGGAAAGCAATTTCGAAACAGAATATAATCCACATCGATGAAAATAAGTTTCATAAACCGTAAGAAGAAAATGAAATATGTACCTGATGACTGCGAGGATTGAAAGAAGGTTCCCCCTTTTGGTCAACCACGACAATCCCACGACACCAAAACTGACGATCGATCGTCGCTGCCCCTACCACCAACAGCCCCTCTGCTACCCCACCCAAACCACCTATTCCACTCATCTTCACCGCCGTGAAATTAACCACCAACACTATTATCGAACTCAGTTATCGGTCGCTGTGAAACCCCCAAACACACCACCGTTACCTATCCTGACACTTTTGTGAAATCTAAATATTTTTCAAATTAAACTAATAACACAACTAAATACAATTACTGAGGACCATCTGATAAATACAATTACGGTATCGTAGCAATTAACTCATTCAACTAAACGACCTTGTAGCAATAGACAATTACGGTATCGTAACAATTAACTCATTCAACTAAACGATCTTGTAGCAATAGGCAGAGGGACATTTAAACAAACACCTGGCCTGCATAAAATTTTCACGGAAAGAAGACACTATAAACAAATGTGATGAGTACATTACTGGTTACACTAACAGCATTCTTTATAATCAACACCCACCACCAAATCCAGACCACAAAATAAGATCAAATTCCATTCAGGCATTTCAACAAACACTTGGTGTGCACATAAAACTCACCAAAAAACTTGCTAAAACAGTGGATAACAAACAATAACATTACAATTACCTCCAGCAATACCCCTAAGCTTAGGAAGCCGACGGTAAAGAGGCATCTGACCCCCCTCAAAACCCTTACGAACACCTGGACCAGACCTCGATTTCTGACCCGTCATCCCAAAGCCACAGCTCCCACCTTGACCCGCCGCATGTCCCCTGCCCTTTCTCTTCGCATTCTTTCTCGAACCCGGTTGAGGAGCCAGATTATCCAGTCGAAACAGGACACTGGAACTCACAACAGCTGATGGAATCGCAGCTACAATTAACAGTTTCCGTTGTTGCAATTTGTTGTTGTTGTTGGGTTTTGATGAAAATTGGCAAATGTTTGACTTGAGATTTGTTACTTTGCCCTTGAAATTAGAAGAATGGTTGATGAGTAATGAGGATGGTGAGGGTTGTGAGAAGATAGAAGCCATTGGAGAAAATGAGTGAGAATGTTCAGTTTTGTTGCAAAGAAGATAATAAAAGAATGACCGGCAGTTGCCAGTCATGGGATACCTGAAAACGGGAACTATTGCTAAGGCCCTTCATCATTTGTTATTATACTAGAAGAGTAACCCGCCGCGATGCGGCAGGGGGCTAGATTTATATTTACATTAAGCCAGTTGTGATTGAGTTACATCCGTTAGGTTAGATAGATTAGCTACAGCCAAGAGTTTGTGTCCAGGTTTGTACATATGTTATAGTTGCAACTTAGGTTACTAACACAAAGCATGTTAGTTTCATAAATGGCTTGCTTAACTACTGTCTACAACTGTGTTTTTTTCTACTTGGCAACTGTACAAAAGGTGTTCGACGCCCATATCATTCCCCGCGTCCCATGCGTCCCTTCTTTGAAGGGTTGTTGTTATCTGGGATGGTAAGGAGGTTGGTTAGTAAGGTTTGTGAACTAAGATATGTGAGTATTAATTTAGCGAAGCATTAATTAGCTTAAGATTACAATGAAAAATTCAACGCACTAACTTAAGATAAATACACTTGCTTTAAGCTTTTTGGTGGAATAATTGGAGTCCGCTGAAGGTAAATTTCTTTTCTTGGCGATTGGCTAGGGACCGACTTCCAACCAGGACGGCCTTAGCTCGGAGGAATATACACGTTCCAGCCATCAGCTGTGTATTATGTGGGGCTGATGCAGAATCATCAGACCATCTGTTCGTAGCGTGTTCGTTCGTGCATCAGCTTTGGGATTAAATCTTACGTGCTTTACAATATTGGAAAAAAAAAAAAAATTCTTCCTTCGCTTCTCAAAAAAAAACATCATCTGGTAAAAAGCCACCTTTTTACTAACTTTTAACATATTAAACGTCTAACTAAAAATTTATTATTTCAAGAGCAATATTTTTCATGATACACCGAAGTATAACAACTCTAAATGTATTTATACGCTTTAATTATATACACGTACCAACAATCTGAATATGACTTGTTTATTAAACACTTTAAATAGATCAAAACTCAAAATTTAGACATTTCAACGACGATACTTTTCACGAGATAATCAAACATAATTAAATTCAAATGCATTTATAAGACCAAATTGTATAGACATATACTGTCTAAATGTTACAATCCGAAGACGATTGAACTAAAATTTAATTATTTTCTTTTCGGGCATCAAGTATAACTCTCAAAATTCTATCTTTTATTGCAATCTTTCAATATATTTACAAAACAGGTGTATCCTATTTGATATTTGCTATAGTATTATACAAGTATATGTATCTATATAATGTGTATAGCTCCTTCAAAAATCCGAGCTTCAATGCAAAAAAAGTATAATATGATCATCTAACCTAACATGATTGACCTGCTGCAATTCTTGATGAATCCCAATTAGCCCTCAAATCTGAACTGTTGGTCTCATGGAACCTATGCATAATCCGAATCAACGTTCGCGCTTTCTTCGCTCCTTGCGAGCCCCCATTCGTCGATAATGTGTACAAGAAACCGATCAAATTCGCGTTGTTTGCGAGAATAGCAATAACTTCATTCCCCAAATTGTTGCACAATGCCAACAGGATGGAAACGCAGTACTCTTTTGCAGCACGCGGAGACGATGTTTGGAGCGTCTTGATGATCAATGGCAAAGATGAGGACTTCAAGATCGTGTCTGACCCGTCAAAGCTCTCGGATAATGTGGCTACTGCAGCTAATGAATTTGTAACAATTTCGGGTTTTTCTGATGTGGAAATGAGGTTGGTGAGCAATGGGATGATCCCAGATGAAAGGGCGGGTTAGTGGTTTCTCGGGTAGAGTAGGATCCCGAACAAAGCGGCTAATGAATTCTTTTTACCACATGATGTTCCGGTTTTGATCTGTTCAATCAAAGCTGGAATCGCTTCGGGGATTTCACCGATGAGTTTCTGATTTGTTTGGACCAACGATAAGTAAAAGATTGTCGCGGCTGCTATCTGTTTGGATTCTTGTTTCAGTCCAGTTTTCAAAACATTGACAATCAGATTTAACCTGCCATGATTGATGATCACTCTCTTCCCATTCGAATGCTTCGAAAGCTTGAGTAAACCCGCAACAGCATTCTCTTGAGCGATTGGATCAGATGACGATAGCAGGGCTAACAGAGGAGGGATCGCTCGCGCTTCAATCAAACAAAACCGATGATAAATGTTTGATTTCGCAAGTAATCTGATCTCAAAAGCTGCTTTGCTCTTCTGTTTCTCCGTCCCATTACGCAATCTTCTCACAAGGTATTCGCTTAAAAAACTTAATCGCTTCTGCACAGGCTGGACTACCAGGGAGAATCGTGGACGAAATATCACGACTCTGTGATTGAAACTTCAAAATTTGTACCCCATGATCAACACAATACTGATGAATAACCTTCCTAAGGTTCAAATTGGGTACCAGCTCTGTTGTTGCTAACTTTTCCCCTGTTTTCGGGCATATTAAGTTGCCCGATTTCAGCCATTTCTGAATCGATACCCGATCATAAGTCTGCCCGGTGGAAACAGTCATTATGAGAGATTTCGAGGAGCCCAAATGAATGTGTTTGCTGCTGACTAACTTGTGAAGGGCCATATAAAGTACAATCGTTCGGGTAAAGATGCCATATCGAAGTCGTATAGGTGGGTACAAAATTAGGATTCGAGGTTTTTGAAGGATTCTTGAAATATTTTTTTTCCAGCGATATATAATATAGAAAACAATGTTAAAAAGAGTGCTCTTAAATCTACATAACATAACATGTTTATCCAAATATCAAAAACTAAAAAATTGAAAAATGATCAGAGTGAGCATATATCTTGCAGAAGGACATTTTGAAGGATCCTTAACCAAACTAACTTATAATCAGAACCATACCAACCACATAATAAATTGACTGTTCATTGCTACAAATACACTACTCAATATGTACTCAAAAGCATCAGACAATAAAACCACTTGATATTGCATAGCAAAAAGATTATGAGTCCAGTGGGAGATGATACTTACCATTTCGATCTATGGTGATGATACATGTTGCTCTGAATCATAGTCCTAAACACCCAATTAAGATTTTGCTGTAAAGAATCAAGAAATCAAGACTTAGGGTTAGATGTCAAAAGAAGAAAATATGATGCAGAGATCACGAAACTGTAACTATCGATGGATCGCCGTATGCTTTTCACTTCGAACACAAAGAAGTTCGCCGGAAAACTGTTGGCCGGCTCCCCTTTTCACTCGGTCTCTCTCTACGTAGTTGGCATAGTTGTGTGTGTTTTGAAAAGATGAGAAAGCATACCAGAGAAGGTGGATAGACTGTCAGAATGTACAACAACTTAAACTAAAAGAACAACACTATACAACACAATAAAGCTATAAAGCACATGGTACAACATGTATTGTGTTGAAAATTAGAGTATTATATAATTAGAGTATTATATAATTTGTTGTTTGTTAATGATATGATATTTCTAATTTATTGTTTGTTAATAACTAGATAAAGATAAACCTATATGTTAAATCGGTAATTCAAACTATTTAAATAAATAAATCAAACTATATTTATGTTCAACTAACTTAATTGTTCTAACTCGTATTAACTTTATGAATAATCCATAAAATCAAAATTATCCCTCCATTTGAGCAATGAAAAACTAACGTATGCTTTTACCAAAAAGGCAAAAATGCATTTACATGTCATCATCATCATGCTCACTAAATCGTACCAATAGCAAATCTAAGGTATGGTCTGAGAAGGGTAAGATGTAGACAGTCTTACCTTTACCCCGTAGGAATAGAAATGCTGCTTCCAGTGAGACCACTGACTCGATAGTAGTTTTGCATCAAGCCTTAGACATAAGACACATAACACTCAGCAATTGAGACAACTGAGTGTATAGGAAAACTTATTTCTCAAATAGAGATGACTACAAACTTAACCACCACCACCCTTAGTCCTGTGCTCAAAGCGGTGGGCAAACCCTACCCATAGGTTTAGGCATTTAAACTTTTAATATTTCAAACACCCACCATTGTGGGTGTTCACAATGATCATTTAACACAATTAAACCAAACTGGTTTTTTACCCCGCGCTTCGCGGCGGGAATACGATCGTTTTTCTGCACGCAAGCGGCTGGAGCTTGGTCAATATCGGTTTGGCTTGTTAGGTGAACACTGATACCGTTTACATTATGGCAAAATATCGGCAACAATGTTCGCTCGTAAATAATTGGGTTAGTCACAGTACCACAACGATTATATTGCCCGCTATAGCCTATGATGCGAAAAATATTTGATTTTGAATACATTTATGTTTTTTTTTTTAATTCTACCCTAAAATGTTCACCGAAAAAAACTAAAAATAATTGTGCATTCTGTTATTTAGTTAACAAACAAATAGCAACAAAAAGTTGAAGTGAAATATATTGATTATAGTATGTTGTTAACGAAATCATTGTAAGTAATATCTATAATAACCATAGTTATTCATCTCAAAGCTGGTCAGACAAAAAAATCTCTCATAAATAACATTCCACAAAAGAATTTTTAAAAAAGATGACGTGTTATAAAATATTATTTTCATATACCTTCATTTCAAACCGTATTTTATTTGCATTGATATTTATTTATTTAATTATTAATTTGTTTCTATCATATTCAAGGAGCACACAGATTTGAAAAACCATGTGCAGTTGAAACTTTCCTTTATGTGCAGTCATATCCTTCCTTTTTCAAAATCATTTCAGCAGAATTCATTTCAGTAAAATCATTTGCATTGACGTCACCACCACCGCCGTTCTACCGGCTCACATCACCTCATTTGCCGGTGAGTCCTCCGGCGCTCTACCGACTCAACAATGGTGTCACCACCACCTCGTCAACGTCACCACCATATAACACGCCCCTATCTTCACCTGCCTACGAACCACCACCTACCGCCGCTATCTTCAAAATCGTTAGGTTCGAGCACTGTTATCACTGGCTATGCTTTGAACCACCTCACCGTCGTCATATCTTCTTCAAAACCGTGATAACCGCCGCCGCTAGATCTGAAGAGTAGCACCGAATCTGAACTCCACACCTATTTCTGTTTCGTCTCTCTCAAACAGTTTCTCTCTCTAAAAATACACATATGAGGGACCAAACTGTAAAAACAAAGAAAGTGAGGTGGTCACTCTCAGAGAAATGGGTGTATGTGTTGCAGGGGAAGAAAACTGAAAAGACAAAGTACAATGGCCAAAAGTAAAGTTAAAAACCTACTGGCGTAGAGCGAATTGTGGAAGATTGCTAGATGATAAAGAGACTAACCGGCAGATGTAGGTGTTAGAAAATTGGAAACCGGGACTGTTCCTAAGCCTTTCATCATTTGTATATATATATAAACTAGGGGGTTACACCCGCGCTTCGCGGCGGGGCGACCCGGTTTTTTATTTGATATAGCAATCGAAAGAGAAAACTTTACAAAAGTATGTCGACACGTGTTTTACATCGATCGGAAACAATAGAAAAGAATACCAGTAATGGTTTTAATAGGACCGATACTGATATCATTTTTTATACACGTATTTAGTTTTTGTAAAAAGAACTAATAAACGAACGTTATAAGAGAAAAATAAAAGTACTGGTTAAATGTTTATATTATTATTATTTATAGTATAAAAGTGAATTTAAATATTGAAAAAAGTAAAAAGGAAAAAAAAAACAAAAATGTTACTTTTCACTGTAGCACTACAATGATTTGAAGTTGCAATCTAATATATAACAATTTGGAAACAAAGAACCTCTGAACCTTACCTTGGTTGCCGAATTAGCGTACTTGAAACCTAAATCGCTCGGCGCAAAGGCTGAACATATTGGGAAAAGAAAAAGGTAGAGCATTAACTCATAAACTGCAACAAAACATATATATAATCAAAATGTAATGACATATTTGTATGCGCTTTGGAATGCTTAGGGGCATTTACATTTTTTAAGGGCCAAACAAAACACTTTTAGTTCTTTATCAAATTTCCAGCCCCCAAGCAAGATGCTTAGAGGACTAAAAACATCAGTAGGTCATAATTCGTCACCATACAGCAAACAAACTAAAGCACATCAACATGATACGATTACTATGACAAATTTGGATGAGTAAAGCTTTCTAGACGTCGAACCTTCAAAGTGATTTCAATATATACATTTCAAAAAACTGTCGGATGGAGTTGAATACAAGTCCCATTAGGCCCAACTTCAATCTGCCATGGGCTTTATAAGCCTGATACCATGTGGTTGAAGTTGCAGCCCAATAAAACTCAAGTTTCTATACGAGGATATTAACATATTATACATCAAAGTTATTTAATTAGTTAAGATATGTTGAAATGCTTGAATTCGAGTCCCTAATTTTATAGTAAACTACTTTTTTAATTTGACATTTTTATTTTATTTTTATAAGTACTTAATATTGAGATCTTATAAAGTTAAATAGATCATTTTTTTGTCTTCTTAAGATTGGATCGAGTCTGCATAAAGTTTCCCCAATAAGTAGTTTACTATATTGGTACCGTTCCGCTTCTTTAAGGTAGCGCACTCAGTATAACAATCGAAGAAAAACCCAAAGCTAGGGTATTTTTAAATCAGAATACTAAAAAAATAAACAAATAAATCAAAAACACATTCTAGATTTTTATGGAACGATCAACAAAATTAATCCCAAACACTCTCGGGGCACCCACTGGACCAAACAGAGTATTGCGAGAGTAACCCGAGTTCACCACCAATTCCGGGAAAACCCGGTAACCCACCCCCCGTAGGCACAACGGTGAAAACTTGCAAAATAAAGTCATTCATTCATTCAAATCTGGACCGATACTGATGCATTACGAACGATCATTCATTCATTCAAATCTGGATCAATCAAAAATGAAAGAAAAAAAAATCACTTAAAACTGCAATTTTGTATATGTAGTTCTGTACATACCTGGCATATAATACCACACACTTGGGCATTTGATTACTGGAATTAGAAAGAGGAATCCTCAGAACTCAGAAGCTTGCTAGGAAGCTTGTTAACTGCATGTATCTTCACATCACGATTTCAAACCTCCTATTGTTGTACAAAAGAAATTGTTTAAATGAAATAACTTAAAGCCATAAGCCCTGCATAAACTACGAAATTTACTAAAAAATAAAATTGCCAAAGGAAGTATCTGTAAATATCAACATCGGAGACAACTAAGGTTATCACCAATCAAAATAAAAACGAAACAGACAAAATTTGCCATAAAATGGTGATAAATAACATTAACCATAACAGAGGTTTTAAATAAATAAAAAAAAACCATCAAAGCATTTTGTTGAATACCTTACATACATAGCGCATCATCGTAAAATAGTAACCTAAATTCTCAAAGCATACCTGAGCATTGTTGCTTGATGCCCTTCTGAGACTCCAAAGTAAACAGTCAATTTGTTAAACAATTTCCCAACTATCTTCGTAACGAACAATGAAAGCTGAAAAGAGTAACCTAAATTGCGAAAATCGTACCTGCTGGAGCCCTAATTGCCTGACGAAAGCATTGAATTTGGTGATGGTTGTTTCGCCGGCGTTAATGGCGTTATCTCGTAGAAGAGTGCTGGTGAGGGACGGATGGATTAGCTGATGCCGACTATACAAAAATTGTTTAAGATTTTTATAAATCTATTAACGGATATCTCATGGGATCCAATTAGTGTCAATTAATGTCGAACGAAAACACGATCATCTTCTCCGGTTATAATTTCGGACCATCAGGCACATTTCAATCCTTCAGAAATTTCCATGTCTAGTTCAGTTATATAGATACATGTGTGTAAATATATCTTTATGTTTTAGTCTCCGGAACCAAATTAATTCACGAAGCATATACAATGATGAAGGCTCAAACCCATTACCTCAACTAATCGGACAGAGCAGAGCAAATCCAATGGGACTGTGCTGGTTAAACTCGTGCGGAGGTGGCTGTCAAAGTCACCGGAACCGGTTAGGTAAACATAAGGTCGGGTTCGAAAGAAATAACGATTGGGTGATCGTCGTACCTGTTCGTGAATCGGAGATCTCAGGCGACTAAACAAATGGCGGCAGACGGCGGTGCGACGGCGTGTGGTGTTTGTGCGGCATGAACAACGGTGTGGCGGTGGTTACTACGCTGCTCCGGTACACGGTGCGCGGCTTTAACCGAACCAAAAAGGCGATGTACGAACACTTACAGGCTGAATGGAATTAGAGTGTTGTAGTGCTGGTCTCAACAGGGAATCGCTTCCGGCTGCGGTCACGTCTGCCGGAGAGAGTGGTGCTGTGGCGGGTCGAGCGGAACAATAGATCAAATTTACAAGTGATTATGAAAGGGTTTCACAAGGACAGAGGTGAGAAGACGACAGGCAGATGGCGGTCATGTTAACCTGGAAACCTACACTGTTCCTAAGGCCTTTCATCAATTGTTATTATATAAAATGATTTTTTAGAAGTTATCTCACGGTCAGCAGCCGCCTGGCATGAATAAAAATTACTCCGAGTCAACCAATTAAAATAAAATACTACCATAGTTCTGTTTAAAAAAAAGACTAAAACGATCGCATGACTGTAATTTTACACCAGGGGCAAAATCGTAATTTAACAGGGAAAAAACGATGACAAAACTGTAAATTTGAACTGAGGCCAAAATTGTAATTTGGCTTGGAGAGTTGGAGGGAAAAAAACAAAACCAATGGCAAAACTATAAATTTAAGCGGAGCAAAATCGTAATTTGGCTGGACCAATGGGGAAGTGCCAGACAGCTGCCTGACACTATTCCCCTCCAGTGTCGAAGCTTAAGATTTCCGACCGGGGGGGGGGGGGGTCAAAAACGTATATACCAAAAAATTTCTATAGAACCGAGGGGTTGAAAACGTATATACCAAAAAATTTCTATACAAAAGCTACATACATAACACTACTGAGAGAAAAGTTCGGGGGGTCAGGACAAATTATAGTTTTGCCCACAGTTTAAAATTACAGTCTTCTCATCATTTTAGTTTTTTTTTTCTAGCAAAACTATGATAGTGTTTGTTTTAATTGGTAGAACCGCAACACGAACGAGGCATAAACTAGCTTGCAAACAATATGACGATTATAATTCATGATTTCTTAATTCTTTGTGTATAGTGTAGTAGTGTACATGCAATGCAGCCTACAGAGTTTTGGTCCTTTCGTGTAGATAAGTCCCAACCCCATCCAACCCAACTAAACTAGCCCATTTGTAGAAAGATGACAGGCTGGGCCCACCAATTCCTCTAGGGAGTCTAAGGGAGCTTTGGGCTTGAATGTTAAAACAATTAGAGTAAACTTCCCTTTTCCTCCATGTGGTTTGGCCGTTTTAATGGTTTTGCCCCAACTCTTTAAAAAGAGTCATTTTACTCTCTGATGTTTCGGTTTTATCGCCAGTTTGCTCCCCGTATCAATAACTTATTTATATTGAATTTACTTAGTTTAAAGTTTAAACTTAACGTAAAATAGTAATATTAAAAAGGTTAAATTTACTTAGCTTTAATCGTGTTAAACGTATTGTGTTGACTGTTGTGTAACATGCTTATTAAACGTGTTCGTATTAGTCTCTTAAAAATCGACGTGTTTAGTTAAACGTGTCGGGTTCAGTAATCGCGTTAGGCGTTTCATGTCGTCGGTGACCAGTTTAACATAACACGACACATTTTTTCCAGCTCTACATGTATTAAGAGTGTAAGATGTAGATTGATTTGGGTACTCATACGTTTTGACTTGAACTGAATACTCACTTTTTTTTAAACGATAAGTTTTAACACGAACCCATTTTCCTCAGGACCCGCTACCCAACCTGACTCGGATCCGTCCGTTTTGCCAATACATATGTTAGATAACTTGAAAGTGAAGATGCTGCTGGCTGCCCATACCTACCAATATTGACTCTGTGAGAGCCTCCAACAAGAGCACTAACCAAGAATAAAGGTGAAAGTTGAGTTTATCTGAAGAATATATGCAATGGAAATTTCAGTAGTATAAAGGGAGAGAATAAAGATATGATAAAAGCATCTTTCTACATACCACTCCTTTTGCTTTTCTTCATTTTATAACATAATTATACATGTATTATGACCAAAGAGACAAGGTTTCATCTGAACAGAATCCATCTAGTACACCCTAATCATACACTTACTTATAACTTCAAAAAGCTTATCTTTGTCACTTGTCACATTTTTAATGTAAAAAAATATTGTTTTACTCACTCAAGTTACAAGGTAATCTATCATCTATGGATATGTTGGTAATGCAAAAGAACTTCTTAACTGTAAACTGTATCACTTATAATGTTGATGTAAGCTTTCAAACTCATCAAGATTATTCTTGATCACAATCGCGATATGTCTTCTGATGTTAACTTTCACATAAAAACATAAAATACAAGGTTATCAGCAATAAATAAGGTTATGTGTTAAGAAAATGTGTTCAATAAACCGTCTTGTTACGCACACGATTTGGACCGTTTTTTATAGACTTTTTATATCAATGATTATACAACAAAAGCCAGAGACTAAACATGAAGAAAGGTATCAATTTATATAATGTGGCTTGTAAAAAAAGCAACTTTAAGTAGGTTCTCCTTCCACTATATTTTTTATGGTTTCATTGGAAAAAAGGCAAATATTCACACTGAACAGCTATAAAAATTGGGCTCACATTAAATGTTTCAGTTTCCATAAACAAAAAAGAAACAGAAAATACCATAAAACTTGAATTTTTGCAGCTCAAGTTCAGTAAATAAAAAAACAGGTACTCATCTTTACACAATTTCTGCTTAAAAATCTATTATGTTTATATATTATAACTAGCTTTGTTGGTTTTTGTACAGGATGAGTAAACCAGCAGCAGCAGCGAATCCAGATGACTACAAAATCAAGGACACGAAGCCACAGCTCGGTGAGAGGTGGCCACATGGCGGCATACGAGGTGGTGGAGGCTGGATAAGCAGTGACAGGGTAACAAGCACTTATGATCTTGTGGAACAAATGTACTATCTTTACGTTCGGGTTGTGAAGGCGCGAGATCTTCCCATTAACCCGATAACAGCAAGCTGTGACCCGTATGTTGAAGTAAAACTCGGGAATTATAAGGGAAAAACACAGCATTTCGAGAAAAGAACTTATGCAGAATGGAAACAAGTATTCGCGTTTTCAAAGGACAAGATTCAATCTACGGTTCTTGAAGTTTACGTCAAAGATAAGGATATGATTGCGAGAGATGATTATTTAGGGAAGGTGGTGTTTGACATGAATGAAGTCCCGACTCGGGTCCCACCTGACAGCCCGTTAGCGCCTCAATGGTACAGATTAGAGGACCGAAAGGGGGACAAAAAGTCCAGAGGCGAGATAATGCTTGCGGTTTGGATGGGAACACAGGCCGATGAGGCGTTTTCTGAAGCGTGGCATTCAGATGCTGCTACGGTTCATGGAGAGGGTGTTTATAGTGTGAGATCAAAGGTGTATGTTTCACCTAAACTTTGGTACCTTCGGGTTAACGTGATTGAAGCACACGACGTAGAAAGTGAAGATAAATCCCAACCTCCTCAAGTTTTCGTAAAAGCTCAACTCGGTAAGCAAATTCTCAAAACCAAATTATCCGCAACGAAAACAACTAACCCGTTATGGAATGAAGATTTGGTGTTTGTAGCAGCCGAGCCTTTCGAAGAGTCACTAGTGCTTACACTTGAGAACAAAGCCGGTTCAAAAGAGGAGACTGTGGGTCGAATCGTTCTGCCACTTAACTCGTTTGAGAAACGCTTAGACCATCGGCCCGTTCATTCGCGTTGGTTTAATCTCGAACAGTTCGGGTTTGGTATGCTGGAAGGAGAAAGAAGAATGCAGCTTAAATTTTCAACCCGGATTCATCTCCGGGCTTCACTTGATGGTGGTTACCATGTCCTAGATGAATCCACTATGTACATTAGCGACCAACGCCCCACAGCGCGTCAACTATGGAAAAAAGCGATTGGGATTCTCGAAATCGGGATCTTAAGCGCGCAGGGACTCCAAGGAATGAAAACGAAAGACGGGAAGAAAACCACCGATGCATATTGTGTGGCTAAATACGGTCTAAAATGGGTTAGAACCCGAACTATACTCGATAACTTTAATCCTAAATGGAATGAGCAGTACACATGGGAAGTATACGACCCGTGTACGGTTGTCACTTTAGGAGTGTTCGATAACGCCCATTTGGGTGGTGAACAAGGGGCGACAGCAAAGGATGCGAGGATTGGTAAGATAAGAATTCGGTTATCCACATTAGAAACAGATCGAATCTACACACATTCGTACCCGCTTTTAGTTCTACAACCATCCGGATTAAAGAAAACCGGCGAGCTGCAACTAGCTTTTCGCTTCACTTGCTTATCTCTATCAAACATGATCTACCTCTACAGCCAGCCCTTACTACCCAAAATGCATTACCAACACCCTCTAACCATACACCAACTCGACAGCCTGCGATACCAAGCCATGAACATCGTTGCAGTGCGGCTGGGCCGAGCAGAACCGCCACTTAGAAAAGAAGTTGTCGAATACATGCTAGACGTCGATTCTCACATGTGGAGCATGAGAAGAAGCAAAGCAAACTTCTTCCGAATCGTTTCTGTCTTCTCGGGTGCAATATCAATGAGCAAATGGCTTGGAGATGTTAGCAACTGGAAAAACCCCATCACTACAATCCTAGTTCACATACTCTTCTTCATACTAGTTTGTTTTCCAGAACTTATTCTCCCAACAATCTTTCTCTACATGTTTTTAATCGGTATCTGGAACTTCAGATCGCGCCCACGACACCCTCCACACATGGATACTAAACTCTCCTGGGCCGAAGCAGTACAACCAGACGAACTAGACGAAGAATTCGACACTTTCCCATCATCCAAAACGCAGGATGTAACCAAAATGAGATATGATCGGCTGCGCAGCGTTGCAGGGCGGATACAAACGGTCGTTGGGGACATTGCAACACAAGGGGAAAGGTTTCAGGCTCTTTTAAGCTGGAGGGATCCTAGAGCAACATGTTTGTTTGTGGTGTTCTGTTTGATTGTGGCGGTTGCATTGTATGTGACACCGTTTAGGATTGTTGTTTTGGTCGCAGGTTTGTTTGTTTTAAGGCATCCGAGGTTTCGGAGCAAGATGCCTTCAGTTCCAAGTAATTTCTTCAGGAGATTACCTGCTAGAGCTGATAGCATGCTTTGAGAAACAAGAGTGTTTGATTGTTTTTATTTGGTTTTTATCATTTGTGTTTTAGTTTCTGTTTTACTTGAATGTTTTGAGTTTATATACTTTACAATAAAACAGTTTCTTGTTCTAATGATATCATGATTGTTCAGGATTAGTAGAGATAAAGTTGATAAATAGTAATTAGTTTGCTATGGTTTACTCAAATGTAACACTAATAGAGTAATAGACCTTAGAGCGGATGACCGTTTGTTTTTGATGTTAAACTTTAGAACTTGGTTTAAAAAAGCGCGAAGCGCTCCGAAGCGTTTTGGTTCCAAAAGCTTTAAGCGAAGCTTCAAGCGCGAAGCGAGAGCTTCACGTATACGAAGCGCTCAAAATTAAAAAAAAAAATATATATTGTACACATCAATATGACCTATTCTACTTGTTAATCAATAACAAACACAAAAACATGATTAAAAACACACTTAACACATAAAAAACATAGGTAAAACATAAATTAAAGTCGAAACACACTTAGGGTAAAGAAACAGGCCTCATTTAACCCTATTTAAAGACTGTTGGGCTTAAAAAATGACCCAAATGTGACCTGATTTGGCTGAAGCGTTGCTTCAAACCATCATCGCTTCGCGCTTAAAGCTCGCTTCACAGCGCTTCACGTAATGTAACGTTTCAGACCAAAAAAAGCGATGTTTCCAGCGCTTCACGCTTAAAGCTTGCTTTAAGCGCGCTTTTTTAAACACAGCTTTAGAATTACATCTATACTCCCTTTGGTTTACTCAACTGTAACACTACTAGAGTAATAGACCTTAGAGCGGATGACCATTAGTTTTTGACGGTAAACTTTAGAAAATGACCAAAATACCCCTATTTTATGTCCATATTTCACTTTTAGTCCACACTTTTCTAAAATTACATCTATACTCCCTTTGGTTTACTCAACTGTAACACTAATGGAGTAATAGACCTTAGAGCGGATGACCGTTCCTTTTTTACGTTAAACTTTAGAAAATGACCAAAATACCCCTGTATTATTAAACAAACAAAATATACTAAATAACAAAAAACCCACTCTTGACCAGAACTTCAACGACCAAATATTGCCGTCGGGAAAACGAAATATCTGGCCAGTGGCCACCATGCCGGAATCTTGCAACCCTTTATCATTTCCACCAAGAATCAAAAAGAACAATGATTCAAGAATCCAGTTACATAGTTGCATTTAGAAATTACGTGTGATGAATTGTGTCACTATAGCAACATTAAACAGAACCCATCTTCGTTGGCACAACAAAAACACAAAAATCAGATTTTTCTCAAACTTTTCTGAATCAACGATTCAACGCCATTGTTTCCCGGTGCAATAAAAGTTATCGATTGGTACCGAGAATATGGATTGATACGGGGTATTTCAATGAAGTGCTGAGAGCCTGATGAAAGACTGAACTCGGTATTACTGGCGTTTTACCGGTGCCGGTATTGAATTTCTCGTATAAAATTATTTTTGGTATCGATTGGTACCCACTTTTTAGCGATTTCGGTACTGAAATTGGTATGGTACTGATAGGCTATGATTGGTCCTGAAATGGGTTGCTTGAAGAGGAAAAACATTGACTTTCAACAAAGTCTGTGTTTTCAACAACAACAATTGTCTTACAAAAGGGGTTACTTCGTTTGGAACATCATTGTGTGATGTCTCAACATCACGTAAGGATTCCCTCATCACATTGGAATGACCGATTTCAACATAGAGGTCAACAAGCTTATACCCTTTACTGGCTAGATCACACAAATGTCTTAAATCAACTTCAACAGTAAGCTGCCTAAGCCCAAAACCCAAACTGACATGAGGATTCTTGGTATTTACATTGTCAACATAGCTTAGCTTACCATTGTTGTACTCCCTTCCTAGATAATCAGAAAACTCACCTCTATGATGAACATTTAGAGTACAGAACTTTGGTTGATCACCTGTAATTTGAAGATAAACCCATGCAAGACATCCTAATTTAACAAGAAAACACTTACCGTATAACTCTTTAGGATCGCAATACACATTTTCACCACGAATTTGCCAGTACAAGTCTGCCATCTCATGTGTTGATTGAAGGTCTCTTGAACAATGAGAGGATTAGGGCTTTGTATTGGGTCTTGACTTACGAAGGGGTTTTCAAATGAGGGTCGCAATGAGTTTCTAATATAGTTTGGGGGTTTATTGCCAAAATGACGAAATTACCCTCTCCATTAACAGTCAGACTTGGTCAAACTAACAGAAGTTGCCCTGAGGGACTCATATGGTAGCGTTTTTAACTTGGGGTCTCGACCGGACACCGGCCAACAAGTCCAGAGACGCAAATTGTTGTTTACTCTAACATGAGTTAACAACACTGAACTAGAGGATTCAGGATTAGCATAGAGGTGTACAAATCGGTTTTTTTCAAAAACCGGTTTCGGTTATTAACTGAACCGGTTTTTTTCCCCCAAAACGAAAATCGTTTTTTTTTTTTATAACCGGTTTCGGTTACTAACCGGTTTTTCAAGTCCAAAACAATAACCGGTGTAACTGGTTAGGACCGGTTTTAACCGGTTTTTCCAAAAAAAAAAAAAAACGGTTTTTTTTTTTCCGGTTTTAACCGGTTTTTTTAAAACCGGTTTCGGTTATTAACCGGTTTTTCAGATCAAGATTAGTAACCGGTCACAAACCGGCGGTTCGGTTATAAAACCGGTCCGGTTATAAAAAAACCAGCCCGGTTATAAAAAAACCGGTTAAAAAAAATCGGTTTCGTTTTTTTTTCCGGTTTCGGTTCTAAAACCGGTTTTTTTGTACACCTCTAGATTAGCACGGTGTATCACCACCATTGTGAGATAATATGCGGAACATTATTGTATCATCTAAATTCTCGCCGGACATTTTCATATGTCCCAAGACGTTCTCCTAAAGTGGTATTTTGTATATAAGAGTAAAAAAATTTTGTTAAAAAATATTTTTGGATCATTAATGTTTGAAGTTTTTATAATTTTTGGATTTCGTTTATATCATTTGGTTTTAAGACTGGTCCCTTCAGCAAAATCAATGAAGTGTCCAGTCCTAGGTTCGATCCGATTTTCACATTGATTAAAAGTTTATGATTTTAAAATATAAATAATTAGACAAAATGATTTATATTTTCCTCTTTCTATCAACTCAGGAAATATGTCATATTGGGTTGAAAACCGGGCACATGGCCAATATATTCTAGCAACAACAACCTTCCAAAATTCACTTGCAAAACAATATTGTCTACAGCTGTAATACTGAAAACAAAAGGAAACCAATGATATGCACCAACCATCATTAATATGAAAAAAAAAAAATATATTTTAAAAAATTGTAAGTTTACAAACCGTGTTCATGTCAACCCAATAATAATACTCTTTAACACAATTTCCAGATTCGTGTGAATTTTTTTAGTTCATATCGGATTCAAATTCAACCCGCAAGCATCATTAATATGAAAAAAAAAATATATTTTAAAAAATTGTAAGTTTACAAACCGTGTTCATGTCAACCCAATAATAATACTCTTTAACACAATTTCCAGATTCGTGTGAATTTTTTTAGTTCATATCGGATTCAAATTCAACCCGCAAGCATCATTAATATGAAAAAAAAAAATATTTTTTAAAAAATTGTAAGTTTACAAACCGTGTTCATGTCAACCCAATAATAATACTCTTTAACACAATTTCCAGATTCGTGTGAATTTTTTTAGTTCATATCGGATTCAAATTCAACCCGCCAACATGCAAACACAACCCATTTAGCACACCAATGTGAAGACCATATATTGATTATCTGCAACTTTATCATCATCATACTCAGTAAATCCCACCAATAGCAAAGCTAGGGTAGGGTCTGAGGAGGGTACGATGTAGACAGCCTTACCTCTACCCGTTAAGAATAGAGAGGCTGCTTCCAGTGAGACCCCCGACTCGATAGTAGTTTTGCATCAAGCCTTGGACATAAGGCACATAACACTCAACAATTAATACAAAGGCCGATTAGTGCATGTACTCCCTTGTCTTTCGGCTATTAACGCCACCACATGATGCATGATTAACCGTCCCCCTCCTTTAACGTTATTTTCACGACATTAGTAAAATAAAGTTAAAATTAGTGCACTTTCACTTTTGTCCCCCGAACGCCCACACATATATATTCATTATCTGCAACTTGAAAACATTAAAAAGAAATACATGGTACCATTTTGTCAGTTGTTATTGTATCATCAAACTGAAGCTAATCCCCTAAAGTAATTTTCCTCCCTGAGTGGTTGAGGATTTAGAAGTAGGCTTAGAGAGATAGAGTGTATGTGAATTACCTACTTTAAAAAAATAAAATAAAATTAAAAAACAAAATCTACAAAAGTGAATTGTATTATTGGTGACTACTGATCCATGCGGCATGATAGTAACATAACTATTGGGACCAATATCCACTAAAGGCCCAGAATAAAAGCATGTTGATCTGCACATGGGTCAAGAAACTTAAAGACTTCAATTGTGTAGTACACATGAATCAGTGGCGGATCTAGCCCAAAAATTCAGAGGTATCCCCATTTTTTTGGATCAGGGGTATCCTGTGTATAAAACCGGAAAAAAAATTAAAAGTTTTACACTACGTAGACGGAGTTGAGGGGTACGTTTGCTCTACAGAGACGAAGTTGAGGGGTATGTTTGCACTACGGAGACGGAGTTGAGGGGTAACCCATTGCTATCCCTGCTTCTACACTACCTCCGCCCCTGACATGAATCCAGTTATGTCATTTTGTCTCATTATAATTTTATCCAGCAATTAACATTTCACTGCTGAAACTAAAACAAATATACCAAAGTCCAAAACAGTTAGTGTAAGAAAATGAAGTACATCCAGGGCAGAAATACTGATCTGTCATTTTGTCTAGATATTTTTGTCCCACACAAAATTAGAAAATTCCTATTCTGATATAACTGTAACATCAACCAACCTTAGACAAATACAGAATTATCAAATATGTAACATTGTAACAGAAACCAATATGTAACATTGTAACAGAAACAGGAATTCTTTCCTTATTCAAGAAACGTTCAATCGACGTTAATTTGCGGTACAAGATATTTATCACCGAGATAATTACGATAACCTACTAATAACCATTATTGATATATTTGAACAAAATGTGACATGTTCAAGTTTGCAGGGGGGGGGGGGGGGGGGGGGGGGGGTTTACCAAACAACAAGATGTACAAAATAATATGACAAGAAAATTGTATGCATCTTAACAGGATTGATGCCTTCTGAAGCCGAAAGATTCACAGGTTTTGATTTTGGGTTGATCAAAGCATGCAGTCAGTTTTCGCGGGCAATCTTCTGAAATAGTTGAGTGGGACGGATGGCAGCTTGTGGCGGAATCTTGGGTGTCGTAAGACATAGAAGCCGGTGATAAGGGCGACAACTTGAAAAGGCGTGACATACAGAACAATAGCAGCGATTAAACAGAAGATAACAAACAATGCTGTAGCTCTAGGGTCTCTCCAGCTAAGTAAAGACTGAAGTCTTTCTCCTTGTGTTGCTAAATCACCGACGACTGTTTGAATCCTTCCAGAAAAACTCCTTAACCGGTCATATCTCATTCTGATGATGTCAGGATGCCGAGAAGTGGGAAAGCTGTCGAATTCTTCGTCAAGTTCATCAGGGTGTGCGTTATCTGCGCATGAGAGGCGAGTGTCCATATGGGGTGGGTTCTTTGGTCTCCATCGGTAGTACCAAACGCCGATCAAGAACATGTAAAGAAAAATCGTCGGGAGAATCAGCTCGGGATATAATACCAGTATCAAGAAAAGAATGTGAATCAAAACCGTAGTGATCGGATTCTTCCAATGACATATCTGACCGAACCATTTTCCAATTGCGATAAAACCACCGAAAACTCCCATGATTCTAGATAAATTAGCTTTACTTCTTCGCATACTCCACTTATGCGAACCGACATCCAGCATATACTCCACAATCTCTTTCCGTAAAGGTGGCTCAGCGCGGCTTAACCTCATGGACACAATCTGAGTGGCTTGGTGCCTCAAGATCTCAAGTTGGGAGATCGTTAACGGGTAAATGTAGTGCATTTTGGGCAAAAGTGGTTGCGAGTACATGTGCATCATGTTTAGCAACGACGAGCATGTAAACCTAACCGCCAAATGAATCTCGCCCATTTTTTTCACCCCGGATGGATACAAAACTAAAAGTGGGTATGAA